>BSBM01000380.1:8275000-9475000 GCA_027924585.1 Larix kaempferi | reverse complement strand
AATCAATATGATTGCTCCTAGAGTAAATGCGAGATTTTAAAACTACCCAGATCCTCGAAATCACGATTTTAACAATGCAAATTGCAATTTCAGCACTTCCTTCTTTGTTGAATTCTAGCGGTTGGGGGCGATTTAGTTGTCGCATATTCTACTCCCTTGGATGTGCTTTTTAATGCAAACTTCCCACTATAGTGTATATAGCTGTAGAATCCTTTAAGTCATTTTCATATCCTGAATATTTTCTTTTCTAATGCACGCTCCCCAATACTTTATAGCCATTTATAGTACAACCTTCGTATTAATAAAAAACTAAGTTTCCCATAGAGTATCTGAAGGAAAATTGGGCCTTATAAAATCTCATCATAAACGTTTAAAACACGATTTGAATTAACATTTTTAAATGTGAAAGAAGCCCCAACAATTCGATAAAAATTGCCTCTCCATTTTAAATTTCACCTCTTAAAAGATAATTTCAGTTATCTATGTTTCTTTCTGTGTTGTTGAAGTGTTAGAAGCTTTTATCAAGATTAAAATCATTTGTATGAGAGTGCGATTCTAAGGGAGAAGCATAAATAAAGCCATATTTATGGATATGGTTCATTTAATTGGGATGATTGGAAAAGTATTTATTTCACTCAAAGTAATTTAATTGATATACTTGTATGTAGAATTTATATGATTAAAAAAGAATAAATATTATTGATAGAAATTTAATTCACATAATTGTATATAGAATTATATCTAACATAAATTTATTAATGAATCAAACTTAATATAAAAAATTGAAACTTAAAATAACAACTTCCAAAAAAAATTTGACAATCTATGAAACCACATTAACACGTTGTGGATACTAGAAAAGAAAAATAAGATTTACATAACCAAAATATATTTGCAAATTGCATACATTCAAACCCAGTTGTATAGATCCCATGGTCACTTTCATTAATTGAAGAGTATTTAATTGCACCAAATAGATCTTTTCTAAACATTGGAATCTCACTGCAAGTTAGTGGTCAACCTAACATTGTCATTGCATTGTCTCATCAATATATCTTCAATCCAATGCACATCATCAATTTTGGGGGTTTTCATGTGCAGAAAACTCTGAAATCATCCCCACTATCCACACCTATATCACTAGAAACATAATGACGGTTCATGTTTTTTTGGGGGGGAATAGTGTAGATACGGGAATGAGATGAAGACTAACATTTTCTTAGGTCATTCCTATTTCTAGAATCAATAACCATTTATCATTAAATGAATCATTTCTTAGAACAATTATTCAAAAATTATTTTCAATTTCTCTGAGAAATAATTTCATTTATTATTGTTTTGAGATCCATTTTTGTTTTGGGTCATTTTTCTAGGAATATTTATGAATGTGGGTGGCCATATTTTACAAACACATAAATAGTACACTGGTATATGGAGAATTTAATGTCATTGAATGTTGTAGAAATAATTCTAGAGGTTAGCACATGTTTCTTTCATTGAATTTCAAAGAACTACTTTAGTTGTGAAGCGAATAATTGTTAACTTGAGTGATAATCCTAGAGTCCTAAAATATTACCAATCTGCCAATAAGTTATGTTAAATTTTAATGTGGTATATTATTTTTTTCATATTATATTTCCTCCATCATCCATAAGTTATAGCACATTGTAAAATTGTGTTACTTAAAACATATAATAATTCACAACTCTCCATTATATAAAGGGTCAACAAAACATGCACGTATTTTCATAATGCAAAATGGGGACTGACTAGTTTTATGGTTTAGGTGTGAAGGTTCCTAAATACATGGACTATGCACCAGCTATTTTTCTAAAAGTTTATTAAGAATGTTGGGCCATACTCTTTAGTAGACAAGTAAACTAGAGAAATATTTGAGGCATGGTGGGGCTCACAGTATTAAAACCATGATTTGATTTCATTTTCTTATTTCATGTTTCAAACTTGCTTTGCTAGATGTAACTAGTGGGAAATGGGGGAGCTTATTACTAATTTTAATAGTAGATCTATGGGAAGGTAGTTTTGATTCATTTCACTCTCTACTTCCATACTATCCCGAAAGTGTTGGAGATAAAGCTTCATTTTCCACACTCATTTACGTGTTTAATTTTCTTTCCTTCATTTATGGTTGCAATAACAATTGTTGTACTTCATTACGGGTATAATAGATGGCACAAAAACTAAAAGAAGGGCCACCGTAGAAGAAATGCATTATTTTTTATTCGGTCTTATAATGACTCCATTGAAACACATACACTATTATTCATGAAATTAAAGGCATATGTGAAGCTTAGTTCTATGATTGGGAGGATCATAGAACTATTGTTGAATTAGAAACGGTTCATTCTTTACTATTTGGTCTTAGAATGACTCCACTTAAATGCATAAAATATTATTCATGAAAATGAAGGAATAACTAATTATTACTTCTATCCATGACATAATGAATCAAATATCCCAACAAGCATCTCTTATTTTAGAGTTCCCGTGGTTTGTTTTTCTCTTATATATGTCATTATATTGCATGGGTATCGTAGATTTTATCTTATTGTTTTGTAAAAATCATTTTTTTTATACCAAACTTTGCAATTAAAATCATAAATGCTCACTTTGAATATCCCCATTATAAACTATTTCAAGGATTCCTTTTCTGGATTTGAAATTCTCTATCCACATTTTGATTTTATCATCGTCTCCATTTGTTTTTTATTCTAGATTCTTGAATAACATTTATTAATTGACTAGCTCAAAAGGATTGGGTTGGCCCTTACGATTGACAATTCGGAGTAGATTACCTATATCATTAGGGTTTTCTAACTAGTCATGCTCTTTTCAATATTATATATATTGGGCTAATTAATATTGAATTATGAGCTAATGAGTACAAGAAACAATTTTATTAATTAAAATATTATAGGATCATGGTTCAATATGTTAACATTACAAAAGTTGTGGGAGATATTGGATGTGTTTTTTAAGATAAAAAAGGTCATTAGGATTTAAGGGTTAAATATTTTAGTGTTGAATAGGGTGTAGTAGGGTAGGTAAATAAGTATCTAGACTATGATAGGTACAATTCTAATGGAATACATGAGAATCTATATGCCTTTTTTTTGGGTATTGGTTGTCTTTTCGATTGGGTACATGAGGCATGATATTTTCTCTATTTATAGATATCATACATATTATTCCTACATTGAATACTACTATAATCAATATTCAAAACTTGGATTAAATTGTAGCAACTAGACAACCACATGGCTCAATCAAAAAAGGAGGTCATGTTCTATACCACTACACTTATTTCTCTACCCATGTTTATCTTATTTCTCAAATTCTTTTTGTTTTATAAATAATTGAAGAATATTGATTTGAATTTGGATCCAAATAATAATGGCTTCAATTTAGACTTGGTTAAAATTTGGAAAAATATCAAGTTCATTGTTAACGACTAGACAAAAGACATTGTGGTGTGATATTATAATACTGAATCCACATCTGTATCAACCCTAACCCCTATCATAAATAACCCCTAACTATTTTAAACCTTTTTATTTTAATCCCTAACAACTACCCCCAACCCTAACCCATACCACCTCTAATCCTATCAACCCTAAAAATTACATACCACTATAATACAAAACCTTTACGATTATTAATCCTAAATGTTAACCACTTGAAACCTTAAATATTGAAACGCCTAACTCCTAATTTATAATCCATGTAACCATAATACCATGTAACTCTAAACGTATGACATTTATACCACTAGTCTCTATCAACCCTTATCCATATAAGTTATAAACATTAAACCCTAACCTAAAAATGATAACCATTAAATCCATAAATAGTATAACTCCTTATAACTAAGTCGTGTAACAAATATAACCCATAACTAGTAACACATATCCCTTAACCCATTTTAATTTGAATCCCTATCACCCTTATCCCATAACCCCTAACCTTGACACTCATAAAACTTAACTACAACCTTGACCATTCACCCCAACTACTATAACCATTAACCCATATATCATAAAATGATTACACTTGACCCTATCCTACAAAACCTCTAATCATATCATTCAATCACTAACAGCTTTAAATACTAATATAGATAACCTCAACACTTATAACCATTAACAACCATTTTAGATCATAAACCATAACCTAGTAACCATATCCCTAGTGACCCATTAATCCATATAACCTTTAAACCAACTAATCACTATAATATCTAACCAATTTATAAATTGTAACCAATAATAATTGTAACATTAACTAGCAATCCCATATAATTCATAATCTCTAGTTATAACTCTAAAACCTTAAAACCTAATATATAAACCTTGTAGCCCTTACACCCTATTATGACTATCCTATATAATTCCTAAAACATATTATATCTAACTCGTATAAACCTTAATCATAAACCTCTATAATCATAAACTCCCAATCCCTAACCATTATAACCCTTAATGCCAAATACTAGAACCCTTAGGCCACTATAACCCCTAATGCATATCATCCTCAATCCATATGACTACTAACCATTGTAACACATATCCATCATAAAACTACACCACTAACAATTATAACCATTGTCCCTTATAAACCATAACCACTAACACCTCATGACTATATCACATAATTCTTAACACCTTTAAATACCACCCTTTTTAAAACTTAAAAAAATATAAACCCCAAAGCCTAATATTTAACCAGTGTACAAACTAATTCTTATAATGATTATCCCATAACCCCTAATAATTATAAATTATATAAATTCTAAACCATATCACCTCCAATCCTCAACCCTTTTTCTATATATATATTATCACTAAATATATATATATATATATATATGTGTGTGTGTGTGTGTGTGTGTTGTTTGGAAGTTTAAAATTAGTGATATCCTATAGTTATAGAAATATCTAAGATCATCATCACCACCATCATCGAATGGAACAAAATGAACACTTGTAAAAGATTCAAGAGGGTTGAAAAACATTATGATAAGAAGGACATTGAAGGATTAACCTCATTTAACTTTTGGTCTTGTATGAAGTTCCACTGCACATCTTGTTAGATTTTGAGCATTAATTCAACATACTCTAGGATCTTTACTGAGAGAATAACATGTACATCATATCAATCATATCAAGCATGTATCAATCATATCAAGCAATCACATAAGACAATGGACACACAGAGTTTCACTAAAGAAAACCATAAAGGTGAAAAACCCCATAACTTCCTCAGAGATAGAAAGAGCAATGATACAGCCAAATACAAGAGATAGTCTTCTACTAGCAGCTACTCCTCCTCCTCAACTATTGCGCCACTTTCCAAGTGATGTAATAGTGATAATGAGATGATCAAATAGAGATCTCCCGATCTCTATTTATACTTGTCTTATCCTTCCCAATAAACTAACAGGACCGACTTGTCTAACTCAATCTAATAACCCATGGTTACATTCATCCGGGCTGACCCCACACTATTGCGCCACTTTCCAAGTGATGTAAGAGTGAGTAATGAGATGATCAAATAGAGATCTCCTGATCTCTATTTATACTTGTCCTATACTTCCCAATAAACTAACAGGGATGACTTGTCTAACTCAGTCTAATAACCCATGGTTACATTCATCTGGGCCGACCCCACACTCGATGGTCTAATAACCTATCACAGCAAGTTACTACACTTGCGACACTTGTCAATACAAATGACGACACTTCCGTATAGAGGAATAATACCATCTTTATAGGAGTACAATATACATATGTGAAATACGTTCCGAAGTTACATATACATCAACAATCCCTCTTAACTAGGAAGGTATTTCTCGACACATATCTGCTAGCACAAGTCTTCTTCTCTGGATCATTGTCACTGGATCATCATCATCGAATCATCATTTACGTCATTGTTGCTGCTATCTCAATCAATCTCCAATCTACTCGTCATAGGAAGTTCTACAGAGCTAGTCCTTTTTCATACTGGATGTAGGCCCGCCACCTGGAGGTCTTCATCATCTACAGAGCCATCCCTTTTTCATGCTGGATGTACATCATCAACATCTCTGCCAGCAAGCCATCAAGTAGGTACACCTCAGGACTAATTACACTGCCTCTACTAAACCTGCAAGATCCCTAGGACTGATTACACTGCCTCTACAAAACCTGCAAGAGAATCTTAGGACTAATTATATGCCTCTGCAAAACCTGTGTACTATACTGTCACATCATCATCTTCAGATCACCTCATCTTCCACGGAGCACAACCCAGATGCACATCACACAATAGTTACACTCACCGGCATGGGCAAACACACCTCAACCATCCGTGAAAGGCTCAACCCTTATATCTACGCCATGGGAAGACACACCTCAACCATGAGAGAATGGCACCGCACTTATATCCATAGCCATGGGAAGACACACCTCAACCATGCTAAGAATGGCACAACACTTATATCCATAGCCATCGGAAGACACACCTCAACCATGCTAGGAATGGCACAACACTTATATCGCAACCATGGGAAGACACACCTCAACCATGCTAGGAATGGCCCAACACTTATATCGCAGCCATGGGAAGACACAACTCAACCATGCTCGAATGGATGAGCCCTTACATCAATGACCATGGTAAGACAAAATTCAACCATGTCGAAATGGCTCATGTGCATCTGTGTCTCCGGACTCATCACTTCCCCTTGGAAGACATCTCGATCTGAAGTACACCAAGTATCCCTCTGAAGTATTCAAGCTTCACTCCGGCCAATGGCTTGGTCAATGCATCGACTATTTGATCGTTCGTCGCAACATACAGGAGCTTCAGTGCTCCTCTCTCCACCATATCCTTGATATAGTGATACTTGATCTCAATGTTCTTCGACTTGTCATGGAACCCTGGGCTCTCCGACAACTTCACACAACTCTGTTTGTCGCAATATATACAAGTAGCACATAACTGGATATCAAATAGATCAGACAGTATCTTCCTGAGCCATATTGCCTCACAACTAGCCAAACAAGCTGCGACATACTCTGCTTCGGCTGCACTCAATGCCACACGGGACTGCTTCTTGCTAAACCAAGATATCATACTGGATCCCATACTGAAGCAACACCTTGAAGTGCTCTTACGATCAATGGTACTTCCTACCCAATCCGAATCAACATAACCCTCCAGGTTAAACTTTTGATTCACCTCATACTTGAGCCCATAGTCAACTGTACCCTTTAGGTACCTTAGAATATGCTTTACAGCTATCAGGTAAACATGTCTCAGATCTGTCAAGTACTGGCTCAAGGTGTTCACCGCAAAACAAATGTCTGGTCTTGTATTCGTCAGGTACATCAAGGACCCAATCATCTGACGATACATCGTAGCATCAACTGGCTCAGATGAAGCATCACACAAAAGCTTCAGGTTCGATGCCACACGTGTGGCCATGGCCTTGCAGTCCATCATCCCGAACCTCTTCAGGATCTCTACTGCATACTTCCCTTGTCCAAGGAATATTCCCTCTACAGTCTACCACACCTCCATACCAAGAAAGTAGTGCATCATACCCAACTCCTTCATCTCGAACTCGGTAGAAAGCTTCCTCTTTGTGTTGACAATCAATCTATCCTCACCTGTTACAAACAGGACATCCACATTCAATAGTAGTATCACTGGCTTTCCTTCCTCAACCTTGTAGTAAAGGTTGGAATCTGATTTAATCTTGGTAAATCCCAAACTAGATAGGAAGCCATCTATCTTGCCATACCAGGTCCTAGGTGCCTGTTTCAAACGATACAGGGCTTTCTTCAGTTTGCACACATGTGACTCCCAGTCATTTGTCTCAAACCTGAGTGGCTGCTCCACATACACTTCCTCCTCAACTACACCATTCAAGAAAGCTGTCTTGACATCCATCGGGTGTACCTTCAATTTCATCACTGCAGCCAGAGCAATTATTGATCTAATGGAAGTGTATCTGGCTACAGGTGCAAAAGTCTCTTCATAATCAATCCCTTCTTTCTGGGAGAAGCCACGAGCTACAAACCTAGCTTTGTATTTCTCTATGCTACCATCTGTAGCATGCTTGATCTTATGGATCCATTTGGAAGTCACTATAGACTTCCCATCTGGTCTTGGGACCACATCCCAAACATCATTCTTCATGATCGACTAGTATTCCTCGACCATGGCATCCTTCCATTATTTCTTTTCTGTTCTTTCTTCATAACTGGAAGGTTCTTTGTTCATTATGTCACAGAGTAAAGCAACATAGTTGGTATGTGATCTTGTACTTTTCCTTTCTCTGTGTTCCTCTTCTAGAATTCCAAACATTTCTGCATCTTGAATGAGCTCTCTAGCCCATGCTGGTTTCCTTTTGTGAGAGTTCTTCTCACGTGGTGAATCTACAGGTTGTTGTGGATATTCTATTTCACGATCTTCTTCAGGAACTGCTTCATTCATGGTGGTGTCTTGAGTTCTGGACTTGGCCATCTACAAATGCAACCCTCATGCATTTTGCATCCAATGCAGATATGGAGAGTAGATTGTTCTTGAGACCTGGAAGATATAGTACATCTTTCATCTTCATAGACTTTCCAGAGTCTAGTTTATAGGAGGCTTCACCAATCCCTTTTATTAGATACTGGTAGTCATCCCCAAGTTTCACCTTGTGGGGTGATTCATGTTCAGATAGGTTCATAAAGGATTCCTTTAATCCTGTCATGTGTTTAGAAGCCCCACTATCTATAAGTCAATCATTACTTCCATGAGTAATTGTTCCAGTGAGAGAAGAAATCAAAACATATTCTTCATCACTTGAAGAACCTTCACTATCTTCTCTAGCCCTCTTCCTGGGAGGTTCATCATCCTCTGCAGCATGAGCATGATGTCTTCTTTTGATGTTCTTCTTTTTGTTCCTAGGAGAATTTCTGGAAATTTGTCCCCTTTCATCACAAGTATAGCACCGAATATGAGAGAGATCTTTCATAGATCTTCCAGAGCTTTCCTTCTGTCTTTGGTGATAGTGTTTACCTTTCCTGTGATGAGAGTGCTCCCTTTTGATATTATCTTTCTTGGTGTTTGCTGTGAGAGCTTGATCTTCATTCCCCATTTTCTCTTCTCGAGCTATAATCCAAGCTTCTTCCTGTGAGAATTCTTCCCACAGCCTGCTGAAAGTGATAAGTTTCCTTATAGCACAAATTCAACGGATGAAGGAATCCCATGGCCTAGGAAGGCCATTAAGAGTGGTCATTACCACTTCTCAATTTTCTATATCTTCTTCCACAGCTTCAAGTTGTTCTTTTATCTGGGAGATCCTTGAGAAATAAAACTGAATGGTTTCTGCATTCTGGATCTTGATATTCTTTAGTTGATTCCTCAAGATCATTTTCCGATTTATGTTCTTCCCTTCGAATAGCTTGGTCAGGGAATCAAACATCTCCTTTGGTTTATTTAGAGATGACACATGTGGTATGAGATTGTCTTTGATAGAATCAACAATGATCCTTTTAGCCTTGACCAAATTTCTTTTGTGTAAGGCCTTAGCCTCTTCTTCCTCCGAGATAGGTACCTCTTCACTTATGTAAGTGTCCAACTCATTTTCTTCCAGGATTAACCCAATCATATACTCCCATGCTCGGAAGTTATCAGCCCCTTCAAGCTTATCCTCAAGTTTGGTGTGGTGAGACATCTTTAAAGAGTACTTCAAATGGAAATAGAAAAGATTTAGTTCTTACCACTTGATTTGCTGAAAACTCGATCTCGTCGTGGATTAGGGTTTGTCACAGAAACCCTAAAAATTCAAATTTTGAATTTCAAACTTACGAAAGGATAGAAAGATGCGACTTGATGAGCTGATCAGCTTGGTATATTCAAAATTTGAGATCTGCAAGGTTTCACCCTTCAGAAATGCCTTTTAGTCTTTCCGGATTCACTAGGGAGGACCCTGAATTAGGGTTTGAGTTTCCTGGAGCTTCACCCAACCAAAAATATTGATCCAAAGCTCTAAACTTTTATTTTTCCAAGGAGCTTCCAGCTATGTCTTCAGATTTCAAAAATTCCTATTTTTGTGGAAACCCTAATATTTAGGGCCAAAACTAAAAGTGCTCAGAATTGAATTCTGATTGGACATAAAGATTCTCCTTGATTAGTAGAGTCAATCTACCTTACTTCTTTTCCAAAATCTGTGGAGAGAAACCCAATAAACAAGAAACCTTACTTTCCACCACTGCACAATGTCTTATTCTCAGGGAAGCTCTGATACCATGTTAGATTTTGAGCATTAATTCAACATACTCTAGGATCTTTATTGAGAGAATAACATGTACAACATATCAATCATATCAAGCATGTATCAAGCATATCAAGCAATCACATAAGACAATGGACACACAGAGTTTCACTGGGGAAAACCTTAAAGGTGAAAAACCCCACAACTTCCTCAGAGATAGAAAGAGCAATGATACAACCAAATACAAGAGATAGTCTTCTACTAGCAGCTACTCCTCCTCCTCAACTAGTGTGCCACTTTCCGAGTGATGTAAGTGTGAGTAATGAGATGATCAAATAGAGATCTCCTGATCTCTATTTATACTTGTCCTGTCCTGCCAAATAAACTAAGAGGGCCAACTTGTCTAACTAAGTCTAATAACCCATGGTTACATTAATTCGGGCGGACCCCACACTCAGTGGTCTAATAACCCATCACAGCAAGTTACTACACTTGTGACACTTGTCAATACAAATGACGACACTTCCATATAGAGGAATAATACCATCTTTATAGGAGTACAATATACATAGGTGAAATACATTCTGAAGTTACATATATGTCAACACATCTAAGTTGAAAAAGGATTGAGTGATATGTGGGACAAGTTGAAGTTCTTGTACAAAACCTCCATATGGTGGCTACTATACTCTATTTGAGAGATCAGGTGTACAACATGAGAATGGGTGAAGAATATAATAGAATAGATTTTCATTAAACATTATGGAGACTAATAGGTCTATGTGGTGAAACACTTACATCTTGTGACCACCCAAAGTTGTGTTCATGAAGAAGTTGCCACAAATACTTCAAATCCAAGTGAATAGCTTAGAGAATGTGCCTCTATCATTGACACAACCCTCTTGCTTCGTACTTGGTTCTTTCCAACTCTAGTGGGGTCTCTTAGAGATATGTTCTCAAATAAACTTGAATCCACAATTACATATTTCTAACTAGTGAATAAAAATTTCAGATCTACAATGAAACTTTGCAAATTTGCAAATTAATGCTCGTAAACAATGAATTGAACTAACAATGAACTAAACTCTTTAAATATGTGATATGTAGCTTGTGACCTCTTATGTGACTAGTGACTTAATCCATTGGACATGATAGAGAAAAAATGATATAGGAAGAATATTATTAGGGAAATGGAAACATTCAATTCTGCTAATAAAGAATTTCAAATGAATGAACAATATGTTTTGAAATAATTCTTACAACAATAAAAGTTTTACAATAGACAATGAAACAACGGCCACAATAATTGCTATGTCCTTACCGCAAATCTATATAAAAAATAATTTAATAAATATATCTATTTTCAAAAAATAATAAAAAATAGAAAAAAATTAAAGGAGCATTTGGGTTTGTACAATGAAACGTGGAAAACAAATTCAATGACATTGTTAATTAACAATGGAGAATATGTTTTAAATCAACCCTTAGTCTAAATATACACAATAATATGATGTTTAAATGGATATATACTACATGTCATTACATAGATAAGTCTTTATATTTTAGAATTTTGGGTGGACGAGAAAATATGTTTTTCCTATATTGCAGGATGATGAGACAAGTGTACTCTCAAGATTGATTTTATGGTCGTCATTTCAAATTCAAAATAAACAATTATAAAAAATAAAAATAAAAGAACAAAAATAACTAGTAGTTGATGCATATATGACTATTAGCTGATGCATGGATAAATCGTATTTGATACATGGATGATGAGCAGTTCATGGAATACAACCCGTTTAACTAGAAGGAGGGTGATAGTAGTTAGCTAACGCATAGACAATGGGTGATTACAAGTACACATGGAGAACAAGTAACATATAACTTGTTCATTGCACTTAACGTGTGGCCTATCGGTTTTCATCGACCACAAATTAAGTTGTTGTGCTTATATATATATATATATATATATATATATATATATATATTCCATATTTATTTATATATTTACACCAAGAGGTCTTTATATTTTACAATTTGGGGTGAACGAGGAAGGATCCTCTTTCTATATTGCACGAAGATGAGACAAGTGTACTATCAAGATTTATTTTATAACAGTGGGTGCAAATTCGAAATGAACAATTATAATATATATATATATATATATATATATCAAAAATATTTTAGTTTACATGTCATAATTGTTAGCTAATGCATAGATAATGGGAATTTTGTGGCACTTAAATTGTGGCTTATCGGTGTTCACATGCCACAAGTTAAGTGGTTGTGCTAATTAACTATTATTGAGATAACAATGATGAAAGGTTTATTACGTTCAATTTTGAATTAGTGAATGGTAATTGTAATGCATGGTAAATGAAAACCCTTTTCAAACACAAGTCTTATATCAATGACCAATTAACTAATTTCCATATTTCCTTAGCTTCATGAAAACATGATAATTATACCAAATTGACTATATAGATTTTATCATTTTGTGGTTCTATGAATTGCCTCTATAGCCATTAATTAATCCCATACTGAGAATATTCTTTTATGAACATAGGTAACTCTCAATGCTCTCACTAGTATCTGATATATATAATTTTAGTTGTGTTATATGTCTTGACTTAGTGCTTTACCATTAATACTTTCTATCAGAAGCATGCAATGTCATCTAGATTACAGTCATAAATCCAAACACATTGGTGCCTAGGATATCTGATGCAAGAGCATCGACTCAAAGTTCTACATTTTTTTACTAAGCAAACATTGCTATTTTTCTGCTCTTTGTAATAGATTCTAGAAGTCTAGGGTTAGTTATTGAATTAGTTGTAATTAGGTTCTGAGATAGAATTAGTTTGATTGTAATAATGGAAAATTGCCACTGATTTCCTTGGATCTTGCAAGAGGTTGCTCGAGGATAGGGTCTGTTATGTAATTGATTTCTTTAGGATTCTAGATCATGCTAAATCGAATCTGACAGGTTTATGGAGTGTTATTTAATCAATGAATGTAATTGTACAAAGGGTTGTTGATGAAATGAAGAAAAAATCACCCAAACTCTGCATTTGATTGCATATTCATTTGTCTTCTTTCAATAACCAGAAAATGTATAAATTCCATGTTTATGAGTGAACAGAGCGCCATTAACAGAGATCTCTAGAAGCAGAAGGTTGTGGCATATCCATTCGAATGCAAGGGCCATGAAATTGATCATTGCATTGATCAATTTAATGAGTTGCAGCTTCAATTAAGGATATAGAATGATGCAGATAGAAGAGCTCCCATTTGACAGAGAAGGAAAATCTTGGTTGATCAAGATCAGAGGAGATAAATTGACGATCCAAGTTAGTTTCTACAAGGACAAGGTACAAGTTTGTTAAGCTATGGACAGTTGAGATCGTGCGGTGGAGATAGAGGTCGAAGAGATCAACAACCCACATGGTATTTCGCTAAGGTGAAGTGCGTAGAAGTTAGACCTCTGAAATGCAAACTAAGCATTCCACAAGCGCTCATAGATCAACGGACCAGAGAAGCCATGAAGAGATCAACGACTTGAAGATCATTTCACTCGTGTATGTGAGCGAGGGTTAACGGCCATACCGGATGCAAAATATTCATTAAATTCACCCTAAGTCTAATTAACCCCACCATTGATCTGACATGTTTCCTACCCAACGGTCCTAAACAATTACGGAGGCACATTTGTGGATCTGACAGTCCAAAGAGACTTCGGAAGGATCTTTGCAGAAGCTGTTTGTGGAAGGAGTTGTGAAAATACACCCGCAATTGTGGAAGGGAGACACACCCGCAACTACGGGAGGAAGGCGAGTGTGGAAGTTTGATTGTAGAAAGGAGATTGCGGGAAGACAATTGTGGAAGAAAATTGCGGAAGGATTTTTGTTCGACGCTCCGCAACCAAGTGAGACCCGCAATTTCGCAATTTCTATAAAATCCAGTTTACCTCTTGTTTGGAATCCTCCCTTTGAAGACCGTTGCAAAAGAAATACTTGGTTGTTTCGGCTAAGTTTGTATCTTCTTCTATACTTGGAACCTAACTATTCCTGGGATAGTGGATTGGATTGGGTTTTCTGATCTTATCCTGCATCAATTGGTATCAGAGCATAGTTCACAGCAAGGAGAAAGATGCCACCAAGACGAGGTCGAGCACATGGAGTTCCAGTTGGAGGTGGTCGAGGAATACAAGATACAGATGTAGATGCAAATACACAAAGAGAATTGAGACGACTGCAAGCCAGGATGGAAGCTATGGAGAGGATAAATCTAGGGACTATAGATGTCAATGATGAAGAAGAATCCTCTGATGCTGAACCAGAGGAGGTTGCTGATGAAGTGAAGGTATTGAGGATGTTGGTAAAGGATATTAGCAGTCCTAAAGTGGAAGTCCCCATGTATGAAGGTAATATGAATGTTGAAGAGTTCATGGATTAGTTCAATGATTTAGAAAAGTATTTTGAATTTGAAGAAAACCACTTATACTATGAAACGAGAACTATATACTAAGAACGAGAACTCTAGCCATACAAACTCATATTTTTGCATAAAAAACACCGAAAACAACCCCCAAATCAAAAAGTGTTGATGCCAGTATCATGTTTTCATAAAAAACACCAAAATCAACCCCCAAATCGAAAAGTGTTGATACTAGTATCAACGTTTTTTTTCTCTGGGTTAAAAATATAGCCATGGCTTAAAAATCTCATACTGTTGTTTACGAAAGCCTTAAAATCAACCCCTAAATTGAAATTTTTTGTTTTCAACAAATAAATTCATAACCCTAACCCCCAACAAACTATTACAAAAGTTTAAAAAAAAATTATAATGCGCCCCTCCTACCTTAAATGGTCAGGGTTGTCTCATTTGCCCCATATTAATAATTTTTTTTAAAATTTACATTTAAAAAAAAAATAAAAACCTTAACTTAAAAAATGAAATATAAAACCTAAACTTTACAAAAAAAAAAAAAAAAAAACAATGTAGACTTTACAAAAAAACAAATTAAAAATTAAAAAAAAAACTTTACAAAAAATAAATTAAAAATTAAAAAAAAACAAGTTACAAAAAAAAATTAAAAATTAAAAAAAAAAACTTTACAAAAAATAAATTAAAAAGCAAATTAAAAATTAAAAAAAAACAAGTTAAAAAAAATTTAAAAAAAAAAACTTTACAAAAAATAAATTAAAAATTAAAAAAAAAACCACTTTACAAAAAAAATTAAAAATTAAAATAAAAAAACAAACTAAAAAAAAAAAATCAAAATGGACCAAGGGGCCGCCCCAAGGGCGGCAGCTCGATGCCGGGCATCGAGCTGCCGCCCGTGGGGCGGCCCTTTGGGTGCCCAAGGGGCGGAGCTCAACCCGATGGGCGCCCAAAGGGCCGCCCCACGGGCGGCCCTTTGGGCGCCCATCGGGCTGAGCTCCGCCCCACGGGCGGCCCTCTGGGCGCCCAAGGGGGCGGAGCTCAGCCCGATGGGCGCCCAAAGGGCCTCCCGTGGGGCGGCCCTTTGGGCGCCCATCGGGCTGAGCTCCGCCCCACGGGCGGCCCTTTGGGCGCCCAAAGGGCCGCCCGTGGGGCGGCCCTTGGGCGCCCATCGGGCTGAGCTCCGCCCCCTTGGGTGCCCAAAGGGCCGCCCCACGGGCGGCAGCTCGATGCCCGGCATCGAGCTGCCGCCAGTGGGGCGGCCCTTTGGGCGCCCAAGGGGGCGGATGCTCCCCGCCCGTTTTGAATTTGTTTTTTTTTAAGTTTTGTTTTTTATTTTAATTTTTAATTTATTTTTTTAAAGTGTTTTTTTTAATTTTTTTTTTGTTTTTTAATTTTTTTTTTTTAAAGTTTTTTTTTTAATCTTTAATTTTTTTTTTTATAACGTGTTTGGGCGCGATCTTTGTTTTTTTTGTTTGTATTTTTATTTTTATTTTTAATTTTTGTTTTGTTTAATTTTTAAATTTTTTTTAAAGTTTGGTTTTGTTTAATTTTTATTTTGATTTTTTTTTTTTGTAAAGTTTAGTTTTCTTTTTAATTTTTAATTTTTTTTGTAAAGTTTTTTTTAAAATTTTAAATTTGTTTTTTAATTTATTTTTTGTAAAGTCTTTTTTTTTTAATTTGTAAAGTTGAGTTTGTTTTTTGTTTTTTTTTTTGGTAAACTTTAGGTTTTATTTTTTATTTTTTAAGTTTAGGTTTTTATTTTTATTTTTTAATTTTTTTAAGTTGGGTTTTAAATTGTTTTTAATTAAAACGATGTGTGAGGGGTAATGGGGTAGTGGGTAGGGCATTAGGGAATGTAATTTTGGGGGGGCTAAGGTAGGGGGTAATGTAGGGGGCTAAGGCATTAGGAAATGTACTTTGTTTTTTTAAATGTTTATTAATGGTTGGTTGAGGGGTTAGGGTAGGATATGTAATTATTTTTTTAAATGTAATTTTTTTTTAAAATTACTAATAGTTCGTTAGGGGGTTAGGGTAGAAGGGACGCATTATAATTATTTTTTAAACTTTTGTAATAGTTTGTGGTGGGGTAGGGATAGGGTTAGGGTAGAAGGGGGCAATGTAATTTTTTTAAATATTTTCTTTTTAAATTTTAATAATAATTGGTTAGGTGGTTAAATATTATGAAAAATAATGTGAAAGAGTATCATTTTTATACAAAATGACTAAAAATCTATTAAAAATGGGTTTAAATGTCTTTTTTTTTTCTCGATTTGTTTACTATTTTTCCATAAAAATATATTATTTATGATTAAATTTTAAAGATAAATTTCGAAAATGTATGTGTTTTTCATTATAGCTAGCTTCTAAATGTATGTTTTTTGTTAAATTTCTAAAAAACACACTTGAAAATAGAAATTAAAAATACTTTACAATAAAGATGTGTCAAAGGCCCAAAAAAATGCCTCAAAATGAAAATGTGTGATACTGGCATCAACCCTTTTTGAAACGGAGGTAAAAATAGCTACTAAAATTAGGAGAGAGAAAAACGAGAACTGTGTCGAGTTCTCGTTTCATAGTATAAGTGGTTAGAAATTGAAGAAACAAAGAAGGTGAAATATGCAGCAACCAGACTGAAAGGATATGCCTCCATTTGGTGGGATGAACTATAGATCCACATAGAAAGAAAAGGTAAGTCCAAAATAAAAAAAATGGGATAAAATGTTGGGTAAAAAATTAAAAGTCAATTTATGCCTAGGGATTACCAATTAACTCTCATTAGGAAACTACAAAATCTTAGACAAAAAGGTATGATTTTTAAAGAATGCACATAAGATTTCTTTAGGCTGAGTATTGGAGTTGTACAGACACAAGGAGACATAGAAAGAGTGGCCAGGTATCTAAATGGACTAAGATATTAAATACAAGATGAGATCAACTTATTGAATTTCATGACTGTTGAATATGCTTATCAAGAATCTTTTAGGGTAGAAGAGAAGATACTAAGAAAGCAGAACTAGAAGAATAGAGGAAGAAGTACATCAAGAGGAAAAGGATCTTCAAATAGAGGAGAAAATTTTCAGAATTCTAGGAATGAAGCAGAAGGTTCCAGTAGCCAAACCCCCCAAAGAGGAGGATTAAGGGGAGGCAGATTTGGTGTTAGAGGAAGAGGAAGAGGCAAATAAATAAAGTGCTATGCATGTGGTGAGATTGGACACATGTCATGGGAGTTACCAAGGAACAAACCAGTAGCTCAAAGGAATGCAAACATTGTTGAGGATCGAGAGGAGTCCAATGAAAGAGTAGAGATGGAAAATCCTCCCGAGGAAGGTGAGTCTCTTATGATGAAGAGAGTTTTGGTAAAACATAAAAATAAGTACATGAACTAGCACAAAGAATGAGTCTATTAAGGACTAAGTGAAAGTCACGAGGGAAGTGTTGCAAGGTGATAATTGATAGTGGTAGTACAGATAATTTGGTCTCCACTAAGATGGTAGAGAGGTTGTGATTGAAGACGATGAAAAATACCACTCCTTATAAAGTGTCCTGGTTGCAAAAAGGATATCATCTCTTGGTGAATGAGCAGTGCAAGGTGGAGTTACAAATTGGTACTTACAAGGATGTAGTATTATGTGATATAATTCCTATGGATGTGTGCCCTATACTGTTAGGAATGCCATGGAAATATCACAGAAAGGTTGTTCATGATGGAAGGAGAAATACTTATTCTCTGGAAAAGGATGGAAATGAACATGTACCGCTACCTTTGCAGGATGAAGCAGCTCAAGAAAACACAGGACCTAGTATTTTGTTGATGACTGGGAAAGAGATACTACAAGAAGTCAAGAAGTATGAGAAGCTACATTTTTCCCTTATTGGCAAACCAAAGGTAATTTTAACTGCCACAAATTTAATTGATTTTCCTACTGATGTTAGGATCTTGCTTGATGATTTTGCTGATAATATTGTGGATAAGTTACCAAATGCTTTACCTGCTGTGAGAAGTATTAGTCATCATATTGACTTAATACTTGGTGAAAGCTTACCCAATAAGGAATCCTATAGACTGACTCCTCAAGAGAATGAAAAGGGGTTAAATATGGATCCAAAAAAGATACAAGCAATTCTTAGTTGGCCAATCCTGAAGAGTACTTTTGAGGCCAGAATTTTTCATCATCTTGCAAGTTTTTATAGAAAATTCATCAGGAATTTTAGTCAAATTTGTGCACACATAATAGACACCTTCAGGGAAATTAGACAACCTTTCAAGTCGACAGAAGCAGTTGATCAAGGTTTCAATCTATTGAAAAAGAAGATCACTGAGAAGCCTATTTTGGCTTTACCAATTTTTGACAAAGTTTTTCAAGTGGAGACAGATGCTAGTGGGACAATAATAGGAGTTGTTATGAGTCAAGAATAGAGACCAGTAGCATATTTCAGTGAGAAGTTAAATGAAGCAAAACAAAAGTATTCCTCATATGACAAATAATTGTATGTTGTTGTGCAAGCTCTTAAGAAGTGAAGGAATTACTTGATGCCTAAAGAGTTTATTTTATATTCAGATAATCATTATTTACAATTCATAAATAGTCAACCTAAATTGAATAAAAAACATGCTAAGTGGGTGGAATTTTTGTAGAACTTTAATTTTGTGATCAAACATACAAGTGGAAAATATAATAAGGTGGTTGATTCTTTAAGTATAGTAAATTTGATCTTACAGGAAATTAAGGTCAGCACTTTGGGATTTGAAAATTTGATTAACATGTATAAGGAGGATGTGGAAATCAAGGATATATATGCAACCTATGAGAATCCAGTTTCCCATAATAGAAGTCAATGGTTGGACTACATGTTACAAGAAGGATTGTTGTTCAAAAATAGTAAATTGTGCATTCCTAAATGTTCTATGAGAGAAAACTTGATAAAGGAGAAGCATAGTGGATGTCTGTCAGGCCACTTTGGATAGGACAAAACATTTTTTCAGATGAGTACTTTTTTTTTTGGCCAGGAATGTAATAGGATGTAAAGAAGTTTGTTGAGACATGCATTATATGTCAACATGCCAAAGGGAGAAGACAAAACATTGGACTGTATCAACCCCTACCTATTCAACCTAGGCCTTGGGATTCCATCAGTATGGATTTTGTTCTGGGATTTCATAGAACTCAGAGAGGGAATGATTCTATTTATGTAATAGTGGATAGATTTTCAAAACTGGCTCATTTCATTGCTTGTAAAAAGACCAATGATGCAACAAATATTGCTAATTTGTTCTTCTCAGAAGTTACATGGTCTGCCTTTGAGCATTGTATCAGATAGAGACACTAAATTTGTTGGTCATTTTTGGAGAAATTTATGGAACAAATTGGGAACCAATCTTAGTTTTAGCTATGCTTATCACCCTTAGACTGATGGTCGGACTAAAGTGGTAAATAGAACTTGGGGGATATATTGAGAGTTCTCGTTTATGAGAATCCAAAACAATGGGATTTAGCTCTTTCTCAAGCTGAGTTTGCTTATAACGATTCACCTAACAGGAGTACAGGTATGAGGCCATTTCAGATTGTGTATGGGATGCATCCAAGTGGGGTGTATGAACTCAAGAATTTGGGAGAGTTAGGAATGAGGAGTGCAGATGGTGAAGAATTTGCATATAGTATGCAGGAGCTACAGGAAAATGTCAAAAAGAAATTGCAAGAGAGTGCTAGAAAGTACAAATAGAGAGCATATTTGAAGAGAAGGGAAATTAATATTCAGGTTGCAGATTTAGTGATGGCATATCTTAGGAAGGAGAGATTTCCTAAGGGAACCTACACTAAATTGAAAATCAAGAAAATTGGGCCTTGTAAAATTTTGAGGAAGTTTCTTGCAAATGAACATGAGATAGAACTTCCTTCTGAACTTGGAATTTCTCCAATTTTTAATGTTTCGGATCTGTATCCTTTTAAAGATTCAAGTGTTCAGAGAGAAGAAATGATTGCAAGTAAGGATGGTCAAGTGGTAGATTGGAAAGAAAAGTTACCTCGGAAGGAGCAGCCACAGATTGAAGTTATACTTGACAAGAGGATTTCAAAGAAAACCAGGAACAAGGATTATTTTTAGAATTTAGTCAAGTGGAAAGATCATCCATCTGAAAATGCAGTGTGGATGATAGCAATTGAGATTTTCAAGTTTAATGTGGACCCTGAAGACCTATTGAAAGTTGTTTTTCTCCCCTAGAGTATGATGCAGGAGCATCGACTCAAAGGTCTACATTTTCTGATTAAGCGGATATTGTTATTTTTCTGCTCTTTGTAATAGATTCTAGAAGTCTAGGGTTAGTTGTTGAATTAATTGTAATTAGGTTCTGAGATAGAATTAGTTTGATTATAATAATGGAAAATTGCCACTGATGTCCTCGGATCTTGTAATAGGTTGCTCGAGGATAGGGTATGTTATGTAATTTCTTTCTTTAGGAGTCCAGATCCTGCTAAATTGGATCTGACAAGTTTATGGAGTGTTATTTAATCATTGAATGTAATTGTGCAAAGGGTTGTTGATGAAATAAAGAACATAGAACCTAGACTCTGCGTTTGATTGCATATTCATTTGTCTTCTTTTAATAACTAGAAAACTGTAGAAATTCCCTATGTATGAGTGAACAGAGCACCATTAACAGAGATCTCCAGAAGCAGAAGGTTGTGACATATCCATTTGAATGCAAGGGGCATGAAATTGATCATTGCAGTGATCAATTTAACGAGTTGAGAAAGCGACCTATTTCGGTTAAGTATTCCATCATTCCCAGCAAGCAGGTAATGAGTGGTGTAGAAGGAAAGCGACGGGTCACATGAGCAGAGGAAGCATGATGTGAACCGACCACACAAGGCCGTTAGAGAAGGAACGGGGGGATGAAAGTGACTGTCAGCATGTGGTCGACAAGGTAGGCTGAAAGCAATGTGACCACGCACAGAGGATGTCCATGACAGAGAAGTCGCTATCAGAGCCAGTAGTCCTGGTTAGCAGAATAACCATGACGGTTTTGGGTAACCTTAGGGTTTTTGAGCCTATGCATTGTAAAGACGTGACCTAAGGGCATGATCTATAAAAGGGCACATTTTGTAAGGTGAAGGGTTAATCGTCATTGAATATCTGTAATATTGAATTGTGAATTGCTAAATATTGAGTAATACTTGTTGTGCATTGCTGAATGCTATTGTGAAGGCTCGACAGCTGCTTGCGTAGAGATTTATTGAGAGAGAAGAGAGTCTGCAGCTGAGTGCATGGACTGGAATTATTGTACCCTTCCCAAATATAATACAACAATAGTTCCTGTGGACGTAGCTCCCATCCTAGGGGTGAACTGGGTTAAATTCTGTGTTATGTGATTGCTAGGTGTTTGCATTTGTATATTTACTTATGATGAATGGTTAAGTGTTGTTTATGAGTTTATGTGCTTTGCTTTTATATGTATTTTCCACAAGGATAAGATGGGAATAATATCTTAAGTAATCACATGTAGGAATGAATGTCGCATGCATTCCCCTCCCTCCTGCCCTCTCCCAATACCCCCCCTCACCCTCTCCTCCTCCCACCCTCTCTCCCTCTCCCTCCCTCTCCTCACCCTCTCTGGCCCCCCTCTCCCTCCCACTGTCTCCCTCCCTCTCTCCCTCCTCACTCTCTTTGCCTCCTTCTCCTCCCTCGTCACCCTCTCTGTCTCGCTTCCCTCCCCCTCCTCTCCCTCTCCCCCCCCTCCTCTCCCCCCCTCACCCTACCTCCCTCACTCTCTCCCTCCTCACCCTCTCCCACTCCCACTCTCCCTCTCCCTCTCCCCCCCTCTCCCCCTCCCTCCATCCCGACCCTCTCCTCGTCCACCTCCTCACTCTCTTTCCCTCCCTTTCCTCACCCACTCGACCTCCCCCCCCCCGACTTTGCCCCTCCCCCGCCGTCCCTCCCTTTCCTCACCCACTCGACCTCCCCCCCCACTTCGCCCCTCCCCCTCCGTCCCTCCCCCTCCCACTCTCCCCCTCCTCTACCTCTCCCCTCTCACCCTTTCTCCCTCTCTATCCCCTTCCCTCTTCGCTGCACACCCCCCTCTCCCCCTCCCTCTCACCCCACCCTCTCCCCCTCCACCTCCTCACTCTCTCATCCTCCCTCTCCTCTCCCCCCTCCTCGCCCCCTCCCCCTCTCTCCCTCTCCTCTCCCTCTCTACCCCACCCTCACCCTCTCTCTCATCCCCCCTCCTCATCCTCTCCCACCCTCCCCCACTCTCCCTCTACTCTGCCCCCCCTCCCCTTCCCCTTCTCCCACTTCCTCCCTCCCTCTCTCCCTCCTCACCCTCTCCCCCTCTCTCTCCCTCCCTCTCCTTCCCCCTCCTCTCCTTCTCCCACCCCATATGTCCCTCTCCTCCCCGTGCCCTGCTCTCATCTTCCTATCCCCCACCCTCCCCCTCTCCCACTACCTCCCTCCCTCTCTCCCTCCTCACTCTCTTTGCCTCCCTCTCCTCCCCCCTCACCCTCTCCATCTCACCCCTCCCCCCCCCCTCCCCTCCCTCCTGCCCTCTCCCAATACACCCCCTCACCCTCTCCTCCCCCCACCCTCTCTCCCTCTCCCTCCCTCTCCTCACCCTCTCTGGCCCCCCTCTCCCTCCCACTTCCTCCCTCCCTCTCTCCCTCCTCACTCTCTTTGCCTCCTTCTCCTCCCTCGTCACCCTCTCTGTCTTGCTTCCCTCCCCCTCCTCTTCCTCTCCCCCCATCCTCTCCCCCCCTCACCCTACCTCCCTCACTCTCTCCCTCCTCACCCTCTCCCACTCCCACTCTCCCTCTCCCTCTCCCCCCCTCTCCCCCTCCCTCCATCCCGACCCTCTCCTCATCCACCTCCTCACTCTCTTTCCCTCCCTTTCCTCACCCACTCGACCTCCCCCCCCCCTTCGCCCCTCCCCCTCCCACCCTCCCTCTCCAGCCCCCCCTCCTCTCCCTCTCCCCTCCTCACCCTCTCTCCCTCTCTATCCCCTTCCCTCTCCCCTGCACACCCCCCCCTCCCCCTCCCCCTCCCCCTCCCGCTCACCCCACCCTCTCCCCCTCCACCTCCTCACTCTATCAGCCTCCCTCTCCTCTCCCCCCATCCTTGCCCCCTCCCCTCTCTCCCTCTCCTCTCCCTCTCTACCCCACCCTCACCCTCTCTCTCATCCCCCCTCCTCATCCTCTCCCACCCTCCCCCACTCTCCCTCTACTCTGCCCCCCCTCCCCTTTCCCTTCTCCCACTTCCTCCCTCCCTCCTCAACCTCTCCCCCTCTCTCTCCCTTTACTCTGCCCCCCCTCCCCTTCCCCTTCTCCCACTTCCTCCCTCCCTCTCTCCCTCCTCACCCTCTCCCCCTCTCTCTCCCTCCCTCTCCTCCCCCCTCCTCTCCTTCTCCCACCCTATATGTCCCTCTCCTCCCCATGCCCTGCTCTCGTCTTCCTATCCCCCACCCTCCCCCTCTCCCACTACCTCCCTCCCTCTCTCCCTCCTCACTCTCTTTGCCTCCCTCTCATCCCCCCTCACCCTCTCCATCTCACCCCTCGCCCTCCCTTACCCCCCCTCTCGCCCTCTCTACCCCACCCGCTCCCCTCCCCCGTCTCTCTCTCTAATTTAGTCTTCTTAACAATATACTCAATAAGATTGAAAAAAAAATGAACATAAAGAACCCTACTCTAAGAATTGAGAAGGGACAAAATTTGTATTAGAATTTAATCTTCTTAATGTTATACTCAATAAGATTGAAAAAACAAAATAAATGAAAAAGAGAGTGAACATAAAGAATCTCACTCTAGGATTTCAGAAGGGGCAAAAATTGTATTAGAATTTAATCTTCTTAACACTATACTCAAATAAAATTGAAAAAACAAAATTAACACTATACTCAATAAGAATGAAAAAAAAAATTAACACTAAGTCAATAAGATTGAAGAAACAAAATAAATGAAAAGGAGAGAAAACATAAAGAAACCTACCGTACTCTAGGATTTGAGAAGGAACAAAAAATTGTATTATAATTTAATCTTCTTAACATTATACTCAAGATTGAAAAAACAAAATAAATGAAAAAGAGAATAAACATAAAGAACTCTACTCTAGGATTTGAGAAGACAAAATTTGTATTAAAATTTAATCTTCTTAGCACTATAAAATTGAAAAAACAAAATAAACGAAAAAGAGAGCAAACATAAAGAACAATAAGATTGGAGAAGGGACAAAAATTGTACTTTATTACTAATCCTTTTAAAAGTGTTATAATTTTTAAAGTATTTTACTTAATTAAAAATACTTAATTATAAAAATGGATTAAAATCTAAACACATGATTCATAATAAAATATAAAACAAAATTGAATCTAAACCCGTAATTCATAATAAAATATAAATCAATAAAATTGAATTCCCATTATAAATCAATAAAATTGAATCTAAACTCGTGATTCATAAAAAAAAAAAAAAAATCAATAAAATTGAATCTAAACCCATGATTCATAATAAAATATAAATCAATAAAATGGAATTCACATAACATGCATAACTTTAACTTTCATTTTAAGTAATCTAAAACTTTTCCGATATAGTATAGACAACTTTCATTTTGTTTTAATATCTTTATGAAAACTTGCTCTCATAGATGTAAAGAAAAAAATACCAACCTACATTTTTTACAAACTAAAAAACAAAAACTTTATATCTAAATATATTTAAATTAAGTAGAAGCTTAACTTTTTTCCAGCGAAAAGTAGAAGCTTAACTTATACAAGCGTGCCATTGTGTTCGTTTATAATTCCTTGCCCACTCCTATACTCTATGCACATGGTGCGAAGGTGACTCCATTAAACGCACTCCCTCGTAGCATATCCAAAAGTTGTTAAACAAGATTATGGTTACCGTTAAGATGACTCGAAGGCCGGAAACTACCATACACGATTACGGTTTTAAACTTTGGTTCCACGCCACAACCAAACCTAAACCTAATCTGATGAGACGACCATACACCATCAATTTGCGTATTGATTTGTTTACACCATAACAAAATTGGGCCAATACCCAAAAGTTGCAGACGTGCATCTATATCACCGCAATATCCTTCCCTGCTACTTATTTTATATATACAGTTCTAAAGATTTTGAGGATCAACTTTCAATAATCATATCAAATTATGTTCTCGCTGGCGATGGCGTCGTGCAGTGCACGACCTCTTACCGAAGTATTATATTTGAATACAATTTAAACGGGCATCTTGAGCCGGTATCCAATCCGAACCCTCTCTCTCATTGCAGATAATTCAATCAATTTAAGAACTTCAGGGTATTGCTGTTCAATTCAATCAATTAAGGGTTTCGCTATAAGACCATTAAATCTAGATCTGCATACTATTAAATCTAAACATAAACCTAAACCTAAATGGTTATATAATTCATTCACCTCATACCATTTAATCTAAATATGCATACCATTAAATCTAAATCTAAATTTAAATTGCTATATAATTCATTCACCTGTAGGTTATATATGATTTTTTACAATGGATTGATCAAATTTTTGACAATTTGTATTAAAGATTTAGCATATTTAAAAAAAAAAAAAAACAATTCAGAAAGCAAAACTTTAGTTGCTCCGACTATATAAAATAAAATCAGTCAGGCATCATTAAGTTTCAACCCAGGAGAACC
This sequence comes from Larix kaempferi, assembly GCA_027924585.1. Taxonomy (NCBI): domain Eukaryota; kingdom Viridiplantae; phylum Streptophyta; class Pinopsida; order Pinales; family Pinaceae; genus Larix; species Larix kaempferi. The sequence continues at coordinate 9,448,616 of BSBM01000380.1, read as the reverse complement.
CAACAAACTCCTAGTAAGATAAGTTAATAGGAGGAGATACTACCTGAAGCCATCGCTGAAATTTGGTAATGTGACACTGCCGCCGCAGGATTCGAATGCCTGATTTGTTTCCGAGGAACTGATCTGAGAAAACAAAGTTCAAAATTAGAGAGCCAAACGAAGGATAAGCAAAAAGAGCGTTGGTATAACATTATCATTTAAATCTGCATAGAGATGATTGTCTACATCTTCCTGTCTCACTTTCCCTCTTATGATCGCTGCTCTTGCATGCATCCTACATAGAGATGAACAGAATCTTTTACAGATTCATCAGAAATTTTCTTCTTGAATCGCCGACTTGCAATAATCAAAAGCATAAATGACAAAAGGAAACAAAGGGTTCTAATCTATTATCATCGTAACACCAAAATAACCATTCACAACCGATAAAAATGTAGATCTCCCTCCTCCCTCTATTGGAATTCAATTTAAACTTGAAAAGAGACTCACCATCACCATTGATGCCGGTGGAGATCATCATCACATCCTTTCAGAATCTGGTAAATAATTATCTGATCAGCCACAGGGAGTGATCAACCACAGAGAGCGTTCCAGCGACATCCGTAATTCCTCTCACGTCGAGAGTCTCTAATATTCCCTTCCGATCGCCCTCCAAACGCCCAAAATGAGGTTTACCATCGTTTTAACCCAATTTCTCAGAAAATAAACTCGAAATGACGTTGAAATTATAATTTCTCCATTACCCAGAGCATTCAAAAGTCGATAAACTAGAATATCTAGAATATCTTTCTGTTTGGGAGACGATTTAAAATCAGGCCTGGGCTTTAACTCTTCATAAACCTTTCCGTTTCAAATTCCAGAGGGCGCTCCCACTCAGCGGGGTCTCTGTATATAGCCCACACGTTCACAAGAAGCTGCGTGTGCGCCGGCACATAATATCCTCCAACTGTGCACGCTTCCTTCGCCATGTGAGGAAGGAGCAGAGGCCCTACGGGATAAAGACAAGAGTCTCTTTCCTGATCGCCTCCAAATATTTCAAGCTGGGGAGATCCAACTCATCCAACACGCGCTCTCTTCCAACAACGACGTCCAGCTCTTCCTGTGCCCTCTCCACAGCACTTCCGGGTTTTGCAGCAGCACTTCTCTGGGCTTAAGGCTCCAGAGAATGCCCGTCTTGTCGCCCCGGCCGGCTTTCCATGAACCTGACCACCTCTGCTCTACTTTCCCTCCGTCCACCATCACATTCAATCCTACAACGAATCATACCCTCAACGGCTATGTTGTGCTTTTTAATGCACCCTTCCCACTACGGTGTGTATAGCCGTTGCACAAGTCTTCTTCATAAGTCTTTTTCATGGACTGAATATGTGCTTTTCTCATTCACGCTACCCAATCCTTTAAAGCTATTTTTAGAACTGAGTTGGCATAGAGTATGTGGGCCATATAATACTCTCATCTTAATCATCTTAAACGTTTAAAACACGATTTGAATTGACCTTTTAAATGTGAAAGAAGCCCAACAATTCAATAAAAAGTGTTTTTCCATTTAAATTTCATATTTCTTAAAATATAATTTGGGTTACCTATGTCTCTTTCTATAAGGTTGAATCTTTACTACGATTGAAATCATTTTAGTTATGAGAGTGTCACGGTAAGAGAGAAGCATACACAAAACCATAATTATTGATATGGTTCATTTGATGGGTGATTGGCAAGATAATATATGTATGTAAATTTTATGTGATTATAAAAACAAATATTATAAATAGGACTTCAATTATATGAATTGTATTATATGAATTGTATGGAATTATAAATATATATATTAATCTATTAAATTTAATATAAAAAATTGTAACTTAAAATAACAACTTCTCAAAAGTACTATACAATCTATGAAACTATATATAAATATATTATGGATATTAAAAAAGAAAAAATAAGATTTCTATAATCAAAATATATTTACAAATTGCATGTATTGAGTGATCTTTCCTAACATTCGAATCTCCTTGCAAGTCAATGATCAAGCTACCGTTACCATTTCCATTAGTGTGTATTAGAAAAGAAAAAATGAGATTTCTTTAACCAAAATATATTTACAAATTGCATGCATTGAAACCCAATCGAGTTGTACTCCCATGGTCACTTCATTAATCAAAGAGTAGTTAAGTGCACCAACTAGAACTTTTCTCGACTTTGGAATCTCCCTACAAGTGATCGAGCAACCATTATCATCATCATTACCATTGCATTGTCTTATAAATAGCTCTTCAATCCAATGCACATCATCAATTCCACTGGTTATCATATGTTGAAAATCAAAAATCATCCCCACCATCCACACCTATATTACTAGAAACAAAATGATGGTTCACATTCTGGAGACAAAATAGGGTAGATACGCGTATGATATGAAGATTAACATTTTCTAAGGTCGTTCCTATTTCTAGAATCAATAACCATTTTACATCAAACAAATCAATTCTTAGAATGATTATTTGAAAAATAGTTTCAATTTCTTTGAGAAATAGTTTCATTTCTTATTGTTTTGAAATCTATTTTTTATGCGTCATTTTTCTAGGAATATTTATCATCTGTTGCTTTCATTGAATTTCAAAGAACTACTTTAGCTCAAGTTCATGTCTAAGTGAAGAGAATAATTGCTAACTCGACAAGCTTGGAGTCCTAAAATATTACCATTTTTCCAATAAGTAATGTTAAATTTTAATGTGGTATATTAATTTTTTTCATATTATATTTCCTCCATAATCCATAAGCTATAGCACATTATAATTGTTTTTACCTAAAACATATAACAAATTCATAACTCTTAATTATATAAAGGGTCGACAAAACATGTAGAGATTTCCATAATGCAAAAGGGGGATTGACTAGTTTTATGGTTTAAGTGTGAGACATGGACTGTGCACTAGCTATTTTTCTGAAAGTTTCTTAAGAATGTTGGGCATGCTCTTTAGTAGACAAGTAAACTAGAGAAATAGTTGAGGCATGTTGGGGCTCAAAGTATTAAACTAGGAAATGGAGGAACTTATTACTAACTTTAATAGTAAGCCTATGGGAAGGTAGTGTTACTCACTACTTTCAAAAGTGTTGGAGATAAAGCTTCATTATCTACACTCATTTATGTGCTTCATTATAGTTCCTTCTTTGATGGTTGCAATAATATTTTTTGTATTTCATTAACAGGTAGATTAAGATGGCACAAAATTGAAAGAAGGGGAACCTTAGAATAAATGCATTATTTGTTATTGTGTATTATAATGACTCCATTGAAACACATACAACATTATTCATGAAAGTAAAGGCATACCTGGAGCTTAGTTCTATGATTAGGAGGATCACAGAACCATTGCCGATTAGAAGTAGTTCATTATTTTCTATTTGGTCTTAGAATGACTCCACCAAAATGCATAAAATATTATTCATGAAAGTGACGGAATAACTAAAGATTAGTTCTATCCATGACATATTGAATCAAATCTCAAAGCAATCATCTCTTATTTTAGAGTTCCCTTGTTTTTTTTTCTCCTATCTATGGCATTCTATTGCATGGATACTTGTATATTTTATCTTTTTATTGTGTATTTAAACTCAAATTTCTATAGCAAAATTTGCAATTAAAACCATACATGCTCACTATGAATATTCCCTTTATAAACCGTCTTAAGGCTTCCTTTTCTAGATTTGAAATTCTCTATCCATATTTTGATTGGGCCAAGATGTGCATTCTATAGCCCGGTAGGGGGGGATGTGTAACTCCTTAAGTGCTTATAATAAACTCATATTAGATTTTAAAAAAATAGGATATAGAGAAAAATTTGTTGGCTTAATAATCAAAACATAATAAAAACTTGTGAGCTTAATAATCAAATTAATTTTTTAGTATATATATAAAAAATAAACCAAACATTTATCAAATTAATCAAGGAACTATTTCAAAAAAGTTGTCTTTTGAATAGAATTTAGCCAAATGAGCCACATCTCCCTAAGATGAAGTGGATTACTATCTTCGTGCACTACACTTGTTCATGTTTATCTTTTTGTGAGGAAAAATTTAGCATCCGATTGGATTGGAGAGCCTTCCAGGTAAATATTGTTTTATATTTTATATATTTTATACAGTGTTATATTTTTGGAAGAAAAAGGAACATTAAAAATATCCACACGTAGTTCCGTCCACAACTCAATCAACACCCAAATAATAAAACAGAGAAAAAGAACAAATACAACCTCATTTGACACTATGCTGCTAGTTGACACTGCACTGTCAGTCAAGGGTTTTCTTGAACCAGGAGGACTATAAAGCAAAACACTTTTAGGTGGCTTCACATCAATAGCTTTGAAAATATAGGGATGTCGAAGGGGTAGTTCAACTAGAATTCAATAAGGGAACCCTTAAACAATATGGGAATCCCATAACCAACAGAGAATTGGTTTTGGGTGTGTTGTGGCCACAACAGATCCCATGCTTAGCTGAAGCATGGGAACCCCATTTTGAATAAATGCAAAGGTATTTTGGTGAGTCTACTCTGTAAATTTGAGAATTTGAGTTTTCACTTGTTTAGTTTTCTCACCCATGCTTTTGTCTTGCGTATTTTTCTCTTTTCGGACGATCTCTACCTGTCTCATTTGTAAATTTTCTCAAATTTTGAGTATTTTACCTTTGGTTTTCATCAACCCAAAACTCGAGCTAGGAGACCTGAAACCCACAACCCGACACTTTCGGGTTGCAAGGTGTGTGTTTTACATTTTTTGGAATTTACATTCCCGAAACCCGCAACCCGACAGTTGCAGGTTGGGGGATTTGCTTGCTATATTTTTGAGTTTAAGAAACCCACAACCCAATGGTTGCGGGTTGCGGGATTTTGATTTTCAAGCTTTGGTTTTCATCAATCTGAAACCCACAACCCAACAGTTGCAGGCTTCAGGTTTTTCCCATTATAAATAATTTTGGGAAATTAACATCCCGAAACCCAAAACCCAAAAACCCGCAATTGCGTTTTTGTCTTTCAGGCCATGCCTTTTACGTTTTTGTTGTGTGTTTCCAAAATACGCAACCCACAATTGTCGAGTTTCGGCTTTCGGGAGGTCATTTTTCGTTTACGAGTGTGTGGTGGTTTTCGATACCCGCAACCCACAAGTGTTGGGTTGCAGCTTTTGGGAACACGTTTCTCATTTTTTATTATGGTCATCCCCAAAACCTGAAACCCGCAGTTGCAGCTTTCAACTTTCGGGAACTCTTTTTCCACCTTGTAGTTTGCGCGACTCCGCAACCCGCAACCCACAATTGTTGGGTTGCGGATTTCGGGATCCTTTAATAATTTTTGTGATTAAGTTTTGCAAGTGACCCCGCATCCCGCTTCGGTTAATCTCGATCGTCCATTTGTTTTCATCCTACGGTCATCTTTTAATCTAGTAAATTCCATAAATAGGGTCTTTGTATTTTATTTTTACCATTTTTACATTCGAAGAATTATCTCATCGCACTAAGAATTTCACTGTCGAATCCTTACCAGAGGACGTTTTTTAACTGATATTCCATTACCTCTGGCTGGATTACTGCCTTTGCTACACTCAGTGTTTGGTAGTCTCGTTTCGTTTTGACACCTCTTCATTATTTGTTTATACTCCTTGAGGTTTTATGCCATTATGCTTGTTTCGGTCTGAAAGATCCTTCCAGTTATTTTTGTTAAATCTGGTCACCCGGACCCAGTTTGATAAGTATGCAAGAATTGCTAGTCTATGTAATCAGGATTCTGTCTTCGTCACTTCACAGTCGGTTTTCAAGCCATAATTTTCATTTTGGTCATGAATGTGAAGCCATGATTGCTGACGTGAGATTACTCGAAATAATCAGTTTCCGGAACCAGTTCAAGACGTGCGAGTTTTGATTGATTTTGTACTTTCACACATATTTGATCCATCTAACGCATGTCCTTGCTTGTTCTCATCACAGTTTGGATAATTGCAATGAATTAATCGCATAATTTGAATTATTATCATTTGTCCTGTTCAGATGTCTGTATCTTATCGGTTGGCCTTAAATTGGCAACAAACATGAAACCTTTAGTTCGTCCTTTGCATTCTTTAAGGGGAAAATTTATGTATGATAATCTTGTGAGCTTCCTTCTAAACGTATTTGATAGAAGCAGTATGTAGACAGGTCATGAATCTCCAAATGCCCACTTCAAAGATGGAGAACTTTGTCCCTTACTATATCAAGAACCTATGTCACCACCTTTTGATGCAGGTGTTCCTCATTTAAGTAGCGATAGTGGTGAAGAAGATTCTGATGCTTTGTCTATTTGCATGCAAATCCCTGGTAAGAAAGAGAAGAAAGTTTCCAAGGAATTGGATGACCATGACAATGATATTATACAAGATTATATAATCAATCAAGAATATGATACCCTGCCAACTTCTTCTGAAATAGATCCTTTAATGGATTTTTCTTTTTTTGAGAATATAGTCTCTGATCCAGAAATTCCCGCGGGAAATTCTCTACAAGTCGAATCGTCTGTTGCTGATAATGAGCAGGTTGGGGCGAAGTTCTTGTTGTGCTATGAGGATATTTTGGATTAAAGAATGTATCTTTAATAAATAAAAATTTAAAGGTGGAAGAAATCATGTGGGCCGAGAGGTTGTAGGATTTCTTGGATGTGTAGTTTGATCCGATTTTGTAATCTCTATTTTCTAGGGATCTCTATTTTTGGGGCTTTGTTGTAATTATTTAAATAAGGATACCTCTCGTAGTTAGGGGTTGGTAATTTTGGAGTTGTAAGTCAGCAGAAGACTAGACCGAGGGATACTCTGTTAAGAAGAGCTTTTTGTAAATTATGTACAAGACCTCTTCGTACAATAAAGTCATCCTTTAATCTATCTTCTGTTATGTCTTAAATTTCTTTGAGAGTTTTTTGATTTATACTTCAAATTGTCATCTGTTATGTATCTGTTCTTTTGCTAATATCTTTTAATGCACAAATCTGTTGTATTGATTTCTCTTTATGACTGGTTTATGTTCCAAAGTGCTTTATTGAGTTTTTTCAATACAAGTACTTTCATGTTTTATTTCTGCAAATGATTTGGTGCATATGAATTCAAATAATCATTGTTATTTTTCAATTAGCAAAGTGGTTACAGTCTGGATCTTGAATGAGCATGAATACTTGAAAGATGGTCATTTGATTTTCATTAACTAATAATAGTTCAAGTTAACAAGTAAAACAACTAAAGACATTTTTGGTTAAGTTGTTCAATTACTTGTTTAATCACATCTCAAGACAAATCTGCACATAAAATAAGCTTTCATTTTAGAATAGGATCAACTTAGTTTAGTTTCCCTTTTCTAAAATAGGTTAGCTTAGCTTAGCATTACTATATCCACACCTTGATTTTCCATGACTAGAAAATTGACATTATAGGTCAACTCATCTACTCCTAGAGTGCCAGCGAAGGCCTAATATTCTTGGGGGATCACCACACCAAACAGGTTGGGGATAGAACTGCCCTTGCGCAAGGTCTTTCGAAGCCTTTCAACTTGGGTTTTCTTCCTCTGTTGAGTGTCTTGGAACATTCCAGCATCTTTTGCATCTAAACTGCACAACCAAGGCATCAACAAATGGTGTTAGAAGGATGGTCAATAGTACAACATGCCTAAACAAGCCACTAAGAAACCTCCTCCAACAAATACTTCAACAATTCAAACTTGAAGCCAATCAAGGGCTTCAACATCTGAACAACCAACAGAGTCACAACCCATGGTTGTCCCTGTTACACCTCCTCAACAAATTGTTGCACCCGTTGTATTTGTATCACAACAGGAAAACAAAGAGAATATCTTTATTGTATCACCTACCAGAGGAACCCTCTCACTAGAGCAGATATTGAAAACATCATCCGATAGGGTTGCTAGGGAATAACAAAGACTTGCTAATCTACGAGGACGTGGCTTTGCAGCGATTAATTTACAAAACTTTCTGCAGACCAATAATCAAGAACCTCAGCAAGACACAATTTCACAGATCATTGATCCAATTATCCAATAGACAATTGATCAAAATATTGAACATCAGCAAATAGTTAATCCACAACCTATAAATCAAGAACTGGTTGATCAATCAGGTTCCCCTGAATATAACCTTAGTCAATTTTTTTAGGAAACACAAAATCAGCCAAAACTTGAGACTGGTGGACCGCCACCATCTCATCCTTCATCCTCATCCTCTTTCTTAGATAGTGAACATTCTTCAACCTCTTCATCGGAAGAAGAAGAAGAAGAACCACCAATGGCTGCAGAAGGCCAAAACAGACCTTGGCTCGACCAAGATGCGGTATGGGTACTTGGAGACCAACATAGACTACCCAAAAACCCTAAGAAGTGGTTACCCGAGTTTAACCCAGATGACAAATCACCTACCCTAGATCACGTTAAAACCTTCATGCAGGCTATTAGGCTTAAAAGTTTCATTTACGAAGATGTGGTCTACAGACTCTTTCCTTATACTTTTGAAGGAAAGGCAGCCACATGGTATTTTTTCTTGCCACCAAGGTCTATTGTTTCTTGGGATGAGTTTGAGAAATTATTCATCCAAAAGTTTGGAGATGACAAAACACCACAGGATCTTGTTTTGGAATTATCCTCCATGAAAATCAAATGGAAATAAAGGGTTAAAGATTTCAACCAAAGGTTCTCATACTTAAAGAATATAATTCCTACCAACCTTCTTCCTGCCGAAGAATTGTTGATAACCTACTATGAAAAGGGCCTACCTTCTTCAATTTCAATGTGGGTGAAACGAGCACAAAAGGGAACTTTGTTGGAAGTGTTTTCTGAAGCAATACAAGTTGAGAAGGAAATTTTTTGTCTTAAGCACAATCCAAAAATCGCAGATGAACAGCCTTCAATTTTCAGGAAAAGGAATGATAGTGTTCATAAACCCACTACACAAAGCAAGGATCCATTTGACATAAATGACATGAAAAAGCTCATCCAGAAAATGTCAAACGAGATGGTAGATTTGAAAAGAACTAACAATGAAAATCAAAACCAGAATAGAGGTTTCATGAGGCCACCTTTTAGGAGACCTTATCAACCTCCAGCAAATCCACCACCTCCTAATCCAACAAAAGGCCTCACGAATGAAGAAATTTATTCTATCTTTAGAGCCTTAGCAGCAGAATCTCAGAACACCCCTGAAGTCCCTAATGATCAAACTGCTCCTGATCCACAACCACCTAAGGAAGAAGAAGAAGAGCATGAGGATCCACAAATCAACACTGTAAGTTACTTTTCATAGCTTCCTATGTGTGAACAAGAAGAAGAACTTGAGACTGTGTTTAATGTCCAACATCCTTATAACACAAGGTCTAAACCTCAACCCCCTCAGGAACCTTCATCCTCCACACTAGTTTCTAATAAAGGCAAGACTGTCCCCCACAAGGATACGGTCATCCTTGAGATGGAGTACAATTTAGTTGAAGATCTTAAAAGAATGAAGGAAAACATCTCTTTGTTTGAATTATTGAAAATCCCTTCGACGAGGGATACCTTACCCAAAAGTATGGTGGTCAAATAGCCAAGAGAATTGCAGAATAATAACCTTGACTCTTTCACTAAACCAGATGATCAAAATTCTGGCAGCAGAAGAACATGACCTTTTATGCTTACCTTTGAGATTTTCAACCGAAATGTACATAACTGGATGATAGATTCTAGTGCATCATAAAATGTGATGCCCCTTTCTGTCTGCAGAAAGTTGAATGCCACATGGGAACCTTACCCTACTCAAATAGTACAACTTGATAGATCAAAAGTCAGAGTGGTAGGAAGGCTCAGAAATGTTTTAATTACATTATCATCTAATCCTCGAATCCATCAAACAATTGATATAGTCATTGCTGATATTCTAGAAGCATATGGTATGTGGCTTAGTAGAGATTGGTCAGAAAAGCTAAAAGGTTATTTTGCTACTGATTGGTCCCATCTGTGGTTACCCTACAATGGTAAGCCAAACAAAATCAAGATAAGCAGGGAGCCTTTTATGAAACAGACAGTCACAGATTTGAATGATTTAAGTGAGCCTGTGGGTTATTTCAACACGCACATTGAAAATTTTACATTTGATACTTTTTCGGGAATTCATCAGCTGATGTTTCACCATGGGAGAATGCACAGAACGAATCTCAGGTAACTCATCTTACTTCTGTACCATTCTTAGGGGAAATTGTACATAATGTTTTTAATGTAAATACAAATTTAAGATTAGATCACATTTCTTGGACATTGTTTTTTTACGGCTCTAAATATAAGGATGGAGTTGGTTCAGGATGTGTTCTTATAGATCTGAAAGGGACAAAAACTATGATTGCATGCATATTAGAGTTTGATTGTACTAACAATGTGGCTGAGTATGAGGCCCCTGATACAGGGACTGAAAAAGGCTATTGACTTGAAAGTATAGATCATTCATTGTTTTGGAGATTCAAAAATCATTGTGAAATAGGTGAGGAATAAGATACATTGCGTGTCCCCCCGCCTGTTGAATTATCAAAAATTGGTAAGAGATCTTACCAGCTCTTTTATTGCATTCAATATTAATATAGTTCCTATTGGTTGTGGAGCATGATCTCTAGATTTAGAGATATTATTATTCAGCCGTGTTTGTACCCCAGTTTTATATGATATGTAGATGGACTGTACACTCACCTCAGTGGGGGGGTGTGGGGGGGCATCGCCCCCCCACGGGGTTCCCCATGGTATTTTCCCATTGTATCTCCTTTATAAAAGAAAGACATTGTAATACGGCTAGGGCAATGATGTATTAGGTTTTATGCATTGTAAAGATCTCTGAGATCTGAAGAGAGACTGTGTGAGACAATGAAGAGGAAGTGTAGCAGTTGTGATGCATGTTGTATCCCTTCACTTTGTTGGACGGAATAGTAATAAGGACTGGAAACTTCAATGTGGACGTAGCCCAATTTGGGGTGAATCACAATATCTCTGTGTCTCTCTTGTAATGTGTGTGTGATTATATTTGCATTTATGTTTATTGTTATTGCTCTGCGATCCTTTTTTTCTAACAATTGGTATCAGAGCCAAAGGTCTATTTGGCAGATAAACCCACAGGAAGCTAGGGTTTCTAGTTCGAGTGGGAGCAATGGCGAAAGAAGGAAAGTTTAAGGTCAAGAAGTTTAACGGCCAAGACTTCCAGTTATGGAAGATGCAAATGGAGGACTATCTGTACCAAAAGGATCTATTCCTACTGTTGGGAGGAAGAGCAAAGCAGCCGATGGCCATGAAGGACGAAGAATGGGAGGTTCTTGATAGAAAGGCTCTGGGAACAATATGGCTGAGCCTGGATTTGTCGGTGGCTTTCAATATCTCAAAAGAAACGACAACGGAGGGTTTGATGAGCGCACTAGGTAAGCTATATGAAAAACCCTCGGCCTCCAACAAGGTATTTATAATGAAGTGTTTATTTAATATGAAGATGTCTGAAGGTGGATCTGTTACTGATCATTTAAATGAGTTTAATACGGTTACAAATCAGCTAAGTTCTGTAAGTGTGAACTTTGATGATGAGGTTAGGGCTCTTCTAATCTTGTGTTCATTGCCAGAAAGATGGAATAGCTTGGTCATGGTTGTAAGTAACTCTATCTATGGTTCAAACCCCTTGAAATTTGATAATGTTATTGGTGTTATTATTAGCGAGGAAATGCGAAGAAAAAACACAGATGAGACATCAGGTAATGCGTTTACCATGGAGAGCAGGGGAAGACAAAAGGAGAGAGGAAAGAGCCAAGGTAATTGTGGCAAGTCTAAAATGGGCAGATCCAAGTCCAGACTGGGAAAGATAGAGTGCTGGAACTGTGGAAAGAAAGGACATCTGAAGAAAGACTGCAGATCTCTAAAGAAGAAAGGAGATGCATAGAAGGAAACTACCCAGGAAAAAATGTAGCAGGTGATGTGTTACAAGATGCTTTGATTCTTGCATTAGATAATACTAGTGATTATTGGGTAGTAGATTCAGGAGCTTCATGTCATGCTACACCCATAGGAAATACTTTCATGAGTATGTTCCTCGTGATTTTGGACATGTTTTATAGGGCGATGATGAGCCATGTAAAATTGTTGGAATGGGTAAGGTATGGATAAAAGTTAAGAATGGAACTGACTGGATGTTGAAATATGTTAGGCATATTGCTGCTATGAAAAGAAATCTGATCTCAACAGGGCAGTTGGGAGATGGCAGCTGTCTATCTACATTTGGAGAAAAGTGGTGGAAGATCACTAAAGGATCAATGGTGATAGCAAAAGGAGATAGCATAGGTACGTTGTATTTATGTCCTCGTAATACTGACCATTCTATCTCTTTAGCTTCCATAGGAACAAATACAACATTGTGGCATCATAGGCTTGGCCACATGAGTGAGAAGGGGATACAGATTCTCCACTCAAGGAAGTTGCTACCAGATTTGAAGTAGGAAAGTTTGGAATTCTGTGAAAACTATGTTTATGGAAAACAGAAGAGAGTCAGATTTCTCAGGGTTGGGAAACAGAAGAAGAATGAAAAGTTAGAGCTAGTGCATACAGATGTATGGGGACCGGCTCAGGTACAATCTCTTGGTGGCTCTCATTATTATGTTACATTTATTGATGACGCAACTAGGAAAACTTGGGTTTATTGCATTAGACAGAAATCTGATGTGTTTTCTACTTTTAAGAAGTGGAAAGCTTTGGTTGAGAATGAGATAGGGAAAAGGTTGAAGTGTCTCAGATATGATAATGGAGGTGAGCACTGCGGCAAGGAGTTTGATAGTTACTATTCATACCATGGGATTCGTAGAGAGAAGACAGTCCCAGGAACACGACAAGAAAATGGTGTGTTAGAAAGGATGAACAAAACGATCATGGAGCGTGCAAGGTGTATGAGATTGCATGCAGGGTTGCCCTTACAGTTTTGGGTGGATGCTGTAAATACTGCTGTTATTTAATAAACAGAGGACCTTCAAGTGCTTTGGATGGTGGTATTCCAGAGGAGGCATGGATAGATATAAGGGTAAACTACTCATTTCTGAGAACATTTGGTTGTGAAGCATTTGTCCATATTGATAAAGAAAATAGAACAAAGCTTGAAGCTAAATCCAAGAAATGTACCTTTATTGGATATGGGGTTGATGATTTTGGTTATCGTTTATGGGATTATGAAAATCACAAAATCATTAGAAGTAGAGATGTCATATTCAATTAAAAGGTCATGTATAAAGATCAGTTGCAGGGAAAGAAATAGGAAAAGGAAAACACAGAGTACACAGTACTTGATGAAATTACAGAAAATGAAGTTCCAAAGGTGCTAGAAAATCAAGAATAACAGGAAGTGACTGAAACTCCTGCAACTGTAAGAAGATCTACCAAGGTAAGTAGACTCCCTGAACGATACTCTCCTTCAATGTATTATTTATTGATGACTAATTCTGGTGAACCAAAATGTTATGAAGAAGCAATGCAAGTGGAAACTAGAAATAAGTGGGAGCAAGGCATGAATGAGGAGATGGACTCATTGATAGGAAACCAGACTTGGGATTTGGTGTAGTTGCATGTTGGTAAAAGAGCATTGCAGAACAAATGGATTTACAGGTTGAAGGACGAAGAAGGAGGTAAGAAGCGGTACAAGGAGAGACTTGTTGTAAAGGGGTTTGCACAGAAAAAAGGTATAGATTTTGATGAAATATTTTCTCCTGTTGTTAACATGACATCAATTAGGACTATTTTAAGTCTAATGGCGGTAGAATATTTGCATCTTGAACAATTAGATGTAAAAATTGTCTTTCTCCATGGGGATTTGGAGGAAGAGATATATATGCAACAGCCACAAGGGTATGAGGTCAAAGGTAAGGATAATTTGGTGTGCAGGTTGAAAAAGAGCTTGTATGGCTTGAAGCAAGCTCCAAGGCAGTGGTATTTTAAATTTGATAGGTTTATGACAGAACAAGGTTATAGTAGATGTCATTCTGACCACTATGCTTATTTCAAGAAGCTAGATAATGGAACATATATTATCTTGCTGTTGTATGTGGATGACATGCTTGTTGCAGGGTCTAACATGCAGGATATAAATGTACTCAAAAGGAAGCTAGCTAATTCATTTGCGATGAAGGATTTGGGTGATGCAAAGCAAATCCTTGGTATGAGAATAACGAGAGACGGAAAAAATTGCAAATTGACATCGTCTCAGAGTGAGTACATACAAAAGGTGTTGGAGAGGTTTAGAATGCAGAATGCAAAACTAGTAAGTACACCTTTGGCCAGCCATTTTAGTCTAAGTAAGGAAATGTGTCCCAAGACACAGGAAGAGACAGATTACATGTCCAGGATTCCCTATCAATCAGCAGTTGGTAGCTTGATGTATGCTATGGTGTGAACAAGACTAGATATTGCACATGTAGTGGGATTTGTGAGCAGATATATGAATAATCGAGGTAACGAACATTGGAAGGTAGTACAATGGATTCTTAGGTATTTGAGAGGTACTACCACTTAGGCATTATATTTTGGAGGTTCAGACACTGTTCTACAGGGATATGTTAATGGAGATCTGGTAGGTGATAAGGATAGCAGGAGGAGCACCACAAGATATGTGTTTATTGTAGGTGTAACAATAGTAAGTTGGATTTCGAGACTGCAGAAGGTTGTTGCACTTTCAACAACGGAAGCAGAGTATGTTGTTGTTATAGAGGCTAGTAAAGAGATGATTTGGCTGCAGAGGTTTATGGAGGAATTGGGTAAGAAGCAGAAGAATAGCAAGTTGTATAGTGACAGCTAGAGTGCCATTCATCTTGCAAAGAACTCAGCATTCCATTCCAGGACTAAACATATACAGCTCAAGTACCATTTCATATGCTCTGTTCTGGAAGATGAACTGTTGAAGCTGGAAAAGATACATACTAGCCAAAATCCTGCAGACATATTCACAAAGATAGTGACTAGAGATTCCTGCTCGGTTTCAGTTTTCCTTCTAGCATGAAGGTGAAGAGGAGAAATTTTCCAAGTCTAAGATCCAGCAAGTACAGCAACGGTGGAGTTTCTATGATCAGTCTCCAAGTGGGAGATTGTTGGTTGTGGAGCCCGATCTCCAGAATCAGAGATATTATTATTCAGCCGTTTTTGTACCCCAGTTTTATATGATATGTAGGTGGATTGTACACTCACCCCAGCGGGGGGGGTGTGGGGGGGCTTCGCCCCCCCACGGGGTTCCCCGTGGTATTTTCCCATTATATATCACTTATAAAAGAAAGACATTGTAATACGGCTAGGGCAATGATGTATTAGGTTTTATGCATTGTAAAGATCTCTGAGATATGAAGAGAGACTGTGTGAGACAGTGAAGAGGAAGTGCAGTGGTTGTGTTGTAGGTTTTATCCCTTCACTTTGCTAGATGGAATAATAATAAGGACTGAAAACTTCAGTGTGGATGTAGCCCAAGTTGGGGTGAACCACGATATATCTGTGTCTCTCTTGTAATGTGTGTGTGATTATATTTTCATTTTTGTTTATTGTTATTGCTCTGCGATCCTATTTTTCTAACAATTCCTAGGTCTCAGAACTTTGATGTTGACTTGTTGGCAAATACAACATCCAGATTGATTACACCAGAGGGCCTGTCTCCTCAAACATTTTCAATAGAACTGATGTATAGGCCTTCCATATCATATAATGTGACAAACTAGAAAGTATTCGATGATGATCAGTAGATACTTGATTTTTTGACAAACCAGGACACATTCCAGGATATGGCTATAGACGAGGATGAACATGAAAAATCTCTTTCGGATTCCTCAAATGTCATCCCAAAGTTTTGTTAAATTTTCAGAATTTACTTCAATCTGATCTAGGATCTTAACTGAGAGTACAGCATATCAATCATGGAGACAATAATGCAAGCACACAAGAGACACAAAGTTTACTTGGGGAAAACCATAAAGGTGAAAAACCCCAATAAATTCCTCAGAGATAGATAGAGCAATGATACAACCCAAACATGAGAGATAGACATAACCTAGCAGCAGATCCTCCTCCTCCATAAGTGCGCCACTCCTCCTTGAGTGCATGAGTGAGAAGTGAGTGAACAAATAGAGTGCCTCCCGCACTCTATTTATACTTGACTTGACTTTCCTTTTACATAACTCATGTAGGATCAAACTTAACCACATAACATAATGATGACTGGGCCGACCCCCAATAGGGTGGTCTAATAACCCTTTGACCCACATGGCCGACCCCCAATAGGGTGGTCTAATAACCCTTCAACCCACATGACTTATACAGGGCCGACCCCAACAAGGTGGTCTAATAACCCATCAATTATAAGTTACGACACTTACAATATAAATGACGACACTTCCTTATAGAGGAATAATACCATCTCTATAGGAGTACATACAACATACATATATGAAATACATTCCGAAGTTACATATATATCAACACTCCTTAACTAGGAAGGTATTTCTCAACACAGGTCTTCTAGCACAAGTCATCTTCTCTGGATCATCGTCATCGATGCATCGTCATCATCATCATCACTGCTGCTGCTATCTCAATCAATCTCTGAATCTACTTGTCATAGGAAGTTCTACAGAGCCAGTCCTTTTTCATACTGGATGTAGGCCCACCACCTGCAAGTCTTCGTCATCACAGGCCATACTGTGGAATCCTCAAGACTTATTACGTGTGTCACAAAACCTAGCTGCAGCATACCAGGATATTACGAGCACACAGCTCTACCTGTAGGATCTCCCAGGAGCACATTACATGCAACCCATCACAAAACCTGGCTGAAGCATCCCAGGATGTTACGAGCACACGGCTCTACCTTTCGGATCTCCCAGGAGCACATTACATGTGATCTCACCACAAAACCTGGCTGAAGCATCCCAGGCTGTTACGAGCACACGGCTCTACCTGTCAGATTTCCCAAGAGCACATTACATGTGGTCCACCACAAAACCTGGCTGAAGCATCTGAGGCCTTTTTCATCCTGTCCAGATCTCCCAGGAGCAAATGACATGTGGTCATGGAAAAACCTGGCTGAAGCATCTGAGTCCTTTTTCATCCTGTCCAGATCTCCCGGTAGCAAATTACATGCCATAGGACAAAGCCTCACAAGAGCATCTGCCAGATATCCTAGGGCACCGAATTACATGCCATAGGCAAAACCTTGAAAGACTATCTATAGATCTCCTAGGGCACAAATTATATGTCCTCCCAAGCAAAACCTTGAAAGAGCATTTTCCAGATGTCCCAGGGCACTGAATTACATGCCATAGGCAAAACCTCGAAAGACCATCTGCAAATCTCCCAGGGCACAAATTACATGCTTACCTGCACAACCTGATCCATGACCACAAAGTATCATCTGATAGTCACCATACATCATCCTGATGTACACATGATCATCCTAATCATCATCACTGCAACATCCTGCTGCATGTCATTTGGAGAAGCTCATCATCCACGATCATCCTGATCATACAATGCATCCATCTGATGCACACCAAGTATCTACCTAATATATATCATCACACATAGTGTATCCACCTAATACATAGATACATGATCCACACAATGTATCCATCAACATACATGATCTACCTGATCATACCTGATACATATCAATATACATCATCTACCTGATCATACAATGTATCCACCTGATACATATACAGATACATGGTCCAAGCATCCAACATGATGCATACAAAATACATACAAATGATCCAACCGATCATATCCAGAAACCAACATGATGCATACATACATATGAATGATCCAACTGATCATATCCATCATCCAACATGATACATACATACATATAAATGATCCAACTGATCATACAAAGCAGAAACTAGAACATCATCCTGATGCTCATCAACATCCAGCGCTTACATCCACAGCCATGTAAAGGATCCTCCTTCCAGCATGCTTGGAATGGATTCAGTAAATGTGTCCATCACTTCTTCCTTGAAGTGTCCTCGATCTGAAGAACGCCAAGCCTCTCTTTGAAGTACTCGAACTTCACCCTGGCTAGTGGCTTCATCAGCACATCTGCAATCTGCTCATCCATCGCAACATACAGGAGCTTCACAGCTCCTCTCTGCACCATATCCCTAATATAGTGATATTTGATCTCTATGTGTTTCCACCTGTCATGAAACATTGGGTTCTCGGATAGCTTCACACAACTCTGGTTATCACAGAAGATACCAGTAGCATCCAACGGGAGATCAAATAACTCAGACAGTAGCTTTCGTAGCCATACTGCCTCACAACTAGCTGAACAGGCTGCAACATACTCTGCCTCAGCTGTACTCAGTGCTACGCAGGACTGCTTCCTACTAAACCAAGAGATCACACCTGATCCCATACTGAAGTAGCATCCAGATGTGCTCTCCCTATCTGCAGCACTGCCAGCCCAATCTGAATCAACATAACCCTGCAGGTTAAGCTTTTGATTTGCTTCATACTTGAGCCCATAATCCACTATACCCTTCAGGTACCTCAGAACATGCTTTACAACAACCAGGTGAACACTCCTCGGATCTGTCAGGAACTGACTCAATGTGTTCACAACAAAGCAAATGTCTGGTCTCGTGTTCGTCAGGTACATCAAGGACCCAATCATCTGACGATACATAGAGACATCAACCGGCTCAGATGAAGCATCACATAGAAGCTTTAGATTCGATGCCATAGGTGTGGCCATAGCCTTGCGGTCCATCATCCCAAACCTCTTCAGGATATCTACTACATACTTCCCTTGTCCAAGGAAGATTCCATCACTCTGCCACACCTCCATGCCAAAAACAAATAGTGCATCATCCCTAGGTTCCTCAACTCGAACTCGGCAGCAAGCTTCCACTGTGTGTCGGCAATCAATCTATCCTCACCTGATACAAAAAGGTCATCCACATAGTAGTATCACTGGATTGCCTTCCTCAACCTTGCAGTAAAGGTTGGAACCCGCTTTACTCTTGGTAAAGCCCAAACTGGATAGAAAGCTGTCTATCCTACCATGCCAAGTTCTGCACACATATATGACTACACCATGCTGTCTTGAAATCCATCTGGTGCATCTTCTATTTCATCACTTTTATATTTCTCTATGCTACCGTCTGCAACATGCTTGATCTTGATAGATCCATATTGAAGTCACAACATACTTCCCTTCAGCTCTTAAGACTGCATCCCAAACATCGCTCTTCATGATCGACGGATCATGGCATTCTTCCCGTATCCTGGGAACTTCAATATCTTCAATAGATAATTTTGTTGTTGAACAAATGTTGTAGTTCTTCTTTTGTAGGTGATGGCATACGATCTTTCCTACACAACAAGTTATATTGCATGATTAGAAAACATCTCATAGTTTTCAGAACAAATTCTTACATATAAAGAAATATGTCATAAAGTCATGCAATTATCTTAGCCAATGCTTCAATACAACATTTATCCATATCCCGTAACTTTCTAGATGCCTTCCAATCTCTACCAGAACATTGTTAAGAGTGTGCACAACTCCCAACATGTCAGCAAAGAGGTTTCATTCTAGATAAGCAGCAATGGAATGTTTTACAATTCCATAGGCCACTTACCCATGCATATTAGTAGTATACTGTTCATCAATGCAACTATTCTAATATGCATAATACACAATCTAATTCTAGGAACATCAGTATATTCATTTTTGAACAATATTATTTAAACAATAAAATATGCAAGTAATGACAATTCAAATACTTATCTTTGTTTGTTTGTTGGGTTGACTCCCTCTCAGTCTTTGCTTCTTTTCTGCAACTCCATTCTTATGTGGATTGTGAGAAGTGGTCAACTCTCTCTGAATATCTGCGTCCTTGCAGAAACTACTGAAGTGTGCTCTTTTGCTCTTTGCTTCCTGGATTACCTGTTCTTGAACTCATATTCATCCTTGGTCCCTATGCATGCTTATTAGTATCATGATTGTGTTATCCTTGTGATCTCATATAAAATCATACATTCATTAGTATACTATTAAAACACAATAATCCCAAGCATGTATAGTCATGATCATTTCAAACAGAAATAATAAGCATTAGCATTCAAGGTTTATGTAGGATTCTTATGGTTAGTCAAATCATAAGAAACATAACATGTCTAAACCTATAATTACTCAAACCTATGACTCTTTGGGTTAGTCATATCATTAATTGAGGTAAGAAACATAATATGCATATACCCATGATTATTCAAACTTATGACTTCATCAATAATCATTATCAACAACACAACAGTATAAGATCCTAACCCAAGGTAGGATTCTAGCTTGATATAGGAAAAACATACCTGGATTAGCATGCTAGCTAGTTATGTCTAACATACTCGCATAATTCTTCTAGTTCTCTTCAGAGACTTGTGCTAGTAACCTGTATATCTCATAGGTTAACCATTATGAAACCAAGTTATACATACCTCGTAAATGGATCTTCTATGAGATCCATGACAATGGATGAATCTTTGTCCTCATGTCATCATGATCATATGTTCTTGAACCAGAACATGATTTGTCTTTCTTGGTGTACCTTTCATGTTAGTAGACAACATAAACCTCATATAACACCATAATGCATTAGTACAATCATAAGTGTCAACACCCTAATCAATGAATATTTTCTATCGTGCATTCATAATTTTGTTAAGGTGATACAACAAATCTAAAATCAAGATTGTACTAACCGTAATAACATGAAGACAAACATACCATAAACTTAATCATGAACAAATATCGAAACATACCTCGATGAGTCATACCTGTCGAGCGCTTGTAATATTGTTATGTAAGGCCTTAGCCTCATCTCCCTCTGAAACATGAACTTTTTCACTCATGCAGGTGACCAATCCATCTTCTTCTAGGATTAACCCAATCCACTTGATTTGCAAGAACTGGACCTGGAGCTGGATATGGGTTTGTCATAGAAACCCCAAAAATTCAAACTTTGAATTTCAAACTTCCGAAAGGATAGAAATATGTGCCTTGATGAGTTGATCAAGCTGGTATAGTCAGAATTTGAAAACTGCAAAGTTTCACTCCTCAATTTTGCCTTTGAAACTTTTGGATTCACTGGACGCGACCCTGAACTGGGGTTTGATGAAGCCCACTCTTCTGCCCAATCAAAAGGTTTGATCCAAAGCTCTAAGCTTCTATTTTTCTGAGGAGCTTCCAGCCGTGGTCACAGATTTCAAAAATTCCCATTTTTACAGAAGCCCTAATTTTCCACTTTTCTGATCAAAGTCCCAAACTACGGTCTGATCAATCCTGGTCTTCTGCCCAACCAAAAATTCTGATATTGGTCTCTAAATTTTGATTTTGATGAGTAGCATCGAGTCGTGGTCTCTGATTACAAAAATTCCAACTTTTTTCGAAGCCCTAAATTCCGGAAGCCATGAATGAAGATACTAAAAAATAATTCTGTTTTTTATAGAAATATGTACCTGATTGTTTCTAGTGTACCTCCGAACTTTTTGATCCACAGGGTCTGAAAAAGTTTCTTGAGATAGCCTGACCTGTTATCTTTCCATCCTGATATGTATGACCTCAATTGGATTCTCCGAGAGAGAGTTATGCCAAGTGTCGCAACGTTACCTGTTTATGGGATAATACAGGAGAGCGAACTTGTACGGTGTGCCACGTGTCACTGTTTCAACTTCGGCCTCTGAAACATTTTCTTGTGATAGCTCACCCTGTTATCTTTCCATCCTGATAGGTCTGACCTCAATTGGACTCTCTGAGAGAGAGTTATTCCAATTGTCGCAACATGACCTGTTTATGGGATAATACAGGAGAGAGAACTTGTACAGCGTGCCACGTGTCACTGGTTCAACTTGGGCTTCTAAACATTTTTCATGCGATATTACAGTTTGTGTACTACCTGTCACTTTTTACAAAATTTCATTTGGAGCTTCCTAGCCCAAGTTATGACCTTTTTCCCAAGGTCACCTAATTTTGACTCAGATCTGGAAGAGGCAGAAACCCTATATTGTACAGATCATAAATCACAAAGTACAACGAATTAGAGGTTTTCCTTTGGACACAAGGTACATGGGGATTTAATCTTCAACTTGTAAAGCTTTCAGATCCGAAAACTTCGCCAAAACGGATTTATAGCGAAAGTGCTACAATGACTGGTTTTTGTTATATCAAGCCCTAGCATCGTAAGTGCAACAAGTGTCATACATGCCATATCATGCCTTCTTTCAGGCTAGCTCTGATACCATGTTAAATTTTCAAAATTTACTTCAATATGATATAGGATCTTAACTAAGAGAACAACATGTACAGCATATCTACAACATATCAATCATGGAGACAATAATGCAAGCACACAAGAGACACAAAGTTTACTTGGGGAAAACCATAAAGGTGAAAAAACCCAATAACTTCCTCAGAGATAGATAGATCAATGATACAACCCAAACATGAGAGATAGACATAACCTAGCAGCAGATCCTCCTCCTCCATAAGTGCGGCACTCCTCCTTGAGTGCATGAGTGAGAAGTGAGTGAACAAATAGAGTGCCTCCCGCACTCTTTTTATACTTGACTTGACTTGCCTTTTACATAACTCATGTAGGCTCGAACTTAACCACATAACATAATGCTGAGTGGGTCGACCCCCAATAGGGTGGTCTAATAACCCTTTTAACCACATGGCCGACCCCCAATAGGGTGGTCTAATAACCCTTCGACCCACATGACTTATATAGGGCCGACCACAACAAGGTGGTCTAATAACCCATCAAGTATAAGTTACAACACTTACAATATAAATGATGACACTTCCTTATAGAGGAATAATACCATCTCTATATGAGTACATACAACATACATATATGAAATACATTCCGAAGTTACATATACATCAACAAGTTTGTGATTAATTTGGAGAGGTTTTACTATTTGCAATACAATTTCAGACACAAAACCAATTGTAAAACATAGAGCTCGTCACTTAATTATGAGCAAGTCAATTTAGGGACTGAGCAAGAGCCCCATTTTATCAATTTAGGAATTGATTGCACCCCAGAAGAAAGGTTAGCTATCATTAACCTGTGTAAAGAATATAAAGATGTCTTTTCCTGGACCTATGGCGAATTGAAAACATTTGACACTAGCGTCATATACCATAATATACCCATGAAGCCTGAAGTTAAACCATATCAACAGAAGCTGCAGAAAATGCATCTCAGTTTAGAGCCTTCTGTGAAAAAGAACTGGAAAAGCTACTCACAGCCCGAATTATTTTTTCGGTGAGGCATACACAGTGGATAGCCAATTTGGTGCCTGTACGCAAGAAAAGTGGTGACATATGATTGTGTGTTGATTTCAGGAATTTGAACCGGGCTTCGGAAAAAGATAACTACCTTGTTCCCCCCATGGAACAGATTCTCCAAAAGGTAGTAGGGTCAGAAATGTTTTCTCTGTTTTTTCAGGGTACAACCATCTTATGGTTGCTCCAAATGACCAATTAAAGATAGCTTTCAGAACCCTGGGGCCTCGGCGGCCATAAAAACAAAAACGGTCTATGCTACCAATGCCTATCGGCCACGTTATGAAATGGGGAAACCCGAAAAGTAACTCGACGTGAAGATGAGACAAATATGACGATTAAATTCCTACCTGGAGACGAGACAATGGTGGAGTGAGTTGGACGCGGTGGTGGATGTGCTGAGCTGGAGTGAGCTGTCGCGGTCTTCCCAACGACATTCTTTGAACAAAAAACTAATAATGGGATCAACGAAACCCCACTGCCCTTATATCAAGTTAGACACGTGCGGAATTTAAACGGGTAGGTGGCATTTTTAAAATGGGGTTTTAATGCTCGTACGGTGTGGTATTTTCAAGCCGACTTGGCATTTAAGTGCGACCGTCAGTTGCGAGGCAGACTCACAAGTTTCGTCCGCAGTTGAGACCGAAACTCAGGAGTTCCTCCCAAAAGGCGGGAAACTTTATTTCGGAAAAGAGACAAAAAACAACACTTTGCAATGGCGGAACAAGATGGTGAATCATTTCGGCGTTTCGGGAGCACTTTGTGAGTTCTTCCGAAATACACTCTCTTGGAAGCTTATCGCGGTTGGCTTTTCCGAGTCGCCCTGAAGTTTCGAAAAGACTCAAAAAGTCTTTCCGCAATTTACGAAATAACTTTGTTCAAGTTTTTATCCACAACTTACTGCGACAACATTTGGCAAAAGCTTCCGCAATTTCGGGAGAAAATATCAAGTTCCTCCACAATTTCGGGAGAGAATCTCAAGTTCCTCCGCAGTTTCGGGTGAGTTCGTTGAGTTCTTCCGCAGTTTCGAGAGAGAAACTTGAGCTTCTTCTGCAGTTTCGAAAGAGAATTTTAAGTTCTTCCACAAAAACGCTAAGTCTTTCCACGGTGTCGGGAGAGAAACTTGAGTTCTTCCGCAATTTCGGAAGAGAATTTTAAGTTTCTTCCGCAGTTTCGAGAGAGCTCATTGAGTTCTTCCCTAGTTTCGGGAGAGAATTGAATGTTCCTTCCACAGTTTCGGGAGAGAATTTTAAGTTTGACTTAGAAGAAAAACTTCAATTTTTAAAGCAGATTCCTTAGTTGAAACAAAAACTAAGTAAAAGGAGAACTAACTTTTTTAGGCAGTCTTTCTAGTAAAATGCAAAAGGAGGGGCCCCAGTATGTACAAAATTTGGGAGGGATGTTGCTGCAACAACAATTGGCAAGTCGCTGGCAAACACAGATCTCTGAAAAAATCCCTCTCGTTGATCCGAAAACCTTCTTAAAAGATATCCATCTTATATGCAATATTCAGCTAAGCCTTTGAATCTTGGCAAAGGAAGAAGTCATTTTATCTGTTGGCCATTGGGAAAAGGGGAGCTTTGATAGAGACATCTTTAAAAATTTCAAAGGGCCAACATATGGGGTTCATTTTAGAAGATTCATCTTTCAGATGGCTACTGCTATTAAACTCCACAAGATTTGCAACACCTTCTCATGGACATTATTGCCCTTGTTCCTCATTCCCATGCCGCTTGCATCCTTTTGGATGTTTATACTTTTGACAGCTTTGCTGTTTGAGCCTTCCAGAAATATTTTCTTTAGACATGATCTTTGATTTTGGCTCCTCAATCCATAATGTCCTTTTGTGTGAGTGAGAGATTTTATTGATTTGCTCAAGCCTCCTGGACGAAGAGGAGCCTAATTTGATCTGAGTCTTTTGGACAACCTTCTTGACTTACACACTTTGCTTTTGTCTCAGCCATGCTTCAATTGAGGCGAGAATCTCTACAAAACAAACCCTTGATTATAAGCCATTTGGCTGTTAAATTTGCAGCATGGAGTCATTTCAATACCCTTTTCCCTCGGGATGTGCTACTCTCTATGGGTCCAACTTCAATGACCTTCTTGAGATGCCTTTAAGTGTGAGAGTGGATGGAGCCCAAAGATAGTAATAAAGATAGTCATAGATCTATGCTATTTAAACAGGCTTAGTGTGACTAACAGAATAGGCTTCCTTCCTTCTGAAGAATGTTCAGCAAGAGCACAATACATAGATAAAATTTCATTCGAGGGTAGTTTCGGCTTCATGAGTTGTGAGATTTCTTCAAGAGATCTATCTTGATGAGAAACCTAACCGCAGGAGCTTTCAGAAAACAAACTTTTTACAGAAGGTTCAAATGACGAGAAAAGAAACAACATAGTTGAAAACAATGAAAACAAAGGGCTAAAGCAACATAAAAGAAAAAATTATTTATGTACAGAAAGTCTCAGTGAGACTACGCAAAGTATTGTTTTAGGGCGAGGCCATTGAGAGGAAGGGTTACTTCTTCTCCCTAGAGGTCTGTCAACTTATAAGTGGATGGGCCGATCTTTGCCGAAATTTGGTAAGGGCCTATCCATAAATGTTGGAATTTCATGTGCATCCCTTTGCCTTCATGATTATGATCCCATTTTAGGACTAAATCCCCAACTTCAAAACCTCTCTTACCGGACTTCCCCTTATCGAACCATCTCTTGACTATGTCTTGGTGCTGATGGAATCGGTCTTTAGCTTTCTGCCGGGCTTCTTCAAGTTGAAGCAGGGTATTGATCCTGGATTGTAAGACTTGGCTACTAGACCCTCGAAAGGCTTCGGACAACTGTAAGGATGGAAGTAAGATGTTGGGGGGAAGGATGGATTCCTTGCCATAGACAAGAGTGAAAGGGGAAACCTCTAATGCGTTCTTTGGATTCACCCTATCTGCCCATAAGGCATTTGGGAGAGCTATATGCCAACTTCGTTGATTTTCTATCACAGTCTTCTTGAGAATTCGAATGAGGTTTTTGTTTAAAGATTCAGCTAATCCGTTTCCTTGAGGGTAATAATTGGCTGAATAATGCAGTTTAATCCCCCATTCATAAACAAATTCATTTATATTAAAAGATGAAAAATAGGGAGCATTATCAACAACAAGGGAAATTGGAACCCCAAACCTGGTTATGATGTTTTCCTTCAAGAAACTGATGACCGTATCTTCATTGATCTTGCGCAACGGGATAGCCTCCGTCCATCTAGTGAAGTAGTCGATAGCCATCAGGATGTATTGATGTTGCAAAGAAGAATTTGGATTTATATCTCCAATAACATCTATACCCCACTGTTCAAAAGGTTCATAGATAATAACCGGCTACAAGGGTCCTGTTGCCTTAGGTAATTTCCTGGCACTTCTTTGGCATATATCACAGTTCTGTGCATATGCATGGGCATCTCGAAATAGAGTGGGCCAATAATATCCATCTCTAAGTATCTTGTGAGTTGTTGTCTCCCCTGAATAATGTCCACCCGCGGGGCCATCGTGTAATTCTTTAACAACTTTACTTGCATCTTCCTTTTCTAGACATCTAAGAAAAATTCCATCATAATTCTTTCTGAAAAGTATCCCATCAATGATTTGATAAGCTGCTGATTTCAAACGGAGCGCCCTTCTTTGCTTAGAGCTCTAGTGCCTAGGTAGGTATCCTTGCTGCAAATAATGCACCAGATCTCTATACCATGACTGAGGAGTTGTGAAGATAGGACATACTTCAAATGATTTTATCTCAGCTTCATTCTTCCATTGTTGCTCTTCATCAGTTGAATTTTCTGTAAGCAATTTGCACAGGCCTTGTCCTTTAATGATAGTGGCCGGTTTAAATTCTAAATCATATTCTTGAAGAGCTGTGACCTAGTTTCCCCTCCTTTCTCCTAGTTCCTTTTGAATGAAGAGGGATCTAACAGCTGGGTGGAGAACTATAACTTTAGTTTTGTTCTTAAGACTATATGGTCTGAATTGTTTGACTGCTTGGAATACAGTGTATGCATGCTTGTCAGCCACGGGGTAGTTTAGCTCGGCCCCTTGTAGACTAGTGCTCATAAACGAGATTGGGTATTCGTCCCCTAGCTCCACCTTTTGCATGAGTACAGCTACGAGGGAGTCATCCAAAGCAAAGGTATACAGGATAAAATCCTTATCAAAATCTGGGCTTCTTAAGGAAGGAGCTTTAGCTATGGCTACCTTAATGTCTCTAAATGCATCCTTTTCTAAATCTATCCACTTGAACTCTATGCTTTGTTTAACCATTTGTTGTAAAGGTTTAACAATTTGTGCGAAATCTGGAACAAATCTTCGGACGAAATTGATAGTGCCCATAAAGGACTGCATAGATTTTTTGTTATGAGGCATTGGAATTCTATTGGTAGCTTGTACTCTTTCCTGATCTATTGACACTCCTCCTTTGGAAATGATATGGCCCAAAAGTTTACTTCAGGAACAGCGAACACACTCTTCTTAGGGTTCAATGAAATACCATATTTCTGACAATGATAAAAAATATGCTTCAAATGGCCAACATGATCTTCCCTTTTCTTTGAAAAAACTTTCACATCATCGAGAGAGACAACAACACACTGCCCACCCAATCCCCAGAATGCAATATCCATTACTTGCTGGAATGTAGCTCTTGCGTTTATCAAGCCAAATGGCATCCTTCTATATGTGAAAGTTCCCCACTTAGTGCGGAAAGTAGTCTTAAGACGATCTTCTTCGGCTACTAATACTTGATTGTAGCCAGAGAAACCATCGAGAAGAGAAAATAGCTCAGATCCCGACACCATTTAAAGAATTTGTTCCATTGAAGGGACAGGATAGTTGTCTTTATCTGAAGCTCTGTTTAAATTTCTGAAGTCCACACATAGTCTTATCTCTCCGGACTTCTTTCTTACGGGAACTAAGTTAGCAACCCACTCAGAATGCCGGACCTTAAAGATTATTTTAGCATCCAGGATTTTCTTTAATTCCTTTTGAATCAGAGGTTCCAAAGTAGGATGCATCCTTCTTAATTGCTGTTGAAAAGGCTTGACACCCGCTTTCATTGGTATAACATGCTGACTAATGCGGACGTCATATGTTTTCAGATCCTCATAGGTCCATGCAAAAACATCCTTATATTGTCTAAACAATTTGATGAACCTATCTCTTTCTCCTAGTGAACAACATTTGCCAAGGTTGACAAATTTTGGTTCAGCCTCAGTACCTAAATTAACTAACTCATGCTGCATTGATGAACTGTTAGTTTTGGTATTCGCTGGCATTTTGAACTTACTTTGAAGATCAAACAACATTTCAAGTGACCTTACCCCTTTGGGGATGAAATTTCCTTTACTTGCATCCTTCTTTAGCAAATCAGAATCGTGTTCTTCTTCATCTATCACAGCTCCTTGGAAAATGTCTTCGTTTGTTAGAAAACTGATAATCTATTTGCATCATCGAAAACCCTAAAGTTTGTGACGTTGTCAGGGATGAAGGGCCTGAAAATTAACTCAATTGATCATTTGTTATTAGATGGCACCAATCTAGAAGCGGATGTTGCTAACAAATCAACTGCATAATTTTGCAATCTAGGAATAGACCTTATATTGAAAGCATCAAAATGCATAATTAAATCCCATACCTCAACCTGATAACCCTTCAAATGAGGTGAGAGACAATGAATGGTATCTCTTACCTATCTCACAACTATTTATGAGTCACCAAAAACCTTCAGGTATTTAACATTTAAATCGATGGCCTTCTTTAATCCATGTACCAAAGCTTCATATTCTGCAGTGTTGTTAGTACAATCAAATTCTAACCTACAGGACAAAAAATACTTATTTCTTCCCATATCCATCAGAACACAACTGGCTCTGGATCCTTCTATAGTTTTAGAACCGTCAAAGTATAATGTCCAAATAGATCTTTTGATTCAGCTAAATTAGTATATCTATGGTTTAAGTCAGTGACTAAACTAACTATATTACAGTCAACATCATCAGTTCGAGAAAAATGAAGGAGATCAGACTGTCCATCTGATTCATGGTTGATAGTTTCAGACTGATAATTACCCAGATCAATTTCTAAGAAATAATTCCCCAGAACCGAGGATGAGAAGGTTACATCCTCATTCTTTCCCTCTAGTTGAGTTACATTTTGTTCCATGTGCGGTTCTCTCAGGAATTTGATCTGATTTTGTCTATTTTGATAAGGCAACCACAGATGAGACCAATCAGTTGCAAAGTAACCATTCAGTTTTGTGGACTAGCCCGTACTTAAGATCAAACCATAGGCCTCAAGAATATCAACTACCATTATGTCAATAAACTGACAGACTCTAGAGTCAGCTGATAATCTAATGAGGACATCTTTCATTTCCCCAATAACTTTGACAACAGTTCTATCTAACTGAATAATTTGGGCCGGAGATGGAATAGGTTGCCCGTTATTTTTTTTACAAATTGACAGCAGCATGGCATTTGAAGATGCTCCAGAATCTACCAAACAATTGTGAACATTATGATTGAAAATTTCAAAGGTCAACAGGAATGGCAACATCTGGGATTTAGATTTCCCGTCGATACTAGCCTCATTAATTTCGGGCTCTTCTTGAGTATCTGTTAATGGAGTGCTGGGCTGGGATTGCAGATCATGCAGCAGCTTTTCTCGTTGCTGAGGCAAACTGCACATATCGAATATTGATACATTTGCTTTGATTTTCTTTATATCCTCAATAATGTCATATCCTATATCAGATTCATTCCCAATTCGGGCCGGATGGTCTATTTTATTCATTGTGACCTTTGGTTGTTTAACTATGGTGTGAATGTTTGGTTGTTTGGCCGCTATTTGGTTAGCTTTAGGTTGCGGTGGAATGATTGCTATATTTCCTCTAGGTATTTCTTTTGAAACTTTAGGCTTGGGAGGAGTCGAGTTTGGCATAGGATCTGTAATAGGACCTTTACTGCGAGTATTAATGTTCACATCAGAGAGAGAGTTTTCTATGGGATCTTCTTCTACTAATTCAGTTAAAGGTACCCAATCCCATAGCACCATAGTGGTGTCCGGAGGTGGTTCTTCTAATTCAGGGCTCGATTCCTTTAGAGGATC
Source organism: Larix kaempferi (assembly GCA_027924585.1). Lineage (NCBI taxonomy): Eukaryota > Viridiplantae > Streptophyta > Pinopsida > Pinales > Pinaceae > Larix > Larix kaempferi. Next base: position 9,418,093 of record BSBM01000380.1, on the reverse strand, counting down.
TTCTTGATATGGAATCTGTGAATCCAGTATTTGGTTCGTGACTAAACTCATAGAGTTAATCCATTCTGGGTAGCTCTTTTTCGAATGCGGTTCTTGATGAAAGGTGCAGAAGTTTTCCATCCCTATTTCATTGAGGTTTAAAATAGGGGAAGTATTCATGGGTGGATGAGGTTGATCGTTGTCTTCCCTCTTTTTGTAAAATGGCTTGAAGGGTTTCCTAGATGTACTAGTAGCTTTATCTTTCTCGAGATCTACAATTTTATTGGACAACTTCTGCATCATCGTAACTACATTCTCCATGTCCGTTGATGACTCTTCTTTACCTCTAGTGAGCAGCAAGGTTTTTTTACTGACTGCTAGTTTTGTTTCTGCATCTAAGGCATGTTTAGCAATGCTATCTGCTTCTTCTTCCACCTTTCTAGCTTCTTCGAAATTCTCTATCAGGGTGGTTTTCGTAGATCTTTTAACGAACATTGCTATGGGTCCTTCAAGAGCTGTTGTATAATATTCAACCAGAGACTCCTCTGCTGGTTTATTTGCTTCACTGAAATTATTTAAGAGTGTTGTGAACCTTTGGTTGAAGTCTTGAACCTTTTCTTTCTTTTCCATTCTCATGGACAATAATTCTTTCATAAGTGTAGCTACAGTTTTTTGGTTTCCATATTTCTTAAAGAAACATTTTTCAAATTCATCCCAGCTTGAGATCAAGCTAGGTTGTAAGCCAAAATACCAAGACAATACTTTTGGCTCAAATGTGTATGGAAAAATCCTACAGACTACATCTTCATGTTGCACATTTAAAAGATTCAGAGCTAAATAAAAACTCTTGAGATGATCTTCGGCCGAAATGGATTTCCCTGGGTCGAATTTAGGCAAGACTTTCTCTGGATTTTTTGGAAGATTGTGGAATGGCCCAGCTAGATTCAATGCTCCCCTCGCTCTCCAAGCAGGTACGACCATGTCTCTATGTGGAGAATTGTATGGTGAATTCAATGGAGTGTTCTTTGGAGTAATAAGTTCTCCAAGACTTTCTTGATCTGAAATATTTTATGGGTTTTCAAGATCGACCTTGTTCAAGGGTTTTGCAATTTCTTCCAAGGTTAAATTCACGAGCTCTTCAAAATTCTGCACACGAATCGAATCACGGGTGTACTGTCGTTCTTTTCTAGGAGAACTTTTCCTAGGGAGGAAATTTACTGCGTTTAAACCACCTAGTTTTCTAGCATACGATCGTGTATGTCTCTTTAAATCTTCTATTTTTGCAAAAGGCACAACATACAATACTTCTTGAGGTTCAAAATCAGAGACTAGGTTTTCTTGGTTTGCTACTTCAAGATTTGGGCTGTCTGAAATTCCTCTTTTAAGTGGGTTTTCAGTAACATTTTTGGCAGTGGGAGATTTTCCTTTATCAGCCATGCACTTTCAGGCCCTCCTTCTAGCGCCAAACACTGTTGATTCCCTGAGGATCGCAACATCAAGCAGAAAGGGATTCTCCCCAGTAGACTATCCCAATTAGATTGTCCACCGTTTGGTATGGGGAATCCGTCCGGTTAGTGGTTCCGGCAACCGTTAGGTTTGGAGATTTGCTTCAATTACACCGGTTATGGCCCGATCCACCGTTCTTTTGATTTTATGTTTTAAAATGATATGCAAGTGCCTAAGCTAACTTAATCTAAATGCAGAACTCGAAACAAATCTGTATTTAAAACCGAAATAAACCTAAACTATCCCTGCAAAGAGCAAAATTATAAGCATGAGTAATGTACTGGAAGAAGTATCCAAAGATCAACAGACAGCCATTAAATCATAAAGATATATCTATAGCAAGAAGGCAAAAGATATTAGAGGATAGCTTCCAATTTACATATAACGCATTCCATTACTCATGTAGGAGAAAATCGTTTGCACAAGAAACAGTAAGATCATTCAATACAGAGAAATAATTCAAGAAAATAAAGAAAGATCTCACTGTAGAATATGAAAGTCACAAGCATAATCCAGCATGCATCCAACATCTATTTCCATGCAAAAGATGTCCTCTCCAAGCTCTTATTAGGCAAATTTCATTTTCTTGAAGCAAGTGCAAGATAGCTCGTACAAGTTAAGAAAATTCTTTTTCCCTGCCAAAAGTCCTTTACACTATTCCCTAAACTTCTATTTATATATTTACAAAATTCCTCTTGGGCTGCCACCTAGCTCTTTACACATGTCCTCTACAGACTTTTATTCTTAATAAACAAATCGTGGCCCTTTTCTTAAAACAAAAAATTTCTCAAAAATAGAAAAGGATAGTTGTCCAGTTATTCTACGCTTTAAACATAGGGAGACCAAATGAAAAATAGGAACAACGCCTTAGGATCAACGTGTTCACCCTTGGGAAGGCGCTCCTGCTGGGAGAGAGGTGCTTGGACTGGCTGCTACTACTGCTGTTGCTTTCTTTTCCTCCTCTGCTATGTAACTAAACCAGATACCAGTGTCTTTGATAACCACATTTGTTGGGGAAGGGAGAAAGATCTTCTGGGAAGTCACATGTTTACCAAGTTCTGTTTCAACACCATGAATTTCTGCAACTGCTGCTTGGTGGATTTCTTTAAGCAAATGACTGTATATTGATGACAGCCCAATATAGTGATGGAGATCATCAATGGCTAGGACATCAATCTTCTTTACATATTCTATTTGAATGCCTAGCTCTTCCTTCAAGTCTGATAAACATTGCTCTTTGCTTGGAAACTCATCGAGGGACTGAGGAAAACTCATCTTGCACTTATCATGTACTTCATGTATCTTTTGATACAGGATGTTGCTTTTATCCATTGTTCCTTGGATCTTAGACATTAGCTTAAGGCCACAGTTCCTACAGAATTCCATAAGGGCTATATCTTATTTAAAATCATCTACCAACTTGAATGGGAGATGCTTGGGGAAATCAACCTTCCCTTCTCTCCATTCCATCTGGCTTAGGATGTTTACTTTAACCCAAGTGTATTTTCCCTTAAGCCTATTGGCCTTTGCATTGACTTCTTTCAATCTAACCATCATGGATTTGAGCCTGCACACTTCCTCAGTAATCAACTCCTGTGTGGCATGCATTTGTCTCAAAATGTCACAGGACAACTCATGAAAGGGAGACATATCTATTGCTCTAGTTTTTGCCTTCTCTAATTGATCAACCATTGCTTGCTTATCTGTTTGCAGATGGAAAACTCTAGCTTTAGAATTGTTCTTTTCTACTTCAAGAACCATCATCTAGATTGCCAGGTGCTCCTTTTCTTCTTCTAAAGGGCGATACTTATCTGACAATTCCTTGTGCTCTACAGATAGACGATTATATTTATTCACTACAAGATCCCTATAAGCATGCTCATTAGCCACAGTATGTTGCAACATGCGATCTCTCCTTTTTGTTGACTCAAACTCTCTCACCATATCGACCACATTGTCCTTTGTTGCTTTTACTGCTGACACAGCGACAGATGCCATGGCTATGGGAGCCTTATTTGTATTTTGCATCACCGTGGTTTCCCGTCGAGTAACAATATCTTCTTGGAAGAGTCTCTTTATCCTCTCTTCTGATTTCAAGACTACCACCTTCCTCTTCTTATTATACACAAATTCATCCCATCGGGACATAGTATGATCTTCTGATGGGGTGTAAGGGATGATTGGGAGGTCTATTACATGTACTTCTGTCTCTATGGGTGGGGTTTGTACTACTTGATATGTGCCTGTTTCCACATTTTGGGTGCCCAAAACACCTGCTTGAGATGTGTCTGTTTCCACATTTTGGGTGCCGGGGACACCTGCTTGAGATGTGTCTGTTTCCATATCTTTGGTGCCGGAGCCACCTACCTGGGCATCTTCATTGGTCTTAAGTTCTTCCTCCGCCTTTTGTTCCTCTTCAGTTTTACGTTCTTTCTTCTTCTTCAGGTTGCTGCTAATTTTCACTTTCCTCCCTCTGCTCTCGATCTTCTGCTTCCTTCTGCAACCTTGCTTCTTCAGCTTCTTTCTGCAACCTTGCATCTTATGCTTCCTTCTGCAGCCTCACCTCTTCTGCTTCTTGTTGCAGCCTTTCTTCCTCAACTTCTCTCTACAACCTTGCTTCCTCTTTCAATCTTTGTTCTTCATGGGCTAGGGCCTCAGCTATTTCTCTCTCTTTCTGCAGACTGGCTTTTCGGGTTGGGGCAGAGCTAGAGCTTGCTTCACTACCTTGACAACAAATCTGCAACTCAGTCATGTTGATGATGCCTATGAACACTTCTTCCTCTGCATCATAGTAATGAGCATATTCAAAATGAGCATATACTTCCTTGCAATGTTCAGCAACCTTGCTCCGCGTATCATTTCTATGGAAGATCATTTCACTGAAGTGGAAAGCTTTCAGTTCTTGAACGTATTCTTCAGCTGTGGCAACCCCTGAGAATTTGTATGCTCCTATGCAAAAGGGCAGAGGAGGGAAAGAAGCCTTATGTTCCCTGTTAAGCACCCCTCCTATTCCATCAAGGAAAATTTGCCTAACTGCTTCCTTGAGGACTACATAATCAGTAGCGTATTTTGGCAAACTAGATGGTGCTTTGGTACCTCCAAACATCCTAATGTAGGTGCCTTGCTCTTAGAAATAAAAATTGCCATAGTTTTCCAAGACCTCCATGGCATTTTCTGATAGACAATTGGGCTCTTCCTTGAACATCTGCTCATATAGAGGTATGATGAATTCTTCCCATATGAGCTTATAGCTTGCTCTGTAATTTTGAGCCCACATTATTTTATAAGCAGTGTAGACCGGGGTGTTGGATTTATCCCATGTGCAACCTAGCCTGGGGAAAGAGAGCTTGGCCAAAATGCAATCAATGAGATAGGAAGACATGTAAAATTCTTACTTTTTTAAGGCCAGACCTTCTCTTACAGCGGCCACTGTGGATGCCAAACTGTCTTAAAGGATAGTATCCCAATCAAACACAGTTCCTTTGAATGTTATGAAGTGGATGATAGGGGCCCACTATATCCTATATACAGTACCATTAGGCATGCCGAAAATTCTACATAACATCAGGGCGATTAACCTAAAAGGAGGTCTTAGGCTCTGAACATCATATTCATCATTATCTCTCTTCCTTAGGTGTTTTCCTATGACCAATAATTTTTTGGCCATCTCAGTATTATTCATCTTACCCAACCATTCATCACTTAGAGCTTGTTGGGGACGTGATAATTTATAGGCTACTACAATATACGCTGGATGGAATGAAGCGAAAGGCTCTCCCTTGCTGTCATGCAACACTCTTATCTCTGGGTTGGCATGTTCCAGTATCCACCTGATAACTTCATAGCATGGGAACAATTCAGGGTGGGTAGAAGCCCTAGCTATGCCGGAAGTTCTGATGTTGAGGTAGATCTATTCTCCTTCCAATAATACATCTGGGATATCCTGGTCCCTGATCATCCGGTAAACATCTCACCAATGGACCTCGGGAGGAATGCCGGTGGTACACTTAGTGTCTTGGAAAATAGTTCCAGTTCTTAGTTGCACTGGCTCTGGTTCCATCACTTTAGTTTTCTTTCTACCACCTTTTGGCATTGTGGATTATCCCTACTAGCAACCAAATGTGAATCATTATAAAATTTGCAACACGTTATGAGAGTGTAACATAGAGAAGGACAATTTTAACATGCTAATGAGAAATATAGACAAAATTATAAATTTGCATGTTGGGGAAGCAAAATAGATTATTTCAGAAAACGAAATATGGTCCTCAGACTTGATTATTCTGGGGAGACAATGCTTAGTCAGAAACTTTTGGAATGCTTCCGAAAAGGTAAGCATATGACGTGGAAAAAACCTACTTCCTTCCTAGTCCTTGGAGACAGGATGCCCTTCATCGTAGCACTTCTAATGGTCAATGGTGGGTTGGCCTGGAGTGGAAAAAATCCTATGAATAAACAACAAAAACAAGGGACTATTTTCCACAGTCATTAACTGAGACGAATAGGTGAGTGGCTGAGTATCTCAACCGACCACTACTGTCATTAATAATACTTGTGAAACAATCTGCAGTTGGTATAAAGTTTGAATCTTGGTAGGAAAACGATTGGAACGCGGCCAGTAAAAAACTTGGATGGTCATGGCTATGGCTTTCAGTTGGTAGGAATGAGAAACCTATGGGGCCTCGGCTGCCGTAAAAACAAAAACGGTCTATGCTACCAATGCCTACCAGCCAAGTTATGAAACGGGGAAACCCAAAAAGTAACTCAACGTGAAGATGAGACAAAGATGACGGTTAAAGGCCTACCTGGAGACGAGACAACAGTGGAGTGAGGTGGACGCGGTGGTGGATGTGCTGAGCTGGAGCGAGTCGTTGCGGTCTTACCAAAGGCGTTCTTTGAACAAAAAACTAATAATGGGATCAACGAAACCCCACCGACATTATATCAAGTTAGACACGTGCAACATTTAAATGGGAAGGTGGCATTTTCAAAATGGGGTTTTAATGCTTATACAGTGTGGTCTTTTCAAGCCGACTTGGCATTTAAGCGCGACCATCAGTTGCGGGGCAGACTCACAAGTTTCGTCCGCAGTTACGACCAGAACTCAGGAGTTCCTTCCAAAAGGTGGGAAACTTTATTTCGGAAAAGAGACAAAAAACAACACATCGCAGTGGCGGAACAATATGGCGAATCATTTCGGCATTTCAGGAGCACTTTGTGAGTTCTTCTGAAATACACTCTCTCGGAAGCTTATCGCGGCCGGCTTTGCCGAGTCGTCCCGAAGTTTCGGAAAGACTCAGAAAGTATTTCCGCAATTTATGAAATAACTTTGTTCAAGTTTGTATCGACAACTTACTACGGCAACATTTGGTAAAAGCTTCCGTAATTTCGGGAGAAAATCTCAAGTTCCTCCGTAGTTTTAGGAGAGAATCTCAAGTTCCTCCGCAGTTTCGAGCGAGTTCGTTGAGTTCTTCCGTAGTTTCGAGAGAGAAACTTGAGCTTCTTCTACAGTTTCGGAAGAGAATTTTAATTTCTTCCGCAAAAACGCTATGTCTTTCCGCGGTGTCGGGAGAGAAACTTGAGTTCTTCCGCAATTTCGGAAGAGAATTTTAAGTTTCTTCCGTAGTTTCGAGAGAGCTCGCCGAGTTCTTCCCCAGTTTCGGAAGAGAATTGAAAGTTACTTCCATAGTTTCGGGAGATAATTTTAAGTTTTGACTTAGAAGAAAAACTTCAATTTTTAAAGCGGATTCCTCAGTTGAAACAAAAACTAAGTAAAAGGAGAACTAACTTTTTTAGGCAGTCTTTCTAGTAAAATGCAAAAGGAGGGGCCCCAATATGTACAAAATTTGGGGGGGATGTTCCTGCAACAACAGGTCAATACAACACGGTTCCCAGTATGAATAGTACATACATGCCCCACACCCATGGTGGCAACCCTTACTACAACATAGTCGGTGCTGGCCACCAGTATCACCCACCACCCCAATATGGTGCTCAAAACGCACATATACCTGCTTACTCTCAAATGGGTCAGGCAGGGGGAGGTTATCCATCTTATGGCCATGGGCAAGCTTATGGGCCATCAGGTCCTCAGTATCAGCAGTTTAACCCTCATGGTCATGCTTTTGGTCCATTGTATAACACAATTCCATTTAATCAACCTTTTATGGGGGCTTATAATCAAGCTTTCCAGCCTCAGCCCCTGTTCCTTGCACGCTTGAATCTCCCAGATCTTTCGAAGCTCACGAATGATTCGGTGTGTCACGAACCTACTTGGCCCCCGGTCCCTACCAAGCTCCCTTCGGACATTCCAAAGTTTGAGGGGAAAGGTGGTGAGTACCCGGGAGATCATGTCACAACATTTTACCTTTGGTGCTCCTCCAACTCTTTGAATCATGATTCCATTCGATTACGACTATTTCAACGCACCCTCATGGGGGAAGCCGCGAAGTGGTATGTGGAGTTGCCCGGAAACACCTATAGAGGTTTCAACGAGATTGCTTTAGTTTTCTTAGACCATTTCCAGTTGTCGGTTCGTTATGATACTAATACTGAGTTGTTGTCCACCTTCTGTCAGAATAAGGCCACACATATTTCTAACCATGTTAGAGAGTGGCATCGGCGGAAGAGATTAGTGAAATACAACATTCCTCCAGAGCTCCTATTGGAATGGTTCCTTAAGTCTTTACTTCCATACATTCCTAAGGATGTTTCGATGTCCGGCATTGTGACTAAGGAACAAGCTATCTTGAAAGTCCAAAAGTTAGATCTACTTTATTCTCAGTCTGGCATTTTGTATGAAATTATTCCTGATGCACCGCGAACAAGACATGAGCCCATATCAGTTCCTGGACCACATGCCGATGGCATCATGGGGTCCGCATGCACTTGCCCTGTAGACTTGGTAGCTAATCAAATGCAAAATTTGTCGCTTAACTAGTCTGCACCCGGACAGGTTCACACTTTGTCACTTCCACTCTGTCGTCTAATGTACACAATGTGCAATCAACGAAATCGTCGGGTAACCAGCAACCTGGTGGTAAGAAAAAGGGGAGAAATAATCATAGGGTTGGAAACAATGGAAGTAACAGTAATAGAAATTGTAATACTCCTCGTAAAGAGAATTCCAACCCTCCTTGGGAAGGCAGTAATGCTGGCGAGGATCGTAAACCTAAGCGTAAGGTGAAATTCCCTTCCAAGCTTTGTGGGGAGGATCATCTTACTCACTTATGTCCTCGTATTGAAGAAGCATCAAAGCATTTGGCATAGATCCCAGCTGTGTTAAAGGATCCCCTACCTCATCACCAAAACATGGCTTCGCATGCTCCCACCACTGGTTCTAGTAATAATGAAACGACAACATCTTCTTCCAATACTAGTGGTTATGGATGCGTGAATATGGTTCAGTCAGAGGTTTGTGTTGCTACTCGTCAACGTGATTATGGTGCACCAAAACCACATTTTGGGGAATGAGCCTCCCCTCCTCCTGATAATTTCTTGCACATCGAGAAGCCTTTTATTATGCCGCAGATACCGAAAGGTGTTCTCAAGCACTCCACGCATAATCCTAATGCTCGAGACACCCATAACTACTCCATCATAGAAGTTTTGGGTCGAACTCCGTGTGCCATGTTGGCTCTTGAAGTTTTGCAAGCTTGTCATTCTTTGAAGCATGCCCTTTTGAGTGCGTTAGGAGTTCAGGATGGGGGAAGTCCTAGTGTTATCAAGTTTGATACTACTGATGTCCAGCCTTGCTTTCCTTACCACATGGCTTTTCAAATCCAGGTGGTTTTCCTTAAGAGCTTCGTCAAACGTACTATGGTTGATGAAGGTGCCTCTGCATCAGTAATGTCACTAACTTGTTGGAAAGCTCTTGGCTCTCCTCCCTTACTCGCGTCTAGAACTACACTCACTTCATTTGATGGTAGATCTTTTACGCCGCATGGAATTATCCCTCCCCTTGTTGTCTCCATGGGAGGTAAGTTCATGCCTATTGAAGTCGAAGTGGTTGATGCGCCCATCGACTATAACCTTATACTGGGTCAGAACTGGATGTACGCTATGAAGGTTGTCACGTCTACTGCATTTCAAGTTATCTACTTTCCCCATGAAGGCAAGATTGTGACAATCGATCAGCTAGATTATGTTGGCACTCCTTCCACAACATCTACGAGATCAGTAGTCCCACAAGTTTCTGATTCTCAGTCGGCAACTGGGAACATAGGTGTTGGAATGTACCCCTTGTTGATGGGAACTTTTAACCATTCTACACCTGTGAATTTTATTGGAACCATTTCCAACAGTGCGCCTCCTCCTTCGAATAGTATGCCATTCGGGATGTCCTATTGTGATGATCCATGAATTTTACCATCCGCGGATTCTATGTCTAGAGACATTGCGCATGTCGGGATGTCTATGCCTTTATCTGTAGCGGAGCTCACTTATGATCACATCCAACAAACCACTACAGATCCAGTTCTTTCTTCTCCCCAAATAGTTGAAGAAGATCCCATTACGCTACCAGTTTGGGCAGCCAACTCATCTTGCTCTCACGATTGCCTCGATGATACTTTGTTATTGGATGAAGCTATCCTTGAAACCATGTGTGGTAGTGAGAGGCCTTGGGAAGATATGCATCATTGATATTATTTACTTCCCAACCTTGAGCTCATTGAGCAGGAGGAGTTTGGGATGACTCTAGCTGAGATGGTTGGTCACCCTGTGGCTTTTTTACAGTCTCATGATGTTTTCTTGGAGGGGAATATGGCCAATATTTACCCAACTACTTCGATCAACATCTCTCGCACTCCCGGAAAGATTGAAAATGTTTACATCGGTGTCGATTGCACTCCTGAGGAGATTGCTATTTACACTGATGTGTTTACCGAACTCCGGGAAGCTTTCACCTAGTCATATGAGGAGATTCTAGGAATAGACCCCTACATTGTTGAACATGAGATTAAAACGTATCCTGATGCTAAACCGGTTTGACAACGCTTACGTGCTATGAACCCTAGGAAGGCAACTGCTATTAAGGCTTAGGTGGAGAAACTGCTCAAAGCTGGTTTCATCTACCCCGTTCCTCTTACCAAATGGGTGTCAAACCCTGTTCCTGTGGATAAGAAGAAGGGAACGATCCGTGTATGCACTTATTTTAGAGATTTGAACCGTGAATGTCTGAAAGACAAATTCCCCACGCCATTCATTGATCAAATATTGGATGCTTGTGCGGGAAATGAGATTTTTTCATTCATAGACAGATTCTCGGGTTATAATCAAATTCAAATCAAACCCACGGACCAACATAAAACAACATTTATTTGTCCATGGGGAACTTTTGCATATCGGAAAATGCCCTTCGGCCTCAAGAACACTAGAGCTACTTTTTAGCGAGCCATGACCTATGCCTTTCACGATCTTAAGAAGATTATGGAAGTTTTCTTGATCTTGCTGGCCATTCTCGCAAGAGAGTGGACCACCCCAAGCACCTCCGTATGATTCTCAAACGATGTATCCACTACAAAATTCGATTGAATCTAAACAAATGCATCTTCACTGTTAGGATTGGTCGCCTTCTAGGATTCATAGTTTCGAAAGAGGGTATTAGAGTCGATCCTCTTAAAGTTGAGGAAATACTTCAGTTGCCTCCTTGGCGTAATATGTTTCAACTTCAGAGCCTCCAAGGGAGAGATACTTTTATGCATCAGTTTATAGTTAACTATGCCAGTATTACTAAAGGTTTCACATGCCTATTGAAGAAAGACACACCTTTTATCTGGGATGAGCGAGCCTAGCAGTCTTTTGATGCCATTAAGAAAGATTTGGTATCGGCGCCTGTGATTAGTCCGCCGGACTTTACACGTGATTTCATTCTTTATGTGGCCGTGTCTCAAGAGACTATTGGCATGGTCTTGGTTCAGGTAGATGATGCACTTGTCGAGCATGTTATCTATTATCTTAGTTGAAACTTAGTAGATGCTGAACTAAGATACACCCACGTAGAAAAGCTGGCACTTGCGACTGTTCATGCAGTCCAACGATTACGGCCTTACATTTTGCTTCGAACAAACACTATTGTAGCTCATATCAATCTGTTTCAGTTCGTGCTATCACGGCCCCTTATCAAGGGTAAGTATAATAAATGGATTGTGATCCTTCAGGAATTTGATCTTGAGTTTGCTTCTACAAAATCGGTGAAATCATTGGTGTTCGTTGAGCTTATGTCGGACCTTCCACGGCTTGAGGAGGATATCATTCATGAAGATTCCTTTGTGGATGAACATTTATTTCTTATCTCAACCGAGGACTCTTGGTATGGGGATGTCATTCGATATCCCCAAACTTTGAAGTTTCCCCCGCATTATTCACGAGACGAGCGACGGCATGTGAGACATCACGCTAAATATTATACTATCATTGGTGACACTTTGTATCGCCGAGGAAAGGATTCCATTCTCCGTCATTTCTTGACTCACGAAGAAGCAGAACGGATACTTAATGATTGCCATGCGGGGGCATGTGGCGGTCACTTATCCAGGCTTGCTACAGCCCAGCATTTTATGCGAGCGGGTTATTTTTGGCCTACTATATTTAAAGATTGTATTAACACCGTGAAGAGATGTCACCCTTGCTAGGTTTTTTCTCGGAACATACACTCGCATCCAGCGCCCCTCCATCCGGTCGTCACTGTCGGTCCCTTCACTAAGTGGGGGGTAGATTTCATGGATTGCAAACCAGCTTTGGTTGGGGGGCATCATCATATTATTGTGGCCGTGGATTATTTTTCCAAATGGGCTAAGGCCATGCCTACCGTTAAAGCCAATGGTGCTACTGCAGCCCATTTCGTGTTCAACCAGATTATCACTCGATTCAGTATCCCGAAAGAGATTGTCACTGACCATGGCATTCACTTTCAAAATAAGATGATAGAGGATTTGTCCTTCAAGATTGGGTTTCATCAGGAACACTTGTCTTCCTACTATCCTCAAGCAAATGGTTAGGTTGAAGCAGTAAATAAGTCTTTGAAGACCATTCTCCAACGTACCATCCAACAAAGTAAGACCAATTGGCATATCATGTTATATCCTGCTTTGTCGGCATATCGAACCGCAGTTAAGACTGCCACCGGGTTCTCACCGTTCCAGTTAGTTCATGGTGTGGAGTCACTTTTACCAATTGAATGCGAGATTACTTCACTCAAGCTACCCATATAGCTCCTCCCTGATACGACGAATATTGAGCAACGTTTAGTACACCTCGAGCAACTTAACGAACACCATCGAGATGCCGTTGTGGCCATTGATGTTAACAAGCGTCGTGTCAAGGTTCAATATGATAGGTATGTCTGTCCCTAGAAATATGCTGAAGGCGACTTGGTACTCTTATATGACCAAGCTAAAGAACCCTTGGGGGTAGGCAAGTTCAATCCCATGTGGCACAGTCCTTACATTGTGAGGTAGGTCCTTGAAAAGGATCTTATGAGTTAGAAGATTACAAGGGAGTTGTCTTGAAGGAGCCTAGAAATGAGCTCTACCTCAAGCGGTATTACGCTTGAACCTCTAGTTCAGGCTGATACTTTTGTACACTATTGTATAGTTCTTCTGTACATAGTTTAGGTTGCATTTTGGTTGTCGGGTTTGATGATTAGCCTCTGTTTGATTGACAGATGTCAATGGGATGTCCTATGTTCTTAGGCTTCACGGATGGTGCTAGCCGACATATGCAGTAGCTTGCTTCTGCTACCTGGGTTATCTTTTCACCTGACCATCTACTTGTGTCCTCAGGAGGTGGTTGTATCGTTCCTACATCTAACAATGTGGCTGAGTATAGTGCCATTGTTGAGCTACTTCGGGATGCCATTTCACATGACATCCAGTCTTTAGAAGTTCGCTTGGATTCACAACTAGTTGTGTCTCAGCTGAATGGGAAATACCGTGCACGAGACCCTACATTACTACGGATATTCCTTAAGGTATGACTCTTAGAGAGACATTTTGTTTCCATTACATATATTCACATTCCGAGAAGTCATAATTATATATCTGATGCATACGCTAACTATGTATTAGATTGGAATTTGTCACATTCATCATGAAGCACATAAATACAAAGACATTCATACATTTGTACCATACACACATATAGTAGAACCGAGAACTAAAGTTGTATATATATATATATAAATATGTCCAAAAATGGTAGTGTCATACAAGACTGGAGCCCGTAGCCCTAAAAAATATACATATCGATACAAAAATGATGAGACCCTGGGATATCTACTCCCTCCGAGGAGGTCTAGCTTCCAACTCGACAGGATGTGTCTCATAGTAGTACTGTACTGCGTTGTCCATCCACTGCAGTAGCTGCACCCACTCACCAGGAACACCCACTACCTGGAGCTGCATAGCCTCAGGTAGTTGGGCTACCTCTATCAGTGGTACTCGGGCAACCATCCGTGATATGTTGCACCGCAACGTCTATAGTGTACGCCCTGCTGCAGCATCTGCTGCCACCTCATCTCTACCCTGACGACCATGTCTTGGGAAGCCCTCGAGTCTCACTGGGCCTTTGTCTGCGAGAAAATAGTCACCCATTAGCACATGACATTACCACCAAAAAGATTTTTTGCATTTCAACTATAGTAAAAAAATCCATAAAAATTAAAAAAAACACAAAACCAAAAGAGTACTCACTGATGTCTCCAAAAGCTACACCTGGTGGGAGTGGCATGTCATGGTCTTGTCTGAAGTCTATCCCCGCATAGGGGTAGTCCTCAATAATAATCACCTGTCGGTTCCACCAGTGGAAGAACTCCTCAGTATATGGTGACGCCAGATGGCCACCACCCTGTCGTGTCAATATCTCATCCCACCGGGTCAGGGATGGATCTCGGAGACTGTGAGGAGGGACATCCACCCTCGAGCTAAGTCCCAGAATCCTCTCAAAGAAGAAATTGCAGAGGATGCTACCATACACAAATTTTTTGGCCTTCCCCTCTTTGCATTCTGTCAGTTGTGTCTTCATAGACACCAGCAGAGTTGTACACCAGTAGAATATAGTAGGATGCAAGCATTGTGATGCATAGAACATCACCGGTATGGATTCCTGATGTAGTGCTTTGGATCCCGTGATCCACACCAGAGTTTCCACTATGATCTTTGTGCTCAAGTCCACTATGATATTGACCAGCACTTGACTTTGTTGGGTATGTTATATCTCTTCACATGGTCGCTGCGTGTACAACACGATCCCCACGGCACTAGTGATTCGCCTGCGCCGAGCGCGTCCGAAGGGGGGGGTCAGAGGGGGGGGTAGCCCGACAGGGCCCACCCCCTTCATTTCGGACCGTTAGGTTTCGAAACGACACGGAGGGGTCCGTTAGGCCCCCGGAGTCCGTGCGGAGCGCAAAATTTTTTGGGTTGTTTTTTGCTTTTTCACAATTTTCGACCCATTGTACTCTATCTAATTCTGGTAAAAGGGATTAGGGTTGTAACCTAAATTCGGGTAAACGAATTAGGGTTTTAGATGCTGTGGAGTACCATTTATTGTATTGTCATGGTTAAATAAACATAATAACAAAAGGAGCAATGCGGCTCTAAGTTTTGCTGGTTTTTTCCTGGTTAAGGGTTTCCAGGGGAAAATCTCTGTGTAATGTGTGTGCCATTGTGTATTTTTTGTTAATGCTTAAGAATCATATAAGTTTGTACTTCACTGTTAAGGTTTAAAACTTACAGACTTCCCATTAGTCATGTGTTGGCGGGACAATACCGCGCTATGTAGTCTTACACAGTGATCCCACAACCCATGGTCCGTGACAAAAGACTAACCACTTCCCCTCTATGGGACAAACCTGTAATGAAATAGATATTATCTACATCTAGTGTCAGTGTTTTCCCATTGAGGATGAAGTGTTGAGCATCCACATCCCAGTAGTTGATCAGATGACAGAGTAGTAGGTTTTTGGCCCTTAAGCCCCCGATACTCCAGTATTTATATAAGCCACATGCTTGCAATGCTTATTGTGCTTGCAAATCGTTGTGCACAACCTCATATACCTGGTCATGCTCTCTCTCCCTCCACTCTAGAACCATCCTGGAGTGCAAAGCAAGAGATTTTTAGTCAGTTTCATGCTTAAAAACTTCTTCACGTCCATACCCTCGGGCTATATTGTAGACAGGTGCAGGTAGACACGGGCAGTCAGTTTTTTGACTGCGCGTTTGATGCCCTACCCGCAACCCGCATACTTACAGCACACGAGTAGCACCGAAGCCATGTAGGGCTTCACCAAACAAAATATCCCACCAACCAAAATTGAAATAAAAGCACTTAAATGAAAGGTATGGCAGTGACCACTAACCTGCTCTGGACGGTTCGTTGAACGGTTGCTCGTAGCTCCCATGATTGGCACTTGAAGTTTCAGGTGCAAACTTACCACTCAACTCCAAAATGGTGAATAGTGCAAATGAATTGAAAATTATTAAATTTTATTACTATTTATAATTTTCTGGACCCACTTTTCTATAGTTTTGTCCATTTTGGGCCATTATGAACTAATATCGTGTCATGGAGTAATGTTTTTTCAACAAATTTCCTCAACGAGAGTTGTTCTGATCCATTTCACACCTACGGCAGGTACATTTCACACCTAACATATAGGTTAGATGCCATTTCCACATGCATTATGCATTTGACCTTTGACCACTTTTCATAAACCCTAGGTGTGACCCCGCTTCGTGACTGACATGGAACCTTCACACTATTATAGAAGTGTCGTCATGTGGCGGTAGGGATTTCCTGAACATGGGTACCCTAGTTAGAACCCCATTATGCTTTTGGTGCCCATGTCGTTGTTTGTCCTCGGGATTGGGAGTCCTTTGTAGTCACGCCATGACGTTGTGATGAAGACTCATACTCTACTTTGTCTTATGCTGGCCATCTCTCTTAAGGACTCCCTTCACTTATATCATGTTGTGATTGCATTGCATCATTCTGCTTGCCACTTGAGCCTTGTGCCGGCTCCCGCTTACTCAATTGTTAGCCTGGTGCCTGAGCAGTTTCCCTGTCGAGCCCTGCAGAGCTTATATGTTTTCCCTTCACAATTTGATGACCCTTTGACCCTGAGGGAACACACCCCTGAGTGTCCACATCTTGCACGCACTTCCTTGCATTGAGCATAGGTATGTTCCATTGCTTGGGACTGTTGAAATATTGTAACTTCAAAGAATATTATAATTGTACTTTATTATTCCGGAGATGTTTCATTCCTCCGTAAAGATCTTATTGTATATCCGGAGATGTTTATTCCTCCGTCGGAATGTGGTAACTCGGTTTATTAGACTTCCCTAGTGGAGGTCGGCCCTGTATGTGTTATATGGGTCAAAGGGTTATTAGACCACCCTAGAGGGGTCGGCCCAGTCAGTTGTAGTGGGTTATTTAACCCATTGGTTAAATACGAGCCTACATGTACTTGTATAAAAGATATGTCAGAGTAGTGTATAAATAGAGGAGGTGTATTCCTCATTTGATACACACACACACTTAAGGATAGCGCACTTGTGGAGGAGAGGTCTGCTATTGTGGAGGAGGGGATCATGTCTCAGGGTTTCATCTTTGTATATTTTTGGTCATATATATTGAGGAAGCTTTACTGGTTTTTCTACCCCATGAGGGTTTCCCAGAACAAATCTATGTCTCTTGTGTTTATGCTATGCTTGTTGTTTCTTCAGAGATCTTATATATGCTATTATTGTGAAATGGAATGTAATGCTGCTATTTTCTGTCTTAGCGTATTAAATCTTAACATGGTATCAGAGCTAACCTGAAGGAAGACAAGGTATGGCACTTACGACACTTACTTTACTTACGACAATTTGAAGGTTAGGGTTTTATATAGAAAAAACCAGTCATCATGGAACTTTCGCTATAAATCCATTTTGGAAAAGGTTCAGGATCTGAAACCTTTGCAGGTCGTAGATAACATCTCCAGGTATCTTGTGCTCAAAGGGAACCCTCATATTCGTTGTACTTTGTAATTTATGATCAGTACAAGTTAGGGTTTCTGCCTCTTCCAGATCTCAGTGAAAATCAGGTGACCTAGGAAAAAAGGTCATAACTTGGGTTAGGAAGCTCCAAATGAAATTTCATAAAAAGAAACAGGTAGTACACAGACTGTACTATCTCACGAAACCTTTTCAGAGGCCGAAGATGAACCAGTGACACGTGGCATGCCGTACAAGTTCTCTCTCCTGTTTTATCCCATAAACAAGTCACGTTGCGACACTTGGCATAACTCTCTCTCAGAGAGTCCAATTGAGGTCAGACCTATCAGGATGGAAATATAAAAGGGTTATTTATCTCAAGAAAAGTTTTCATAGGCCGAAGTTCAAACAGTGACACGTGGCATTCCGTACAAGTTCGATCTCCTGTATTATCCCAAAACAGGTCACGTTGCGACATTTGGCATAACTCTCTCTCAGAAAATCCAATTGAGGTCAGACCTGTCAGGATGGAAAGAAGATAGGTCAGGATACTGCAAAAAAAAATTTCAGAACTTGTGGAGCGAAAATTTTGGAGTTATAGCAGAAACAATCAAGTACATATTTCTGTCAAAACATAATTATTTTTGGAGCACCTTTATTCATGGCTTCCGGAATTTAGGGTTTCGGAGAAAGTTAGAATTTTTGGAATCAAAATCCACAGCTGAATGCTACTCAGGAAAATTGAAATTTAGAGACCAAGATCGAATTTCTTGGTTGGGTAGAAGACCGGGCTTGATTAAACCCTAGCTCGGGATTTTGATCGGAAAGATGGAAAATTAGGGCTTCAACAAAAGTTGGAATTTTTGAAGTGTGTAACCACGGCTGGAAGATCCTTAGAAAAATAAGAGTTTAGAACCTTGGATAAAACCTTTTGATTGAGCAGAAGGGTGGGCTTCATCAAACCCTAGTTCGGGTTCCTGTCCAGAAGATCCAGAAATTTCGAAGGCAATTTTGAGGGGTCAAATTTTGGAGATTTCAAAATTGAAGAATGCTAGTTTGATCAGCTCAGCAAGACACATTCTTCCATCCATTCAGAAGTGTGAAAGTCAAAGATTGAATTTTTAGGGTTTCTCTAGCAAACCCTAATCAAGCTCCAGATCAAGTTTCAGGGGGAGTTGAGGCTAAGGCATTACATAAGAAGACTACAAAAAGTCTCGATAGGTATGACTTAAGGAGGTTCAGGTATGCCTTGAAATCTGATTCTTGATTAAGTTCATAATGTGTTTGTTTTCATGTTATTTATTAGTACAATCTTGATAAATGTTATTAATTGTCTTATCACCCTAATAACAATATGAATGCATGTGAATGATCGAAGACATTCATTGATTAGGGATATAAGATTGTACTTATACATTATGGTGTTGTGTGAGGTTGATGTTGTCTGCTAACAAGGTTCAGGTACATCACAAAAGACAAATCAAGTTCCATGACCATGACAACATGAAGACAAATACTCATGAGGTATGTATGACTTTGTTATATTATGTTTAACCTATGAGACATGCAGGTTCTAGCTCAGGATCTCTAAATCATTGAAGAGATTGTTTAGGTATGTTGTACATAACTAAGCAGGTATACTAATCCAGGTATGTTTTCCTATGTCATGTTAGAATCTTACCTTGTGTTAGGATCCCTTATGTAAGTATACTTGGTATGATTGGTTAGTAATCAAGGGTTTATGCATATTATGTCTCTTATCTTGGTTGATGATTTAACTAACTAGATCAAACAAGAATATGCATGAGTAAAAGAAGACTTCCTTGAAACCCTGAATACTAATGATCATGACTGTACATATTCAAGATTATTTAGAATTAGAATGCTTTGATAATATTGAGAATATACTAATGAATGTATGTTTGTGTATGAGATCATGAGGATGACACTAGTGTACACTTGAGCATGCACAGTGGTACAGAATGAATAGAAGTTCAGAAGACATACAGAAGATCAAGCTGGAGGCAACCACACAAACATAAAAGATAAGTATTTGAGTTGTTATTAGAAATAGTAAATGATATTGCTTGTATGCATATTTGTATTCCTAGAATATATCATGCTGAGTGTAAACATTCATAAAGCATTGAACAGTATACTACTAATATGCATATGATTGGTAAGTTGGACAAACATTCCATTGTTGCTTGTCTAGAATGAAACCTCTTTGCTAACATGCTGAGAGCTGTGCACACTCTCGATAGTATGTTCTGGTAGAGATGGAAGGCATCTAGATATCCACTATATGCATACAGGATATGGGAAAGTGTTGTGCCAAAGTATTGGTCAAAATAGTTGCATAACTATGTAAATGATATCTGTATGCATAATAGATTATCATGATTTGATGATTATGAAGTATTACTAATCATGTACTTAATTTTGATTTGTAGGAAAGATCATGATGGATGATGAACTCTGAACAAGCGATGTATGTTCAACAAAATATTTACAAATCAAACACACTATAGAAAGCTTCTGGTTAAGAGATTCTCTTAGAAAGAGGAAGAGAATCATGATGAGATGTTTTTCTCCAAGAGACTAGATAAGACCATTCTCTTAATGATGTAATCAGGTTCTGTATGGGTACCCAGGATCGGTAGTCAATTGATGAGCTTAATGATCATCATGGGTGATGTGGATCTCAACCTTTGCTACAAGGTTGAATATGGCTTCTATAAACATATGACATGGATGCAAGAAGGAACTCACCACAGAGTTCGAATGATTTTGAGGCTCATATTAGTAGACCCATCTGACGAGATATGGCACAGATAGATATGCAGAATATCACTCAATGCAGAGTGTGAATATTGGACAATTGACAACTTCATGACAAAGCTTGGGCTTTACCAGAAGTAAAGCTGATCCTAACCTTTACCTTAAGGTTGTGGATGATGAACCCATCATACCATTATTGTATGACGATGATCTCTTTCTGACAAGGAATGAGAAATAGGTCATGAAAATGGCTGCAGAAATGAAAATCAAAGATCTCGGATTAATGCACTACTTCTTAGGTCTAGAAGTATGGCAAGATCCAAAAGGAATCTTTTAAATCAAGGTAAGTATGCTGTGAAGTTTCTAAAAAAGATTTGATATGTTGGATTATAAAGCCATGGCCACTCCCATGAACTCCAACTTGAAGTTATTAGTTAATGACTCATCGTATTTAGTGGACCTAACCCTATATAGACAAATCATTGGGTCATTGATGTATTTAACAAATACTAGGCCAAATATATGCTTTGTTGTAAATACCCTAAGTTAGTATCTAGTAGAACCTAGAAAGGTTCACTTAATAGCTACAAAGCATGTAGTGAGGTACCTAAAAGGTACATTAGATTTTGGTCTATATTATCTTGGAGGTCATGAACTCCGTTTACATGGTTACTCAGATTCTGATTGGGCAGGAAGTGTCTCAGACAGAAAGAGTACATCAGGTGGATGTTATAGTCTTGAATCTGCCATGATCTCATGGTTCAGTAAGAAACAATCTAGTGTGGCTCTCAGTACTGCTGAAGCAGAATATATGGTTGTCTGCTCTGCCAGCTGTGAAGCAGTGTGGCTTCAGAAGCTACTATATGGAGTGTTTGACTTAGAAATGGATCCCACTGTGATTATGTGTGACAATCAAAGCTGCATTAAGATGACTGAAAATCCTGTGTTCCACGATAAGTCAAAACACATAGAGATCTGATACTTCTATATATGAGATATGGTGCAGAGAGGAGCTATCAAGCTCGTATATATAAGCACTGAGGATCAAATTGTTGATATCTTGACTAAATCTCTGTCTCGAGTGAAGTTTGAATACTTTCGAGACAAGCTTGGTTTAGTTCAAATGGACTCTCCTTGAAAGGGGGAGTAGCATAGTATTTGATAACAAGTCTATCTCATCTATGATGAGGTTACCTATTTACTGCACTTAGTTACTTAGAATTATTTAGATTTAGGACCCTTATATTTTTACTTTTGATGATAGATGTATTAGTGAGAATACATGCTTTTGATGATAGATGTATACATGCTTTTGATGATAGATGTATTAGTGAGAATACATGCTTTTGATGATAGATGTATACATGCTTTTAATGATAGATGTATTAGTGAGAATACATGATTTTGATGATAGATGTATACATGCTTTTGATGATAGATGTATACATGCTTTTGATGATATATGTATACATGCCTTTAATGATATATGCATTTGATGCTATTGATGAGGATACATGTTTTGATATACATGTTTTGTTGATGATGATACATGTTTTGATATACATGCTTTGATGATGAGGATACATGTTTTGATATACATGTTTTGATGATGAGGATACATAATTCCTTGGTGTACTTGTATGGATGAAGATACTTGTACCCATGATTGACATATGAGGGGATTGGATCATCCCTGGACTTTAGTCCTAAAGAGAGCCGTAGACGTATGTCTTTGAGAATGAAGTCCTTGGTGGACTTGAGGGGATTGGATCATCCCTGGACTTCAGTCCTAAAGAGAGCCGTAGACGTATGTCTTCGAGAATGAAGTCCTTGGTGGACTTGAGGGGATTGGATCATCCCTGGACTTCAGTCCTAAATTGAGTTGTAGACATGATGTCTCCGAGAACAAAATCCTGAATGAACAGGTAAGGGGATTGGATCGTCCTCGGACTTTAGTCCTTTGAATTGAGCCGTAGACATGATGTCTCCGAGAACAAAATCCTGAATGAACAGGTAAGGGGATTGGATCATCCTCGGACTTTAGTCCTTTGAATTGAGTCGTAGACATGATGTCTCTGAGAACAAAATCCTGAATGAACAGGTAAGGGGATTGGATCGTCCTCGGATTTTAGTCCTTTGAATTGAGTCGTAGACATGATGTCTCCAAGAACAAAATCCTGAATGAATAGGTAAGGGGATTGGATCTTCCTCGGACTTTAGTCCTTTGAATTGAGCCATAGACATGATGTCTCCGAGAACAAAATCCTAAATGAACAGGTAAGGGGATTGGATCGTCCTCGGACTTTATTCCTTTGAATTGAGCCGTAGACATGATGTCTCCGAGAACAAAATCCTGAATGAACAGGTAAGGGGATTGGATCGTCCTTGGACTTTAGTCCTTTGAATTGAGCCGTAGACATGATGTCTCCGAGAACAAAATCCTGAATGAACAGGTAAGGGGATTGGATCGTCCTCAGACTTTGGTCCTGTGAATTGAGCCGTAGACATGAGGTCTTCGAGAATTGAATGATAGGATTGGATCGTCCCTGAGCTTTGGTTCAAAAGGTACATGATAGGACTGGATCGTCCCTGAGCTTTGGTTCAAAAGGTACATGATAGGACTGGATCGTCCCTGAGCTTCGGTTCAAAAGGTACATGATAAGACTGGATCGTCCCTGATCTTCGATTCAAAAGGTACATGATAGGACTGGATCGTGCCTGAGCTTCGGTTCAAAAGGTACATGATAGGACTGGATCATCCTTGAGCTTAGGCTCAAAAGGTACATGATAGGACTGAATCGTCCCTGAGCTTCGGTTCAAAAGGTACATGATAGGATTGGATCGTCCCTGAGCTTCAGTTCAAAAGGTACATGATAGGACTGGATCGTCCCTGGACTTCGGTTCAAAAGGTACATGAATGGATTGCATCATCCATGGACGTATGTCCTAAAGAGAGCAGGATTGATGACCCTAGAAAATGTTGATCGTATGATGACGATGCTGATGACGATGTTGTTGATCGTATGATGACAATGCTGATGTTCGTATGATGACGATGCTAATGATCGTATGATGACGACGCTGATGATCGTATAATGATGATGCTGTAGATCGTGATGAACCAGATGTTGTAGATCAAGATGATGTGACGATGCTGATGATTGTGTGATGACGATGCTGATGATCGTGTGATGATGATGCTGATGATCGTGTGATGACGATGCTGATGATCGTGTGATGACGATGCTGACGATTGTGAGGATTCAGATATTGATGTTGCTGTAGCTGTTTGAGTGCTGCAGAAGATAAAGACTCAGTACTGAAGATGTTGATGTTCCAGTATTGAAGATGTTCCAGTAACTGGTTTAGTTACTGATGATGTTGAGAAAGCTTCCAATGATTTATAGATGTATCATGTATGATGTTGATGACTCCTTGCTTGTGCAGATGCTGTTATAATATCCTTCTCGTTAAGGGGGAGTGTTGAAATATTGTAACTTCAAAGAATATTATAATTGTACTTTATTATTCCGGAGACTTTTCATTCCTCCGTAAAGATCTTATTGTATATCTGGAGATGTTTATTCCTCCGTCAGAATGTGGTAACTCGGGTTATTAGACTTCCCTAGTGGAGGTCGCCCCTGTATGTGTTATATGGGTCAAAGGGTTATTAGACCACCCTAGAGGGGTTAGCCCAGTCAGTTGTAGTGGGGTATTTAACCCATTGGTTAAATACGAGCCTACATGTACTTGTATAAAATATATTTCAGAGTAGTGTATAAATAGAGGAGGTGTATTCCTCATTTGATACACACACACACTTAAGGATAGCGCACTTGTGGAGGAGAGGTCTGCTATTGTGGAGGAGGAGATCATGTCTCAGGGTTTCATCTTTGTATATTGCTGGTCATCTATATTGAGGAAGCTTTACTGGGTTTTCTACCCCATGAGGGTTTCCCAGGATAAATCTGTGTCTCTTGTGTTTATGCTATGCTTGTTGTTTCTTCAGTGATCCTATATATGCTATTATTGTGAAATGGAATGTAATGCTGCTATTTTTTGTCTTAGCATATTAAATCTTAACAGGGACTAGTCTGCTAGCTATTTGATACTCGTTCCCTCACTTGTTGTACTATAAGCAATTTATTCTTTTTCAAGCTTTTCCCAAATATGAAAAAGACAAAAAAATCAAGTATTCCAAAAAGTCGGATGGGATTATGGTCACTATTTCTTGTTGGCAGCTGTTGTGTCGCCTTTGAACAGAGCATTCATTCCACTTCGTACATTATGAGTCGGGACTATAGTTGGGCCTTAGGAGCTGTACTTGTTTCTCAGTTTTCTCCACCGATTGGTTAAGCTTCCAGTCATTATGGATCCCTTTGTAATGCCTCCTGCATTGCACAGTTTATGTCAAGTCTATGCTACCTGAGTCTATCCATCTTCTCATGCTCTTGTTCAAAGGAAGTCCTGAAACTAGTGTCGGCCACTCCTCAGATATCTTGACTATTGCATGTCGGCCATCCTTATTGAGTCAGTTCGTTTCACCTGAGATCTTCCAAATATTTCAGCATTGTTGGTACCTCGTGCTGGTTGATGGGGGATGCCTTAATGCCCTCCTTCCAGCGAGTCTCATTCCGTCGACTTCAACTCATTTATTCCGGGACTTGAGGATTAGAGTTCGGTTGAGAACCTTGAGGCTTGCAGTCATTAGTGGTAGGTTCTCTCACCATCGACAGTTTTGGGAATACATAAATGTCCCCTGATCGATGGATTCATCCTAGTGTTCGACTTCAACCCATTTATTCACACTCTCATGATTGTGCGTTGTGCCTTGATGCCCATTTTCATTATCGGTGGGTCATCTCGCATCTATTAATGGTATACATCAATGACCGATAATCAGACGATGTCTCATCAGGTTCAACCCCAACTCTTTTATTCACTTGATGGGACTTGCACCGTCAAAGACTTGTGTAGAAGACCCCAGACGATTGTGGCATTCAATATGCTACATATGACTTTGAATTACATCTGAGATATCACCTCTCATATTTTAGCAGTTTGTACCTCCAGTTTTCACTAGTTGTCTTCTTTTCAGCAGAAGACTATATCTTACTGTAGAGGGATAATGGCTATGATCACTTATGACATGTATCTACTTATGTACTGTCTATTCATGGCCATTGTATTAGATTGTTGTACTATACCGACATGTATTCAAAGATACTATTGTATTATGATGAGTGAACTGTTCTTTCCAATTGTGTATCCATCACTCCACTTCTGAGTTTTATAATGTATTTCGGCCATCGTAGCACATTTCAGTCTCTGACCTCACACATTAGGGGGCATCTGTTACACAGAAATATTCCACCCTATGAGTATCAACATTCTTTGGCCTGTAGGATCCATTTCAGTGACTCAAATCCATTTTCATCCTTCAGTGATACTAGTTTATCCTATTTTTGTTCCTACCTTCATGTTGCATCACTATAGCATGCGTACCCGTGAGTTGCATCCCTATAGCCCGCGGGTATCAAGTAAAATGGTAAAAACAACTATTTTATTACCTTTTACTCCCAAAAGTGGTCATTGGGTGACCTTTGGCCCATCTGCCCAAATAACGTCTCGATGAGTCCTTTCACCTACCTTTGATAGGACTATATATTGAGTACATATGGCTTATGGACGGGAGGAAGAGGAGAAGAGTAAAGGCACTCTAGTGGATTTTTTCCCTATCTTGAGTCTGCACGTATTGATCCTTGTAGTTGTGAACCATTTATGTTCACCTTCCAAACTCCTTTCTAGTTTGAGTTTTCCATTCATGGAGGATTGAAGTGGTGGAGGCACAAGTGGATTGATCTAGATCTTGGTTTAGATTGGTTGCCGGCAAGAGGTCGTATCACTTTGTACTTCTTCTTGTTCATTAATAGAAATACTTATATTCTCGTCCATTAATGGTGTGAATGTCATTTATTATACATCGGGTTGCATTTGATTATGATATTATGGACCATTGTTATTGATGATGTTAATGTCATTTATATATATCACATGTACTTGTTAGATATTGATTGTCAAGACTAATTTGTAGATTACAAGTGCTTGGATGTGCGTGGATTGAAAGCTCCAATAGGGATCTACATCAAACGTTGGATCGAGGTTGGTTACATTTCTCCATTGTTTTAACATTGTCATTTATAATAGCATTGTTTTGAGAATTGAGTACATTTATGGTAGTCATCTGTCTGTTGTGGTATTCCCAAGCCATAGTGAGTTTTCTCCAATACACTCTCACTCAAAAAGTGGCGCACTAGTGAGAAAGAGGATCATCTGCTACTAGGAGACTATCTCAATGTATTTTGGATGTACTTTGGTTGAGCCATTGCTCTCTCTATCTCTGAGGAAGTTGTGGGGTTTTTCACCTTAGGTTTTTCCCCACAGAAACTCTGTGTCTCTTGTCTCTCATTGTTTTGATTCTTGTGATGCTTGTGATGCTTATTATGATTGTTATGCATTGATATACTGTACATGTTATTCTCTTAGTAAATATCCTAGAGTATTGTGAATTAATACTCAAAATTTAACACATTCAAGATAAATAATGGATTGTATGAATGGTTAGTAATGACCTTTGGGCTTACTAATGCACCTAGTACTTTTATGAGATTAATGAATGAGGTTTTGAAGGAATATAATGGAAACTTTGTGATACTGTACCTAGATGATATTCTGATCTTCAATCAGAGTAAGGAAGAACATCTGAGACATCTCAAATTGGTGTTGGGACACCCTATAGAAGGAAAAACTACTAATAAATTTGAAAAAGTGTAGTTTCATGAAGAATGAGTTGATTTATTTGGGTTTTTTAGTCTCGGAAGAGGGGTTAAAGATGGATCCAGAAAATATACAAGCAATTATTAGTTGGCCAATCCTTAAGAGTACTTTTGAGGCTAGAATTTTTCATCATCTTGCAAGTTTTTACAGAATATTCATCGGAAATTTTAGTCAAATTTATGCACACATAATAGACACCTTTAGGGAAATTAGACAATATTTCAAGTGGATATAAGTAGTTGATCAGGGTTTCAATCTATTGAAAATTAAGATCACTGAGAAGCCTATTCTGGCTTTACCAATTTTTGACAAAGTTTTTCTAGTGGAGACAGATGCTAGTGGGACAGCAATAGGAGCTGTTCTGAGTCGAGAACAGAGACCAGTAGAATATTTCAATGAGAAATTAAACGAAGCAAAACAAAAGTATTCCTCATATGAAAAAGAATTGTATGTTGTTGTGCAAGCTCTTAAGAAGTGAAGGAATTACTTGATGCCCAAAGAGTTTATTCTATATTCAAATAATCATGCTTTAGAATTCATAAATAGTCAACCTAAATTGAATCAGAAACATGCTAAATGGGTGGAATTTTTGCAGAACTTTAATTTTGTGATCAAGAATACAACTGGAAAATCTAATAAGGTGGTTAATTCTTTAAGAAGAGTAAATTTGATCTTACAGGAATTTAAGGTCAGCACTTTGGGATTTGAAAATTTGATTAACATGTATAAGGAGGATGTGGAAATCAAGGATATATATGCAACCTGTGACAATCCAGTTGCCCATAATAGAAGTCAATGGTTGGACTACATGTTACAAGAAGGATTGTTGTTCAAAAACAATAAATTGTGCATTCCTAAATGTTCTATGATAGAAAACTTGATAAAGGAGAAGCATAGTGGATGTTTGTTGGGCCACTTTGGATAGGACAAAACATTTGCTTAGGTGAGTACTTTTTTTTTGCCCGGGAATGCAACAATATGTAAAGAAGTTTGTTGAGACATGCATTATATGTCAACATGCCAAAGGGAGGAGACAAAACATTGGACTATATCAACCCCTACCTATTCCAACTAGGCCTTGGGATTCCATCGGTATGGATTTTGTTCTGGGATTTCATAGAACTCAGAGAGGGAATGATTCTATTTATGTAGTAGTGGTTAGATTTTCAAAACTAGCTCATTTCATTGCTTGTAAAAATACCAATGATGAAACAAATATTGCTAATTTGTTCCTCTCAGAAGTTGTTAAGTTACATGGTCTGCCTTTGAGCATTGTATCAGATAGAGACACTAAATTTGTCTGTCATTTTTGGAGAAATTTATGGAACAAATTGGGAACCGATCTTAGTTTTAGCTATGCTTATCACCCTCAGACTGATGGTCGGACTAAAGTGGTAAATAGAACTTGGGGGATATATTGAGAATTCTTTTTTATGAGAATCCAAAACAATGGGATTTAGCTCTTTCTCAAGCTGAGATTGCTTATAACAATTCACCTAACAAGAGTACAGGTATGAGCCCATTTCAGATTGTGTATGGAATGCATCCAAGTGGGGTGTATGAACTCAAGAATTTGGGAGAGTTAGGAATGAGGAGTGCATATGGTGAAGAATTTGCATATAGTATGCAGGAGCTACAGGAAAATGTCAAAAATAAATTGCAAGAGAGTGTTAGAAAGTACAAACAGAGAGCATATTTGAAGAGAAGGGAAATTAATAATCAGGTTGGAGATTTAGTGATGGAATATCTTAGGAAGGAAAGCTTTCCTAAGGGAACCTACACTAAATTGAAAATCAAGAAAATTGGGCCTTGTAAAATTTTGAGGAATTTTTCTGCAAATGCATATGAGATAGAACTTCCTTCTGAACTTGGAATTTCTCCAATCTTTAATGTTTCGGATCTATATCCTTTTAAATATTCAAGTGTTCAGACAAAAGAAATGATTGCAAGTTAGGATGGTCAAGTGGTAGATTGGAAAGAAAAGTTACCTCAGAAAGAGCAGCCACATATTGAAGCTATACTTGACAAGAGGATTTCAAAGAAAACTAGGAACAAGGATTATTTTCAGAATTTAGTCAAGTGGAAAGATCATCCATCTGAAGATGCAGTGTGGGTGACAACAATTGAGATTTTCAAGTTTAATGTGGACCCTGAATACCTATTGAAAGTTGTTTTTCTCCCCTGGAGTATGATGCAGGAGCATCGACTCAAAGATCTACATTTTCTAATTAAGCAGAAAATGCTATTTTTCTGCTCTTTGTAATAGATTCTAGAACTCTAGGGTTAGTTGTTGAATTAATTGTAATTAGGTTCCGAGATAGAATTAGTTTGATTGTAATAATGGAAAATTTCCACTGTTGTCCTCAGAACTTGCAATAGGTTTCTTGAGGATAGGGTATGTTATGTAATTTCTTTATTTAGGAGTCCAGATCCTGCTAAATCATATCTAACAGGTTTATGGAGTGTTATTTAATCATTGAATGTAATTGTGCAAAGGGTTGTTGATGAAATAAAGAATAGAGAACCCGGACTCTACCTTTGATTGCATATTCATTTGTCTTCTTTCAATAACCAGAAAACTATAGAAATTCCCTGTGTATGAGTGAATAGAGAACCATTAACAGAGATCTTCTGAAGCAAAAGGTTGCGGCGTATCCATTCAAATGAAAGGGGCATGAAATTGATCGTTGCAGTGATCAATTTAACGAGTTTCAGCTTCAATTAACCAAAGAGAACGACACAAACATAAGAGCTCCCATTTGACAGAGAAGGAAAGCTTGGACGATCAAGATCAGAGGAGATAAATCGACAATCCAAGATAGTTTCTGCAAGACCAAGGTACAAGTTTGTTAAGATTCAGACAGTCGAGATCATGTGATGGAGATCAAGGACAGAGAGATCAATGGACCACATTGTATTTCGTTAAGGTGAAGTGCACAGAATTTAGACCTCTGAAATCCAAACTGAACGTTCCATAAGCGATCATAGATCAACGGACCGGAGAAGCCACAAAGAGATCAAAAAATTGAAGATCACTTCACTCGTGTATGTGAGCGAGGGTTAATTTCCAAACTAGATGCGCATTAAATTCACCCTAAGTCTAATTAACCCTACCATTGATCCAACATGTTTCTAACCTGACGGTCCTAAACAATTGCGGAGGCACACTTGCGGATATGACAGTCCAAAGAGACTGTGGAAGTATCTTTGTGGATGTTGTTTGCAGAAGGAGTTGTGAAAATACACCTACAATTGCGGAATGGAGACACACTCACAACTGCAGGAGGAAGGCGACTGTGGAAGGTCAATTGCGAAATGAGATTGCGGGAAGACAATTGCGAAAGGAAATTGCAGAAGCAAATTGCGAAAGGATTTTTGTTCGATGCTCTGCAACCAGGTGAGACCCGCAATTCTGCAATTTCTATAAAATCCAGTTTACTGCCTATTTGGAATCCACCCTTCGAAGACCTTTGCGTAAGAATGAATTGGTTGTTTCGGCTATGTTGGAGGTTCTTCTATACTTGGAAACTAACTATTCCGGGGATAGCGGATTGGATTGGGTTTTCTGATCCTATCCTGCATCAATATCACTCATAATTGTTGATCATAGTTACAAGACTACCTACTACTTGGACATGTTTTCATTGAAATATTTAAACATGGATCATTTGCATAATCTTATGCTACCAATAGATTTCCCATGAGCTCATAGGGATATGAATGAATAACTAACTCCCAGTTCCCTAATGTGCAAATGGATGGGTGAGCTTTTGTTGGTGCTGGTAACATGGACAATGATGGAGGAGTAGGGATAAAATGACATAGAACACATGGGTATAGGGAGGATGTTCGAGATATTGAACACTAGCGACCTCCATAAAGCGTGGCTTTTACTACTATAAAGTGTAGCTTTTACTACCATAAATCATACCAATAGTGAGCTCCATAAAGCATGGCTTTCACTACCATAAAGGATGGATTTTACTATTGGTGAGTCTCTAAGATATCTCTAGATCACTTCTATGGTGAATTCGCTTAGCCATGTAGAGTATATCATGAGTAATTTCACTAATTCTAGTAATATACAATTCATTCTCTCTCTTAATCTTGTCTCACTTTTATTATCTCTCTCACAAGCTTTATGTGATCTTTCTACGAGCTAG
Organism: Larix kaempferi; assembly: GCA_027924585.1. Classification (NCBI taxonomy): domain Eukaryota; kingdom Viridiplantae; phylum Streptophyta; class Pinopsida; order Pinales; family Pinaceae; genus Larix; species Larix kaempferi. Next base: position 9,386,850 of record BSBM01000380.1, on the reverse strand, counting down.
GTTAACTGTAAAAACTTCACATAGTATCAAAGCTTTGTTGCTAGGATAAAGTGCATAGGAATTTATTTGCAGGTTCAGGAGGAAGATGTAGTCAGAAAGAAAGGAGGATTTGTCAGCAATTCTTCTCATGCCACATAATTATTTCAAGTGGGAGATAAAAAAAATTGCATCAACTCATATGAAAATGATTGTATGAAATAAAAATGGCTACAAAAGTTGAGACAACATTAGCTATCGAGAAAAATAGGTATCTCAACCGCAGGGATGAGTCCTACGGCCTTATTTTCATCTTAATGTCCACGGAGTTGTTGTTTCACATTTAAACTTGTATCACTCTAGATGAGATTTGGAAAAAGTTGGAATCTCTCTTTGGAAATAAGGATGAAATGAGCAGCCAAATGCTTGAGGTAGAGTTGGTTTCCATGGATCTAAGAAACTTTGAAAACATCTAGGAATTATTTGTGAAGTTCAAGTCCCTTATTCTTCATCTAAAAGGATGTGGTATTAAAAAAATAGCCCAACATAATCAATTGATCCTTTCTATTTTGGAAAAAATTGGACTACAGCATGTTGTATTTGTCTCAACATTCCATACAGTGAGATTCACTTCAGGAACAACATGGAAAACACCAACATTGGATCAATTTATTCCCTAACACATGATAAAATTAGCTCATAGAAATGGGGACAATCAAGGGTTCCAATGCGCAGTCAATAGAGATGACTGGGATCTGCACATTCCATCTGTATTATGGGAATACAGAACCACTTGCAAGAAGTTGACAGGCCATACACCTTTCATACTGGCCTATGGACAGGAAGTTCTGATGCCTATGGAATATATTGTACCCAGCTTAAGGATAGCTACATTTAAAGGCATGGAGGATGAACAGACAATAGAAGAAAGGCTTCTACACTTGGTTGGATTGGAGGAGGATCGCTTCATCGCAAGCTTTCACCAGTAAGTGGAGAAAGACAGAGAAAAAGCATGGCATGATCGCCATATCAAGAACAAGTCCTTTCATGTAGGTGATCTAGTCCTTCTGTATGATAGCAAGTTTATGAAATTTCCTGGCAAATTTAAGATGCATTGGCTTGACCCATATACTGTTATTCATACTAATGGTGGCATAGTTCAGTTAGGCACATTAGCTGGATATAAATTACTAGGTTTGTTTAATGGAAGTAGACTAAAACCCTACAGGGATAGTGCTACTTTGCAGAACCCTAAGTGATCGAAAGAAAGAGAAATTTCTAAGTGTCAAGTACAATTGAAATTGGGCACTATAAATTGGGCAAAGACTGTACACAATTTTGGATCGATACGCAAAGGTGGATGAAAAGGATATATGTACCACGCAGCACTAGTCAAAGAGAGAAGTTGCGCAGATCAAAAAAAAAAGAGAGAAAAGGAAAGAAGAACCGCTCAACAGGAAGATCACAATGTATTTGAGTAGATCCAATGAAGAAGAGAAGATGCAAATTTCAGAACCAAGAAGCATGGAACCACGAAGTAACTGCGCCAGAATAGTGAAGACCTACCACGTCGTTCGATGCAATGCTCTAAGAAACTAGCTGTTGAAATGTCGGTCAGAAAACTAGCCGTTATCAGTGATTTTGTCAACAACCGCTTGAGCATTTAACACAAAAATAGTCATTCTAAAGTAGTTAATGAAGGAAAGGACCCGAATCCTCAGCGGATTTGGCCAACGAATATGCCATTTAATGATTTTCTAGTCGTTGATGGGTGTGGCTAATTCTGAACTATGCCTATAAATACCACTATATTTGGACTCGCGAGCGTTACCGAAACTCTAAAATTTTTGTGCGAGCCATAGCTTGAATTTGTTTACAATGAAGTGCTAAGTGATCCCGTCAGTCTATTAAGAGATTATCCAGTGAATTTCTGAGCATTCCTCTATTGAGCAAGAATTCACAGTCAAAGAGACTGTGAGGGTGTTTAAGTACGGAAGGATTGAAGGGTTGATGAGAACCCCCACTAAGAAGGTTTTCAAAGAGAAAGGACATGGTTCATGTCGATCATCATGACATTCCACAGCTATGCAAGCCAAGGGAAAGGAACCAGGAGTGGAGACAACAAAGCCGAAGATGATTGGCTCCATGCTGCCAGAAGTACCACTTAGTGATAAAGAAATCCCACCTACTCTGATACCTCAGTATATCTCCCTGTGTGCACAAGATGCACCGGCTGTTAAGATGTCTAAGAACTCAAATTATGAGATACTGCTTCCACCAATATCGAAGAATGTGAAACCAGAGAAAAATATGTTGGGTAAAATCACAGAATGTAAGTTCAAGCACCATGACCTACTCCAAATGCAAAAGGACCCGGTCAAGCCAAGGTACCAGCTATTTCAGCCTGATCAGTATATGTGTTGGAAGAAGGATGTGAAAGGAAATTGTAATGACCCTTTTTCAAATTTCTATTAAAATGCCAATTTTTCCACTTTTTCCCCAATTTCGACCTTTGACTAGTTTAACTGTTTTGACCTCCAAATCAACCCAAATGCTCCCAAATCTTCTGTAGGAGTGTATGAATGGTATTTAGACTTGAATATTAGGTTCAGGGATGTTTTATGGCCCTCCAAATACTGCTGCAAACTTGATTTGTATTCTGATCAATATAGGTAATTTTGACTAGTAATTTGTGCATCAAATCCCCCCCGGGTAACACTGAAAATGGCCTTCCAAATGCCTCCAAACTCCCACAAATTTATGAACAGAGGTATATAATTTGTTAAGTATGTGATTAAGGTCTCATATGCATCATTAATTGATTTTTACTACTGTTCTAACTCTCTCACATTCAACAGCAAAAACCCCCAATTCGACCCTTGGGGAAATGGCACTATTTCACCTCCCAATACAACTAAACTGAGTAAAAATGATTCAAATGCTCAAGTACAGTACATGAAACTTGATCACAAATATATCATATAATCATCCATCCATTCGAAATAATCAACATTATAGTGTCATACATCAATGCATTGGGGAAATGGACATTGTTTGCTCATTAATCAATATTTTTGCATACAACCAGTGGGTATTTCGACCTGAGACTTTCTGAATATTAATAACAAAGGATATGAATATTTTACAATCAGAAATATATAATGATAAGCTCTCTCAAGAATCACAAGTGCTCACCAAAAACGCCCTCCCTCAAGGAGCATGAATATGCCTTCAAAACTGGAAACGATGGAGAGAAAGTGTTGCACTAAACCAAACCATGAAACTTCCTGTAGCTTCTACCTGCAAATAAAAACTCCATTAAAGCACCATGAAAGACCTGAGTTTCCTCTCCAAACACCAACTTGAATGGGAATCTTTCACCCTCGAAATTGGCTAAGGCAAGAAACTAGTCATCCACTAGCTCTCTCTTCACAAATGCAATTTTTCTCAAATCATCAAAATCCATTCTCATTCTTCATTTCTACATTTTATAACCAACATTATCCTTCTAAGGGTCAAAATCCTCTCAATAGATTCAATAGATTTCCATTTAGGAAATATTCCACATTTGCCACTTGTCTCCTAGTTCCAACCCTCCATCTTCTCCCAAATTCGATTTTGAGTCTCTTTGGCTTCTCCAACTCCCAAATTCGCCTTCCTTGAGCCTATTTTTGGTGCTGACATGTCATAGTGGTCAGATGTCAGAGGTCAGGTCTGCAATTTGTCATATTTATCATAGATGCTCCATCATTGGTGTCATAGGGGCTAGGGAATCTAGCCCAAGTGTCCACAAACTTCTACGTTGACTCTTTATCTTCCATGGAGGTTACCAATCCTTCCCAATTCGACCTAAGATGCTCAATGACATGTGTTATGACTTACCAACTCACCCAAGAGTGCTCACATTCCCATTAATTCGAATTTGCAAAAGAGAGATACCATGTATTATGAAAAATCAAGCTAGTGTGGGTCCCACCACCTCCATATGTCTCCAAAACCACTTGCCACTTAGAATTTATCTTGAATTTATTTATTCACCATATTTATTAAATGCTTGAACCCCTATAATGTCTAAATATCATTTATTAGCTTCCTTATTACCATCCCACATGTGCCCATCCAACCTAGGAAACTCGTAGGATTGATGGGATTGTCTTACTATGCACTTATTTGAATGGGGACATTACAATCCTCCCCACCCAAGATTGTTTGTCCTCAAGCAATTTCAGATTTGGATGCTGCAAAATATTCTCCTCTTCCCATGTGGCATATTCATTTGGTAAGTCCTTCCATTGCACTAAATATTCTTTGATGATTCTACTCCTCAACCTTCTTTCCCGTGTGTTCAAAAACTTTTCTGGAACAAGTGCGAGCTGAACTTCATCATCCAAAGGAGGAAGTATTTCTGAAGTGATGATTTTCTTACCAAGAGATTTCTTGAGACAAGAAACATGAAATACATTGTGGATTTTACTCCCTTCTGGAAGTTCTAGTTCATATGCTACTTCTCCAACCTTCCGCACTACCTTGTATGGCCCATAGTACCTTGGTTTTAATTTTTCTGCTCCATTCTTTTTTAGAGATGTTTGTTTATAAGGCTGCAACCTTAAATATACTAAATCATTGACTTTAAAGGTTATTTCTTCTCTATTCCTATCAGCATATTGTTTTTGTTGATTTTGAGCAACCTGCAAATTGTCTTTCAAGAGCTTTAAAATTTCTTGGCTCTCTTCCACCCAATCTTTAGCCTTTGGGGCTCTACTATCACCAAATATAATGTCATCAAATGTAAGTGCATCATAACCATATAATGCTTTGAAAGGAGACATTCCTATTGACATATGATAAGTGGTGTTGTAGCAAAACTCACCCAAGTGTAGCCATTTTGCCCATGCTTTTTGTTGCCCTCCCACATAGTTTCTTAGGTATCCTTCCAACCATTGGTTTACCCTCTCTATTTTTCCATCATTTTTTGGATGATAGATGGTACTTGGAGTCAATTGAGTGCCTACCAATCTAAAAAGTTCTTTCCAAAAAGCACCCATGAATATACTATCTCTATCACTGACAATGCTCTTGGGGAGCCCATGCAATCTGAAGATTTCTTTGAAAAAAATATCAGCCACTTGTGCAGCACTAAAAGATGATGTAACAACAAAGAAATGAGTAAATTTTTTCAACCTATCAACTACCACATAGATGCAATCCTTACCCAAGGATTTAGGCAATCCGGTGATGAAATCCATGGAAATACTGTCCCATTTTTGCTCCGGAATGGGCAATGGTTGTAATAGGCCGGCTGGACATGTAAGTTCTGATTTGTTTTGTTGACATGCTTTACATTCATTCACATACTTTTGAACATCTTCCTTCATCCCCTTCCAAAAAAATCTTTGCCTCAACTATCTATAAGTTTTGAAGATCCCCGGATGGCCCGCTAGTGGGGAATCATGTGCTCCTTGCAAAATTTGGTACTTGAGCTTGGAGTTATGAACTAAATAAATTCTTCCCTTATAATATATCAGCCCATTCAAAATCCTATAATTATCATCCCATTTGATTCCATCCAACACATCACAAGCAAATTTGTCTTTGGCATATTCAACTAGTAACATGTTTTTCCAATCCTTGGCAATATCCATGAGAGAAAAAGAAGGCCTTCTTGACAAAGCATCTACTACTATATTATTCTTTCCTTTTTCATATTCAATATCAAAATCATAAGCTTGAATCTTGCTTACCCACTTTTGTTTCCTTTCATTTAGATCTTTTTGGGTGAGAAAGTGTCTTAGACTATTGTGGTCAGTTTTCACCACAAACTTGCTGCCCACCAAGTATTGTCTGAATTTGGCCAATGCATGCATAATGGCCAGCATTTATTTATCATAGATGGAGTAAATTTTTTCATGAGGCTGCAACTTTCTTCTCTCAAAGGCTATGGGGTGTTGGCCTTGCTTTAGGACAGCCCCCATTCCTCCACCTGAAGCATCACATTCCACAACAAAAGGTTTAGTAAAATCAGGAAGTGCAAGTATGGGACAACTACTCATTACCTCTTTAATTTTTTGGAAGTCCTTTTCAGCCTCTTCATCCCACTTGAAAGCATCCTTCTTAGTCAAATCAGTGAGTGGAGAAGTCAACTTGGAGAACCCTTTCACAAATTTTCTGTAGTAGGTGCATATGCCAATAAAGCCTCTCAATTCTGTAATATTTTTTGGTGATGGCCATTCCAAGATAGCCCTGATTTTTTCCATGTGTACCTTCACTTCTTCTTGCCCAATAATGTTCCCAAGATACAATAGTTCTTTCATCCCAAACTCACATTTTGATAATTTAGCAAATAAGGACTCTTCTTGCAAGATTTTCAACACAATCTCTAACTGTTGCAAATGCTCTTCCCATGTTTTACTGTAAATGAGAATATCATCAAAGAAAACCAAAACAAACCTTCTTAGTTGCTTGCAAAATATCCTATTCATACATGCTTGAAAGGTGGCTGGAGCATTAGTTAACCCAAAAGGCATGACAAGAAATTCAAAGTGGCCAAAATGACATCGAAAAGCGGTCTTTTGCACATCTTCATCTTTCATTCGAATTTGGTGATACCCTGATCTAAGGTCAATTTTTGAGAATTATTTGGCCCCATGTAGCTTATCCATGAGCTCATCAATCCTAGGAATATGATACCTATTCTTGATATTCTTTTTGTTCAAGGCTCTAAAATCTATGCACATTCTCAATGTTTCATCTTTTTTCTTCACTAGCACTACTGAAGAAGCATAAGGGCTAGAGCTTGGTCTAATGAGTCCCAACTCTAGGAGTTCTTGGATAGCTTTTTCAATCTCATCTCTGAAATTTTTAGGATGTCTATAAGGTGGTATCTGAATGTGTGAAGTGCCCTCCTCCAAAATAATACTGTGCTCAACCCCCCTATCCGGTGGCCTACCATGTGAAAGGTCTCTAAAAACCTTTTCATATTTTTGCAAAAGTCTCTCTATCTCCTTTGGGTGTTTAACAATATTTATAGTTGGCTTGGGAGATGTAATATGACATTCAGTAGCCCATTCTATATCCCCATGCCTCAATATAGATCTCATACTATTGCAAGTTACTACTTGATTTGGATAAGTGTGTTTCCCTCTCACAATTATTTGTACTCCTTTTGAATCTTGGAATTTCATTTCGGGAATTTGATAATTTACTGTATGATCTCCTATTGAATACAGCCATTGCACTCCCAAAACCACATTAGTATCAGCAACATCAACCACATAAAAACTATCAACAAAATTATAGTTACCTACGGTGACTTGCAGCTTTGGAACCCATGTTTTGCATTGCATTGTGTTGTGACCGGGAATGACAACTGTGAAGCCATAAAATGGTTCAATAGGTATCTTTATTTTCTCTACCATCTCTGCATCAATGAAGTTATGAGTGGCTCCTCCATCTACCAAAACTGAATTTCTTTGTCCTTGTACCACACCTTTGCATCGGATAGTATGATAGCGAGGTACTGCTGAAAGCACTGCGATTCTTGCTTTGTCCGGTGAAGGATGATTTTCTTCTTGTCTTTCCTCTTCTACTGCTGTCTCATATGCCTCTTCTTGATCTGAAATATGTCCATCTTCATCCATGCCCCCATCATACCCCTCATTGTCAGAAAATACTTCTATGTATTGAGCCTTTCCTTTGGTACATTTGTGCCCCGGTGTCCATGGTTGGAAGCATGTGAAGCACAATTTCTTTTTTCTAAGTTCATCCCTGTTTAGTCCCTCTTTTTTATGCCTCTCAAATGACTCTCTTTTCCAAGGTTTCTTATCATATCCATCCCTTTGCCAAGGTTTCTTTTCAAATTTGTAGCTAGGCTTAGGAGGAAATCTCGTTCTAGGAAGCACATTTTGAAGATCCCTAGTCAAGCTCATTGCATCTTTTAATGTAGTTGGATTGTGGGCTTTGACCAAACCTCTTAAGGGTTCAGCCAAACCTTCAGTGAATAGCAATACTAATCTTCCCATAGATATATCAGCCACCTTGACTGATAATTTTTGAAAGTCCAACATATATTCGGTAGGGGACCCAGTTTGCTTCAATTGAGCTAGTTCTTTGAAAGGCAATTCTGGATCTTTTTGTTCAAATCTTTCTAGTACCCTGTCAACAAATTCTCCATATGTTTTAACCTGATTATGACCCAAGGTTTTCATCCCATGAAACCACCATTCATTGGCATCTCCTTCCAAATGCAAAATGGCCATTTTTAATGCATCCTCTTCCAACATAGGATTCAGCTGAAAATATACATCCAATTTTTGCACCCAAGTGTTAGCAGAATTTTGAGAAGAACCATCAAAAGTAGGAAGTGACATTTTTCCAATAGCACTATTCAATTCTTTTTTTTGGAATGGACTCCTATTGTCTCCCTTCATTTTAATCTTTTGCATAGCATCAATGTAGTCACTAAGTGGTACACCTCTTTTACACTCTTCATTCAAATCATTCCAATCATTTACTAGTTTCTTGTAATCCAATTCAAGATTGGGTTCTTCTTTGGGTGTGATAAATTTAGGTGCAGTATGCCTTTTTTTGCTTTGAAATTCATCAGGTCTATTATGAGGTCCTGTACTTGAGAAAATATGCTCATTCCCTTTCATCTTTTCCCCTGAGTGTGAACCACTATTATCTCCTATCATCCCTTTGCCTGAAAGTTGGCTACCCAACAATTCGAAACCTTTCATCATTTGTTTATTCATATCTAGCATAACCATGGTAATTCCTTCAAAAATGGTTTTAAGGCTTCAATAAATTCCTCCTTATGTCTTAATTTTTCCTCCTCCTCTCTACCCATTGTTTTAAAAAAAAACTCTTTTTCTGCTACTATCTCTTCTTCAACCAAAAATTCTTCAACTACTGATTCAAAGGGTGGTGTTTTATTTGTTTGGATTCTTGTTAATACCATCAGGTGCCAATACCATGCTCTGATACCACTTGTAATGACCCTTTTTCAAATTTCTATTAAAATGCCAATTTTTCCACTTTTTCCCCAATTTCGACCTTTGACTAGTTTAACTGTTTTGACCTCCAAATCAACCCAAATGCTCCCAAATCTTCTTTAGGAGTGTATGAATGGTATTTAGACTTGAATATCAGGTTCAGGGATGTTTTATGGCCCTCCAAATACTTCTTCAAACTTGATTTGTATTCTGATCAATATAGGTAATTTTGACTAGTAATTTGTGCATCAAATCCCCCCCGGGTAACACTGAAAATGGCCTTCCAAATGCCTCCAAACTCCCACAAATTTATGAAAAGAGGTATATAATGTGTTAAGTATGTTATTAAGGTCTCATATGCACCATTAATTGATTTTTACTACTGTTCTAACTCTCTCACATTCAACAGCAAAAACCCCCAATTCGACCCTTGGGGAAATGGCACTATTTCACCTCCCAATACAACTAAACTGAGTAAAAATGCTTCAAATGCTCAAGTAAAGTTCATGAAACTTGTATAATACATCCATGGAATTATATTGATCACAAATATATCATAGAATCATCCATCCATTTGAAATAATCAAAATTATAGTGTCATACATCAATGCATTAGGGAAATGGACATTGTTTGCTCATTAATCAATATTTTTGCATACAACCAGTGGGTATTTCGACCTGAGAATTTTTGAATATTAATAATAGAGGATATTAATCTATTAAAATCATAAATATATAATGAGAATCTCTCTCAATAAGCACAAGTGCTCACCAAAAACGCCCTCCCTCAAGGAGCATGAATATGCCTTCAAAACTGGAAACGATGGAGAGAAAGTTTTGCACTAAACCAAACCATGAAACTTCCTGTAGCTGCTACCTGAAAATAAAAACTCCATTAAAGCACCATGAAATACCTGAGTGGCCTCTCCAAACACCAACTTGGATGGGAATCTTTCACCCTCGAAATTGGCTAAGGCAAGAAACTAGTCATCCACTAGCTCTCTCTTCACAAATGCAATTTTTCTCAAATCATCAAAAGCCATTCTAATTCTTCATTTCTACATTTTATAACCAACATTGGCCTTCTAAGGGTCGAAATCCTCTCAATAGATTCAATAGATTTCCATTTAGGAAATATTCCACATTTGCCACTTGTCTCCTAGTTCCAACCTTCCATCTTCTCCCAAATTCGATTTTGAGTCTCTTTGGCTTCTCCAACTCCCAAATTCACCTTCCTTGAGCCTATTTTTGGTGTTGACATGTCATAGTGTTCAGATGTCAGAGGTCAGGTCTGAAATTTGTCATATTTTTCATAGATGCTCCATCATTGGTGTCATAGGGGCTAGGGAATCTAGCCCAAGTGTCCACAAACTTCTACTTTGACTCTTTATCTTCCATGGAGGTTACCAATCCTTCCCAATTCGACCTAAGATGCTCAATGACATGTGTTATGACTTACCAACTCACCCAAGAGTGCTCACATTCCCATTAATTCGAATTTGCAAAAAAGAGATACCATGTATTATGAAAAATCAAGCTAGTGTGGGTCCCACCACCTCCATATGTCTCCAAAACCACTTGCCACTTAGAATTTATCTTGAATTTATTTATTCACCATATTTATTAAATGCTTGAACCCCTATAATGTCTAAATATCATTTATTAGCTTCCTTATTACCATCCCACATGTGCCCATCCAACCTAGGAAACTCGTAGGATTTATGGGATTGTCTTACTATGCACTTATTTGAATGGGGACATTACAGAAATTTTGTGCTGGTCATGCAGAATTGGTTATCTGAAGTAGTGGAGTCAGGATTGCTGAAACTATTTAGGCTCCTGCACTTTGATCGAAGCCCAAACTGAATATAGTGGTGCGCACACTCATCTCACGCACTCACCAAGGTTATCTTTGGCTGGATAGGAATGTTGACTTGAATATTGACTTGATCCATCGCATCATAGGGTTAAGCAAGAGCGATGAGGACCCTAAGCAATTCTTTCAAGGAAAGAGCGGGGACAAGGAGGTTTCCTCGAAGATGAAATCAACACACAATGTCACGAAAGGAAAAAGAGGATTTTTCATAGACGATATCGGCGAGGATGCTACACGGTTTGTAACAAAACAGCTAGCAGAGAAATTTTTTATGGAAGGCAAGACCTAATGAAGTACCAGCCGAAGCGGTGCTCTTTGGGGCGAAGGCCGTGATGGTCAGAAGATTCAACTGGTGCCAATACCTGCTGAATGAATTCCTAGAAGATGTGTGCAATACGCTGATACACAGCAGCAACTTCCACTATAGCTGGTTGATGTTCCTGATAGTGTTTTGTGGGATGGAAGGACCCAAAATACTATGTTGTCCTCAGCACTGCTAGCAAAGACTATAGAGGAGCCAGATATGCGAATCTCTGAGCGAATTGGATACCAGAGAGACAGAACGCATCAAACGAAGTATTCCACACATACTGTGAGCAGCTGCGCGACATCATTATTTGCACACCGCGCATAGCCAAGAAGGTAACATATAAATACATTCACACACCGTGCATAGCCAAGAAGGTAACATCTAAATACATTCGCACAATAAATTTATATGCTGACATGCATTCCATCTATATTTCAGCGAAGGCGCAGAAAAAGAACCTAGAATGGTTCCAAGGGAACTATCACATGGATGAAGTAGATATAGACCTCAATATGAAGGAATGGATTGATGAGTGGAAGGTCGAAGGACCTATGATGATCGATAGTGACTCCGAAGAAAGTAATCCCATTCCAACACCAATTGTTGAAGAGTCACCGTCAGGCAAAAGGAAGGAGCCGGGAAGCTTAGCCCCAGAAAAAGTCCAGAAAAAGAAGTAGAAGGCTGTAAAGGGCCAGTTAGAAGCGTAGCTCCACAATGACGATTATGATATGATCACATCCATGGTCACCGCGCATCTAAAAGATGCGCTGAACCTCAAAGATAGTAAGGATGAGGCGATCCAGGCAAGCTTACAGAAGAATCTCACCACACTACAAGGTACAACAAAGACGTTTGAGCAAGTCCAGCACAACTTGCACTTGCCGCGAGATTCAGAATCAGAAGGAAGGTCAGGAGACAGTTCACAGCCAAAGAAAACATCTCTAGCCCTGATCTTGCCACTGAAATCATGGATAGTCCAACTTGACCCATTAAGCGTAAGGTTACCATGTGAACAGTTAGCTTTGGACACTAAGGGCATAGAGCATGTGGACATCGACATCATGATGTTGCCACTAGAGGGCCTACACAATTGGCACTTGTAGGTTGTCGAAGAGATCCATGATAGAAGTGTGGTCACTCTAACCCAACACCATCAACTGTAAGAAAATTATAAGCAGCTGCAGGAAGCAAGCTTAAAGAAAACCATGGCTCTTGAAGATGCACAGGACCGGCAAAGAATAATAGAGCATACTGTTGCTTCGATCTGCGTAGAGATACTAGAATGTGAAGAGCATCCAGAGCTCATGGACACTATTCTTAAGATCAACTCGGTGGTCAGTGATCTTAGGACTGGAATGAAAGACATGGAGACTGATTACCAGGTGAATATTGTTTCCTTGGAAGCACAAAATCAACTAAAGATGCCACCAGACTAGGAAGAGCTCAGAGTAGCAAAAGTAAAAGCAGTCACAGAAACGATATCCGACAAAGTAGAAAAATGTCAAACCTTGCTGGATAAAGCTTTGAGAGTGTTCACCACGATGCAAGAGGACCCTGAGCTGCTGCAGGTCCAGAAAAGTTTAAAGGAAAAAGAAGCAGTGTTAGACACACTGAACGCGGAAAGACGTTTCCACCAAGAGATAGACTTCACATATTTCCAAAAGTCATAGAATTAAAGAGGCAACTTGTAGCTTTAAGATAACAGGAGGCTAAAGTCGTAGACAAATCACGGCACTTGCAGGAGGAATCCCATGCACTAACGCAAAATATAGAAGGGAAACTGCAGGAACTCTGTGACGTGCAGGTGTGAGTAGAAGAGCAAACATAGGATGAATTGATAGAGGATGTGTTGGAAACCATCACGACCATTGAGCATGATTGCAAGGATACAATTGCTAATCTGAGCACAATGTATCAAGAGTTCATTGCTAAATTAGCTCTATAATAGGAAGAGAAGCTCATGGAACCAGAAGTAGAAAGTGGCTCGGGGACGAGCAACATGTAAGTGTTAGGGGCCTCTTGGGCCTGGCCCAAGTAAGGCATTTTTTGTGCAAGGAAATTTTGATGCAAGACAGTTTTGGAATTGCTAAGTTACAATGCAAGTCATAATAAGTCACTTCTGAAGAAAGACATTTTTTGAGGAGCTATGAAGTTGAGCACAGTGCAGTATCGACAGGATGGGAACCACACAACTGAGATCCAGTTCCGTGAAGTGGTAGCACCACGAGGTTCCAACAACGCACCTATTTGGGTAAAGAATGAAGGGAAGGTCGAGTTGAGAAAGTGACCTATTTCGGTTGAAGTACTACATGATTCCCAGCAGGAGGGTAAGGAGTGGTGCGAAAGGAAAGCGACCGATCACACGAGCAGAGGAAGCACGATGTGAACCGACCACACAAGGCCGTTAGAGAAGGAACGGCGAGATGAAAGAGACTATCAGCAGGCGGTCGACAGGGCAGGTTGAAAGCAATGTGACCACACGTAGAGGATGGCCACGATGGAGAAGTCACTATCTGAGCCAGCAGTCCTAGTTAGCAGAATAACCATAACGGTTTTGGGTAACCTTAGGCTTTTTGAGCCTATGCATTGTAAAGACTGACCTAAGGGCACGATCTATAAAAGGGCACATTTTGTAAGGGGAAGGGTTAATCATCATTGAATATTTGTAATGTTGAATTGTGAATTGCTAAATATTGAGTAATACTTGTTGTGCATTGTTGAATGCTATTGTAAAGGCTCTGTAGCTGCATGTGTAGAGACCTATTGAGAGAGAAGAGAGTTTGCAGCTAAGTGCGCAAATTGGAACTGTTCTACCCTTCCTAAAGATAATACAATAATAGTTCCTATGGATGTAGCTCCCATCCTGGGGGTGAACCATGTTAAATTCTGTGTTATGTGATTGCTAGGTGTTTGCATTTGTATCTTTACTTATAATGAATGGTTAAGTGTTGTTTATGAGTTTATTTGCTTTGCTTTTATATGTATTTGCCACAAGGAGAAGATGGGAATAATATGTTAAGTAATCACATGTAGGAATGAATGTCGAATGCCTCACCCTCCTTCCCCCCCTCACCTTCTTCTCCCCCCCACCCTCTCTCCCTCTCCCTCCCTCTCCTCCCCACCTCTTCTCCCTCTTTCCCTTCACCCTCACCCCTCCCTCTCCCCCCCCCTCACCCTCTCCCCCCCTCACCCTCTCTCCCTCTCCCTCCCTTTCCTTTCCATCTTCGTCCCTTGCCTTGCCCTCTCCCCCTCCTCCCTCCCGCCCCACCCTCTCCCCCTCCCTCCCACCCCACCCTCTCCCCCTCCCTCCTCACTCTCTTGACCATCCTCTCCTCCCCTAATCCTCACCCCCCCTCTCCCTCTCTCTCCCTCTCCTCCCCATCTACCCCTCTCTGGCCCCCCTTCACCCTCACTCTCATCCCCCCCCTCCTTATCCTCTCCCCCCCTCCCCCTCTCTCTCCCCCTCTCTCACTCTCTCTGCCCCCTTCCCTCTCCATCCCCTTCCCTCTCACCCTCACCCTCCCCCTCCATCATCCCCCCTCCCCCTCCTCAGCCTCTCCCCTCTGACCCCCATTTCCTTATCCCTTCCCCTCCTCCTCTCACTCTCCCCACACTCCCCTCTCCTTGTCCTATCCCCCTCTCCCTCTCCCCCTTCCTCCCCCCTGATTCTCTCTTCTCCCCCCCCTAACCCTCTCACCACCCACCTTCATCTACCAATCCCTCTCCACCACCCCTCCTCCTCCCTCTCCCCACCTCTCCCACTCCCTCCTGCCCACCCTCTCCCCAACTCTCTCCCTCCCTCCCGCCCACTGTCTCCCCCTCCACCTCCTCACTCTCTCAGCCTCCCTCTCCTCCTTCCCCTTCTTTCCCTCTATGTCCCATTTCCTCTCCCCTCACCCTCCCCCTACCTCCTCCCCACTCCCCCTCCTCCTCTCCCTCTCCCTGCCTCCTCATCCTCTCCCACCCTATCTCCTTCAACCACTGCCTCCCTCCCTACCCCTCCCCATCTCCCACTGCCTCCCTCCCTCCTCACCCATCTCCCCCTCCCTCCATCCCCATCCACCTCCTCACTCTCTTTCCCTCCCTCTCCTCCCCCCTCGCCCTCTCCCCCCCCTCACCCTCTCTCCAGCTCCCTCCCCCTTCGCCCCCCTCCCTCTCCCTTTTTATCCACCCCCCTCCTCTCCCTATCCTCTCCTTACCCTCTCTCCCTCTTTGTCCCCTTCTCTCTCCCCTTAACCCACCCTATCCCTCTCCCCCATCTCCCCCTCCCTCCCGCCCCACCATCTCCCCCTCCACCTCCTCACTCTCTTGGCCTCCCTCTTCTCGCCCACCTTATCACCCCCCTCCCCCTCTCTCCCTCTCTCTCCCTCTTCTCTCCCTCTCTACCCCCCCTTACCCTCCCTCTCAACCCCCCCTTACCCTCCCTCTCATTCCCCCTCCTTGTCCCTCTCCCCATCTCCCCCTCTCTCCCTCTCACCCTCTACTCACCCTCAACCTCCACTTCCCCTTCTCCAACTTCCTCCCTCCCTCTCCCCCTTGTCACCCTCTCCCCCTCTCTCGCCCTCCCTCTCACCCCTACCTCTCTCCCTCTCACTCTCACTCCCCCTCTCTCACTCTCTCACCCACCCGCTCCCACTCCCCCTCTCCCTCCCCCCCCCCTCCCCATATCTCCTTGTCCATTCCCCTACCTCCTCCCCCCCTCCCCCTCATCACCCTCTCCCCCTTGACCCTCATCTACCTATCCCTCCCCCTCCTCCTCCCCCTCTCCCTCTCCACCTCCACACTCTCTCTCCCTACCTCTCCTCCCCCCTCCTCTCCCTCTACCACCCTCTCCCTCTATCCCTCTGTCCTCCCCCCTAACCATCATTTCCCCCTCCCCCTCCACCTCCCTCCTCCCCCCTCCCCCTCCTCACCCTCTTCCCCCTGAACCTCATCTCCCTATCCCACCCCCTCCTCCTCTACCTCTCCCCATCCCTCCCCCACCTCCCCCTTCCCTCTCCCCCCCACCCTCATCTCGCTATCCCTCACCCTCTCGCCCTCCCCCCCTCCCTCCTGCTACCTCCTACCCCACCCTATACACCTCCTCACTCCCTCTCCTTCCCTCTCCTCCCCCCCTCCTCTCCCTCTCCCACTCTCCCCCTCTCTCCCTCCCCCTCCCTCTCCTCCCCCTCTCACCCTCCCACTCCCCCTCCCCCCTCTCCCACGGCCTCCTACCCCACCTTGTCCACCTCCTCACTCTCTCTCCCTCCCTCTCCTACCCCCTCCTCTCCCTCTCCCACTCTCCCCCTCCCCCTCCCCCTCTTCCACTACCTCCTACCCCATCCTCTCCAACTCCTCACTCTCTCTCCCTCCCTCTCCTACGCCCTCCCCTCCCTCTCCTCCTCCCCCTCTCCCACTTCCTCCTACCCCACCCTCTCCACCTCCTCACTCTCTCTCCTGCCCTCTCCCTTACCCTCCCTCTCCTCCCCCTCTCTCCCTCCCCCTCCCTGTCCTCCCCCTCTCACCCTCCCCATCCCCCTCCCCATCCCCCTCCCCCTCTCCCACTGCCTCCCACCCCACCCTCTCCACCTCCTCACTCTCTCTCCCTCCCCCTCCCTCTCCTACCCCTCTCCCCCTGCCCCCCCCAACTCACCCTCTCTGCCCCACCCCGCTCCTCCCCCTCGTGCCCTACCCCTCCCCTCTCCACCTCCTCACTCTCTCTCCCTCCCTCTCCTCCCCCCTCCTCCCCCTCTCTCCCCTCCCCCTCCCCTGCTCTCTCCCTCCACCCTCCCCCTCCTCACCCTCTCCCCCTTGACCCTCATCTCCCTATCCCTCCCCCCCTTCTCCCCCTCTCCATCTCCCCCTCCCTCCTCCCCCCTCTCCCTCTCTGCCCCCACCCTCGTATCGCTATCCCTCCCCCCTCTCGCCCTCCCACTGCCTCCTACCCCACCCTCTCTACCTCCTCACTATCTCTCCCTCCCTCTTCTCCCCCCTCCTCTCCCTCCCTCTCCCACTCCCCCTCTCTCCTCCCCCCTCCTCTCCCTCCCCCTCCCTCTCTCCCTCCCCCTCCCTCTCCTCCCCCTCTCACCCTGTTCCCCCCCCTCTCTCCCTCTCTACCCCACCCGCTCCCCCCATCTCTCTCTCTCTCTCATTTAATCTTCTTAACACTATACTCAATAAGATTGAAAAAAAAAAATGAACATAAAGAACCCTACTCTAAGAATTGAGAATGGACAAAATTTGTATTAGAATTTAATCTTCTTAATGTTATACTCAATAAGATTGAAAAAACAAAATAAATGGAAAAGAGAGTGAACATAAAGAACCCTACTCTAGGATTTGAGAAGGGACAAAAATTGTATCAAAATTTAATCTTCTTAACACTATACTCAATTAAAATTGAAAAAAACAAAATTAACACTATACTCAATAAGAATGAAAAAAAAATTAACACTAAGTCAATAAGATTGAAGAAACACAAAATAAATAAAAAAGAGAGCAAACATAAATAAACCTACTCTACTCTAGGATTTGAGAAGGAACAAAAATATGTATTATAATTTAATCTTCTTAACATTATACTCAAGATTGAAAAAACAAAATAAATGAAAAAGAGAATAAACATAAAGAACTCTACTCTAGGATTTGAGAAGACAAAATTTGTATTAAAATTTAATCTTCTTAACACTATAAGATTGAAAAAACAAAATAAATGAAAAAGAAAGCAAACATAAAGAACACTAAGATTGGAGAAGGGATAAAAATTGTACTTATTATTAATCATTTTAAAAGTGTTATAGTTTTTAAAGTATTTCACTTAATAAAAATACTTAATTATAAAAATGGATTAAATTCTAAACACATGATTCATAATAAAATATAAATCAATAAAATTGAATCTAAACCCATGATTCATAATAAAATATAAATCAATAAAATTGAATTCCCATTATAAATCAATAAAATTGAATTTAAACTCATGATTCATAATAAAAAATAAATCAATAAAATTGAATTCACAAATTGAATCTAAACCCATGATTGATAATAAAATATAAATCAATAAAATTGAATTCACATAACATGCATAACTTTAACTTTCATTTTAAGTAATCTAAAACTTTTACGATGACATAGTATAGACAACTTTCATTTTATTTTAATATTTTTATGAAAACTTGCCCTTATAGATGTAAAGAAAAAAATACCAACCTACATTTTTTACAAACTAAAAAACAAAAACTTTATATCTAAATATATTTAAATTAAGTAGAAGCTTAACTTATACAAGCATCGAGTTCGTTTATTGCACCGAGTGAAACGAGGTTCTCTACAGCCCAGTATGGGAGAGATGTTGTAACGTTACACGTTTGTCCTTATTATCGATTAAAAAGTAAAAAGTTTTTTTTTAATTAAAAAAATTCATGTCGGTTCATAAAATAAAAAATTATGAAAAGTATTTTAAAAAATTCATGTCCGCTCATAAAATAAAATATTATGAAAAGTAATTAAAAAATAGATGTTGGTTTATAAAATAAAAACTTAAAACTTAAACCCGGATCTATCAATTAAGAGAGATTAAATTTCTTGAGTTTAAATTTAAAAAAATAAATACACCTCAAGAAATTGGATCCCTGTGGGTGCTTGATAGATACGAGTTTAAGATGGACCTATGTTGGTTCCTTGCCCACTCATATACTCTATGCACATGGTGCGAAGGTGACTCCATTAAACGCACTCCCTCGTAGCATATCCAAAAGTTGTTAAACAAGATTATGGTTACGGTTAAGATGACTCGAAGGCCGGAAACTACCATACACGATTACGGTTTTAAACTTTGGTTCCATGCCACAACCAAACCTAAACCTAATCTGATGAGACGACCATCAATTTGCGTGGAAGAAGTACGATTGCAGGCTTAAAGGAAGCAATGGGCGCATGTTCGTGTCTTCTTTTTACGTCACTGAGGTAAATACGCTTATTCTCGCTGCCCACCATCTCAGAAGAAATCTGAAAAATGAAATATTGCAGGATATTATGAGGTGAAATGCTATGGGATTCACGAAGCTACTATTGTTCACTGATTTCGAAAATCCGAAGGTTAGGGTTTCTATTGATTTGCTTACACCATAACAAAATTGGGCCAATACCCAAAAGTTGCAAACGTGCATCTATGTATCACCGCAATTTCCTTCCCTACGACTTATTTTATATATACAGTTCTAAATATTTTGAGGATCAACTTTCAAGTTGATGTAATCGTATCAAATTATCTTCTCGCTGGCGACGGCGTCGTGCAGTGCACTACCGAAGTATTATATCTGAATACAATTTAAACGGGCATCTTGAGCCGGTATGCAATCCGAACCCTCTCTCTCATTGCAAATTATTCAATCAATTTAAGATATGCATACTATTAAATCAATTCAATAAAGGGTTTCGCTATAAGACCATTAAATCTAAACATAAACCCAAATGGTTATATAATTCATTCACCTCATACCATTTAATCTAAATATGCATACCATTAAATCTAAATCTAAATTTAAATTGCTATATAATTCATTCACCTGTAGGTTATATATGATTTTTTACAACGGATTGATCAAATTTTTGACAATTTGTATTAAAGATTTAGCATATTTAAAAAAAAAAAAAAAAAAATTTAGAAAGCAAAACTTTAGTTGCTCCGACTATATAGAATAAAATCAGTCAGGCATTATTAAGTTAATGAAGGTTGGAGGCAGAAATAAACAAAGATAATGCTGAATGAGCTAGGGCTCTTCAAAAAATCTTTATTCATAAAGGGAGATCAAGTGATGTGATACAAACAAAAATGTAATGTGTATTTAAACACTTATAAAAAACCCTAAAAATTCTAATCTAGCTTTTGCATGCATGCTTTATTAACTAAACTTCTAAATAGTAACTCAAGTAAAAGTTAAAGCTAACTAAAGTAATTACTATTTCTAAGAGTTAATAAGAGGAGATACTACCTGAAGCCATCGCTGAAATTTGGTAATTTGACACTGCCGCAGCAGGATTCGAATGCCTGATTTGTTTCCGAGTTCTTTGTTTCCGAGGAACTGATCTGAAAAAACAAAGTTCAAATTTAGAGAGCCAAACGAAGGATAAGCAAAAAGAACGTTGGTATAACATTATCATTTAAATCTGCAGAGAGATGATTGTCAAATTTAGAGAGCCAAACGAAGGAGCAAAAAGAACGTTGGTATAACATTATCATTTAAATCTGCAGAGAGATGATTGTCTACATCTTCCTGTCTCACTTTCCTCTTATGATCGCTGCTCTTGCATGCATCCTTCCTCCTGTAAAAATGGATGAACAGAATTTTTTACAGATTCATCAGAAATTTTCTTCTTTAATCGCCTGCTTGCAATAATCAAAGCATAAATGGAAAAAGGAAACAAAGGGTTCTAATCTATTATCATCATAACACCAAAATAACAATTCACAACCGATAAAAATGTAGATCTCCCTCCTCCCTCGATTGAAATTCAATTTAAACCTGAAAAGAGACTCACCATCACCATTGATGCCGGTGTAGATCATCATCACATCCTTTCAGAATCTGGTAAATACTTTTCTGATCAGCCAAAGGGAGCGTTCCAGCGACATCCATAATTCCTCTCACGCCCAGCGTCTCTAATATTCCCTTCCAATCGCCCTCCAAACGCCCAAAATGAGGTTTACCATCGTTTCAACCCAGAGCATTCAGAAAATAAACTCGAAATGACGTCGAAATTATAATTTCTCCATTACCCAGAGCATTCAGAAGTCGACAAACTAGAATATCTAGAATATCTTTCTGTTTGTGAGACGATTTAAAATCGGGCCTTGGCTTTAACTCTTCATAAACCTTTCCGGTTCAAATTCCATAGGGCGCTCCCACTCAGCGGGATCTCTGTGAATAGCCCACACATTCACAAGAAGCTGAGTGTGCCGGCACATAATATCCTCCAATTGTGCACGCTTCCTTCGTAATGTGAGGAAGGAGCAGAGGCCCTGCGGCATAAAGACGAAGAGTATATTTCCCGATCGCCTCCAAATATTTCAAGCTGGGGAGATCCAAGTCATCTAACACGCGCTCTCTTCCTGTGAGCACTTTCGGGTGTTGCAGCAGCGGATGAATGCCAGTCTTGTCGTTCCGGCCGGCTTTCCATGAACGAGACCACCTCTGCTCTACTTTCCCTCCTTCCGCCATCACATTCAATCCTACAACGAATCATACCCTCAACGGCTTAGCTGTGCTTTTTAATGCACCCTTCCTATCAGTGTTGGAATTTGGTTTTCATTCTACCCGTCGAATTAATTTTTTTTGACGTTTTGGGTTTTTATATTATCCATCACAAAACGTTTTGTATAAAATTTTACCCTTCAATAATGAAGTCTTTTTAAAAACAAATCGTAGAATCCATATTTTTAAATAGATACAAGCTTTTGTAAATCTAATCGTTATAAAATAGATACAAGCCTTTGTAAATCTAATCTGTCCATACCCTTGTTTTTTTTTACTTTGCCCTTGGTAAGGGTACAACTCCCCAATACTTCACAAAAGTAAAGGAGTTTATAGACACTGAGGATAAAAATACTAGGCTATTAAAAATAAAATAAAGGCATGAAATGCCTACCTAGTTCGGACTCCAGAGTTCACTGTAGCAGAACATTAGAGGGCTTCGCTCCTCAAACAAATGCATGAGTCTAGATAGCAAAAACCAAAATCTCAAGGAGCAGGTGGCTATGATGGAGACTGCTATTAAGCAATTACAAAATGCAGGCATACCAAGTGCAGTCATGCATAGTTCACAAGAATTACAAATAATAATGATGAATATATAGCTTTGTATGCTCTTTTTTTATATATTCCGTTGTTCTACAAACTACATTTCATTCCAAATGTTGCACATAGATTTCATGTCTCTCAATGCCTTATTTAGTATTGGCCTTCATTTAAATTCTGCATCTCTCACTGAAATTGAACCATGAGAGAAATATACCAAGACTTTTGAGTCTGAATCTATATAAATTACATAAATTATGGGATAAATCGCTAAATACACATGCTGCACATTATTTATGTTATTTAAAAATATTAAAAAATACATACTTGATAACATTTCTTCAAACTCATAGATTTGAGTAAATGTTTGAATCTAAACAAATCACTAAATATAATTTACCAAAAAAATAGTGCATGCATTATCTTTGATAATGCAAATAATTCTCATACTTTGTCTCCAAGGCTCTCCAACTCCCAATGTTTTGTAACATTTTAATGTAATCAATGAGCATTGAGCATTTAAATTTGTAAGCTCATTGCAATAATAAAAAAGTCAAAAAATAATGGAAAAATCATTGAGTTAAAGGAGTTGTTTATTTTAGGAAAAATCAATGCAACTTGTAAATGAAAAGACATGAAAATAATTATAATTTAATAAATGTTTCTATTTTTTTATTAAATGTATGGTTGCAACTTGTAAATGGAAAGACATGGAATTAGATCTAATTTAATAGATGTTTCTATTTTTTTAGTCAATGTATGGTTTGGAAGTTGGAATTTACAAAATATAGTTTTATATAAGATAAATATATTAATATTATTAGTAAATTAATAATATAAAGACGTTTTAGAAATTTTATTGCCCTTCAAAAATACGTTGTGAAAATTTTCTTACTCTTCATAAATGACGGTTAATCCAAATTTTAAACCGTATTTGATGGGAAAAACACCCCATAACGAGCATTTTGCCTGTCAAATTCCATCACTGCTTCCTACTACGATGTGTATAGCCGTTGCATCCTTTTAAGTCTTTTTCATAAGTCTTTCTCATGCACTCTACCCAATCCTTTAAAGCTATTTTTAGAACTGAGTTGGCATAGCGTATCTGATGGCAAAGTGCCCAATCCTTTAAAGCTATGTTTAGAATTGAGTTGGCATAGCGTATCTGATGGAAAAGTGGGCCATATAATACTCTCATCTTAATCATCTTAGATGTTTAAACCACGATTTGAAAACACCTTCCAAATGTGAAAGAAGCCCAACAATTCAATAAAAAGTGTTTTTCCATTTAAATTTCATATTTCTTAAAAAATAATTTAGGTTATATCTATGTTTCCTTCTATAAGGTTGAATCTTTACTACAATTAAAATCATTTTAGTTATGAGAGTGTCACGGTAAGAGAGAAGCATACACAAAACCATGATTATGGATATGGTTCATTTGATGGGTGATTGGCAAGGTAATATATGTCTATGTAAAATTTATGTGATTAAAAATACAAATATTATAAATAGGATTTTAATCCACATAATTGTATAGAATTATAAATACATATATTAATGGATTAAATTTAATATAAAAAAAATATAACTTAAAACAACAATTTCTAAAAAGTTTCAGACAATCTATGAAACTATATATGTTCATATTGTGGATATTAAAAAAGAAAAAATAAGATTTTTATAACCAAAATATATTTACAAACCGCATACATTGAGTGATCTTTTCCCAACATTAGAATCTCCTTGCAAGTCAATAATCAACCTACCATTACCATTTCCGTTTGTATGTATTAGAAAAGAAAAAAAAAGATTTCCACAGCCAAAATATATTTACAAATTGCATGCATTGAAACCCAATCTAGTTGTACTCCCATGGTCACTTCATTAATTAGAGATTTGTTAATTGCACCAACTAGATCTTTTCCGACATTGGAATCTCCCTGCAAGTGATTGAGATACCACCACCATAGATCCATCTTAAACCCATATTATCAAGCACCAAGAGGGATCTAATTTCTTGAGGTGTATTTCTTTTTTTATATTTAAACTCAAGAAATTTGATCTCTCTTGATTGATTTTTAAATACTTTCCATAATTTTTTATTTTATGAGCATACATGAATTTTTTTAATTATTTTGTTACAAACGTTACAACATCTCCCCCATATTGGTTTGTAGAGCACCTCGTTTCACTCGGTGCAATTATCATCATCATTACCATTGCATTGTCTTATCAATAGCTCTTCAATCTAATGCACATCATCAATTTATGTGGAAAATCAGAAATCATCCGCACCTATATTACTAGAAACAAAATGATGAGTCACATTCTGGGGACAAAATAATGTAGATATGGGTATGATATGAAGATTAACATTTTCTAAAGTCATTCCCATTTCTAGCATCAATAACCATTTCACATGAAACAAATCAGTTCTTAGAATGATTATTTGAAAAATAGTTTCAATTTCTGTGAGAAATAGTTTCATTTCTTATTGTTTTGAGATCTATTTTTTATGCCTCCTTTTTCTAGGAATATTTATGAATGTGAGTGGCCATATTTTACAACACATAAATGATACACTAGTAGATGGAAAATTCAATGTCGTTGAATGTTGTAGAAAGAATCCTAGACCATATCACCTATTGCTTTCATTTAATTTCAAAGAACTACTTTAGCTCAAGTTCATGTCTAAGTGAAGAGAATAATTGCTAACTAGAGCGACAAGCTTGGAGTCCTAAAATATTACCAATTTTCCAATAAGTAATGTTAAATTTTAATGTGGTATATTAATTTTTTTCATATTATATTTCCTCCATCATCCATAAGTTGTAGCACATTATAAAATTTGTTACCTATAATTTATATAAGAAATTCATAACGCTTAATTATATAAAGGGTCGACAAAACATGTAGATATTTCCATAATGCAAAAGGGGGATTGACTAGTTTTATGGTTTAAGTGTGAAGGTTCCTAAAGACATGGACTGTGCACTAGCTATTTTTTTGAAAGTTTCTTAAGAATGTTGGGGCATGCTCTTTAGTAGAAAAGTAAACTAGAGAAATAATTGAGGCATGTTGGGGCTCAAAGTATTAAAACCATAATTTGAATTCATTTTCTTATTTCAAGTTTCAAACTTGCTCTACTAGATGTAGTTAGTGGGAAATGGAGGAACTTATTACTAATTTTAATAGTAAGTCTACGGGAAGGTAGTGTTGAGTCATTTCACTCTCTACTTTCAAAAGTGTTGGAGATAAAGCTTCATTATCCACACTCATTTATGTGCTTCATTTTAGTTCCTTCTTTGATGGTTGCAATAATATTTTTTGTATTTCATTAACTGGTAGATTAAGATGGCACAAAATTGAAAGAAGGGGAACCTTAGAATCAATGCATTATTTGTTATTGTGTATTATAATGACTCCATTGAAACACATACAACATTATTCATGAAAGTAAAGGAATACATGGAGCTTAGTTCTATGATTGGCAGGATCACATAACCATTGTTGAATTAGAAGTAGTTCATTATTTTGTATTTGGTCTTAGAATGACTATACTGAAATGCTTAAAATAGTATTCATGAAAATGAGGGAATAACTAAAGATTAGTTCTATCCATGACATATTGAATCAAATCTCGAAGCAATCATCTCTTATTTTAGAGTTCCCATGTTTTTTTTTTCTCCTATCTATGGCATTTATTGCATGGATACTTGTAGATTTTATCATTTTTTTTTTGTATTTAAACTCAAATTCATATAGCAAAATTTGCAATTAAAACCATAAATGCTCAATATGAATATTACCTTTATAAATCATCTTGAGGCTTCCTTTTCCAGATTTGAAATTCTTTATCCATATTTTGATTGGGTCGAGAAGCACATTCTACAACCCAGTAGGGGGGGATGTGTAACTTCTTTTGTGCTTATAATCGACTCACATTAGATTCAAAAAAATAGAATATAGATAAAAATGTATTGGCTTAATAATCAAAACATAATAAAATAAAATAAATATCAAAACATAATAAAAACTTGTCGGCTTAATAATCAAATTAATTTTTAAGTATATAATAAAAAAATAAACCAAACATTTATCAAATTAATCAAAGAACTCTTTCAAAAAATCCGTGTCTTAAAAATAAACCAAACATTTAATTTAATATTTTTTGTTAATATTATTATTTGTATTTCAACTTTTAAAATGCCTAAATATTGTTTTTTTAATATTTAAAGTTTATTTTCTTTGACACGGGAATTATGTCGACTATTGATGTAGAAACGAATGGCTAAAATGTTGAAAATGTAAGAGTAAAACAATGACAACAAGTTAGAAGACAAGTATTAAATAAAATGCAACAACTCATTGAAGAAGAAAGGGAAGAGAAGAGGAGACAAAAAAATGAGCGCCAAAGATTACTGTAACGCCCGTATTTTGATTAGGCATATTTATCAGTTAGACACACCATGCTTTATTTTCTATATGCTCTGTTGAACTCAGCTCGACTGAGTAAACTATATTACGATATGATGGACCTCATTATATGATGCTACCTTGTTTTATTATTTCACTATGATTAAGACGTTGCTATGTTATGTGGTTACGATGTCATGATTATCATATGATTTCTTTATTTTACGACTACAGTATATGTTTATATGTTTTCGGTACATGGATACCATCTTCTTATATGAATTATTGAAGTATTATATGTCATGCGCATTTATGATGAAATAAAAGGGTTACATGAAATTAAAATGACTTTTGATAACATGGGTCAATTGGCGATCTATGAGAAATGCTTCTATAAACTGTACTATGCGAAATACTAACCTACAGGACACAGGGGCTACCAGATAGCCAGTTACTTGATCTGATATATGGGACACAAAGAAAACTTGTTCGTACAGTAAACCTTAGCAGCCAAAATGATGATACGATAACACAAACTGATAATCCTGATAGCAGCAAGGTACGAGTCAATAAGGGCGTAGGCCCAGTATGTTGAGAGGGATGGATGTGTTTCCCACCCTATGTTCCTATGATACCCGAGATCGTGGGAGGGCCGTGCTGAGACACACTCCCCATGTAGTTGTGATGACGATGGTCGGATTCCTGCTAGGGGAGGATAGGTCCGCTGTTCAGCCGACGCTATCGCTCTCAAGTTCTATGTGGATAGATCGGTGATCCCGACATCCACTTTTGTACTAGCAGAGGAAGGATAGGGAGGATGCTGGACGTAGGTTATGATGGGAGGATGTGTTAGCTAGTATGGTTGAGGGTTGGGTATTCCTTAATTCCGAGTTAGTGGTAGTAGGTACCCTTCCTTGTACCTGATTGATTAAACTAATGTAAAGATAAAGATAATGATGTGAAATCGTAAAGAATTAACTGTTAAATAACTGAGGCTGTTAAAGTAATGGTACTATATATATATTATGCTTGTTCTTCTACATGAGGGTAAATACTACTATTGGTTAGCAAGTATGCATAGGCGGGATGGGGTTTGTCTATAGTACATTTATGATCTGTGCATACGCTAGCCACGCATGCACACCTTCCACATGTACATTAGTATCGATATACAAACACTTAACATATTGAATAAATGTATAAGTTGTCGTAAGTAAATATGTTAATCATGCATTAATTTAAGCTATGTATTACTTGTTGGTAAACATTGTGATAAACAATTGACTTAAAAGACATTTTATTAAATTCACCATTTATTATAACTTTGTGGTGATTTAATTGATAATATTACTTAATTAACGTTATTTTAATAATATTACTATTCATGTTATTTGATTATATGTTGAGACTTACTTTTACCTGCAAATACTTTGTTATTTACTGAATTATCACTGTGAAACATATTCTTTGCTGGAAACAGTTGTTGCAAGAAAGTATTGATATGATTGGTTTATTTTTAAATACGCATGTATGAATTATAAGGGCAAAACGGTAAACTAAATCTCATTAACAGGATTAGAAAACTGATTGGAAATTGCTCCCATATACTTGAATAAGTTTAAATCATAGAAAAATGAACTCAGAAATTCTACCCAGTGCTTTGCTTAAAAACCAAGGCACTACAATTACGACGACAACAACTAACTGAGGATCGAAGGGAAGAACAACAAAGAAAATATCGTGAAAGAAAAATGCTAGAACAACAAAGAATCAATGATGACCAGAGGGAAGAGAAACAAACAAAGGATTCTGAAAGAAAAATAATGCAATTGCAAGGAATTAATGAAGAACATAGGACTTCTCATAGAAGTCAAAAGTGATATCATGTGAGAGCACATTGACAAAGACAATTGGAAGGTCTGAGGGATGCAATGACACAAGGAGTGAATATTTCTATTAATAATACCAATCACCCAAATCGTCAATGAGCAATGACTGATGATGGTGGATTGAATACATAAAAATAAAATATATATATGGTTACCTATGAAGATGAAGTTGTCGCACATAAAAAAATTTGTGAAAGAATTAATAAATTAGGTCATCTTCAAATGTGCCATGTCTGTGAGGAGTCTTATCCTAGGATTCAAGTAGTGACTACTATGAAAGGGGCGATGTGTATGATATGTAAAAGTGAGCATACCCATCATAGGTTTTCATCTCAAAACCATATGAATACGGGTTTGCAACATTTGGTCCTTGCAAATCTTACTCAAATTGAAGAGATATTGATTGCACGAGGCAACACAATTTTGCAGGTTATGCATTCAATAGGTGGGAAATAGAAATATAGAGGTCACACCATCAATTTTCCTCGAGAGGTTAAACATATTGCCAAAAAATACCTTGATATATTAAATATTTGGATTTAATGATTTCCCTCCAAAAAAAAGTTCAGCAAAGCTCCAACTATGATTTTTTTGTTAGAAAAAAACATTAATGGATGCATTACTATGAAAGATTCAAAATGATCCATATTATCATGATGTTAAAGTTCATTTCTGAGCCATAGAGGAGTTGTTGGAAAATGTGACAAAAATTTCACAAATAATAAATTCTATTATATTACCAGATATGGAAAATGACATGGACTTTGCAATGTTGGAAGGGGGTCCCAAGTCATGATGATATCTTAGAAGGTGTTGACACAACATCATTTGCTTCAAGGCCTCCAAATGGACATAGGGAAATTGAACTTATTTTCTCTTGGGTGAATAATCCTAATGGAGAGGTAGACCACATAGATGATGAATCTATGGATGTAATGAATTGACCCCTAGTCAGTTCATCTCCCATAAAAGAGAGTAACACTGAGGGGTTATTTGATATGTAATTTCCAACATTGTTCCCTAAGGGTGAAGTTGATTGGTTATAACCGTGAATGAGAAATGTGCATCTTCATGAGTATGCAAAACATCTTCTCAAATATCGTGCCAATAGATTTGAGAGCCACCCTCGCTTTAGATACTTTTTACTTAATACCATTATGAGACATCGTGCGCAAGCTTCCTTAACAGTTTTTTTAAAGAAAAATAGTGTTGATCTACCTACAACAGTTTATCAGTTACAAGAACACATACAAAATATTCTAAATTCTCGACTTGTTGATATATTAATAAGGTTTGGGAATTTTATAAGAGGTATGCGTTCATATTGGACCAAGTGTCGTGCATAGCTATCTGAATTGATTCAACAAATAGTCTCTCCAACAATATTATTCTCACTGAGTGCAACGGATATGAAATGGCCATATTTGCATAAATTAATTCTCGGTACATGCCCTATAGATCCAACGCAAGAAAGGAAATGGAGACATCAAATGTAATTGGCAATCCTCATATTGTAGAAATATTTATGCATTTGAGACAAATAATGTTACAAGAAGATATTTTCTCGACATTTCATAAGGCTAATGATTATTGGTGTCGCTATGAATGGAAACATCATGGTTCTCCACATTGAATGGATTTCTTTGGATAAAATATGCTCCCAATATGGACACATTGAACTGGGACGACCCTCTTCAAGTTAGATTTGCAAAGGAATTTTTTGATAGGTTTGTGCATGCTTTCAATCCACGTAATCAACATTAGATAAATATCTAAAATCGACGAGACAATGACAATCATCCTTTCTTAAAGGACACATAAGAAATATTTTCATCTGATCCAATGAAGGATTATGAAGAGCTTCTGAATTGTGTTGAACAACACATAACATCTAATGAGAAATCATGCCTTCAAAGAAAGAGTGGAAAGTTAGTGTGTCGATATAAGGCACCTTGGCATAAATTACATCCTTAGGAGGAGATGAGACATTCCAAATACATCCTTATAGATGAGATGAGTTTTATAGGGATAAATTTATTAAAAAATAGTGATGCTCACCTTTGTCAAGTCTTTCGAGAAAATTCAAATTTTCCCTTTTGAGGGAGATCGATTAAATTATTTAGTGATTTGGGACAACTACCTCTTGCTATGGATAAACCTCCACATGCATATGAAGGTCCTGCAAAAGAGTTATGGAAATTATTCACAAGTATTGTGCCTCTTGATATGGTTTTTAGGCAAGATGGAAAAAGCAATGATCAAAAATGTTTCCGACGCCTTCTAATGAATGTTAGAGATGTAATTGGAATTGTAGAAGACACGAAAATACTAATGACAAGTATAGATATCTATATGGATGGCCCAACAAAGGAATCGTTTGATAAGGCTATACATTTATTTGCAACAAATGAAGATGTCGATAATAACAACAAGCATTTTTTGTGATCCCTAAATTTCTATGTTTCTCGTAGTGTTATTGCAAGAGTAAGTAGTAACTATTCAGTTGATGACGATGAGGAAAAATTGGACACTGAGTTACTTATTGTTGTTGGATCTAGGTTCATGCTTACTTCAATCTTATGGACCAACGTAGGACTTTCCAATGGTGCCCATGGGGTAGTTGAACAAATTGTGTATAATCTTGGAGTATCCCCCCTGAACCTCCCGCATATGTTTTAGTGATATTTGATAAGTATGAGGGGATTCCGTGGGATGCAGCATTTCCGTAGACTGTCCCTATCATACCAATTAAAAGATGTGTTAGAACATTTTTCCACCTATGTACATTAATCATTTATTAATGATGATTAATTAGCCCAAGTGATTAATGATTACATCCCTAAGTCGATTAGCTACTAAATGGTCAATTTTCATGAACTAGATAGCAAATGTGAACAAGTGCTGAGTCAAACCAGCTAAGTGGAGCGCTCCCCAGGGCAATTAATGCACTCAGCATGCCTAGAGCGCCCTCCTCAGGTCATTTAATGCACTCAGCATGCTTCTCTTCTACCTAGGGCGCATTTGCTCTCTTTGTGGACAATCTTGCCTTGTTTTGTCACATTTTTGACCAATTTTAGACTCCAAACCTCTATCCAACCAGTTTCTTCACATGTGTGAGGTCACATGGGCCTGTCCAGTCATTCCCAGCATTCACACTGCAGATTCGAACCAGTTTGGGATGGTTTGGGATATTTTGGTCAACCTAGGGGGGTTTGAGCTTTTTCTAAGCTAGATCAGTGTGAACACTCCAGATGGATTCGAATTCTTCCAGATTTGTATATATGGGTGTTCTTAACCTTTGTTAAGGTTGGACAGTTAATAATATTGACATTATTCACCAATTCATGTGTATTGTTCTTCATTCATTTAAATTTTTTATGCTAATTCTTGCAAATGTTGTGCAATCTTTCACCAGTGAGGAATCCACAGTAGCTAGATTCAACTGTGCTTGAGATTTTACATGGTATCAGAGCTCTTGGAGCTAGAATTCGAACCAGCAGACTGTTGTAGTGGATTGCCAGAAACAGTGGAGAAACCACATAATTCCTGAGGCCATTGCCTTGAGCTTACTGGAGAAATCTAGTGGCTCCTCTCAGGTGTGATGCTCTCCCGAATGCACCCACTATCCATACAGGGTTCGAATCTATGAGTGTAGATCCCTCCAGAGTGATTTGAGAGTTGTTTGCAGGTATTGGATTTCAGCATTGTCAGCAAGTGCGAATTGCAGCAGAGGAGAATGGAGCCATCTCACCCAAACGTGCTCACACCCTTCAACTATTTCGATTGGAAGGCAGAAATGGTGATTTTGCTGAGATCCAAGGGTCTCTACAGAATCACGATGGGCACTGAGGTTGAGCCAAACTCAGCTGTGGAGAAATCCAAGTTTTTCAACAGAATGGATGAGGCATTTGGCCTCCTTTGTCTCAGCATTTCGAGAGACCTCCTGTTTCATGTAGAAAGTCTAGCAACTCCAAATGAAGTGTGGCTCAAGCTTGAGACACTGTTTGGAAAGACTGATGAGATGAGAGGCCACCAGCTCGAAAATGAGCTTGTCTCACTGAGCCCAGGGAATTTCGATTCCATCCAGGACTTCTTCACCAAGTTCAAGAACTTGGTCTTGCAGATCAGACAATGTGGCATAGAGAAGAAAGAAGAACAGTTGGTGTTGTCCATTCTCTCAAAATTGGGTTCAGAATACTCAGTTTTTGTGTCTTCCTTCAACTCCACAAGGCTCACAGTCAGAGGTTGGAAGATGCCATCCTTGGCTGACTTCATGGAGATGCTAACTCAAGAGCAAGACAAGCTGGTCTTGATGGGCTCCATCAAACAAAAATATCAAGTTCTTGCAGCTGGAGATTCGAAATGTGGAAGAAGCAAGCAAAAACCCAGGGTTTCTAAACCTCAAGAGAAGAAGAGAAAGGATGAGAGGCCCAAATCCTCTGAGGGGGTTTCGAATCCTGTCAAGAACAAGGGAAAGAAGGCTGAGAAGACAAAATGTAGCTACTGTCAAAGAGGTTTTCATCCAGAGAGCTCATGCATGAAGAAAACCATAGACACCATGACACATCTCCTACAGAAAAATAACATTCCTCTTCCTGAAAGTTCCAAGAAGAAGGAGTGCGTTTCTGAAGACAAGGAGAGCTGCCATGCTTTGGTGGCTAGCTCATCTCATTCACCTTTGTTTATCATTGATTCAGGTGCCTCAAGGCACATGGCTTCCTCAAGAGACTCGTTTTCTGAACTTGCTCCCTACAGTGGCCTATCAATTCGAATGGGAGATGACTCAGAAATCCCTGCTCATGGCATTGGGAAAATCTCTATGGAGAATGGCTTCTTCTCCAATGTGCTGTATGTGCCAAACCTTGCAGCAAACTTGCTCTCTGTATATCAAATGACTCATACTGGAGCAGCAAAGAAGGTGGTCTTCACTCAGGATGAAGTGGAGATATCAGAAGTTTCCACCGGGAAAATTGTTGCAAAGGGTGTTGCAGACCATGACATGAAGATGTACATGTTCTCCCACTTCCTCGAATTTTCTTCACCAAGTGTGCTGCTGTCACATGGGAATGAGACCAGCTAGCTATGGCATCAAAGGTATGGGCACCTAAACTACAAATATCTTCAAGTTTTAAGCAAAGAAAATATGGTAGAAGGGCTGCCCCAAATCAGATTTTCGAGTGGAACATGCAAGGGTTGCATGATTGGGAAACATCCTGAAAGGAAGTATGACAAAGGGAAGGCTAGGAGGGCTGATCAACCTCTTGGGATAGTACATTCTGATCTCATAGGGCCACTCCCCACACCCTCCTATGGCTGCAGCAAATATGTGCTCACCTTCATCGATGACTACTCAAGGTACTGCTGGTTATTTTTCCTTAAGCAAAAATCTGAAGTCTTTGATTGTTTCAAGATTTTTAAGAGCATGGTTGAGAACTTCAGTGGGAAGGCCATGAAGATTTTGAGGACTGATAATGGCAGAGAGTATGTAAACAACAATTTGCAGCAGCTCTGTCAAGAGCATGGCATTCAGATGCAACACTCAGTGCCCTACACACCTCAGCAAAATGGTGTTGCAGAGCGCAAAAATAGAGCACTGAAAGAGATGGCAACTTGCATGTTGCAAGCAAGGGATTTGTCTCCTAAATTATGGGCTGAAGCTATGAATTGTGCAGCATATGTTCAGAACAGGGCACCACACAAAGAATTGCAAGGAATCACTCCATTTGAAGCTTGGATGGGCCACAAGCCAAATGTCTCACATTTCAGAATTTTTGGCTCAAGGGCTTGGGCCAGAATTCCACCGGAGAAGAGAAAGGCATTGCAGCCCCAAAGCAAGGAGTCAATCATGGTTGGGTATGTAGAGGATTCCAAGGGCTACAAGCTCTTTGATCCATCCACTCACAAAACTTTCATTGAAAGAAGTGTCAAATTCGAAGAGGAAGAATTTTTGCAAGCTAGTGAACAAGGTGATGGGGAATGCTCATTCCCTCGTCTTGATGATGAAGTAAGTAGTGATTCATTCTCTGATATTTCTGATTCTGATATTGCTGAAGATGATGTTGATATGGATTCTGAACATATCCCTCCCTCAAGGCCCAAGTGGGTAGAGAAAACAATTCAAAGTGCCGGAGAGCTAGTGGGAGATCCCCAAGATGCTAGGAAAACTAGATCTCAATTTCACAATTCCTTTGCATATAATAATTCTGATCTGAGTGAGGCCTGTTATTTGATGGTTGGATCTGATCCAATGTCATATTCAGAAGCATGTACAGACCCAAGATGGCAATCAGCCATGCAAGAGGAGATGAACTCACTCCATGAGAACAAAACTTGGGATTTGGTCCCTCTTCCTCCCAAGAGGAAACTAGTGCAATGCAAGTGGATTTATAGAACCAAAATTGGATCTGATTGCTCTGATCTGAAGTATAAGGCCAGGTTGGTGGCTAAGGGTTACTCTCAGGTCCAAGGAGTGGACTATACAGAAACATTTGCACCGGTGGCAAAGATGGACTCCATAAGACTAGTTTTGGCAATTGGGGCTTCCAAGCGATGGGAGATTCATCACATGGATGTAAAAAGTGCCTTTCTCCATGGGGATCTGAATGAGGAGATTTATATGCAGCAGCCTGAAGGTTTTATTTCTGATCATACACTTGTTTGCAGGTTGAACAAATCACTCTATGGGCTCAAGCAAGCTCCTAGAGCATGGTATGCAAAAATGGACAATTTTCTGCTATCTTTGGGGTTTGAGAGGTGTAAGTCTGATCCAAATGTGTATATGCAGCATGTTAGTGATCTGATATTGATTATTGTACTGTATGTTGATGATCTTTTGATCACTGGTAGCTGCACCAAAGAACTTAACTCAGTTAAGAGAGCATTGCACAGTGCATTCTCCATGACCGATCTAGGATTGCTAAAACAATTTCTGGGTTTGGAGATTGATCAATCTGTGAATGGAATTTCTGTATGTCAATCAAGGTATGCTTCAGATTTGCTGCAGAAATTTAAGATGGCTGAATGTAAGTCTGCAAAATTTCCATTTCTTTCAGGAGTTAAGCTTACAGAATGGGGTTCTTCACCACTAGTTGACAGTTCGTTGTATAGGCAACTTGTTGGAAGCTTGCTTTATCTTACTCATTCTAGACCAGATTTGTCATATGCTGTTGGGGCTGTTGCAAGGCACATGCAAGAGCCTCATGAGATCCATTGGAAGGCAGCCAAGAGGATCCTTAATTATGTTCAGGGTACTAAGTCTTTTGGTATCCATTATGCTGCTGGTTCATCCCTTGAACTAGTAGGATTTACAGATTCTGATTGGGCCGGTGATTGTATTGATCGGAAGTCAACTTCCGGTTATGTCTTTATGCTTGCACATGGACCTATATGCTGGTCAAGCAAGAAACAGAGCACTATTTCCTTATCTTCAGCTGAGGCCGAGTACAGGGGAGCAGTCAATGCAGCCACACAATGTGTTTGGTTGCAAGGTATTCTTGCAGAGTTCGGGATTGTCTTTGATTCACCCACTATTCTTTGGTGTGATAATCAAAGTACAATCAAGATTTCTACCGATCCAGTACAGAGGCAGAGGACCAAGCACATAGAGATACACATGCATTACATTCGGGGTTTGGTGCATGACCGGATCATAGCATTGCAGTATTGCCCATCCAGTGAGCAAACTGCTGATATCTTCACCAAG
The DNA here is from genome assembly GCA_027924585.1 of Larix kaempferi. Taxonomy (NCBI): domain Eukaryota; kingdom Viridiplantae; phylum Streptophyta; class Pinopsida; order Pinales; family Pinaceae; genus Larix; species Larix kaempferi. The sequence goes on along the minus strand of BSBM01000380.1, from coordinate 9,350,910 downwards.
TGTTTTACCGAGAAGACCTTCACTCACCTTAGATCTTTGCTTGGGGTGAGTGATGCATGGTGATGATTGGTGTATTTTGATATATGCCACATGTCCATTTTAGAGGGGAGGTTTTATTTCCCATGTGGTTTTCCTCCTTACCTTGGTTACATGGACAAATAAATTTTCATGATGTAAAAGGTGACTTGAGCCTAGTTGCCAAGGCCTTAATTTTTGATATTTCACTAAGTCTAGCTTAAGGGGGGGTGTTAGAACATTTTTCCACCTATGTACATTAATCATTTATTAATGATGATTAATTAGCCCAAGTGATTAATGATTACATCCCTAAGTCGATTAGCTACTAAATGGTCAATTTTCATGAACTAGATAGCAAATGTGAACAAGTGCTGAGTCAAACCAGCTAAGTGGAGCGCTCCCCAGGGCAATTAATGCACTCAGCATGCCTAGAGCGCCCTCCTCAGGTCATTTAATGCACTCAGCATGCTTCTCTTCTACCTAGGGCGCATTTGCTCTCTTTGTGGACAATCTTGCCTTGTTTTGTCACATTTTTGACCAATTTTAGACTCCAAACCTCTATCCAACCAGTTTCTTCACATGTGTGAGGTCACATGGGCCTGTCCAGTCATTCCCAGCATTCACACTGCAGATTCGAACCAGTTTGGGATGGTTTGGGATATTTTGGTCAACCTAGGGGGGTTTGAGCTTTTTCTAAGCTAGATCAGTGTGAACACTCCAGATGGATTCGAATTCTTCCAGATTTGTATATATGGGTGTTCTTAACCTTTGTTAAGGTTGGACAGTTAATAATATTGACATTATTCACCAATTCATGTGTATTGTTCTTCATTCATTTAAATTTTTTATGCTAATTCTTGCAAATGTTGTGCAATCTTTCACCAGTGAGGAATCCACAGTAGCTAGATTCAACTGTGCTTGAGATTTTACAAGATGTAAAGAAAGACAAATTCCATTGATACTTGCTTGGGGATTAAAAATCCATAATTCTCACGGATTTACATTAGAGAAAGCAACTATTAATATTGGGAAGAATGAGAGGTAGGGTCTCACTTTTACTACAATATCTAGAGTGAAATATTTCGATGGTCTTCGATTTCAACCTCCATTTTCTTCTTATCGATATGAAAATATGGGAAAGTGTGCAAGTGTATCTAATAGAAAAGTCGAAGAAGAAAGATTAATATCACTTACTCTGTAATATATATGTTATTCAATATCTCTATCATTTCACTTCATTATTATACAACTTCTTAATGACTAAACATTATTTCTATGTTATTTAGTTTCTTATTGACATAGATAAATCTTTTCATTATATCACTTTGTTATTATTAAGCTTCTTCATGATGCTCTTTATTATCATGGTCTAGACCCATTTCCCATGGTGCACTAATGTCAACAGTATTGCTTCCTACTCCCCCCATGCCCCCACTCCCATGACTGCAACCAACATAGATCCGTCTTAAAATTGGCTCTACCAAGCATCGAGAGGTATAAAATGTCTCGAGGTGCAAACCATTCCTCTGCATTTGTACTCTAAAGAGGGTGTGCACCTAGATATATTTGATCCCTCTTGGCTCTTTTTAGACCCACTTTTAAGATGGATCTATGTTGGTTTTACCATCTTCTCCAATTGTCTTTTGTTCTAGATTCTTGAAAAACAAATATTCATTTCAAACTAGTTCAAAAAGCCTAGATTGGTCTGTAAGATTGATAATTCACAGTAGATTATCTATATTAGTAGGGAATTCTAACCATGCATACTCTTTTCAATATTATATACATTGGTATAGTTGATATTGAATTATGATCTAGTTAGTACAATAAACAATTTTATTAATTAGAAGATTCGAGGATCATGGTTCAATATGTTAACTTTATAAAAGTTATGGAATACATTGGATACCCGTTCTTATATCAAAGCAGTCATTAGGGTTTAAGGGTTGAATATTTTAGTGTTGAAGCAAGTATAGGAGGTAGGGTATGGAAATAAGTATCTAGACTATGATAGGTACAATTCTAATGGAAGACATAGAATCTAGATTCCCTTTGTATTCTGGGTATTGGTTTTATTTTCAAATGGTTACATGAGGGGTGATATTTTCTATATTTATCGATATTATACATATTATTCCTACATTGAATACTAATCTAATCAATATTCAAAACTTGGATTAAATTGCAACTAGTAGACAACCACAGGGCTCAATCAAAAAATGGAGGTCATATTCTATACCACTACTATTTCTCTACCCACCTTTAGATCTTCTTTCTCAGATTTATTTTTTTTGAATAATTGAATAATATTTATATGAATTTCGATCCAAATAACAATGGCTTCAATTTCGACTTAGTTAAAACTTGGAAAAAGATCAAGTTCGTTGTTAAAGACGGAGAAGAAGACTTAGTGGTGGTGTGATGTTATAGCCATGAATCCATACCCCTATCATATATAACACCTAACTATTATAAACCTTATTAATTTAATCCCTACAAACTACTTTCAACCCTAACCCCTACTGCCTCTAATCCCTATCAACCCTAGAAACTACAAACCAATATAATTCAAACCTTTACAATTATTAATCATAATTGTTAACCACTTGAAACCTTATATACTAAAACTCCTAACCGATAATCCATGTAACCATAATCCCTTGTAACATTAAACTTATGACATGTATACCACTAGTCTCTTTCAATCCTTATCCATATAACTTATAAACCCTAAACCCTAACCTAAAAATCATAACCATTAAGGGCCCTCACACAATGTTGAGGGACATTTTAGATGCAATCATAGATGTAAAAAAATCACTCAATTTTTTGAAAACATAAACGTGTACATGTTTATTACATCTATCAATGTGTAGGCTCAAGTCTTCCATGATGAACGCCACACAAGATAGGAAAAGGATGAGATAAGAAACACGTACATGTTTTTGTTAGAGAAAATGTGTCCACAACATATAGAGAAAAAAAGAGTATGTGATTTACATAACATGTTATATTGCCCAATTTGTCCCACATTCCTCATTTCTTCCATTATAGCATGAATAATTGACTTTTGGGTGTACAATTGGCCAAATTGCGAATGAAACTAAGGATCATAGAAGGACCATCTTCCACCAAAGGTATCCATTTCCTCCATCTTAGGTAATTTGATCAAAAACCTTCCTTCTAATTTCATTCATCTGTATTCCCTATAAAAAATTAAACCCTAATGTATCAACTAGAAAATTACCAATACTCATAAACTTAAATCATTTTCATTGTACATATATAATCATGAGCATCCTTATGAATCCAAACCACTATACAAAAATATGCAAATTTTATCAAGTATATAGCAAGGGTGCATACAACTAAAAAAACATCAAGTGGAATCCATATCTACCCCAAGAACCATAAACATAGAGGCTAAATAGCCTATAGAGTCCAAAAATATTCATGCTTCAACAAAGAATTACATATCAAAATCCTCGCATATATTGGGATTTTATTCATCAATATCACCCTGTGCCCCCTCCTCTAGGCTCTATCCCTTGCCTCTACCGACAATCTTGAAGTTGGTCCTGTGAGAACATTAGTAAACACCCTACAGTTTTGATGAAACTTCCTAATCCTAGCGTTAAAATAAGGTTGAAAAGGTTCCCATGCTTAATAAGTGATTTCACTTGAGTGAAGGGTACATTTTTGTTAAGCCTAAGATATAGGAGTTCACCAAAATGCACCAACAACATCAAGGTACATAGGGAGTCCATTGTGCTTGATGTTGATGTTTGGGGTAGCTTCGGGAAAACATCCTCATAGATGTAGCGATGGCTCTTGGCTCAATGGGTCATGGTGATTTGACCTATGGAGGATGATGGTTCACTCACTAGTGTATGTGAGGCCCCTGGATGTATCCTTTCTTGGTCATGGTGCTTGGCCAAGTGGTAAAAGGCTTGGATGCTTTCAAATCTACTCCGTAGTTATGGGAGGCCCTGGTATAGTCCTTCTTGATCATGGCACTTGATCAAGTGGTAAAGGACTTGGGTTTCCCATCACATTTATATCTATATATGGTATTCATTATCATACCAACGTGGATTTGACTTTCCCATTCGTAGGGATTATCTACCCTTATTGGAATGGTGAGGTCTACTCTAGTGTGGGTGCACACACACTATATCTCTTCTAATATGGATGGATGTACATGTGAAGCAAGTTCATGGAAATACTTATTGGGAAATGAATACTTATCTTCTAGAAGAGCCTCTTCCCAATCCCATAACCATAACTAGCTGTGGAGGAATTTATCATGAAATTCCACTAACAGAGGCAACATATAGACAAGACTTCGCTAGTGTATGTAGTATTTCACTTCATCTACTTGTGAATAATAAGATTTCACAAAAGGATCCATCCCACATAAATGAGCCACACTTGTGACTAATATGATTATAAATTAACAAGGTTCTTCTTCAACATATTTTGTAGGAATCCAATTTTCACCATCCGCCATGTTCATTAGGGGCTCAACACTTCATAAAATTCCCATCTTGTCGCTCGGGTGGGATTTCCACAAATGAGACCACCTCTACTCTACTTTTTCTCCATCCACCATCACATTCAATCATACAATGAACCTGACCCTTTTTTATGGTCTTCTTCATGCCCTCAACGAATTCAATGTCACGTAGGATAAAGAACAACCAAAACACCCCATCATTTTGACATTTTTTAAATCAAATTTGATTAAAATCGCCCCTGAAAATTGCAATTTTTGCAACTATGTAATTTCAACAATCAACATGATTGCTACTAGAGTAAATTTTAGATTTTAAAACTACCCAGATCCTATAAATCATGATTTGAACAATGCAAACTGCAATTTCAGGACTTCCTTCTTTGTCGAATTCTGGCGGTCGGGGGAGATTTAGTTGTCACATATACTACTCCCTTGGATGTGCTTTTTTAATGCACACTTCCCACTACATTGTATATAGTCGTAGAATCCTTTAAGTCATTTTCATATCCTGAAGATTTAGGATTTTCTAATGCATGCTCCGCAATACTTTATAGCCATTTATAGTAAAACCTTCATATTAATAAAAAAACTAACTTGTCCATAGAGTATCTGAAGGAAAATTGGGCCTTATAAAAATATCATCATAAACGTTTAAAACGCGATTTGAATTAACCTTTTTAAATGTGAAAGAAGCCCCAACAATTCGATAAAAAATGCCTCTCCATTTTAAATTTCACCTCTTAAAAGATAATTTCAGTTATCTATGTTTATTTCTATGTTGTTGAAGTGTTAGAAGCTTTTATCAAGATTAAAATCATTTGTATGAGAGTGCAAGTCTAAGGGAGAAGCATAAATAAAACCATATTTATGGATATGGTTCATTTAATTGGGATGATTGGCAAAGTATTTATTTCACTCAAAGTAATTTAATTGATATACTTGTATGTAGAATTTATATGATTAAAAAAGAATAAATATTATTGATAGAAATTTAATTCACATAATTGTATATAGAATTATATCTAACATAAATTTACTAATGGATCAAACTTAATATAAAAAATTGCAACTTAAAATAATAACTTCTAAAAAAATTTGGACAATCTATGACACCACATAAACACATTGTGGATACTAGAAAAGAAAAATAAGATTTCCATAACCAAAATATATTTACAAATTGCATACATTCAAACCCAGTTGTACTCTCATGGTCACTTTCATTAAATGGAGAGTAGTTAATTGCGCCAAATATATCTTTTCTCAACATTGGAATCTCACTGCAAGTTAGTGGTCAAGCTAACATTACTGTTGCATCGTCTCATTAGTATCTCTTCAATCCAATGTACATCAACAATTTTGGGGGTTTTCATGTGCAGAAAACTCTGAAATCATCCCAACTATCCACACCTATATTACTAGAAACAGGATGATGGTTCATGTTTTTGAGGGGGGGAATAGTGTAGATACGGGAATGAGATGAAGACTAACATTTTCTTAGGTCATTCCTATTTCTAGAATCAATAACCATTTATCATTAAATGAATCAGTTCTTAGAATGATTATTCAAAAATTATTTTCAATTTCTCTAAGAAATAATTTCATTTATTATTGTTTTGAGATCCATTTTTGTTTTGGGTCATTTTCCTAGGAATATTTATGAATGTGGGTGGACATATTTTACAACACATAAATAGTACACTAGTATATGGAGAATTTAATGTCATTGAATGTTGTAGAAAGAATTCTAGAGTATAGCACATGTTTCTTTCATTGAATTTCAAAGAACTACTTTAGTTGTGAAGAGAATAATTGTTAACTTCAGTGATAATCCTATAGTCCTAAAATATTACCAATCTGCCAATAAGTTATGTTAAATTTTAATGTGGTATATTATTTTTTTCATATTATATTTCTTCCATCATCCATAAGTTATAGCACGTCATAAAATTGTGTTACTTAAAACATATAATAATTCACAACTCTCCATTATATAAAGGTTCAAAAAAACATGTACGTATTTTCAAAATGCAAAAGGGGGATTGACTAGTTTTATGGTTTAGGTGTGAAGGTTCCTAAATACATGGACTATCCACTAGCTATTTTTCTAAAAGTTTCTTAATAATGTTTGGCCATACTCTTTAGTAGACAAGTAAACTAGAGAAATATTTGAGGCATGTTGGGGATCAAAGCATTAAAACCATGATTTGATTTCATTTTCTTATTTCATGTTTCAAACTTGCTTTGCTAGACGTGACTAGTGGGAAATGGGGGAGCTTATTACTAATTTTAATAGTAGATCTATGGGAAGGTAGTGTTGAGGCATTTCAATCTCTAATTCCATACTATCCCCAAAGTGTTGGAGATAAAGCTTAATTTTCCACACTCATTTGCGTGCTTAATTTTCTTTCCTTCATTGACGAGTGCAATAACAATTGTTGTATTTCATTACGGGTAGAATAGATGGCACAAAAACTGAAAGAAGGGCCACCGTAGAAGCAATGCATTACTTTTTATTCAGTCTTATAATGACTCCATTGAAACACATACACTATTATTCATGAAAGTAAATGCATACTTGAAGCTTAGTTCTATGATTGGGAGGATCATAGAACTATTGTTGAATTAGAAGCGGTTCATTCTTTTTTATTTGGTCTTAGAATGACTCCACTGAAATGCATAAAATATTATTTATGAAAATGAACGAATAACTAAATATTACTTCTATCCATGAGATAATGAATCAAATATCCCAACAAGCATCTCTTATTTTAGAGTTCCCATGGTTTTTTTCTCCTATATATGTCATTATATTGCATGGATACTCATAGATTTTATCTTTTTCTTTTGTAAAACTCAATTTTTTATAGAAAAATTTGCAATTAAAACCATAAATGCTAACTTTGAATATCCCTATTATAAACTATTTCAAAGATTCATTTTCCATATTTGAAATTCTCTATCCAAATTTTGATTTTATCGTCTTCTCCGTTTGTTTTTTATTCTAGATTCTTGAATAACATTTATTAATTGACTAGTTCAAAAGGCTTAGGTTGGCCCTTACGATTGACAATTCGGAGTAGATTACCTATATCATTAGGGTTTTCTAACTAGTCATGCTCTTTTCAATATTATATATATTGGGCTTATTAATATTGAATTATGAGCTAAAGAGTACATGAAATAATTTTATTAATTAAAATATTAGAGGATCGTGGTTCAATATGTTAACTTTACAAAAGTTGTGGGAGATATTGGATGTGTGTTTTAAGATCAAAGAGATCATTAGGGTTTAAGGGTTAAATATTTTAGTGTTAAATAGGGTGTAGTAGGGTAGGTAAATAAGTATCTAGGCTATGATAGGTACAATTCTAATGGAATACATGAGAATCTAGATGCCCTTTTTTTTTTGGGGGGGGGGGGGGTATATGTATCCTTTTAAAGATTCAGGTGCTCAGACAAGATAAATGATTGTAGGTAAGGATGGTCAAGTGGTAGATTGGAAATAACGGTTACCTCAGAAGGAGCAGCCATAGATTGAATTTATACTTGACAAGAGGATTTAAAAGAAAACCAGGAACATTGATTATTTTCAGTATTTAGTCAAGTGGAAAGATCAGCCATCTGAAGATGTAGTGTGGATGACAGCAATGGAGATTTTCAAGTTGAATGTGGACCCTGAAGACCTATTGAAGAGTTATTTTTCTCCCCGGGAGTATGATGCAAGAGCATCAACTCAAAGTTCTACATTTTCTAATTAAGCAAACTTTGCTATTTTTCTACTCTTTGTAATAGATTCTAGAAGTCTAGGGTTAGTTGTTGAATTAATTGTAATTAGGTTCTGAGATAAATTTAGTTTAATTATAATAATGGAAAATCTCCACTGATGTCCTCAAATCTTGCAAGAGGTTGCTCGAGGATAGCGTATGTTATGTACTTGCTTTCTTTAGGAGTCCAGATCCTACTAAATCGGATCTAACAGGTTTATGGAGTGTTATTTAATCATTGAATGTAATTGTGCAAAGGGTTGTTGATGAAATGAAGAACATAGCACCTAGACCCTGCGTTTTATTGCATATTCATTTGTCTTCTTTCAATAACCAAAAAATTGTATAAATTCCCTATGTATGAGTGAATAGAGCACCATCAACAGAGATCTTTGGAAGCAGAAGGTTGCGGTGTATCTATTTGAATGCAAGGGGCGTGAAATTGATCATTTGATGCACTGATCAATTTAATGATTTGTAGCTTCAGTTAACATGAGAGAATGACACAGACAGAAAAGATCCCATTCGAAAAAGAAGGAAAATCTTGGATAATCAACACCAGAGGAGAGAAATCGACGATCCAAGATAGTTTCCGCAAGGCCAAGGTACAAGTTTGTTAAGATGCGGACAACCGAGATTGTGCAGTGGAGATCGAGGTTGAAGAGATGAACGACCCAGATGGTATTTCTCTAAGGTGAAGTGTGTAGAATTTAGACCTCTGAAATCCAAACTGAACATTTCACAAGCGATCATAGATCAATGTCATGTTCCCAAATTTTTCTATGGTCCATGGGGTAATTTTTTCCTAAGTCACCTAGGCAATAAGTATTTAATTAATGAGCAAGTATGGAAACTACCTTATGGAAGATGCCTAAGGTTGTATTTGGGAATTAAATGGACAAGGTGCCCCCCCCCCATGTAGTTATTAACCCCATCAATAAGTCTAAGTGATTAATTAAATGAGAATTTAATTAATGGGGTATTTGTGAGGCAATTATACCATAGTGGTTGATTAATTATTAATTAATTAATTAAACTCTAAATTTTGGAGTAATATTGAGTTTGTAATATTTTTATTAATAATTCTGGCTAATAAATATTGGCAAGTGGTGATGACAAGACTAGGAGGTCCAATTTGAGCAAGTAGGGACAATCTTGCCTAAGTGGCAAAATCTCAGGAAAAGTAAGGAATCAATTGGAGGAAAAAAAGCAAAAAAAGAAATTAGAAACTGGAAAAAGTGGAAAAGAGGAAAGTAAAGAAAGTGGATGAAGAAAACCATTCAGAAGGAAATTAGAAACATTCAGAAAATCTCACTAAGGCGCACTTTCCAATTTCAGTGAAGGAAGGTAAAGGAAGGAAATTTTTTCAAAGACAAAACTTGCTAATTATCTCAAGATGGCGCCCTCATGGATTTGGAATAGGATGGGCAAGTGGGTAACCTACTCTCATAGGTTACCAAGCCAAGAAACTTGCTTAGTAGGTAATCTTGGAGTTTATAAAATAATCCAACCGACTCCATTACACAACTTTTGTCATTTGCAATTTTGGTTTGAGAGCTCTGAGCTTCTCAACTGTTGAGTGATGTGCCTCAACAATTTCTCTTGGGAGATGTGCCATAAGGACTTGTGAGTTTTCTATGAGTGTTATGTAGGTACAATAGATAGTATTACATCCAGTGACATCCATTATTGAGCAGCAGTGAAGATCTATTGCTTGATTAGAGAAGAGGATTCCATTGGAGGGGTTTTGCAGTTAAGTTTGAGGAGAAAACACCAAAGATGAAGAGTAATATGGGAAGGTGTTCTCAGAATCCTCTGTGAGCCCAATCAGTGGTCATTTGCAGACATAAGAAGATGTACATTCCAGAATATCGAGTTCCCCCTCTCTTCTCTCACTTATACTCTTCGCACTGCCAGATTGGAGGTGATTTTCCTAGAAGAGGAGAACCAGAAGGTTATGAATTTAATGGAAGGTATTTACATTCATATTGCAGAAATTTCAGACATATAACAATTATATGGGCTGATAAATACTTCCAATTCAGATCCACAGTAATTATCTCCTCTCTACTTAATTCTACTAGCTCATGTAAGAAGAAAATAACCTGTAAGGCATTGTCATTTGCAAAGCAAGCACTAGAAGATAAAAGAATTGTTCTGAACTATATATTGGATGTTTATTGGTCATAATAATTAATATTAAACTTAATATAATCATCAAAACAAAGTATGCATTTATTTTAAGCGGTTTACCATTGCAAAATCCAAGACTAGCTAGTTTGATGCCTAAATTCGACTAGTTTTTCCATTTTGTCTATAAAATTCATTATGTGCACTCTTTTGTTAATCCGTTAGTTGGAGCAGGTCCTTGACACATCCTAGTATCTATAACAGCCCTCATTTCTAGAATTTGGTATCCTTTAGACAATGTGTGGGAAGTTCTGAAAAAGACTAGCTCCACAATCACGGGAGAGACCAAAAGCCCCAATTCTCTACAAACTCTTCCAAGAATGATCATTTATCATTTTGAACATAAACAGAAACCCATGGAATATCATAAAACCTGATTATCCTTCCCGATCTTGTTTGTATATGCGGATGTACCCAGAAAGCATTGCGGTAGGCTTCAACAGCAGCTGATGTCCGAAACATAAATGGTCTCCGTACGTTGTACAAAGGATCCAATTTCTAATTGTCAAATTTGTTGCTTCACATTATCCAATAGAAATTCTAGAACTGAAAGTTCATCCTACCAAACTCAGTTTCAAGTCTCCTTACCCGTCACTGACTTCCTGCTCTGTTTGGTGAATTGATTAAAAAATGGACAAGTAAATTTTATTTAAAATTCTAAACTTAAGTTAATATCTTGGTCAAATTCTCCCAAGGATATTACAATCAATGGACTCGAGAATCCATGAAGAGATCGACGACTTGAAGAGCATTTCGCTCGTGTACGTGAGCAAGTCTCAATGGTCAAACCGGACACAAAATATTCATTAAATTCACCCTAAGTCTAATTAACCCCACCATTGATCCGACATCTTGCCGACCCAAAGGTCCTAAAAAATTGTGGAGGCACACTTGCGGATCTTATGGTCCAAAGAGACTGCAAAAGGATCTTTGTGGAAGCCATTTGCGGAAGGATTTGCGAAAATACACCCGCAATTGCAGAAGGGAGACACACCCGCAACTACGGGAGGAAGGTGACTATGGAAGGTCGATTGTGGAAAGGAGATTGCAAGAAGACAATTGCGGAATTCAATTGTGGAAGGATTTGTGTTCGACGCTTTGCAACTAGGTGAGACCCGTGATTCCGCAATTTCTATAAAATCCAGTTTACCACCTGTTTGGAATCTGCCCTTCAAAAACCGCTGCAGAAGAAAGACTTGGTTGTTTCAGATAAGTTTGGAGGTTCTGTTATACTTGGAACCTAACTATTCCTGGGATAGCGGATTGGATTGGGTTTTATGATCCTATCCTGCATCAATATCACTCATACTTGTTGATCATAGTTACAAGACTACCTACTACTTGGACATGTTTTCATTGAAATATTTAAACATGGATTTGCAAAATCCGATGCTACCAATAGATTTCCCATGGGCTCATAGGGCTATGAATGAATAACTAAAGCCCCAGTTCCCTAATGTGTAGATGGATGGGTGAGCTTCTGTTGGTGTTGGTAACATGGAAAATGATGGAGGAATAGGGATAAAATGACATAGAACACATGGGTATAGGGAGGATGTTCGAGATATTGAACACTAGAGACCTCCATAAAGCGTGGCTTTTACTACTATAAAGCATATCTTTTACTACCATAAAGCGTACCAATAGTGACCTCCATAAAAGGTGGCTTTTACTACCATAAAGGATGGATTTTACTATTGGTGAGTCCCTAAGATATCTCTAGATCACTTCTATGGTGAATTCGCTTAGCCATGTAGAGTATATCATGAGTAATTTCACTAATTCTAGTAATATACAATTCATTCTCTCTCTTAATCTTGTCTCGCTTCTCTTATCTCTCTCGCAAGCTTTATGTGATCTTTCTACTAGCTAGGTTAACTGTAAAAACTTCACATAGTATCAAAGCTTTGTTTCTAGGAGAAATCACATAAGCACTTTATTTGCAGGTTCAAAAGGAAGATGTAGTCAGAAAGAAAGGAGGATTTGTCAGCAATTCTTCTCATGCCACATAATTATTTCAAGTGGGAGATAAAAACATTGCATCAACTCATATGAAAAGTCTTGTACAAAATAAAAATGGCTACAAAAGTTGAGGCAACATTAGCTATCGAGAAAAAAGGGTACCTCAATCACATGGATGAGGCCTATGGCCTTACTTGCATCTTAATGTCCCTGGAGTTGTTGTTTCACATTTAAACTTCTACCACTCCATATGAGATTTGGACAAAGTTGAAATCTCTCTTTGGAAATAAGGATGAAATGAGTAGCCACATGCGTGAGGTAGAGTTGATTTCCTTGGATCTAAGAAACTTTGAAAACATGTAGGAATTCTTTGCGAAGTTCAAGTCACTTCTTCTTCATATAAACGGATGTGGTATTGGCAATCATCTCTTCACAATCAATTGATCCTTTCTATTTTGGAAAAACTTGGTCTAGAGTATGTTGTATTCGTCTCAACATTCCATACAGTGAGATTCACTTCAGGAACAACATGGAAAACAACAACATTGGATCCCTAACACATTAAAAAATAATCTCATCGAAATGGGGACAATCAAGGGTTCCAATGTGCATGCACTTGTTTTGCATGAGAGCTGCAAAACATTCAATCTAGATTCCAAGCATAAAGGAAAGGGGAAGGTTCATTCTGAACAAAAGAAGAAAGGAAATTCCAAACCCTTTGATGATTCCTCCAACTCCAATAGTGTAAAGGGAAATAATGGGAAGTCCAAATGTGGTTACTACAACCTTGGATATCATCCTGAATCATCATGGATGAAGAATACAATAGATATCATGGTGAAGGAACTTCAACATAACAATCTTTGGGATGGAATTCCCGAGAATTCCAAGAAGAAGTCAAGAGATCAACCACCAAAAGAGGTAATTGACATGCTTTAATTGCTATTCATTCTTCTCTCGATGCATGGATATTGGATTCAAGTGCATCCCATCATATTACAACCACAAAAAATGTTTATCTTCTATTGTTCCATGGATGGGTCCTCCCATCCTCATGGGTGATGATACTCCAATATAGGTCAGTAGAAAATTGAAGAGTATAAAACCAACATGGAATTTTTGAGAATTTATTGCATGTTACAAAACTCTCCATGAATCTACTCTTTGTTTATCATATAACACATTTAGGCATAGGAAAAAATGTAGAATTCACACATGATTTTGTAACCATATATGACATGCATGATAACTCCAAGATTTTTGTTGGTGAGAAAAACCATCAATATCATTTGTATACATTCACTAAGTTTATTGCTAAATTTGATTCTACTTTACTACTAACTCATGTTGATGATGATAGTAGACTTTGGAATGATAGTTTTTGTCATCTAATCTTCAAATACATGCAGGAACTCTACAAGTAGGGAATGATCACGGGCTTGCCCCACATACACTTTTCCAAAGGAGCTTGTCAAGGATGTGCGATTGGAAAAAATCCTCAAGAAACGTTTAAGAAAAGGAAAGCTTGGACGGAATCCCCTCCTTTAGAGCTCATCCATAATGATCTAATGGGACCCCTTGCTTATCCGTCCATTATCAAGGTGAGGTATGTGCTTGCATTTATTGATGATTTCTCATGATACACTTGGGTGTATTTTCTCAGGAAGAAGTCTAAAGTTTTTCAGAATCTCGAAGACTTCAAAGTGTGTTAGATAATTCTTCCTACGGATAGTTAAACTCTCTCATGGACATAGCTAAGTCCCTAGATACTTAATCCATGACAGAAACTTAACAAATGGTGATATATTATCCTATATCTAGAACAATACATAACCTATTGAACATGGAAGAATAAATGAAGAAGTAAAACTTACCTCCAACCTGTAGGTTGTCCTAGCTCCATCTCCAAGCTTGATCTTCAAGGCTTGAAACTGTAAAACAAGACAAAGGAACAAAACTTCCAAGCAAGTAGATGTATTAATATAGATCTAATCTACAAAATATCATGCATCAATATAACAAGAGACAGGACATGGGAGAATAGGCCAAGTTATAATTAAGAAATCCAAAGAAGTTGATTACAATGTTATACCTTGATTTCCAAGATGATAGGATCCCCTTCCAAGCTCTCCTCCATCACCTTGCAAGACTCTTAAGATCAAGATGACCTCCTCATTTGTTTTCTCCAAGAATTATAGGATCATAGGTTTGGTGTTTCCAATATCACCCCCCCCTAACTCATGGATGGTCCTCCTTAAGTAGGATTTGGGAAAGCCAACCACTAAGAAGAGATTATGAATCTAAGTGAGGAATATGTGGATCAAGGATCTAAAAAATGCCAAGGAGGGAATGTGAGAGAGGATTCGAAGGGGAACCTCATCCCATGAAAATCTCCTCGAAATCCAAAATCCAATATCTAAGGAAAATGGCTATTCAAGGAATTTCGTGCCCATATAACTAAGCAAAGCGCGAAAATATTGAAATTTCTGCTCCCCCATAGGCATGCAAGGCACTAAAAATATGTAAATTTCTCTCCTAGGAACACTAGTAGGGTGCGAAAATTCCAGTAAGAGGTAGTTTTGGGAGATGGTTAAGGTGGGTTTCGACCCCTTGTTTGTTGGATTTGCTTCCGATTATGACTAGGGAAGGGACCAACATTAGAATGAAGGGTCCTAACACCTTTAGCAGGAAAAAACATCATGTTTTCCATGGTGGTGAAACATGCAGACTCTCACTTACACATGGTGTGGCAATTTGAGGTATAACACAAAGCATTTGAAAATACTCGGTTTCGGAAAAATATCAAAATAATTCGCATAGACAATGGGGGGGATATGTGAACAAGAATGACCACCATCTTTGTTCAGATGGAGGTATAACTATAGCATACAGTTCCATACACTCTATAGTAGAATGGAGTAGCTAAGAAGAAGAACATATCGCTCAAAGAGATGACCAATTGCATGTTGTGTGCAAGGTCTCTTCCTTCCAAGCTATGGGATGTGGAGCTTAACTATGCTGACTACATTCAAAACATATCTCCTCACATATCTATCAAGGATAGGACTCCATTTGAGGAATAGAGTGGCAACAAACCATAAGTCACCCAATTCTGAGTATTTGGATCATGCACATGGGCCCGCATACCCTTTGAAAATAAGAAAGCATTAGATCCTCAGAGCATCGCACGCATCTTCGTGGGATATGTCGATGGTGTGAAGGGTTATAGATTGATTGATCCCTCAATGGACAAGATATTTACTGAGAAAAGTGTCAAGTTCAAGGAAATTCCCTTGCATGCACAATTGGAGCCACATGCAGAGACCATTGTTCCTTTTCTTGCACCAAACATCTGTGATGATGAGTCCACCCATTCAGATCATGGTTCAAAACTAATTTCTGAATCTGATTCAGAAGAACATGAGCATGCATTGATTCACATCCAAGCCCTAATTATGATTCTAGTGGTGATTCAATATCCCCTATGAGATATCAGAGAATAAGGAGCTTAAGAGAGATACGTGCACATACCACCCTGCAGGAAGTAGGTGACCTTGTGGGGGATCCAACATATCTGAGGAGGATAAGGCCCCAATTTTAGGAGCCTCCTAATGCACTCACATCTACTCAACCGATGTTTCTTGTGCATTGTTATGTGGTTCTAGATTCAGACCTACAAACCTATGCAAAGGTTGTAGAGAATTCCTTTTGGGAAGCTGCTATGTAGGAGGAGTGCAACTCTCTCCTTGAGAACTAGACTTGGGATCTGGTTCTACTTCCTTTAAACTATAATATTGTAAGGTGAATATCGGTCTACATTATCAAGAAGGAAACAAACATACAAGTGAGCAAGTCCAAGGAAAGATTGGTTTCCAAAATATTTCAACAGATCCACGGGATAGACTATAATGATACCTTTTCTCCAGTAGAAAATATGGACTCCATCTGATTGGCCCTTTCCATTGTAGCAGTCAGGGAGTGGGAATTTCACTAGATGGATGTGAAGAATTCATTTCTTCATGAGGATCACTCAAAGGATATTTATATAGATTAGCCTCAAGGGTTCATACAGAACTTGTCCTTAGCATGTCGACTGAAAAAGCCACTCTATGGCCTCAAGCAGGATCCTAGAACATGGTATGTGAAGATGGATGCTTATTTGCTTTCTTGACACTTTATGAGATGCAAATCAGATCCAAACATCTTCATGCTGAGAACCTCATATTTTGTGTGTATCATAGTTTTGTATGTTGATGACCTCTTCATCCGAAGAAGTTCAGCCTCAGCAATTGCTACAATTAAAGGCATTCTGCATGAAGGGTTCTCTATGATGGACATGGTTCCACTCCACTATTTCCTTGGTCTCGAGATCAATCAAAATGATTTTGGAATAAATCTACCTTAGAGTAAGTATGACAAGGATCTCTTGGATAGATTCCACTTGACTGACTGAAAGTTAGCAACCACGCCCTTTTTGTCTAGGGTACATCTTGAGGATGGTAGGGATACACCATTAGCGGATAGAACCTTGTATCGACAACTTTTGGGGATCCTTTTGTATCTTACCCACACCCAAGCAAATATTTCATATGCAGTGGGGGAATTTTACAAGTACATGCAGGAGTCCCATGAATCTAAAAGGATGCCAAGCACATCCTCAAATATTTTAAGGGAACTACCAGTTATGGCATCCATTATGCAATAGGTTATTCATTGGAACTCATGGGATTCATATATTATGATTGAGTTGGTGATAGCAACGATCGCAAGTTCACTTCCAGATACATTCTTAGTTTAGGTTTTGGTCCCATCTGTTGGTCAAGAAAACAACAATCAACAATTGATTTATTGTCAGTAGAGTCCAAGTACCTAGGAGAAGTCAACATCATTGTTCAAGCACTTTGTCTTTAGAACTTCCTTACTGAGCTTGACATCTAGTTCCATCGGTCGACTGCTATTTGGTGTGACAATTAGAGTACTCTCAAATTTTGTAGAGACACGATGTAGAGACTATGGAACAAACACATCAATATCCATATTCATTTCATCAAAGAGCTAGTGCATGTTAGGATAATCAATTTGTAGTATTGTTCATCTCTCGAACAAATTGTCGACTATTCACCTTGATCAAAAGTTCCACTTCCTACGTGATTGTCTTGGAGTGAAGGACATAGTTGCTTAGCAACTTCCTTTATTTCCTCTTCTTTGATACATTTTACTTTGAGGGGGGGGGATTTCCCATGATGTTTTCTCTCTTTCCTCTATTTTTCAGTGTTCATCCTTAGTTGCATTGTAAAATGGGTGCCTAACATGGCCTTGGTTTCTGGGACCCATTCATTATTTACACCCTAGTAGTGTTCAGGGGGGGTGTTGGAGATATTAGACACTAGAGACCTCAATAAAATGTGGTTTTTACTACCATAAAGTGTGGCTTTTACTACGGCCATAAAGCATGGTTGTTACTTCCATAAAGCACACCAATAGCGACCTCCATAAAGAATTTATGTTACTACCATAAAGCATGGATTTTACTATTAGTGAGTGTCTAAGATATCTCTAGATCACTACTATCATGAATTCACTCTTCAACAATTGTACATCACTGTAGTGATTTTTAAGATAACTTAATGGTATGCTTGTTGGAAAAAGGAGCGTCGGTAAAACATACATTCGATTACATCGGGCTAGGTTAGAACAAAAAAAATATTGACTAGTATTTCATTTTTATAATTCATTTTAGTACTTGAGAAATCATAAGCATCAGTGCATAGCATCTTTGTTCGATCGTCCCTTCATTAATACTACTTAGTTGTCAAACTCCTCCCGTATTTTGTTTCACCAATGGATTGGAAACATTTTTGTAGAATGGTTCAATATATTCATTTTATGTGTATGTGAAAACCATGCCTCTCAATCAGCAAGAGAGTAGGTAAAGTGTTTCCTACCTACTCATTTACAATTTTAAAAGATTAAAATTTTAAATTTAGCTATAATTTGCTAAATTTTCAATTTTACTTTCCATAGTGCTTTCAAGGTGTTTGATGTAAAATGTGCCCTATTAATAAATAGAGTGCATCATCAATGGTTTATTTTTCGGTGCAATTTCCCCCCAACCAATGGTGCGTTAAAATATCACAAGTGCATTGTTAACACCAATGTGCTGAAAATATGAGCATTCAACTAAACTGCTTTGTAATATATAGAAGCACCAATATAGGTGCATCCTATTATTACAAATGGACTGGTGAAATGAAGAGTTTATAAATAATGTATTTATTTATCAATGTACTTTATAAACTACATCTTCAAAATAGTAAATACACATCATACAAAAATAAAAATAAACATTAGAGCCACATTCTCACAATGCACTTGATAATATTAGAAAGCATCATTAACGGTGATTATTAATATAAAAAATGCATCGAGAAAGCATAAAAAATTTACCACACCTTTGCATAAGGTTGACGAGATACCTCAGATCTAGAGACCTAGATTGCGACATAGGCTAGATCATAGACTCCATTAAGATCTTGTAGATCAATTATCTAGACTATTGGATTGGTAGGGAGTGCGCCCTATATGAGTTTCCCATATCATAGAGGACCTTGATCTTGTAGCTATATGGACAATATTGATGCATCATATTATTAGTGCAGGTAGGATACTCGATAGGAGGGATCGTCCACATCCTACATCCTCTCCTCCACAGGTTTAGTGACCACCCTCTCCTCCTCACCAATCCTACTAACCAAACACTCCTCCTCCACAGGTTGAGAGACTACTCTCCTCCTCATTGAGCCAACCAACCACCCTCTCCTCCTCCATAGGTAAACCAACCACCCTCTTCTCTTCCACGTGCCAACGAACCAACCTCTCCTATTCCACAAGTCAATTGACCACCCTTTCCTATTCCATAAGCCGACCAACCCCCCTCTCCTCCATAGGGTGACTGACTAGCTGTGATACTTGCTCCACTCATTAGATCTATAGATGTGATGGTTGCACCGGGTGATATAGGTTATGGTGGAGAGATATACCAGTTGCTTCATTCTATGTATGGTCAGTTATTTTGCTAAGACTTCTTCAACTATGATTCTCAATATTCCTTGGAAACAAGTCACGAAGTTTTGTTTCAAGTGACATTGATCAATTTATTGTTCCATGTAATTATTTTTTGATCAAGGTGATGATAAGGTATAATGGTTGATTTTGATATAATGGAATTGAAACCATGTGCTTCATTATTTATTGATGTGTTAATACTCTTGCACTAAGATATGATCTTGTTAGTGGAAACATATTGATCTTTAATTATAACCCAATCCATAGAGGTCACTTTGTCAATTAATAGTATATTGGCTTTTTCAATTATTATAGAAAATTTCGTCAATGATAATAGATTTGTCCTCAATTAAATAGGGTATGTAGAAGGTGTTTCATTGTCAAGTTGTTTCTTGGTTTTTGGTTGTGTCTAGTTCTTAATTTTTAACTTCTTGGCTTCTTCAAGCAAGGTTTGAAAGCGAAGAAATTTCTTCAATGTTTTTCAACAAGACTTTATCAAAATTTGTTTCTCTTAGATCTTGTTTTTATTGTCGCAATTCTTGATCGCATTGTATTGCAACACTTGCAAAATCAATGCTTCATCATTGATTTCCATGCTATGAATTGTTTCCTCAAAATCTTTGAAATTATTCTCTTGAACTTCGTTTATAATCTATGATTCCATACTTTTCATTTTAAATAGTTGAGTTCAAGAGTGAGAAGGGGGTTTATGTTCCATAGCTCATTGAAATTTTTTACAATGACCTCTCTAGTCATACACATTATTTCAATGTTGACATTAAAATAAGACTTTTTTTACTTTGTACTTGACTACTTTATAATTGAGGGTATGGAATGGTCCATTGATGATATGCTTTACTTTTTAAATCAACATTACCTTTTTATTGCACTGAGAGGGATTTCTAGAATCCACTATGAGGGAGAAGTGTAATTTCGTGCTCAACATGGAGTTGACACATGTTGTTTTAATAAACTAATAAAATATTAAGTAAAAAAACTTACAAGGTCAACCCTAACCTAATGTTCACAACAAAGAGATATATATTCCAATGAATTAAAGTTAAAAAAAATAATGAAACATGGAGACTTCTTGTGATCTATGTGTGATCTAGGCAACATTCTCACTATCCAAGTATAGAGCTCTCACTATTTTCAACCACGGGGCATATGTAATCTAATTAACTGTTAACCAATGCAAATGTGGCTATGTTCAATTAATTACTTTATATGGATATACATAATTTATATCTTTTTATCTTTTTTTCAATTTACATTTTTTTTTTACAATGGTGATGCCATTCATCTTTTATGATTTCATCTAATATAGTTGTAGCACCAGCATAGGTCCATCTTAACTCTGAATCTATCATGCACCGATTGGAATCAAATCTCTCAAGATGTGAATTTTTCTTTGATTTTTTGCACTCAAAAAAAGTTTGCATATCAAGAGATTTTATCCCTATCAACACATGATAGATCCAAAGTTAAGATGAATCTATACTGATATATAACCTTGGCACCTCTTTCAATTTTATCCTTGGGAAATTACTTTTATTACTCCCACCAAATGACAAGGCCCTTCTTAATTGTATGTTCAAACTTAGTTTTTAGTTCGACCTTTAGCTATTAGTTACATCCATACATAAAATGAAAAAAATCAAACTTTTGTTTTCATAATGTTCAAATAAAATAACTATTTAATAGTAAATTTTAAAGGGAATTATTTGTATTATTATTGGTTGATAGCCTAATTTTATCAATGAGATCAGAAGATTACAAATAAAAACAAATATCAAGTAAGTGTTAGGCCATAGATGGCATGAGTGTGTAATTGGTATCATTAATTGTTGGCGGCATTAATGCACATTACATCTTGTCATGCATGTGTGTAGTGTTTCATAGAATGGTGAGTTAACATAAGAAGTTGTTGAGCCCTCATTCATCAACTCATTTTCCTCTTAGTATAGCTTTAACTTTTGTGACAACTATGCACAACCCACTAGCAATTACACGGCTTGGCACCCCTAAAGATACTAGTGATCTCATGTGATTGTTATCATCGAATCAAGCATACCAGTTTTAGCATGCCAATGAGATGGATTTCTATGTGTAGGACCAAGGAGGCCAGACACTCAGATTCTCTCAAAGCTACACTGGCCATGTTCTTTTCCACTCTCATTTAATCTATGTTCGAAAATAATTTGTCATGGATTATGGTAAGAAAGTCAAAATCTCCATCGACCTAATGTTTGGTTTGCTCTAGATTGGTATTTAAGTGGAAAACTTATAGTCAGATGACTAATTTTGTGAAAAGACCAATCAATTTGGTTTGACACTAGGCTTGCATTTTAAGTTGTGTTAAATTATCAAATTATTTGTTTTCTCATATCAGCATAGGATCACTTGGGGCATATTCTAGTTTGTAGGTTTTAAGCCCTTCTTTCAGTAAGAATGAGAAATTTGCTTATGTAGGTAAAGGAAATTCAAAAAACTCAGAAAGATTGTCTTGATTTCATTTTATATTGTTATTTGGCCCAATTGAGGTGATTTTTTTTATGAAGTCGACGTGAAGTAGATAAAGGAAATTTGAAAAGAGTCAAAAATTGCATTTTATATTGTTATTTGGTCTATTTGAAGTGAGCCTTTTTTCAATTGAAGTTGCCATAAAATTTGAGATTTTTGTGTTCTTTTAAGGTTTTGGTTTGTTTGTGCTTCCTCTCAAATTGAACAATTTGCTATGTGAGTCTATCATTCCCTGGCTCGGACTCTATATATGAGGTACTCGTATTAACTCAATATAAATTATTTATCTTTCTCTTGTTAATTTTGTATGTAGGAGTTCTTGCTATGGAATTGAAGTCCCTTCATGACTACAAAGGATATGCCCTACAATATCTTTGTCACCATGTAAATATACTCTGTCTCTAAATAGGAATGTAATATGGATTATTTTCAAGTCCGTCTTCTTTATTTTTTAAAATAAAGATCTTTTTAAATTATTTGAAATGCAGGAAGTAAAGAGCTACCATCCCTTATTATAATGGGATTGAAGGTGGAACTCTATGAGTTTGTCGAGTTTGTCCAGTAACAAAATAATACAAAGTAAAAAGTATTAAATATTATGTCAGCCATAAACAAAATAGAATAATACAAAGTAAAAAGTAAATATGTGAGTTAAACTAGAGACTTTAGAGCTTAGGATTAGGTGGTAAATATTATGTCGGCCATAAACAAAAAAGAATAATACAAAGTAAAAAGTAAATATGAGACTTAAACTAGACACTTTACTTTTTACTTTTAATACAAATTAAAAAGTAAATATGAGACTTTAGAGTGTTTGTAACAAAATAATACAAAGTAAACAAAAAATAATAATACAATGTAAAAAGTAATAAATATTATGTCGACCATAAACAAAAAAGAATAATACAAAGTAAAAAGTAAATATGATACTTAAACTAGAGTCTTTAGAGCTTAGGATTAGGTGGCTCAGGTATTGCACTCGAGGAGCTATTCAAGGAGAGGTTTGCACCTCAGGAGATTTGATCCCTCTCGACGCTTGATAGAGACTAGGATTTGGATCTAGGCTGATTTAACTAACCTATGATTACTTATTAATTGCCAGTGAAATCATGCTTAATACTCTAGAGTCTTGCTATGAAAATGATTTAGAGAGCATTTCTTAACTATTTGCACTTGCAGCAACATGGCTTCTTAGCTAGGGTCATATTTCGATCAATTTGATCGATCAAACCTAGTTTGACCAAGGTCAACCTTGGGATCCATGATGAGATGGACCAATTTATGTATGATGTTGATCCATGGTCTTCTATATACCCTTTTGATGATTCCATATGATGGGGACAGGATTTAGATGAGGATTGATGCAGTTTGTCATGATTATTATTATTTCCAGATCATCATATTTTTACTTGTCTGGGTATGGTGGACCCTACAGATGATCCTACAGGTTATCATGAGGTGTATGCGTACTCATATCTAGTGGATTTGAGTCTTCTGTATCCATTGAGACACTTATCTATCAGTTCCAGGCACTCCCATGCATGTTATGAGCAGTTTTCTACCTGTTGACTAGTTTGGCCATGCTGGTGTGGCTTGTCCAGCCATATCATTGGAGGCCAGTCATTTCCTAGGGAGATACAGGGAAATGGGGTGGTACAACCACTTTTTATTACCATATTACACCCCTTTCGGACATGATGGTGTTAACACCTAAAAAGTGCTCACTAGCTCATTCCCTTACTCACATGACACATTTGTCCACTTTTCCACCATCTGAGCCTCTGAAACCAACAAAAGGTCACCAAAAGACCTTAGTACACCCCTTTTTCCATTAAAAAAGATTATTTTTCCAAGAAAATCATAAAAAACCCTCAAAAAGGGTCCAAATTCCCAAAAATATTAAAAAGGGAATTAAAATATTATTTTTATTCAAAAAAGGAAAAAGGAGGGAAAAGTACCTAAACCATGTTGGTCAATACCATTTGGTTTCCACAAAACCACAAATGGTATTTCCCACCACCAAAACCTATAAAAAGGTGGTAGGGGCTCCTCATTATACATCCATCCATTATCTCATCCTTATGCTGCTGAAATCTTCCTTGAGCATTTTAGCCATTGCAAACCACATTGGAGAAGAGACCATTGGAGATTGGAGTTGCTCATCCTTGGAGCTATTCAACCTCGCCATTAGAGGTATTGATTCCGCAAGCACTTGCTTGCCCCATTCTTTCAATACAAATTCTTTATTTTATATGTTCTTATTCTTGATGTTAAATTATTTTTGTTATTTGCTTAATATCTTTGCTTAGATCCATGAATAGTCTTGTGTATTTAGTTTCTTGTTTTTATTTCTATTGAAACTGCTGCTACTAGTTAGCAGGTGCCCATAGCGCTAAGCCTGGTTTCAAAACCGGGCCAACAGTTTTTGGCGACTCCGCTTTGGTTTGAACTATAGATCTCTAGTTTTGCCTTTAATCTTAGTTTTTTATGAGTTTTTAACCTTTAGATCCATAGATCTGCCATCTTAGACAGCAGATCCATTGCTGCTCTGAGTTTTGGCCCCATAAACAGCCCGAAATTTTCAATTTTCGGGTTCGTTTCTCGGTTTCCGTGCACGGCTTCCGCCTCGCGGTTTTTTGCCAGACAGTCGCGCGGTCCATCGCGACTTTTCTGCGTTTTTCCGCGCGGTCCATCGCGGCGTTTTGCCAGAGAGTCGCGCGGTCCATCGCGACTTTTCTGCGTTTTTCCGCGCTGCCCATCGCGACTGTGCGGTTAAAACCCGCGCGGTCCATCGCGCCTGTACGGCTAAAACCCGCGCGGTCCATCGCGACTGTGCGACCAAAACCCGCGCGGTCCATCGCGGCTATGCGTCCAAAACCCGCGCGGCTGAATTTTTCATTCGGCCATCCCGATTTTAAAAAAAAAAAAATTTACTGTACTTTCTGCCCATAGCACATTTTTTACAGTATTAAATTCTGCATATTTGACAGCTTTAAAAAAAAAAAAAAAAAAAAAAAATTAAAGTGCATATCTAGAAATCTTTTTAAAAATTTTCAAGAAAGTGAAAGAAAGACTCATTTTGCATTTTCATCTAGATTCAAATTTTTTCCTGTTTACTTCTTTAAAAATCTTGCCCTTAGCAATTTTTTTTTCTTGAAACGAAGAAATCCATTTATTTCTTTTAAAAAGAAGTCTATTATTTGCTTTCATAAATCCAAGAAATCCTTTGTTTTTTGAGCTATTTTTTGAAAAGCATTTAAATTCCTTTTTAGTGAAAAAGCCATAAATATTTGCTTTTTATTTTCGAAAAATCCTTTATTTTTTGAAAATTTCCTATAAAGCATTTAATTTTTTCAAAGTTCAGTTTACAACACCTCACGTGCACTCACACGATCACTTAATTGAACTAAGCCTTAAAAACGTACCCTAATTTGAACACACTTTTAACCCCACTTGGGGAACACTAAAAGAATTCTTGTATCTAGGTAGTATTGGGGGGATAGGTGTTCCAATAACACCCCTCAGTTCTTACATCTGAGACATAGAAGTTGTCCAATTAGGGAGCTAAAATCTCTTAGTACTTTTTGGCGCGGTCACAACCGGTTTGTGGGAAGACCTCTCCCTTAGGAGGGTTGAAGTCGCGAGGATGGTTCCGGAAGCCTGAGTGGAATACCGAAATCCATTCAGTAACCGAAGGGCTACCATTCGCAGTTCTCGGGATATCCCTGTATTGGGATATTGTGATCAAAGGACCAAATGGCAGATTTACCTTTTCTCGACGCGTCATGAACGGAGTATCCTAATAGCCTGTATTTAGGATTGATTACCCGGTGTCCCTCCCGGTAGGGGGATATCTAGCCGTTGTCTCAACATTCATATTGTCTGACTTGGATTTCATCACCTTGCAGAGGATATCGTCTGTTTGAGTCACAATACTTTTAGATTAGGTGTTTGCATGATTTCAACCTACCTATGGTCTAGTTACACCTATTTTTTCTAGGAGCCGTTTGCATGTTGGTATTCTGACCAGTTGTTGCATTCCTCCACTTATTGTAGCACAGCTGCTAGAATAAGTGCCTTTTTTGAGGATTGATTTTTTTGGCCTGAGAGCCTTCTTTTTTCACTCCCCTTCTTACACCCTTGGTTGCATTAGGGTTTTGAGTCTTTTATATATATATCACCACCTGATACTTAAAACAAATTTTTTACCCAAACACATATTCTCACCATTGAGAATTTTAGACGCTCTCGTCGTCTACAGGGAGAACTCCCAGAGTTTAGTCCACTTGGCTCTCCACGTCACAAACGCAGAGCCCTGTCCCTTGATTCGACACATCGTCAATCAATTAGACAGTCATCCGATTCTGACATACCCCACTTCACTTTTGATTTGGAGGTAGAATCTGAAAACCCCACAGAGTTATCACCAACCACCATTATGTCTGGAACACCATTTGATCCACTATTTACAACTACCATAGGTCAGACATCCGCAGACCCTTCTGCTGTCGTACCATCCACGGCAACAACCACCCCCCTGGGTATGCCCAATATGGGTAACACTCCACATTTAGGAATGCCTAACACAGGGCCACCACCTGTCATGGGTATACCCAACATGGGGGTCATACCCCCTTTGGTTTCCACAAACCCCATCCCAGGAATCCCTAGTGCGATTCCCAACCCAAGTGCAACCCATGTTGCACTTGGAAGTGCTATCCCAGGAATCCCTAGTGCGATTCCTAACCCAAGTGTCACCCAAGCTGTACTTGGAGGCGCTGGCCCACACCAGACTACACCTATTGGAGGGCACATACCCTCCATACCTAGCATACCTTTAGGCGCTACTGGACCCCTACACCATACCACAATGGCTAGGCATGTCCCAGTTCCAGTCACCACATCTGCTAGTCTACCATACATGGCAAGTCTGAACCTGCCAGATTTAGCTAGGCTCACAAATGACCCCATCAGACATGATCCTGCGTGGCCCCATATGCCCACTAAGCTTCCCTCTGACATCCCTAAGTTTGAGGGTAAGGCAGGAGAAGACCCCCAGAATCACATCATGTCCTTCCATTTATGGTGTTCCTCCAACTCCATAGTGGATGACTCAATCCGCCTACGGCTTTTACAACGCACCTTCACTGGCTCCGCAGCCAAATGGTATATCGAGCAGCCCCATGGGACGCATGCCACATTTACCTCCCTTGCCTCGACTTTCCTACAATTCTTCCAGTTACATGTCCGCTACGATGCGGGCGTCGAGATCCTACTGTCTTGCAGACAGAACACGGCCACGCATATCACTGACCATATTCATGATTGGCGTCGGCGCCGAAGCCTATGCAAAATAAAATTAGACGACCGAATCTTCCTAGATTGGTTTCTAAAATCCCTCCTTCCTCTCATTGCGAAGGATGTAGCATCTGAAAGACCCCAGTCTGAAGAAGAGGCCATCCTCAAAGCTCAACAGTTTGATCTCATCTACGCCCAGTCGGGTTACCTATACACGATCATACCGGACGCCCCACGAGGCGACTCTGCACGCGGTGACACACCGGGGGCATCACATGCCGCTGATGGCATTATTGGCCAAATTACACCCCAAGCAAAACCTTTTAGTATGGTGAGCACCATGCTCGCCCCAGACCTTTCTAGGGCTACATCTAGTTCCGGAGCGACAACTTCTTATGCTCCAACAAACCAGACCCATCACGTTCATGGACCCTCTTGTCCACAACATTGTTATGGCCAAGCGCCATCAGCATATGTACCTCCTACATACTATGCTCAACCTACGGTACATACCCCCATGCAGTTCCCACAACAGCCCATGCATTACCCACAACCGGTTGCACCAGCTAACCTCACACCTCCACCAGCTCAGGGGTACCAACAACCCCAACAGGCAACTGGACCACCTCCAGCTCCACCTGCATACTATCCACCGCAACCTGCTCCCGCACCTGGGGCTCCTCAGAATCCCCCCAATGCTCAAGGGCATGTGTACGCACAACAACATCAGCCCCAATACCAAAATAACCAACGCAACCAGGGTGGGAAACCAAACCGCGGAAGAGGACGCAACCGTGGAAACAATCAAAACCGTAACCAAGCTCCACAACCTACTCATCCTTCGCAAAACAATAACGCGGCGCCTGCTCATCAGAATCCTGATCGACCCCCTAAGCAAGCCAAAAATGCTAATTTACAAACAAACCATCCTTGTTCCATTTGCGGTGTCTATGGTCACTATACCCACGCTTGCCCACATCTGGAGCGAGCTCGACAACTATGGACAAATGACGCCCATCGTCAAGGGCAGGCGGCTCCTCAGCCGCCACCCCACCCCCCACCACCTCCACAACAACATTTGGTATTACAAAACCCTTTTCCAACACAAGGAGTGGTGAACACTCAGCCGTTAGCCCCCCCACAGGGCAACGTGCAGCCACAACAAATTACTTACGCAGCTCCTGACCAACCCATGTTTGATTCAGGCACCCACCACTTATTGATGATGTCCACTGCCGACGTCAATATCCAAACCCGTCGGAATCAATACGGACCGACTTCTGAAGCCCCCCCCGCCGAAAAGGATACTAATGCTCATCCCACTGATCAGACATTGCGTATACCTCAGGTTCCACTCGATGGCGCTTCTAAAGCACCTCGCTTCCCCCTTCGCCGAATCAACAACAACCCCAATGCACGGGCTGCGTCCAATTACAACATTGTAGATGACTTAGCTCAATCTCCCGCAGCCATGTCTGCGTTAGAAGTCTTAAAAAACTGTCCTACTCAGTGCAAGACTTTACTTTCCGCCATTGGGGCGATTGACCCAAATGATTCGAAATTGATGACCTTTGATTTAGACCAGTCTGAACCACGGCTGCCTTCCACCATAGCAGTCCAAGTTTCCATTTCTATGCGGAATCTTTTCATCCATCGATGTATCATCGACGAGGGTGCCTCCACATGCGTCATGTCCACATTTGTTTGGCAGAAGTTGGGATCCCCTACTCTCCAGCAATCCACCACTGCATTGCGGGCCTACGACGGTCGGTCAGCTCAACCTCAAGGTTTACTACCCAAGGTCCCCGTCCAATTAGGTGGGAAAACTGTATTCATTGACATAGAGGTCATTAATGCCCAGCCGGATTATAACCTTTTACTCGGCCGCAGTTACATGTACGCCATGAAAGCGGTCGCCTCCTCCGTTTTCCGCACCATGATGTTCCCCCACAAGGGACGCGTGGTCAAAATTGACCAACTCACCTACTATGATCCCAATGCCCCTGCAGCACCCGAAAATGTTCTTCCCATGATTGAACAACCAACTTCTAGTGCAACTACCTCCTTTGTCTCTTCTTTGGGACCCGGACTTTATTCAGATACACCAATGACCTCTACATTTCAGGCCATTCCACCACCATCACCGAAGACCCAAGTCGCAAACCTCTGTACTCTTTCACAGAATACACAAACATCCGGTAGTCAACCACCATTGATCCCCAGTCACATTGGTGTTACACCCATCCACACCATCCCCTTCCTATTTCCTCCTTCAGGTGTAGTAAGCGCCCCGGTTATGGCTACCCTTAGTCTACCCGGGTTAACATTGGGATTACCCGTGTGGTATATTCCGCCTCCCGTTCGACCGCCGATACCAAACGTCATCCTCCAACCGGTACAACCTATTGTTACCACAAATCAACCTCCTCCTGGTGTCGCAATCCCTTCGTCATCAACGAAACCTCCTCCTAACCTCAATATCCCTTCGTCGTCAACAAATCCTCCCCCTCCTATCAAGCCCACTGGGGGCAGAGGTCCACAACCATACACTGCTATACCACCTCCTAAGGCAGTTAAACCCCCACCGGTGTTTCGAGCCCCCCCTAAATGCTCGTTGTGCGATGAGATAGGCCATCCAACTCATCAATGCCCACACTTACCGGCACTCCAAGAGCATATGAATATGTTGGACGATGACATCAGCATCCCAGTAGTTAGATTAAAGCCACCTCTACAGCCTCGCGACAAATCACTGCGCACCAACCATCCTTGTGCTATATGCAGTGTTTACGGCCACTACTCTCACCATTGTCCTGATCTACCTGACTATAGAGCAGCATTATACGAGTTAAACAATGTCGATTTGGAGATATCTCCTACCCTAATCGAAGAGATCCACCCCCCGCCATCATCCTCGTCGGAAGAAGTCAATACAATATATATGATTTCAACAACTTTCAAACCAGAACCCCTTGATTTATGGTCTGACTACTTCAATACTGATGAGCAAATTTTGGAGACACTCACTGCACCCGACTACCCTTGGGATGATATGCATCATCGCTCATACTTCCTCCCGGAAGCATCTATATCCACCGCATCCAACCAGCTATCGGTCGAATCGAAAGATTTCATACCCACCAAGGTCGATTGGTTAAAAGACCCCATCCCAGCACCCGATGCCTTTGAAGAAGGGAACATGTCCAACATTTCCCCAACTATACAGATAGACATTTCCACAACACCAGAGAAACCTGAGCTCATCTCGCTGGGCGCATCTTGCACTCAAGCAGAAACTCAGGCGTCCAAAAAGCTCTTTCAAGAGTTCCAAGATGTCTTTGCTTGGTCCTATACTGAGATGCCTGGTCTCGACCCCACCATTATTGAACACCACATTGATACATGGCCTGAAGTACCCCCTGTTCGTCAGAAACAACGACCCATTCACCCTTCCAAGCTCCCCGTTGTTAAGGCTGAGGTCGAGAAACTTCGCAAAGCAGGATTCATTTATCCTATTCCGTACACCACCTGGGTGTCGAACCCTGTTCCCGTCAACAAAAAGCAAGGCACCCTTAGAGTATGCACTGACTTCCGTGATTTAAACCACGCTTGTCCAAAAGACAATTTCCCCACGCCATTCATTGACCAACTCATTGATGAGTGTGCGGGCCATGAAGTCCTATCCTTCATGGACGGGTTTTTCGGATATAACCAGATTCACATCCGCAAGGAGGATCAGTACAAGACTGCCTTTACCACCCCATGGGGCACATTTGCCTATCGCGTCATGCCATTTGGCCTTAAAAATGCTGGTGCCACCTTCCAGCGAGCCATGACCTACTGTTTTCACGACTTGGTCCATATCCTGCGAGTCTATCTTGACGACCTCACAGCTCGTTCCCGAAAATGATCAGACCACCTTAACGACCTCCGGCAAGTTTTCCTACGTTGTCGCAAATATAAAATCCGCTTGAACCCACACAAGTGTGTCTTTTGCGTCCCGGCAGGCCGGTTGTTAGGTTTCATTGTTTCCCAAGACGGAATCACTATCGATCCCCTGAAAGTCAAAGCCATCTTAGACCTTCCGCCTCCTCGCACGCTTCAGCAGCTCCAAAGTCTACAGGGGCGGTCAAATTTCCTCAGACGCTTCGTTCCTGACTATGCCACCAAAGTCCATGGTTTCTTACGCTTGCTTCGCACCCACATACCCTTTGTTTGGGATGAACAAGCGGACACGGCATTCGAAGCCCTCAAGAAATCTCTCACACAAGCCCCCTTGATATCCCCACCAGATTTCTCTCAAGACTTCACCCTTTATGTCTCGGCATCTCAATATGCTGTGTCCGGAGTTTTGGTCCAAGAAGATGCCTCCCACCTAGAGCATGTGATTTATTACGTCAGCCAGACCTTGTCTGGCCCACCTCTGCGTTACCCATACGAGGAAAGATTAGCCCTAGCTGTAGTCTTTTCCGTACAAAAATTGCGACACTACATCCTACTCAGTCATACCACGGTCGTGGCCGACTCCAACCCCATGGTCTATCTCCTCACCCGGTGGCTCTTACAAGGTCGTGTCGCTAAATGGGTCATCATCCTCCAGGAATACGACCTCACTTTCAGAACTCCCAAAAGCACTAAAGCCCTCGCGCTTGCTCACCTCATCACTGATCTCCCATCCTCTTCGACATCACCCGTTATCCAAACGGACCTGATTGACGAGCAGATCTTCATCATTTCGTCTGACGACCCTTGGTACGGAGACATATTGACTTACCTTCGTACGCAAAAATTTCGACCACACATCGATCGTGATGGACGCCGTCGCATACGACACCACGACCCCCGATACCTCCTGATTGGGGATGTACTTTACCGACGCGGCGTTGATACTATCTTACGCCGCTGCCTATCCCATGGTGAGGCAGAACAAGTCCTCAATGATTGTCATAGCGGTGCCTGTGGAGGCCATTTCTCCGGTATGGCTACCGCCCAGAAAATCATTCGGGCCGGTTATTTTTGGCCATCATTGTTTACTGATTGCATCACCGCAGTCAAGCATTGCCAGAACTGCCAACTATTTTCCCCCAAAGCAAGAACCCCCCCCGCCCCCCTTCATCCAGTCGTCACTGTTGGACCATTCTGCAAATGGGCCATCGACTTCCTCGACTGCAACCCCCCGTCAGCCGGCGGTCACAAACACATCATTGTGGCTGTAGATTATTTCACCAAGTGGGAAGAAGCCATGCCGACCTATAATTGCAAAGCCGACACTGCAGCACGGTTTTTCTTCAACCATGTTATCACTCGTTTCGGAGTGCCCAAGCAACTATTCTTTGACCACGGCTCTCACTTCGAAGATGCCGTCTGGAAGGAATTATCAACCATGTTGAAATTTGAACACCATTTTTCTTCCGCTTACTATCCCCAAGGAAACGGCCAAGTCGAAGCGATCAATAAAATCTTGAAGACCATTCTCCAACGTAATGTAGACAAGCACAAATCCAATTGGCACCACATGCTCTTCCCGGCACTATGGGCCTACCGCACTTCAACCAAAACCGCCACCGGTTTTACCCCTTTCCATTTAGTTCACGGTGTCGAATCCGTCCTCCCTATTGAGTGCCAAATCCCAGCCTTACATATCGCCGTTGAACTTCTACCGGACACTTCCCCGATCGAGCAACGTTTACTACTCCTAGAGCAGGCCGATGAAGATCGGCGCACCGCCATTCAAAACATGGAAGCAGCTAAACAACGATTGAAACTAAGTTACGACAAACACGTCCACCCAAGAACCTTTTCTGAGGGAGACCTTGTCCTCGCTTACGATCAAGCTCATGATAAAACCGGGAAGGGAAAGTTCGTGTCTATGTGGCAAGGCCCCTACATCATACACACCTGCCTCGGGCAGGGGGCATACATTCTGACCGATTCAGAAGGCAACACCCTACGCAACCCACGCAACGGGTTGTACCTTAAAAGATTTTACCCATAGAAAATCTCATGGACACCATCGTCCATTTTAGTATAGGCATACTTTCTTTGTTCACAAAAAATTCAAAAACCTAAATATTTGTTTTTCTCTGCATGACCACAGATGGAGCCTCTTCCACTCTGCAATATCGGTTTCGCTGATGGTGCAAGCCGTTGGTCTCCCAATCTCGCCTCCGCAGCTTGGGTAATATATTCCCCTTCACATGAGTTAATTCACAATGACGAAGTATGTTAAAAAAAATTTAGCCCCAGCATAAAAATTTTAGAAAAATCCCATCGCGGCTTTTCCACAAAAAGCCGCAATGACCATCGCGGGATCCATGCAAAAACCCGCGACGAACATCGCGGGTTTTGGCCGGACAGTCGCGATGAACATCGCGACTATCCCCCATGAACTCACGATGAACATCGCGGGTTCTGACCTCACAGTCGCGATGAACATCGCGACTGTGAGCCTAAAACCCGCGCGGTTCATCGCGGGTTCAGACCCGAAACCCGCGCGGTTCCACGTTGGAGAGTCAACGTGGAGGTCCACGGCCTTCGGGGGCCCGCCGCCAAACAAAAAAGACATAATTGACAAGGTTAAGGCGAATAGAGTCACCTGCAACTCGCTAAATCGAAAACCAACGGTGAAATCTCCCGGAAATCAAGAAATAGCTCTGACAGCTCTATCAAACTCGCACGTAACAATGACAAGTCATTTGGGCCCCACGTCCTATTTATAGAAAATCTACCAATTTTCCAACAACCATTGCGGTATCATACGAAGTCCGTTTCTCAAACCGTTGGTACCGTTGGGATCAGCACAGCGAGAACTTCATACAGGTTCCTTCCTTTTCCCGTTTTCACGGGGTCCATTTTTTGACCATTTTTAGCCTCCCTCATGGCCTCGGTTTGCGTGCCACATCGGCCGTTCTCCGTTTTTGACGTGCCTTATATAGCCGGATTCAGTTTTCCGCGCTCATGATGATGCTTGAGATCATTTCTCGCTCTCACCTTTAGATTTTTCGGGCATTTTTTCCCATGCCCCCTTCGTCGCCTCGGTTTGCGTGCCACATCGGCCGTTCTCCATTTTCGACGTGCCTTATATAGCCGGATTCAATTTTCCACGCTCGTGATGATGCTTGAGATCATTTCTCGCTCTCACCTTTAGATTTTCCGGGCATTTTTTCCCATGCCCCCTTCGTCGCCTCGGTTTGCGTGCCACATCGGCCGTTCTCCGTTTTCGACGTGCCTTATATAGCCGCATTCAGTTTTCCGCGCTCGTGATGATGCTTGAGATATTTTCTCGCTCTCACCTTTAGATTTTTCGGCCATGTTTTCCACGCCCCCTCGTCACCTCGGTTTGCGTGCCACATCGGCCGTTCTCCGTTTCCGACAATCCTTATGTCACCGGATCCAGTTTTCCGCACTGATGACCATGCTTGAGACCTTTTTCTCGCCCTCATCAATCCATTTGTGTTCGGTATAATTTTATCCCTTTTTCAGGCCGAGCAACCCCTTTTTACGAAAAAGGCACTTACGGAGTTTCTGTTAAGCTCTTTTCTGACTCCTAAAACAATGAAAAGATCGCCGAGCAATCTTGCTTCCTTTCATGCTCGCTAAACGTATATGAAAGGGCGTCTACCTGGTATAAGTTTACCCCTTTTCCGGACCTCGTAGACTAATTACGAAAAAGGTATACTCTAGTCACATCGGCTAGAAGAGTTCTCCATCCGCATCATTTTATGCTTTTTCGGGCCTTGGAGACTAAACTACGAAAAAGAACACCAATAGAGTCCACTTACCGCTTTCAGACTCTCTAAACATGAAAGCAACCAGGAGCATGCGCCGTCCTGGGCTCACAAAATCCACAGGACCGTACCATTTCAGAGCACACTTTTATCCCTTCTTGGAGCTCATTAAAACTACGAAGAAGGAATCAATGGTGCCTCTTGGCGCTACAACACATCATGTCTACTCACATAGCAGCCTCCCCATTTTGGTCGCCTTTGTTCAGAGTATTCTGCAGTATGTCACCCTGAAACTCCCTCGACAGCTACCATCAGCTTCACCCCCCCAGAGTCAGTACATACCCTTCAGTCCCTAAAAGATGATCCCCACACCTACAAGTCAGTTCCCTACGCTGCCAGGTCAGCCATGTCATCATGCTCTGAACAAAGGAAGTTTGAGTCTACCCATTTTTGACCCATTTATTTCCCGTTCCCACAAGTATGTCAGTCCTACCATCAGTACTACAACACTTCGGTTCTATACCTCGTGCTCCTATCAAGGAATCATCATTGCCTTGTTAGTTGTTGGTCTCCCTCTGTCGACGACAACCACACTGATTCCAGAGGATAGACCTAGAGGTCCCTGTGTCTTGGACTCATTACCATTTATGATGAGTGCCTACAAATCATTTCGAGAGGAATCCTCAGTGCCTCTCCAAATGGTTGTTTCTCACATGCTCGACTTCAACACCTTGATCGCATCGTTGAGACTCGCACAGGGTATTGGTCCGTTCAGTTATTAGTCGAAGACCCCGGATACCACCTGACTCCTCCACATTTGAGAGTCTACCTATGAATACAACCAGTTACATTTTTTCTATACATATCCGGGTTGCGTATGGCGACAGTATTCAGATGTACCCCAGTTTTATACTCCCTCGAGTATACAGATACAAATACTTCCCAGAGATGGCTCACAGTCTTTGAGTCCCTACAGATGTTGGACACCTTCAGTTTCAGCAGTTCAACAGTTATTCCAGTGTATCAGTTATTGAGATCAGCCATGATCATGAGTATATCCCACAATAATGTCCCCTCTGGACCATTATGATGTACCAGTATATTTCTTCACGTATTAGATCCCCCTTCTTGGGACTAATTGTTTTGTATATGTCTTGATACGAGCATGGGAATGCCCGCCTCGTCCTTTATCAGAGATTATACCTCATTCATATTGAGGCCATGTAATATTTTTTATTTTTTGCAGCTTCCAAGGGCCGTGGCTCCAGTCTCCAACCGGTCTTTTCTCTCCCCTAAACCCCAGAAAAAAGGACAAAGAACTATGATGTCTATCGGCCATACGATGAGCTCCTGCCCTCACACATCAGGGGGCAATCTGTTAACACCTAAAAAGTGCTCACTAGCTCATTCCCTTACTCACATGACACATTTGTCCACTTTTCCACCATCTGAGCCTCTGAAACCAAAAAAAGGTCACCAAAAGACCTTAGTACACCCCTTTTTCCATTAAAAAATATTATTTTTCCAAGAAAATCATAAAAAACCCTCAAAAAGGGTCCAAATTCCCAAAAATATTAAAAAGGGAATTAAAATATTATTTTTATTCAAAAAAGGAAAAAGGAGGGAAAAGTACCTAAACCATGTTGGTCAATACCATTTGGTTTCCACAAAACCACAAATGGTATTTCCCACCACCAAAACCTATAAAAAGGTGGTAGGGGCTCCTCATTATACATCCATCCATTATCTCATCCTTATGCTGCTGAAATCTCCCTTGAGCATTTTAGCCATTGCAAACCACATTGGAGAAGAGACCATTGGAGATTGGAGTTGCTCATCCTTGGAGCTATTCAACCTCACCATTAGAGGTATTGATTCCGCAAGCACTTGCTTGCCCCATTCTTTCAATACAAATTCTTTATTTTATATGTTCTTGTTCTTGATGTTAAATTATTTTTTTGTTATTTGCTTAATATCTTTGCTTAGATCCATGAATAGTCTTGTTTATTTAGTTTCTTCTTTTTATTTCTATTGAAACTGTTGCTACTAGTTAGCAGGTGCCCATAGCACTAAGCCTGGTTGCAAAACCGGGCCAACAGATGGCATAGTAAATTTGACAGCACAGGCACCTGACAGTCAATTATGGGCAGTTTCAGGGTTTTTCAGGAGGATAAAAAATGGAATAAAAAGGTCATAAAGGAATTCGATTTGGGAAATTGAGGCAAGGTTTTGGAATAAGGTCTGCTTCGTGTGAAAATCAGATCATGTCCAAGAACTCTCCAATAAATTACACTCTGTCATATGAAAAATCTCACACGACTGGTTAAAGGCACAAAAATAATGCACACGAATAGATTTTTGTATTACTTCTCATGAACAATAATTACATCAGCCAACATATGAATATTGTAGGCTGTTATTAAATAAAATGACAGAAATAATTTGAATGGCTAAATATTCCAAAAGAATCTCCTATTCATCAGACTTTCTAAAATTGCCCATCCCCCCTAGGTGGCAAGTTGGCTTTCCAAAACTGCTCAAAAGCTCATGAATTCTCTAATTAGTGACCTGAAGGTGAAATATAGCCAAAAATAGATTCCAAATATGATATTTGAGTGGAATTGGTGTTAAGGAAATTTTTTGGTGAGAAAACACTTTGCTAGGTTGACTAGCTCTTTCCTATGGGGGGAAAACAGTAAAAGTAGCAGCTTTCTTCACAAATGCGCCTTCCTTCCTAAATCTTATCCATAAATGTTTAGGAATGCGCCCAAGTGGCCTAGGAC
This sequence comes from Larix kaempferi, assembly GCA_027924585.1. Taxonomy (NCBI): domain Eukaryota; kingdom Viridiplantae; phylum Streptophyta; class Pinopsida; order Pinales; family Pinaceae; genus Larix; species Larix kaempferi. Next base: position 9,313,061 of record BSBM01000380.1, on the reverse strand, counting down.
ACTCGTAGAACACACCTTGCATGGAATATTATCCTCCCATATTGCCTTGTGGACCACACAATGGCAATTTCCTCAATTATTACATAGAATTAACCAACAGGTGATTAATTAATGCATCTTATGTAATTAAATAAATGGTAGGAAGGATTAAATATTCCAACACTCCCTCTTAAGTCTGACTTAAATGATCTAAATATCATAATATATAAAAAATGCTAAGGGCCCAGTAATAAGACTTGGTCACCCCATACAAAATACTGCCAGTCCACAAAACAAGGATAGAAGGAAAACCTCATGGGAAAAACCTTCCCTCAAAACATGGACATATCAAAATTGAAAGGTTTCTGATCAACCCTTCACTCCACCACATGTCCAACCATCCCAAGTAGTGATCTAAGATAGTTGAATGTCTTCTCTATGAAAGCCTTGGTGAAGATATCTGTAGTTTGCTCACCTGTGGGGCAATACTGCAAATCTATGATCTGGTCATGCACTAGGCCTCTGATGTAGTGCATATGAATCTCTATGTGCTTGGTCCTCTACCTCTGTACTAGATCACATGAAACTCTAATGGAACTCTGGTTGTCACAATAAATGACAGTAGGAGTACTGAAAGAAATCTCAAACTTAGACAAAATCCCCTGCAACCAAACACACTGTGTATCAGCATTCACTACTCCTCTGTACTCTGCCTCCGATGAAGATAGTGATATGGCATTATGTTTCTTACTAGACCAGCAAACAGGGCCACCTCCAAGCATGAATACAAATCCTGATGTGGATTTCCTGTCAAGGCTATCACCAGCCCAATCCGAATCTGTGAAACCCAAGAGATCTAAGCTCGAATCTTCCACATAGTGAATCCCATCACTCTTTGTGCCCTGCACATAATGAAGGATTATTTTTGCAGCCCTCCAATGTAACTCATGTGGTTGTTCCATGTATATAGATGCCACACTCATAGCATATGCAAGATCTGGATGAGTGTGAGTCAAGTAGAGTAAGCTACCAATCAACTGTCTATAGAGTGTACTGTCAAAAAGCGGTGTAGATTCTGCTTCTTCCATTCTAACTCTAGAAAGGAATGGAGTCTTAGAAGGCTTTAAATCAGCCATATTAAACTTCTTTAATAGATCATAAGCATACTTTGACTGACATACCTTGGTTCCTTCTTTTTTTTGAGAAATCTCAAGCCCCAAAAATTGCTTAAGAATTCCCAAGTCACTCATGGAGAATGCTTGATGCATTGCGGTATTAAGAGATGCTATTTGTTTAGTGCTATCACCTGTGATCAACAAATCATCAACATACAGCACTATTAAAATAATAAAACCATTATCAAAATTCATATAGACATTTGGGTCAAATTTACACTGAACATAGGATTGTGACAGCAAAAAACTGTCCATCTTTCCATACCAAGCCATGGGGGCTTGCTTGAGTCCATACACATATTTTTTCAACCTGCAAACAAGGTTTGGATCTGATGTGTACCCTTGTGGCTGCTGCATATATATCTTTTCTTCAAGTTCCCCATGGAGGAAATCACCTTTCACATCCATGTGATGTACTTCCCACCGCTTGGAAGTTGCCACTGTCAAAACTAGTCTAACGGAGTCTTTCTGAGCTACCAGTGAAAATGTTTCATTATAATCAAGTCCTTGGACCTGAGAATACCCCTTTTCTACCAGCCTTTCTTTGTACTTAATGGCTGCACCATCCTCTTCACATTTAATCTTATAAATCCATTTGCATCTTACCAACTTTCTGCCTACGGGGAGCTTGACTAGCTCCCAAGTTTCATTATTCTGCAATGACTGAAACTCCTCATCCATAGCAATCTGCCATCTAGGATCATGTGAGGCATTCTCATACATAATCTATCATCATATAGAACTTCTCAGAAAGATAAGGATCATTCACATTGAGAGCAGTCTCAAACTGTGATCTAGTCCTCCTTTGGTCCTGAGGATTTCCTGCTAATTCACCTGCTGCTTGCAAAGTTTTTGCAGACCACTTAGGCCTTGTAGGTGATTTTCCATTTTCAATAAATTTATACTCATCATCAGAAATATCATAATCAAAAATATCAAGAACATCACTTACTTCTTCTTCAGTCGGCGGTGAAGATGAATCTCCAATTTCTGTGCTCTGAGAGGGCTCTTCCTCAAACTGCACACTTTTGTCGATGAATGCTTTATGAGTTGTCATGTTCAGCAACTTATAAGATTTGGAGTCCTCTTAATATCCCACAAACAAACGTGGTTGGATTTGGGGCTGCATATCCCTCCTCTTCTTGATCGGAATCCTAGCACAAGCCTTTGAGCCAAAAATCCTGAAATGAGAGATGTCCGGTTTGTTACCTGTCCAAGCCTCGAAAGGAGGGATAACTTTGAGAGCTTTGTGTGGCACTCTATTCTGAATATAGGTGGCACAATTTATTGCTTCATCCCATAGCTTAGGAGACAAATCTTTTGCCTCAAGCATGCATGTGGCCATCTCCTTAAGAGATCTGTTCTTCCTCTCAGCAACCCCATTTTGCTGAGGTGTATATGGAACTGTATGTTGCATCTGTATGCCCGATGAAGCACAAAATTGCTGAAACTCTGATTTCACATAATCACCACCATTATCAGATCTTAACACTTTAATATTCCTACTAGACTGATTCTCAACTGAGGCTTTGAATAGCTTGAATAACCCAAAAACTTCTGATTTAAGCTTGATGAAATAAACCCAACAATACCTGCTGAAATCATCTATGAATGTGAGAATATATTTTGTTGAATTCAATGACTCATGAGGAAATGGACTTGATATAGCAGTGTGTATAAGTTCCAATGGTGCAGTGGTTCTCTCAGTGGTAGATATCCCATACTTATGCTCAGGGTGTTTTCCTAGGATGCAGGCTTGACAAACACCTTTGGAAAATTTGATATTGGGAAGCCCTATATCCATCTCTTTCTCATGAAGTTGGGAAAGGTATTTGTAGTTTAGGTGGCCAAATATTTCATGCCATAACTTGATGGAATCATTGGCATGGGTCAATAGAGCAGAAGGTGAGGGCATGGGTCAATAGAGCAGAAGGTGAGGAATTTGGCACAAAATGAGAAAACTTGTAGATTCTAGAACAGTGGTCAGTAGTACCAAATGCAATAATTTTTCTTGTTGAAATTTCTGCTGTCTCAACATCGTTGGGCGTAAAGGTTACTCTCTTGGGAAGCCCTGTATGGGTCATTTGATAAACTGACAGTAGTTTTTCAGCAAGTCCGGGGACATATAAAACATCATTAAATGACCCAAACTTGAGATCTATGCTACCTTTTCCTTTGCTAGAGGTTTTAGAATTGTCTCCCAATACAATATTCAAACCATTGGAAAAGTCAAGTGAAGTAAAATACTTACTTGTAGACACCATGTGTCTTGAAGCACCGGAATCAATGATGAATGATCAAGATTGGGAAGTGCTGGCCATCAGTGCATGAACTCTCTTTTTGTCATTAGAATTTGATCCTCCATCCTTCCTTCTTGCGCTCTCTAGGAGAGGGATGTTGGATTTCTCCAATGCCTAATTTAATTGGTTGATGGTCTTCTTCATACAAGAGCTTTCGGGATGAAATCCCTTGCTGCAATAAGTGCACTTTGTCCTCTCATTCTTCTTGTTCGGATTCTTCTTGAAGTTTGATGTCTCTCCATTAAAATTCTGGTTGTCTTTCCTCTCACCGGTGGACTTCTTGAAGTTGCCTTTCGAATTCTTTGAGTATCCAACATTTAGACAATGGCCTTTGGATGGATTTTTAATGGATCCCATTAAGACCAGCTTGTCTTGTTCTTGTGTTAATGACTCTATGAATTCTGAAAGTGACGAGCTCTTCCAATTTTTAATTGTTTTCCGGGTGGAATGGAATGTGGGAACAAAAATTGAATAGTCCGGGCCAAGCTTGGAGAGAATGGCCAAAACTAATTGCTCATATTTCTTATCTATTCCACATTTCTTCAGCTGAAATACAAGAGACTTGAATTTGGAGAATAATTCTTGTAGATTATCGAAATTTTGTGGACTCAAAGAGACTAGCTCCTTATCCAATTGGTGGCCTCTCAATTCATCGGTTTTACTAAACAATTCTTGAAGTTTCAGCCATACTTCATTGGGTGAAGTGAGGCCATCAAGATGAAATAAGAGCTCTCTATATCTAGTGAGATATAACAGCCCATAGGATTCATCCCTTCAATTATTCCATTTAGATTTCTCCACTGCTGAGGTTGGCTCAGCTTCTGTTGCCATGGTCACCCTGTAGAGCCCTTTGCTCCCCAGCAGAATCTCCATCTGTGCTTTCCAATCAAAGTAATTGAAAGGAGTGAGGATGATATGTTGTGTATGATCCATTGTTGCAACTGAAATAAACTTTTGGACTGAAATTAGAACACTTCTGAATTCCAAAATGCGTCGTGCAGAGAATAGAATTCACCCGGTGAATTGATCAATGCGCCCTTCCTGAGACTGTTGGATCCTGCAAGAAAATCAATAGATGAAAGGAATAGCTTGAGGGATCTGATACCATGTGAAAATAAGATCACAACCAAGATCTCTCCAAGAAATTACACTCTCTCATATGAAAAATCTCACACAACTGGTCAAAGGCACAAAAATAATGCACAAGAATAGATTTTTGTATTACTTCTCATGAACAATAATTACATCAGCCAACATATGAATGTTGTAGGATATTATTAAATAAAATTACAGCAATAATTTGAATGGCTAAAGATGCCAAAGAATCTCCTATTCATCAGACTTTCTAAAACTACCCGTCCCCCCTAGGTGGTAAGTTGGCTTTCCAAAACTGCTCAAAAACTCATGAATTCTCTAATTAGTGAGCTGAAGGTGAAATATAGCCAAAAATAGATGCCAAATATGATATTTGAGTGGAATTGGTGTTAAGGAAATTTTTTGGTGAGAAAAACACTTTCCTAGGTTGACTAGCTCTTTCCTATGGGGGAAAAAGCAGCAGCTTTCTTCACAAATGCACCCTCCTTCTTAAATCTTATCTAGAAATGTTTAGGAATGCGCCCAAGTGGCCTAGGACACTTGTAGAACACACCTTGCATGGAATCTTATCCTCCCATATTGCCTTGTGGACCACACAATGGCAATTTCCTCAATTATTACATAGAATTAACCAACAAGTGATTAATTAATGCATCTTATGTAATTAAATAAATGGTAGGAAGGCTTAAATATTCCAACACTTTGAGGTCATCTATGGTGTATCCCACTCCTTTCAGATCAGTTTGCAGCAGTTAGTGGGGGCCACACAGTCAACAGGATGTCTTTTGATGTATTGTTCTCTCAGATTGGGGGAACAGGATTTGATCATTTGTGTACTTGGACATGTCATTGAGTCTCATGTTATATTATTGTGCCATGGGGTGATTCTAGTGAAGGGTAATAATACCTCCTAGCTCCACCATGTTCTTTTAGTCACTTGTCCTAGTCATATTATGTGGCACACATGTATTAGTCTCCCTTTTAGTCATGACGTCATCCCCGTAGGGTCTTTTTAGCCATGATGCCATCCCTTTAGTGAGTGATGCATGTCATATGTTGTATTGGCTCATCTTAGCCATTGATTATATTGTTGTATATTTTGATCTCAACCACTCATTTCAAAAGTGGTTTAGGGTTTTGGTCTTCCTCATCCTATTTAAAGAGGAGACCCCCCTATTGTAAAGGCACCTTTTGGGCTCTGGAAAACTTGGAATAAAATACTATTTTTTTCATATCTACTTCTTGGCTTTTATTGGTATTCTCTTGTACATGATTATACATCTTTTGCTTTAGACATATTTCTTGTAACAAGTGATTTTGATAGCTATAGAGGGAGGTTGAATTGACTTGGGCAAGGAAGGAGAATTGCTTGAAGGGAAGATTGTGGGCTTCTCACATCCCCCTTGGGCATGATGTTTCATCTTAAAGGGATTTTTTCAATTTTGCTTTGTCCATTGATTTGCTTCTTTTTATATGGCATGCTTAGATCTCATTTATCTGTGGATCAAATCTAACTTATGGTAGTTTGTTTGACAGGCTGAGTGAGACGTTTTTCCTCCTAGGGCTTGGACGTTTTTGCTTGGAATCACTTGGATATAGCTTGGAATTGTAACTAAATGCAAGGATCATCTATGTTCAAGGTAGACGCAATATTTTGAGGTAAGATCTACAAGGTACGTATCCATTTCGCTTGTTTTCTATTCTATTGGTCATAAAACCTTTAAAATCAAAACCCTCGTTTTTTTTATTTTTATTTTTTAGATCTATGGAGATATAACAATCACTTGGGATTAATAATTAAAACCCACCTTAATAATCATCTTAACTATCCCGATCTATAATTTGGTGGACATCTGACTCCATTTGCCCCTCCATCTAAGGTGCTAGTCCTCCTTGAGGCAAGTCGCACTCCTTGGGTAGGTGGTCTTTTGCTAGATCCCACATGTGGGTATTGCTCATTCCTTCTCAAATCCATAGATCCATGTTATAGCATACCCCCTAGTGCAATCTCACTTTGATTTTGACCTTGTGGGCCCCATTTGGACCATTTTCCACTTTTTAAGGGTGGGCTCCACTTGGGTACTTTTCTTTGGCATTAGATCGATCTAGACCTACTACTCCTAATCCATAAGTGACCCTATCTTACACTTGGTTGAATTTTGTCACCTCCCTAAGCCTTTTCAACCAAGCCCTAACCACCTTGGGTCCACTTATCATCCTAGATCTAGATCTTGTTTCATCTTGGTCTCCTACTCTTTCATCAACACATTTCCCTAGGAGGTCTAGGTTTATTTTGCTAGCTTTCATTGGCTAAGCTAGGATTTCCCCGTTGGTCTTGTTTAGGATTGATCTAAAGCAAAGAGTGCCTTGGTTAATGTGGCACTCATCTTGCATTGGGAACTGTGCAATCTCTTAGGGCACCTCTTTAGTTGTCTACACCTCTATCATCCTAGATGGGATACCTTTGGAGGAAACTAGAAGTTGTGTTATAACAGGATGAGATGATCTTTAATAGAATCTACAATGATCCTCTTGGCCTTAACCAAGTTCTTGTTATGTAAGTATTTAGCCCCATCTCCCTCTGGTGCTGGAACCTCTTCATTCACATATGTGTCCAATTCATTTTCTTCTAGGACAAGCCCAATCCTATACTTCCATGCTCATAAGTTATCAACCCCTTCAAGCGTATCCTCAATCTTGGTATGCTGAGACATCTTTAATGAGAACCTCAAATGGAAATGACAAAGGTTTAGATCTTACCAATTTGAGATGTTGATCTAAGATTGGTCCTGGAGCTGGCTATCGTAGGGTTTGTCAGAGAAACCCTAAATTTTTGACCTTGGAATTTGGAACTTCTGATTGGATAGATAGATGCGCTTGAATAAGGTGAGTATGCTGGTATACTTGGTTTCTAAAGATTCCAAAATTTCAACCTTGAAAATTGACTTGCGAAATTCTGATCTACAGTTTCTGGCTTTTTATGGTTTTCTGTTTTTTTGGTTTTCTACAGTTTCTGGTCCAACATCAAACTAGGGTTTGAATTTCCAGGAGTTTTACCCAATGAAAAATTTTGATCTTGGTATCAAAATTTTGATCTTGGAGAGGCGCACTTCCCTATGCCAATTGCACTCCAAAATTCCAATTTTGTGAGAAGCACTAATTTTCCTCCGGCAGTAGTGACGAGCCAAAAAATGAAAATTGTCAGAATCAACTTCTGCTTAGACAAAAAGATGTGCCTTCCTTAAGACAGTTAGCCTAGCCTCTTTTCATTGATGATCAGTGGAGAGAAGTCCAAAAAATTAAGAATCCCTAGCTTCCGCAGCTGCGCAGTGTCTTCTTTTCAGGTTAGCTCTGATACCATGTTAGATTTTCTACTTTTAATCAATATTTATCTAGGATCTTACTGAAAGAATAACATGCACAGCATAACACAATAGACACAAATAATTTCCTCAGGGAAACCATAAAGGAGAAAACCCCGCAACTTTCTCAGAGATAGAATCGCCACCAATACAATATCACAAAAGTAAAACCCCAAAACAAATATGGTCTTCTGCATCTCCTCTTCTTTTCCTCCTATGCAAACTTGTCCTCTCTCTCACTAATGTGAACTTGTGAGTGGGTGTGATGTCCAAATGAGAGAGCTCCACTCTCTATTTATACTTTATCTTTCACTTGACCTTTTCACTTACTAGGTCGGCCCCAGTTGTACCTGACTGGGATGAATTCTCTAGAATACTCTATTAACCCTAATAGAATCTGACTCTGAGTCTTGTTATCACACACATAGTAGTTAGGCTACCATATGAGCAGAGTAGATATATGTACTTTCCAGAGCTTTGCTTTTACACTTATTCAGTGACATCAGCTATGATGAGAAGCATTATTTTGATCACTCACACATTGGAGCATCTTTGTATCAAATAGTTAGTAGACCTTATGCCAAGGCTGATCCTTGAGACCTCAAATTTGATGACCGATGTGGCCTTTTATTCCATACAGTTGCATTGCAGTTCTTCAGTATTTCATATATAGTGTTCTCAGTGGTTATAGTTGGTTCTAATTACAAATATTGATTGATGACCCAGTATATATATGATGTGGATTGATGTTATTACCTTGTTTTTTAGGTCATTTTATTAGCATTGACTTGGTATAAGTAACTATGATTTGGCAGTGTATTAAAATTGAAATGAAATTGGTTATGGATTATATGTATTGGTTGTACTATTGACATTTGGAGACTCTTGTTTTATACTTGTTGGTATTTACCTTCAGATGAATGTGAACATGATCATTTAGTGTCTTCCTGGCATGCTAGCTTAGGCACCACCTTCACTTGTCTCCACCAATCCATTTGTCATTTCCCCATATATTGGTCTTCACCCTAACTTACACCTTGACTTGTGATATTGAGGATCTCCCCGCTTCTACCTCTATGTTGGACTTGCATCCATGTTTATATTGTGTCTCGACTCTGAGTTGGAAACAAAACTTGTAATTTTAGTCGGTTGCCCCGATGTTTGGTTTAGATTGCAAAATTCCCCCTAGTTGCTTGATTTGTGTTGGCTAAAATCTGAAGAAAAATTGTACTACATATAGAAACTATTGTTATATCTTGTACAGGCTAATGAAAAGGGCTATGAAATTGAAATGAAATTCAAATGTTGTGAAATGTAAATGCACCTTGGGTGTAAGCAGCAATTAGTTGTGCTTATCAGTGCATGTGAAATCCATGATGGGTCATATTAGGCCTAAAAGCAATGGATAAGTGTATGCTAAATCTAAATATTGCTGGCCATGAAATTAAATGAAATGAAGGTCCTAAAAAGTAGTGGCTTATTGTATGCTAAATCTAAATACTGATGACCTTATATGTGAAAATTTCCTCATTGAGCTTGTAGGTGATGATGTGAGATGGAGCAAGGGACAACTAATTCTAAGTGTCCACTAGAACCTCAAGTTATGGTTAGCCGGGCACCCAATTCACGACGGTTCTAGTAGTAGACAATTTTTACCAAGGTTGAATAAGCACTTCTCTGAACAACTTATCCATTTGTGAGACACCACCATTCCAGCTTGTGTATCTCTTGTCCAACACATGCTTAAGTATGTAACACCATGTCCTTCATCCAAAGTATTACAATGTCAAGTCAGTCAAGTCATCCTTTCTAGCCTATCCTTGTGTATTTAGCCTTCACCCTCGCTAGCAATTTGATCATGTTTACAAACAAGTATATTCCTGATATTCTTCTTGGGAGTGGATTATTTAACTAACATATTTATTATTTAGTAACTACCAGTGAAATCATGCTTAATGCTTTAGAGTTTAGCTATGAAAATGATCTAGAGAGCATGTCTTAACTATTTGCACTTGTAGCATTTTGGCCTCTTAGCCAGTATCATATTTTAATCAGTTTGATCGGTCAAACATAGTTTGACCAAGGTCAAGCTTGGGATCCGTGATGAGATGGACCAATTTATGTATGATGATGATATATGGTCTTCTATATACCTTTTTGATGATTCCATATGATGGGCATAGGAGTCATATGATGATTGATGCAGTTTATCACGTTTATTACTATTTCCAGATCATCATATTTTTACAATGTTCGGGTATGGTGGACCCTACAGATGATCCTACATGTTATCATGAGGTGTATGAGTAATCATGTCTAGTGTATTTGAGTCTTTTGGATCCATTGAGACACCTATCTATCAGTTTCAAGCACTCCTGGGGATGTTATTGTCTTTTTTCCACCTGTTGACCAGATTGGCCAAGCTAATGTGGCCTGTCCAGCTAGAGACTTGGAAGCTAGTCGTTTCCTAGGGTGCTATAGGGGAAGGGGGTATTCCAACAACTTATTTTTACCATATTACCCCCATTTCGGACATTATGGGACACTCAGTTTGACAGCATAGGCACCTGGTGGTCAGTTATGGGTAGTATCGGGGTTTTTAGGAGAATTTAAAAAATGGAATAAAAAGGTCTCTGAGGAATTCAATTTGGGAAAATGAGGCAAGGTTTTGGCATGATGTCTACTCTGAGGTCATCCATGGTGTATCCCACTTCTTCCAGATCAGTTTGCAGCAGTTAGTGGGGTCCACACAGTCAATAGGATGTCTTTTGATGTATTTTTCTCTCCGATTAAGGGGACAAGATTTGATTATTTGTGTACTTGGACATGACATTGAGTCTCATGCTATATTATTATGCCACGGGGTGATGCTAGTGAAGGTAAATAATACCTCCTAGCCCCACCATGTGCTTCTAGTCACTTGTCCTAGTCACCTTATGTAGCTAGGGTTTTACCCCTAGCTTGTGCAAATGAGCACCTACTAAGGAGAATGGACCCCTTAGTAGCAGTTCAGTAAATGTAAATAATTAAGTTAAAACAGAAATTAAATTACTTCTAAAACATGCATGAAACATAAACATCAAATTTAAAGAATGGCTTTTTTGTATTGATATTACCTTCAATGTGAAGGTTTGATGAAGCCCTTTGCAATGTCCGAGAGGATGCTCCAAGCTTCAATATGCTCCTTCTCCTTCTCCAATGGTGCGAATGGGCCAAAAGTGGCTCTCAAGGTGAAAGTAGTTCAATGGTGAACTAGGGTTTCGAGAGAGATTTTGGCAGAGTAAGGGTGCTTGTGATTGTGGATATGAAATAAGGGATCTCCATCACCTATTTATAGTTTTTTGGTGGTGGAGTGCTGACCCATGGTTTTGGGAAACACATGGTTTTGTGCAGCTGTATAGGGTTTTTTCCTCCTTTTCCTCATTATTTTATATTTTTTATTCCCTTTTTAGGGGATTTTTGCTATTTTTGGAGGAAAAGGGGGTTTTTTAGCCTTTTTAAGGCTATTTTGAGGGTTTTGTGGCCTTTTGGAGGCATTTTAGGCCCTTTGGAGGCTTTTTAATGGGATTTTTTGGGATTTTAAGGAAAATATGGTAGTAAAATGGACAAATGAGCCATATAATGTGGTAGATGAGGTAGTGAACACTTTTTGGGTGTTAACAGATTGCCCCCTGATGTGCGAGGGCAGGAGCTCATCGTATGGCCGATGGACATCATAAGTCATGAATGGTTTTCCTGGGGAGTGGATAGAAGAGAAGAAACAAACTGAAGCCCGGAACAACGATCCCGAACAACTGCAAGAACTAAAAGTACATAACCTCAATAATGGATGAGGAATCATCTGATCATATGGACGAGGCGGGCATACCCATGCTCGTATCAGGATATAACATAACAATAACAATGGGGTCCAAAAATGGGGACCTGAAATATACATGACCTCAAATACTGACTGAGGAAGAATCTCAATATATGGACGAGGCGGGCATACCCATGCTCGTATCAAGATACATAAAAAACTGTGAGGCCCGAAAAGAGGGACCTGAAAGATACATAGAGAACCACTGTGTACATCATAAGGGTCCAGAGGGGACACAAATCTGGGACATACTGCTGGGCTGACCATGTCTGTGCTGAAGAGCTGATACACTGGAATAATCAACAATGCTACTGAGTGTGGTACCAAAGGGGCTGATGAGCTGCTGGATCAGAGTGACAAGGGGTACACTCGTAATGGTACACTGAACTGGAACTGATCTGGGTACTCAAGGAAGCATATAACTGGATGGCTTCCGAATACAAACGCCTAACGCAGCCCGGACATCCACGGGAACATATAACTGGGTGTTCCGAAGTGACTCACCAATGTGCTAGAGTCGAGGGAAATCCGGGGTCTTCGACTGAAACTGATGGGATATAATCCTACGCGATCCTCAACGATGCGATCAAGGTGCTGACGTCGAGCATGTGAGGAACAACCACTCGGAGAGGCAATGATGACTCCTCTCAGAATGATCCGTAGGCACTTACCACAAATGGTGATAAGTCCAAGGCGTAGGGACCTCTAGGCCTATCCTATGGAATAGAGGAGCTGTCGTCGACAGAGGGAGACCTGCAACTATCAAGGCAATGATGTTTCCTTGACAGGAGCGCGAGGTGGAGAACCGAAATGTGATAGTACTGATGGCAGGACTGACAAACTGTGGGGGGACAACTGGGCAAGTAGAGTGGGTGGACTCAAACTTCCTTTATTCAGAGTATGATGATGGGAATGATCTGGCAGCATATGAAACTGACTGAGGGGAAAGGGATCATAGCTGTAATGGATCTGGGAAGATAACTGGCTGAGGGAGACTCAAGCTGGTGTAAAATGGCAGAAGACTGCTGAATACTCTGAACAAAGGCGACCTGATTGGGGGTGCTGCCGAGATGATCGATCATAGTGCCATGAGGCACGGGTGGGGACTTCTTCATGGGTTAAGGAACGAGAAGAAGTGTGTGTAAAATGATACTGTCGGGTGGATTTTACGAGCCCAGGACAGTTCATGCTCGTGGTGGCTTTCAATTTTAAGGAGTCTGAAAGCGATAAGAAGACTCTGAAGTGATGGAATGGTACTGTCGTGTGGATTTAACGAGCCCAGGACAGTGTATGCTCGTGGTTGCTTTCAATTTTAGAGAGTCTGAAAGCAAGTAAGAAGACTCAAGGGGGTTGCTTTTTCGTAGATTTAGTCTCCAAGGCCCAAAGAAGCATAAAAGGATGCAATGAAGAACTCTTCTAGCCGGTGTGACTAGAGTATTCCTTTTTCGTAATTAGTCTACCAGGTCCGGAAAAGGGTTGAACTTATACCAGATAGACGCCCTTTTAGGTACTTTAACGAGCATGAAAGGAAGCAAGATTTCTCGGCGATCTTTTCATTCTTTTAGGAGTCAGAAAAGAGCTTAACGGAAACTCCCTAAGTGCCTTTTTCGTAAAGGAGTTGTCCGGCCCGAAAAAGGGATAAAATTATACCGAACAAAAGGAATGGCCGGGCAAGGAGGAAGTGTTCAATCAAGGATCAGTAATGATGATCAAGAGCGAGGGTAGTGGGGAAAACTGGTGGGCCTCCTTGCGGGGTAGATGAAATGGTGGCAAAATAACGAAACATTTGCAGTATGACAGGAGTGAATGGCTCATGTATAAATGTGGAACAATCCGATAGCGGCCGATGTGGCACGCAAACCGAGGTAGCAAGGTGTCAGGACACAATGTTGAAATTGTACCAAGTGATAGCGAGAAATGGTCTCAAGCATCATCACGAGCTCGGAAAAATGAATCCGGCGATATAAAGGGTGTCAAAAAATGGGTAACGGCCGATGTGGCACGCACACCGAGGTGACGAGGGCGTTTTGGAAAAAATGCCCGAAAAATCTGGGGGTGAGAGCGAGAAATGATCTCAAGCATCATCACCAGCTCGGAAAAATGAATCCGATGATATAAAACATGTGAAAAACGGAGAAAGGCCGATGTGGCACGTAAACCGAGGCGACTAGTGGCGTCGGAAAAATGGGCAAAAAATGACGGAACAGAAATAATGCAACGAGGTGACCATCATGACGGTCTCGTCATGCTGATTCCAATGGTGGAAACTATGTGTAAAACAAAAAGAGAGCAAACTGTACAATGCGGACCAATGAGGTCGCCAGTTATTCTAGGGATAGAGACTCCTGAGGATACAACCCAGCATGGGGGTTGCGCAAAGGAAGGCCTTCAGAGTCGGTTTCAGTACGAACAGGAAGTTCCTCTAGCCGTGTGTCCATGTGATGTTTGAGAATGGCGGGGTCGAACCCAGGCATTCTGGTAGAGGGCCAAGCAAAGACATCACGGAATTCTTGGAAGATTTGTTTATAATCCTCAATCTCCTGCTCGCTGCAGGAGGCTCCTAAAGTGATGAGTTCAAGGGCACATCTTGGGAACTTTGAGGGAGGAATAGGACGTTGTTTCTGATGGACGGGGGGTACATCAGGCCATGTGTCAATGTTGTGCTCGATAATGGCGGGGTCAAGACCAGGCATTTCGGTATAGGACCAGGCAAAGACATCACGGAATTCTCTGAAAAGGGTTTGGTAGTCTTCAATCTCTTGTTTACTGCAGAATGCTCCTAAAGTAATGAGTTCAGGGGCACGTCCTGGGGCAGCGATATCAACTTGGATGACAGGTGAGATGTTGGCCATGTTACCTTCCTCGAAGGCATCAGGAGCAGGAATAGGGTCCTTGAACCAGTTGACCTTGGTGGGAAGGAAGTCTTTGGATTCAACCGCGTATTGGGTAGCGGAGCTAGAGGAAGACGCTTCTGGGATGAAGTAGGAACGATGATGCATATCATCCCAGGGATAATCCGGGGCAGTCAGGGCCTCAAGAATCTCCTCGTCGGTACGGAAAGTTTGCGTCGTCAACTCGGTTGACGAGGGGGGAGTGGTTGAAGAGATCATATAGATGATATTAACCTCTCCAGAAGGGGGAGAAACCGGGGGGTGGATCTCCTCAATGGTGGTTGGTGCCGTCTCAAGATCTAGATTGTTCATCTCATAGAGAGCTGCTCTGTAATCCGGGAGATCGGGACAATGATGTGAATAATGCCCGTAAATACCGCATATGGCGCAGGAGTGGTTGGTACGTAGGGACTTATCTTTAGGCTTGGGAGTGGGGTTTAGTTCGACAGTTGGGATGTTGGGGTCATCATCGAGCATCTTCATATGCTTCTGCAATGCTGGTAACTGTGGGCATTGGTGGGTTGCATGGCCCAACTCGTCGCACAGTGAGCATTTGGGAGGAGCACGAAATACTGGGGGGTTTTTGACTGTCTTGGGAGGTGATACAGCAGTGTAAGGTTGTGGACCTCTGCCCCCAGTGGGTTTGGGAGTAGGAGGAGGAGTCGTGGAGGACGAAGGGGTAGAGACACCGGGAGGTGGCTAAGTGGTAGTAGCCATGGGTTGCACTGGTTGGAGGATGACGTCTGGTGTCGGCGGGCGAATGGGAGGCGAAAGATACCATACGGGTAATCCCAAAGTCAACCCAGGGAGGCTAAGGGTAGCCATGACCGGGGTGCTTACTACTCCCGATGTATGGATAGGTGTAAGACCAATGTGGCTAGGTACCAATGGTGGTTTAGGCAACAAGGGTGGTTGATTGTTAGGTGGTTGGTTGTCGTGGGACAAGGTACATAAGTTAGACACGTCCGTGGGGGCCGAGGGAGGCGGAATAGATTGGAAGGTGGAAGTCATCGGCGCGTCTGAGTAGACTCCAGGCCCCGTAGAGGAAATAAACGAGGTGGTGGCACGAGAAACAGGTTGTTCAACCATGGGGAGAACATTTTCAAGTGCCGCGGGAGCGCTGGGATCATAGTAAGTAAGTTGTTCAATCTTGACCACGCGTCCATCATGGGGGAACATCATGGTACGCAAGACCGAGGAAGCAACCGCCCGCATAGCATACATGTAGCTGCGACCGAGTAAGAGGTTGTAATCAAGCTGGGCATTGATGACCTCGATATCGATGAGGACGGTTTTACCACCTAACTGGACAGGGACATTGGCTAGGAGACCTTGGGGCTGAGCCGAACGTTCATCGTAGGCGCGTAACGCAGTGGTTGACTGCTGGAGTGTAGGGGATCCCAACTTCTGCCATACGAATGTAGACATAACGCATGTGGAGGCACCCTCATCGATGATGCATCGATGGATGACAAGATTCCGAACGGAAACAGAAACTTGGAATGCTAAGGTGGAAGGCAGGCGTGGTTCGGACTGGTCCAAATCAAATGCCATCAAATTCGAATCATTTGGGTCAATCCCCCCAATGGCGGAGAGTAAAGTCTTGCGCTGGGAAGGGCAGTTCTTCAAGACTTCTAATGCAGACATGGCTGCGGGAGATTGGGCTAGGTCGTCTACAATGTTGTAGTTTGACGCAGCACGCGCATTGGGGTTGTTGTTGATACGTCGAAGTGGGAAACGAGCTGCTTTGGGAGCGCCATCGACTGGCGGGGGAGGGATACGTAACGCTTGATCAGTGGGATGAGCGTTAGCGGTTTTATCAGTGGGAAGGACTTCAGAGGTGGAGCCATATTGGTTCCGACGGGTCTGTAGGTTGACATCATTGGAAGACATCATCAACAAGTGATGGGTACCTGAGTCAAACATGTGTTGATCAGGAGCGGCGTATGTGATCTGTTGTTGTTGGGGTTGCATGTTAGCTTGAGGGGCCAACGGCTGAGTGTTCACCACGCCTTGGGTTGGTAAGGGGTTTTGCAGCACCAAAGGTTGCTGCTGAGGTTGTGGGGGGTTGGGCGGTGCTTGAGGAGCCGCATGCCCTTGGCGATGGGCATCGTCAACCCAGAGCTGCCGAGCTCGCTCTAAATGTGGGCAAGTATGTGTGTAGTGGCCATAGACCCCGCAAATAGAACAAGGGTGGTTCGTTCGCAAATTGGGGTTTTTAGCCTGCTTGGGCGGGCGATCAGGGTTTTGATTAGCGGGGGCTGCATTGTTGTTGCCGGGGGGATTCGCCGGTTGACCAGCTTGGTCTGCGGGTTGGTTGTTCCCCCGATTACGGCCCTTGCCGCGGTTCTATTGGCCCTGGTTACGTTGGTTGTTCTGGTTTTGCTGCGGGTTTTGCTGGGCGTAAACTTGCCCTTGGGCAGCAGGTGGATTTTGAGGTTGCGCAGGTGCTGGAGCAGGCTGCGGTGGATGATATGCAGGTTGAGGCTGAGCAGGTGCAGCAACCTGAGGGGGTTGCTGATATGGCTACGGAGCGGGTTGTGGGTGTGCCGCAGGGGCTGCCTGTGGCGGATAATAAGCGGGTTGGGCTTGTGAAGGCGCAGGAGCTGGGGCAGCCTGCTGATGGTAGTAAGGATGAGGTACGACTGGGGGAGCATAAGCAGGAGTCGCATAACCGAAGCACTGAGGTGGACATGAGGGTCCATGGTGATGTGTCATGGGAGCATACGAGTTGGTTGCTCCAGACTGTGAGGTAGCCCGCGAAAGGTCGGGGCCAGAGGTAGGACGTGCAATAGAAAATGGTTGAGGATGCGAAGAAAAACGACCGATGATTTCGTCTGCGGCGTGGGATGCTCTCGGTGCATCATGCTGGGAGGACTCACCGCGAGGGGCGTCAGGTATAATGGTATAAAGGTAACCCGACTGGGCGTAAATGAGGTCGAACTGCTGTGCCTTAAGGATGGCCTCTTCTTCAGACTGGGGTCTTTCTGAAGCTACATCCTTAGCGATAACAGGAAGAAGGGACTTGAGGAACCAATCTAGGAAGATACGGTCGTCTAGTTTGATCTTGCATAAGCTACGGCGTCGACGCCACTCATGGATGTGGTCCGTGATATGGGTAGCCGTGTTTTGTCTACAAGATAGAAGGATCTCAACGCCCACGTCATAGCGGACAGGCAACTGGAAGAACTGCAGGAATGTCGAGGCAAGGGAAGCAAAGGTGGCATGGGTCCCATGAGGTTGCTCGATATACCATTTGGCTGCAGAGCCAGTGAAGGTGCGCTGTAAGAGACGGAGGCGAACAGAGTCATCCACTATGGAGTTAGAGGAACACCATAGGTGGAAAGACATGATATGGTTTTGTGGGTCCTCACCGACCTTGCCCTCGAACTTAGGGATGTCAGAGGGGAGCTTGGTGGGCATATGAGGCCATTTAGGGTCGTGTCGAATAGGGTCGTTGGTCAATCTGGCCAGGTCAGGTAGGTTGAGGCTAGCCATGAACGGCAAACTGGAAGAAGGATGTGACACAGTAGTGGGTTGGACCAAGTTGGGGCCAATGCCCCCAAGTGGAGGGACAGGATTTGGGATGGTGCCCCCAAGTGGGGGAACTAAGGTGGTGGAGGATGGTCCAGCACCACCATGGGTAGTGTGAGCCACTGATGTAGTGGGGATAGGTATTCCCGCTGCGGGAATAGGTACTGTGAGGGGAACAGTAGATGAGGGTCCCATGGAGGGCATACCCAAAACAAGTGTAGTAACTGGTGTAATGGTGGATGTGCCACCAATGGTCCCTATCACAAACGGAGTGGAAGTCGTGCCAGCCATGGGGCTAGTAGGGGCAGTGTAAATAGGGTTCTCAGACTCTTCGTCAGAATCGGAGGTAAAGTAAGGGGCGTCACTATCTGGTGACGGAGTCCTACGTCGCTGACGAGTGGAGTCAAGTGACAAGGCTCTAGATCTGTGATGAGTGGTATCAACGGATAATGATCGGAATCTATGACGTGTGGTGTCAAGAGAACCGTGCTGTGGGGGCTCGCCCCTGAGGTGCCGAGAATGTCTCGGGGACTCAATGGTGACGGATGGTGTCAAATCTCTGTGGGTTGAGGTGAGTATAAAAACAGCTCAAAAAAGGCCTAATGCAACCGAGTGTGCAGAAGGAGAGCTAAAAAACAAGGCACTCAAGCCAACAACCAACTCAAAACACCCACTGCAACAGCTGTGCTACAATACGTGGAGTGTCAACAAAGATGGTCAGAATACCAACAAGCAGCAGGTTTCCTAAAAAGAAAAAATGGTGGACTCACTAGACCAAAGGGAGGTAAAGGAGCATGCAAACACCTAACTAAAAGTATTCTGACTCAACTAAACATATCCTCTGCAAGGTGATGAAATCCAAGTCAGACAATATGAGTAGGAAAGCCAAGTGGTTATGATATCCCCCTACCGGGAGGGACACCGGGTAGTCAATCCTAGAAGAATGGCAACTAAGATACCCCGTTCATGACACGTCCAGAAAGGTGAATCTGCCGTTTAGTTCGTTGACCGCAATACCCCTATACAGGGATATCCCGCGAACCGCGAAAGGTAGCCCTTCGGTTACTGAATGGAGTGCGGTATTCCACTCAGGCCTCCGGAACCAGTCTCCCGACTTCAACCCTCCTAAGGGAGAGGCCCTCTGATAAACTGGTCGTGACCGTGCCAAAAAGTACTAGGGGATTTTGGTTCCCTATTTGGACAGCAACTATGTCTCAAGTGAAATAACCGAGGGGTGTTATTGGAAGCCTATCCCCCCGATCCTACCTAACTACAATGATTCTTTTGTGTTCCCCAAGTGGGGTTAGAATGTTGGTTCAATTAGGTACTTTTTAAGGCTCACTTGATTTATGTGACAGAGTGTGTGTTCGTGAGGTGATGAACCCAAAATAGAAGTGCCACAAGGGGGACAACTTCTAACTATCAATAATGCTGAAATTGAAACTTTTAACTTGCAAAATTTTCTGAATTAAAAATACTGAAATTTTAAAAAGATTCTGTAAAGGGAACAGAAATTATGTTGCAGAAAGGCTGTAAGGAAGTGAGCTGCAGGTAGGACAGGGGGCTGTTCAGATGCAGAAAATATTGCAGCAAAGGGGGCTGGGCTCAAAACAGGAAAAATGCAGAAATCAGACCGCGGGTCTGTGGCGAAACAGAACAGGCAGACCGCGGGTTTGAGGGCAACAGTGGCGGTCAGGTCGCGGCTTTCGGGCCTACAAACGCAGTTGGGACGCAAAAAATAGGGAAAAAGACGCAGTCGGGTCGCCGCAAAAGGGCTAACAGACGCAGTCGGGACGCCCGAAAGAGGCAGATAGCCGCAGTCGGGACGCGGGAAAATGGCCGACAGGCGCAATCAGATCGCGGCAAACAGGCTGATTAGCCACGGTCGGATCGCAGGTAACAGACTTGAATCCGCCGGCAGGGCGTCGGAAGAAGTCTGAGAGCCGCGGTCGGATCGCAGGTAAAGGCCTGAAAGGCGCGGTCGGGACGCGACTACAGAGGGAAAAAATGCGGTGTGCAGAGGCCGATAGGGACAGCCGAAAAGAAAAAATTAAAAACGAAACCAGAAATTCAAAATCTAGGGGAGTCGCCAAAACTGTAGCTAGGGTTTTACCCCTAGCTTGTGCAAATGAGCACCTACTAAGGAGAATGGACCCCTTAGTAGCAGTTCAGTAAATGTAAATAATTAAGTTAAAACAGAAATTAAATTACTTCTAAAACATGCATGAAACATAAACATCAAATTTAAAGAATGGCTTTTTTGTATTGATATTACCTTCAATGTGAAGGTTTGATGAAGCCCTTTGCAATGTCCGAGAGGATGCTCCAAGCTTCAATATGCTCCTTTTCCTTCTCCAATGGTGGGAATGGGCCAAAAGTGGCTCTCAAGGTGAAAGTAGTGCAATGGTGAACTAGGGTTTCGAGAGAGTTTTTGGCAGAGTAAGGGTGCTTGTGATTGTGGATATGAAATAAGGGATCTCCATCACCTATTTATAGTTTTTTGGTGGTGGAGTGCTGACCCATGGTTTTGGGAAACACATGGTTTTGTGCAGCTGTATAGGGTTTTTTCCTCCTTTTCCTCATTATTTTATATTTTTTATTCCCTTTTTAGGGGATTTTTGCTATTTTTGGAGGAAAAGGGGGTTTTTTAGCCTTTTTTAGGCTATTTTGAGGGTTTTGTGGCCTTTTGGAGGCATTTTAGGCCCTTTGGCGGCTTTTTAATGGGATTTTTTGGGATTTTAAGGAAAATATGGTAGTAAAATGGACAAATGAGCCATATAATGTGGTAGATGAGGTAGTGAACACTTTTTGGGTGTTAACACCTTATGTGGCACTTACTTGTATTAGTCTCCCCTAGCTATGACATCACCCCTCATAGGGTCTTTTTTACCATGACATCATCACTTTAGTGAGTGATCCTCATCTTATGTTGTGTTGGCTCATCTTAGTCGTTGATTGTATTATTGCATCTTTTGATCTCAACCACTCATTTCAAAAGTCGTTAGGGTTTTGGTCTTTCCTCTCCTATTTAAGGAAGAGACCCCCCTATTGTAAAAGTTATCTAGAGATTTTTGGCTCTTGGCTATTGGAATAAAATTATATATTTTGGAGCAATGCTTGGATCTTGGAGTGGATGTTGGTTGTGATGATTGTAAATGCTTTGTCCATTGCACTGGAGGATATCTTGTATCTATCTTGCATCTTTTGCCATACTTTTTATTTATAGGTGAAGAAGACATCTTGGGAGGAATGCACATTAGTGGGGAGGCTTTCCCTGCAACTTATTTCCAAATCCTGGATCAAATAGGGAGTGGTTTTGTATTTGTACCAATCATTCTTTGTCATCTATTTCTAGCTTGTATCTACCCTCATCTTGTTTGACTGATTGATGCTTTGTCTCCTTGGTTTTGACAGGTATAGAGGGGCACACGTGTAGGCTTGGACAACTCATTTTGGCAAGAGGGGTTCAAAATATTCCATTTGATCTTTGGCAAAGTAATCCTCATCACAATTGGCATTCATCTCATTATCCATGTATGCTCTAAAGGTTAGTGTTTTTCCTCCTTTGCTTATCCATTATTTCTAGATCTTAAAACCCTAAACTTCAAAACCCTTGTAATTTTTATTTTTCTAATTTTCTTGGATCTAGCATGCTTTTGGGGATATAATTTAAAACCCACCTCTACATTAGTCAGAACATTTCCTATGTATAGTTTGGTGAGGTTTGGAATCCATTTGGCCCATTTCCCAAGGCACTTGGTCTCTCCAAGGGAAGTCGCACTCCTAGGAGAGTGGCTTCTTTGCTAGTTCTAGTACGTGGGTAGGTGACATTATTGCTTCAATGGATATATCAGCCCCTAAATCCTACTCCTAGTGCTTCACCCTATTGATTTTCACCTTGTGGGACCCATTCCTCATTTTGAGGGTTGAGCCCCACTTGGTTCATTAGGTGATGCATTAGGTTGTTCTTGGATCTACTTGCTTATTTCTTCCCAATTCCATAGATCCATGCTATAGTCCCCCCCTAGTTCCATCTCATCTTGATTTTGACCTTGTGGGGCCCCATTTAGACCATTTTCCACTTTTTAAGGGTGGGCCCCACTTGGGTACTTTTCTTTGGCATTAGATCTATCCATATCTACTATCCTTAATCCATAAGTGAAATCATCTTACACTTGGTTGAAAACTTGTCACTTCCTAAGCCTCTTCAACCAAGCCCTAACCACTTTGGGTCCACATATACACCTTAGATCTAGATCTTGTTTCATCTTGGTCTCCTTGTTTTTCATCATCACATTTCTCTAGGAGGCCTTGATTTGCATTCGCTAGCCTTCATTGGATAAGCTAGGGTATCCCCCTTGATCTTGCTTAGGCTTGATCTAAAGTGGAGAGTTCCTCGGTTATCATGACACCCATATTGCATTTGGAACCATGGAATCTCTTGGGTCACCTCTTTAGTTGTGTACACCTCTACCATCTTGGATGTGATACCTTTAGAGACAACTACAAGTTGTGTGATAACAGGTCTATTTCCCCGACTTACAATGGAGGGTTAACCTCAATGACTTTATATGACCAAATACAATAATGACTTCTTCTACCAAAGGAATAAACATCTTCGTCGGAGGTATAAATAAAATACTATAATAAATACAATATAAAATACAAGTAAATATCTTCTGAAGTTACAATTACATTAACATTTACACCTACATTTCTTTTTGTAATATAATGCCAAATTTGCAAAACTTTTTCTTTAAGATCCAGGTTTGTATGAAAATGGAGACATAAAATGATAAAAAATTTAGTTTTGGTAGCTCGGAGGTACTTCTACACCATTGTGCCTAGGTGCATGGGTCCGAACACATGTGTTTCACTTAAGTGATATAAAGTGACATTATGATATGTTTTTATAAAGTAACTTTATAAAGCTATGTTGAGTTGTACTTTATAAAGTTAATTTGTACTTTTTATTTATTTTGGGGTTAAGTGACTTTTCGAGAGAAAATTTATTTTTATATAGTTCATGACTTAAGTCATATGAACTTGAGATTAAATCACAACCATCAATATTTAAATCATAGCCAGCAATCTTGTGGACCAAGATTCGATCTTAACCGTAGAAGATGAAGAGTTGGGGAGTTACCCTAAAATGAATAATAAAAGTGCTTGAGTGAGATTAATTCAACAGACATTCCAAGAGAGCTTTGGAGATAAGTATGAGAGGAACGAGTTTCAAGAGAGGAAGAGGGTGAGTTGAGAAAGTGAAGAGAAAGAGAGGAGGTTGAGCTAGAGGGAGTGCACTTCTCTATGAGAGAGAGGGGCTCGAAACCCAAGAAAAACAATAGCATTTATTGCAGCAAGTGTGAACACATTTTCTAAGGATTTGGGCACACAATCTCAGGCAGTTTGCAGCAAAGAGAAATACTGATCTGTACAGTAGAAAACAGGAAGATCTTATAGCTGAAAGAGTGGGTCATACAACAAACCGTATGCACAGAAATTGAGGCAACCGGTGGGAACGAAGTTTGAGGTGAATTTTGCTTTAATTTGTACTTCTTGTCTACACTATTTTTCAGGAATATTTCTGCTACCAGTGAGGCCATACTATTGATAACTGGGCACTTTTTTCAAGGAAGAAGTTTAGAGTCTGTTGAGTGAGATATTTGGCACTGTTTTCAAGAAATTTATTGCACTCGCTGAGTAAAGTACAATGTACTGAAATGTTGTTATTTTCTTGTACTCTCATAAATATATTCATAAGAAGCTCAATAAAGCTCTCTTGACTGTTTTTCCCCCTAGGGGGTATTTCCAAGGTCATTGACCAAATATACTATGTCGAAATGTGTGAAATGAATGTTGTTCATTGTTTATTCTTCTGCTGAATTTTCAGTTTTTCTTAACTATTTGTATTTCTTCCTACAAATGATAGTTGGTTGTGTATGAGTTTTATGCATCCCTGTTGAAGTTTATTGAAGTAGAAATCAGAGTGCTACTAAGTGTTTGGCAAAATGACTAGCTGAGTTTGCTAGTATTTTGCTGAGTTATTTAACAAATCAACTTGGAGAGTAAAAATATAACTTATCTCCTTGACTAGATAGTTATATGAAAAAAGTTAAGTGGAAAAACAGAGTTCCTATTTTTCCATAAAATAGAATGACTAGAAGCAAGTTCAAAACATCAAAGAACAACTGAAGTTCATACGTGGCAAACATAATGTCAAATTACAAAGTATAAAAAAGAAAGTTATAAGTCCTATAGAAAAACTTTAAAAAAAACATCATTACAAACTTACAAAGTCCTATTAGTAAACATATATATATGTATTATGATTTTGTTATTTAACACATTTTTTTAGATTTTACCACGTTCTATTTTATATAGACTTTTCAAACATATTATTTTTAACTCTTTTGAAGTGTCACATTCTCTTTCATTTGCACCTTTTCAAAGTAGCAGATCCTTAAATATTAAAAATTTAGCTTTATATAAATAAAATAAATCTAATCTGTCTAACATATTTAAAATTGTATCTATCATCATATAATTATATAATGGTTGAGCATTTATTAACTCTTTTATTACGTGGATCTCCACAAATCCTGGATTCTTGTGAGATTTTTACTACAAGCACATGGAAAAAAATGGAATGTCTAAAGATGCATGCAATTTCAATCCCAAATTAGCAAATCAAGAAACTTCTGGCTCCATAAATTTTTTATAGTGCTCCTATAATATTGGCTAGAATTTTAATTATATAAGATTTTCGCAATGCTATGAAGGGAATCTAATGAGCCCCTCTCAAATATTGCTTTGAACACCTTGCATGTATGGAAAAATAAATGCATTTTCAATGACCCTAGAGGCTCTACTTTTTGTATATGAAACCTACATCAAGAATAATCACATGACCATTGTTATCGGGAAAATTAGCAGGGATAATGTCAGTAAGCAAAAATAATATCAGCAATCCAATGTCACCCAGGTCACTATTCTAACTTCTTCGAAACCTCCAAGGAGAAGTGTCCTTATGAAACCCTGTAGAACACTAGGACAACCACATAAAGATATATTCTCTATGTAATGTGTAATTAGACCAATGCCTAATGGGTGCAAAATATGTAATCAATAATCCATGAATATCATTCAAGAAATGTGTAAACGTGTAAGCATGCAATTCAATGATAGACCAAGAGATAATAATCATTCACCAATGTAGATTTATGATAAAGAAAAGTAGGAAACATGTACACATGTAAGGTAGTAATCAATATTGGATCAAAGACTATATTGCCAATAAACCAAACCCAATAAAAATGCATCAATGTCATGTAGATGATTACAATCATAGCATAAATAAAATGACACAAGGACTATTATTCAATGTGTAAGCGAGATAATATATGACATAGCAATGTTAGTTTAGTTTATCATTTAGATACACCAAGTGGGCATGCCAAAAGGTGTTAATAGCAAATGACTTTCACCAATAACCAACAATATAAAATCAATCCAAAATGTAGCAGAGATTTGTCATGAATAACAAATATGTATGCAACACATTTATGACAACAGAAATAGATATAGAGTGAATAATGTAAATGATTTCACTTATCAATATCTATCATCAACAAGAGTATCATTCAATATGACCATTCAACAATAAACCTTGGATCACTTTTAGATCTTTGGCATAAATGTAACCTTTGGAATGCTAATTAATTCGAGAGGGTTTTGAATATCATTTAATTGTCACTATGAGTCTAGCATTCAACATAGATAATTATGAATAACTTATATGTGTTACCAGCACATAGATGCTTGCCAAATTAACTTCAATAAGGACAAGAAACAACGTTGATATTAAATGCTAACCCAATGTAAAGGAGGGTTTTTCCAGATCTAACATAGGTTCACACTCGGAGTTATAATCACACAGAAACTGACTTCAAATGTATGCAAAAGTCAGACCTCTAAATGTCAATAATAATGTTTAACTTTCAAGACAGTATCATGTAAAATGGATATCATATTTACCTAGTAAATAACCACATGTGACCAGCACTGGTAGTAGTACTCATTAATCAAAGACAACGATCACCTTCCATCTTACCAACAAATGTATACTAGGTTGAATTTGATGCAAGCAAAAAGAATCTTTGAGTATGTACACTGAAACATCAGACCTTTCTGTATGTTATTTCAGACTTACTAACAACATTAGAAATTAAAGTTTATGGTACCTAGAATGGTTTATGTTTTTATACTAAAGCGCATTAAACAACAAGGTTTTAGTATGTAGGATATAATGAATATTTCAGATCTGTTGTGTAAGGGGCAAAATCAGACCTTTCTACATGTAAGAACTTAACCCTTAGTTTAACTTGCTTTCATGTTTTTGTATGTGCAGATGGGAGAGGGTTTTTGAGGGAGCAGAAGTGTTGAGGCAATGGAGGATGAGAGGGATAGTGGAGTGAGAGAAAGGAGTGGAAAATAGAGGGATAAAAGGGGAATCACAGGGCATAAAAGGACTGAGTTAGGGTTTCCACAGAAAAGAAACACAGAAATTAGGTTTTTACACTAAAATTTAGGGTTTTAATATTAAGAATAACAATTAAATCAAAAAATAAAATAAATTTTGGCCTCCCTAATATTTCAGCTCTTCCTCCTATAAATTTGGCCTACCCCATTTGTCCCTAAAAATGCTAGGGCGAAATTTTAGGAGCCCTAAAAATCGCAAAATTATCAAAAACTCCCTTAAAAATCCATAATTTCTGAGTTTACTTACTGAGATTAGCCCTGCTAATTTGTCTGGTAACATTTTTGGCATCATTGCCAGGGACGTTTTGAAAATCAAAGTGGTTTATTCGGATTCATTGACATCCTTGGAAAACGGCATTTGGTAAGAATATTGAGGTGATTCTTTGATTTGTATTTTGAAAATATTGTTGAGGACTAATCTTCCAGATCTTACCTGGAGACTCCACTCATTTAAAGCGACTACACTGATCGATTCAGAACTCAATCCCTATCATATCATGTACGCCCTTATTTTTGGTACTTTGGTGAGATTTGTGAAGATAACTTTTCAGGTCTCTCCTAGCGACTCCGACTGAAGAAAATAACAAAAGTACTCTACAAAGACAAGCAAACCGGGTGACATGGCTTCTTCTTGCAAAGAATATGTTCCATTTGAATTCAAGGATCCTAATTATCCTACAGATGCATAAAATGAGATAGCTTTTTCTCCTCTCGATTTCTCAAGATTTCCTGGGAATTTTGATGAGCTTCCAGAGATTTTTTGGTTCCCATTCGATTGCAGTTGTGGTAAGGCTAGGGACCATGTTCAATGGTTCATGACAATGGCTGAAGAAAATCACGTAAAAAGGGAAGAAATCCTTTACATGAGAACATTTATTCATCACCTGGGAGAAAATCCTCTTGCGTGGTTCATGGGCTTAGAAAAAGTGACAATATCATCGTTTGCAAAATTAATAGAATCCTTATGTAGCCACTGGGATCCTGATCACCATGACATATGGATGCCTTATGTTGATGATGCAAAGAAGTTGTTCGGTGAAGAAATCCATGAGATCAATTCTCGGAAGTTCTACTTAGACAAACTATTGTTGAGGACCAGGAAAGTAAAGTAGTTACAGAAGATGAAGAACAAGAGGCCTTAGTTGAAGAAACTGAAGAATGTACAAAAATTGTTAGTGCTCCATATCCTCAAGTTACAGTTTCTTATGATCTGTTGGCTCTCTTGAAAGAAAGTTACATATATGCGAAAAATGATGATTACTAGAAGTTCCTTGTTCCACCGATGTACGATCCTTCAAGACCTTGTAACATTGTAATAGATCATCCTCCGATCATATATATGGATGAAGAAGCATGCTGTGCCTCCAATGAAGAATGTATCAATCCATTTTCTTTGTTAAGTGGTGCAGTGGTGAACTCTCAAACACTAGGTTTGACCCACGCCCTTCATGTGATTTCTTTGTTTGTTATATATATGTGTTGATTTCAATATATTCTATGGACTCGGAGAGCTCTCAATAGGAGAGGATCACTCCAACATTTGACTATGGTTTTAATTAACTATGCGAACTGTCGTGAGAGAAACCGACCCATGGT
This sequence comes from Larix kaempferi, assembly GCA_027924585.1. NCBI lineage: Eukaryota > Viridiplantae > Streptophyta > Pinopsida > Pinales > Pinaceae > Larix > Larix kaempferi. Next base: position 9,284,729 of record BSBM01000380.1, on the reverse strand, counting down.
TAGTTGATTTATATATATATATATATATATATATATATATATATATATATTCTCTTGTTGTCTACTGTGCAGAGAGGGAGATAGATCCCTGGATATTATTCATTGCATATGTTCCATATACATATGCTTCAGTTTGTTATATCTATGTCATTTGTATATTGCACGGATGCTAGTGGAAGGGACGGCTCAATGGGAGTCGATCCCTATACACATTGCATATGATATAATAAATATCTATATGCTGGAACCTTACATTCAATGTTATTTGTCTATGGTGCATAGATTATCCCTGTATGCTTTCATTTAATAGAATGATAAAGTCATGCATGTATTAATTGCTGACTGCACACAGATTGGGGGGGGGATATCTCTTTAGAATTTCTAGTTTCATATATTAAACATTGCATGTTGAATGTCAAGATTTCGCAGAGATTGGGGGGAAAGATCTCTGTAGAATTTATAGTTTCATATATTAAATATTGCATGTTGAATGTTAATATTGTGCATGGATTGGGGAATTGACCCCTGTACACTATTGTTTCACATATCATAGATTTATATGTTGAGTATCATATCTAACCACTGTGCAGATGCTTGGGGGAGAACCCCTGCGTGTTTTCTTTAACCTCCGAAGATTTTATGAAGGACATTGGTATGCTTCCTTTTGTTGTCGCCCAAAGAATGGGGAAGGATCCTTGTGTATATAGTATATATACTTCTATTTAATTTTTTTTCTGTTGTGCATGAGGATCCATTGGGGAAGGATCCCTATGTATATAATATATATACTTCCATTGGATTACAATATATATTTCTATGCTGAGTTCCATTTGTATTTATCACACATATATTGGGGGATCTCTGCTATTTGGTTTATGCTTAGTTTGTTATATTTTGATTACCTATTGTGAGGATGGGACAACTGAGAGAGCCAATCCCAATCCATCTTATTCTGCGTATAAAGATATGTTGGTTGCGCATTTTTATATAAATCAGGTTTGGGGATTGTCTGTAGGACATATGTTAGATATCCTCTGCATATAGGAGTTATGTGGATAATCTAATCCCTGCATATGTTTTATGTTGTGTATTTGTACATAAGTCGTGTTGGGGATTGCCTATAACATACATGGTATAGACCCTCTGTGTAAATTTCTAACTCTACTATTGTGTTTATGCATTATTCTTTTTCTGCATGTTGTGACAGTGATGGGGATAGGACGACTGAGAGAGCTCGATCCCAAATCCATTCCCTCATCTGCGTATAGTATATACGCTTTGCATAAATTATGGTGTTAATACTTATTACTGGTATATGTAGGTATATTCTAGTTGGGGTATGGTAAACACTTTGCACATAGAATGTAATTATTGGTGTATATAAATATATGCTAGTCCGGGTAGGGAATACCTTCTGCATATGCCCAATATATGTTATATTTATGTCATAGAACCCTTGGGGAAGGGATGGCTCAATCCCTGTATATAAATGCTTGTAATGACCTATTCAGCGTGGGAGAGATCCCTGTAACGCTTCTGATATAGACTTGTGAATGTTTTGAAAATGCCCTCTATGAGAGAGACTTGAGAAAGTGGAAAGTAAATTCTGCAACAACTGTGTTGCAGAATGTACCCCCTCTATTTTTGATAAATAGTAATGTGACATTTCTTTATGGACATAGCCCATATATTTGGGTGAACCACCTATATTGGTCTCTTTCTTATGTGCACCTTATGTGTTTTATTATACTGGATATTTGTAATCTAAAATGGTAAGTGATTTCACCAAAGAATGTTAAATGTCTATTACATAAGTTTACATTTAAATTGATACTTTGGGTGTTTGGTTATGTAGTAATCATGAGGATTATTCGGGTATTGGAACTATGATCCCACTTGAAAATGTTTACTCATTTGTATACATTACTATAGAGTATTTGTTCTGTACAAATATACTAATTTTTAGAAGGAAATGAGCCATAGGTTGGATTAAAAGTAGTCTTTATACAAGAATGGATAATCATGTTTAATGTATAATTTTTATGAGGAAAGTGGTGATTGAACAAGTGTTTATATGCAATAATACTTATGAAATTAAAATCAAGTACATATAGTGACTAATACCTTTGATTGTTGATGTTGAGGAAACTTTTTACACCACATTGCTTCGATGTTAACATGGAAATTGGGTATGTTACAGTATGGTATCAGAGATGAAGTTTCAGCACTTAGGCTAATTTGGGTTCAGCATGAGGATGAGAATATAAAGTGGTTGAACTCATGAAGGGTTATTGACACATTCAAAGGGGAACATGTGTTTAATATTAGCTATCCTAACACCAATGAACATCTCATAAAGAAGTAAATTGTTTGGATATATGAGTTATGAATAAGGGGATTTAGACAAGATAGTAGACTATGATTTCATGCTGACAGTTGAATTCCTTTTCATATTTATTATATGTATGGAAAAGTTTGTCAGTAATGTGATTATCTATGAATATGTTGATTCAATAACCATGATGACTAATGTATTTACTATTTATATCGATATCATGGAAAAATGTTCCATTCCATCTTCCTCATAGATGAAAATGTTGAATTTTATGGCGAGGTATGTTATCACCTTGACCAACAAAAATGGTGGATTAAAACTGTAAGCATAAGAAGTAATGCTTCCATTTTGCTTTAGTATTTGGTACTACGTTGACGTACCGAAAGTGGAAGTTGGGTTATAATTTTTCTCTTGATACATTCAAGAAGAAATGAAAATGTTCTCTAGAATTTTATTGATATATATATATATATATATATACATAAATTGTTTTGCAATAGTCTTGTAAATTTATAGACGCAAGCTGAAAATAGTTGAGTGGTGAGTAGAATGACCATTTGAATTGTTGAAGAGGTTGTAAAATTATTAGGGGGATAAGCTATTATACCTCATAAGAAACCAAAGTTAATGAAAAGAGAACAATCAATGCTATTTTCTAACATTGCAGCTTATGGCCGGGACTTGTTGAAAGACAAGGGGCATGATACATATTATGCATAAAGTATATTGTAAGAGTCGGAATAAAGATCAAAGACTCAGGAAGAGATATACTCAAAGCATGAGTAAGAGTTGATAAGTAAATATGTGAACCTATTGTTAAGTAAATATGTGAACCTATTGTTAAGTAAATATGTGAACCTATTGATAAGTAAATATGTGCTACAAAAATATTATGAATATGTTTGTGTGATTGACGCTTGACCTCCATGATGTTTTAGCTAATATACCTATTAGGTTGATGTGTACGAGGAATTGATCGCATGAAGTAAGGGATTGGTGTTCAAGAACCAAGTTAATCAACGGCAAGAGGATCGCTAAACCAAAAGGATTTCTCAAAAATCACTGTAACTGAATGCCTCTATATGGTTGTCAAACTTAATAGCTTGTCATGTGCAGTAGGCCCAACTTAAATATTGTGTTGGGTCAATTTGGGTGGTTTTGGAAACCTCCTCCTCGGTTACAACTGCTCCCTCCTCGATCCAACCATCTGCTTCCACTATAAAAGAAAGGGAGATTTTCCATGAGAGGGACTCTCATCCCAAGTGTTTTTATGATAGAGAAATTATGATCCTCTTTCCCTTTCCATTTATTCCCTAGTTTCTATCAAACCCTAATGCATTTGAGATGTGGTTGGGATTCTTGGAGAAGAGAAGCAGGAGATCATGATTCAAGTGTTTCATGAGGTGATTGAATAGAAGGAAGGTAAATTTGTAATTTATTCAATTATTAATGAAAGAATAGACATATTTCCATTTCATAACAATTATGTTTATGCTTGTATCAGATTTGGCTACTTGTTGATGTTCATGAGATTAGATTTTTATGTTCTATTTGACTTTCAACCATTTATTTGTATCCAAATGTCTTTGAGGAAGGTTTTGAGTTGGTTTTGTAGGTTCTTTGACTGAATATCAGGAGAAAATCTCAAGGATTCAAGGAAATCTAGGATCAAACTCCATAAATAAGGTACATTCCCTTCTAACTTTCAAACTTTTTGTCTATTTTGCTTGTTGTAGAACCCTAGATGTCTTCTTTTTCAACCCTAGTATGTCGGTGACCTCATCCCAAGTTATAGGATTGTTTTTCCTCATAACATAATTGAGGACTCCACTGGGGACAAATCCTATCTACTTTAGGGATTCCAAGTTTATTTCTCCAATTTTTTTGAAGTTGTTATTCTATTTTCAACTTAGGAATGATATTAGGGATTTAATAGACCCTTCCACTATCAAGTTTTTTAGTTGGACTTGCTTTTTGGATACTTTTAGTACCCACACGTAGGTTACCCTTATGAAATTTATGTGTCTACTAGAAACACATAGGTGATGGTATTCTCAAGGACATGCTACACCCTACTGTGTTAGTACTTGACCAATGTGTGCCTTCTGTAGGTAGTCTTTTCAATTTTGGATTTACCTGAGAGGTTTTTGTTAGGATTTTTGGAAGTCTTTGTTAGTCCTTGGTCTAGGAAGGTGTGATATCTACATGTTGATTGCTCTTAGCTTGGTTTTGGGGATCTTTCTATGCCAATTTAGACTTGTTTGGACCAATTTGGAGCTTTTTGGCTAAAGTTGGATTTGTTTGAACCATTTTGGAACTTTTGGACCCAATTTGGATATGTTTGAATCAATTTGGACCTATTTGAGTTGATTTGGAACCAATTGAATTTGTTTGAATCAATTTGTATATATTTGAGTGAAAAGTCCTATGCTGGTAGGATTTTTTTGCTCTTTGAGTTTCTATTCTTTTGATTGCTCCTTTGAAGTGAAATCTTGGGGTTTCTTTTGGTTGTTTAGAACCTTGATTTCATTTTTTGTATGCAGACTTGGCTTTACCAAACCTTGTTTCTTAGTAGTTCTTTCACTTTGGTTTATTATAAAAGTCTCCATTTATAGTTTTTTCAACTTGGAGTGTTTAGGTGAATGAGAAGTCTAGTGTTTATGGCTTCTTGTAGTGTTTGATCAGGGGATAAGAATTGTTTTCCTTGTTTTGGTTGTGTGTTAGTTTGAGTTTGGATTTTGTTTCTCATTTTGTAAAAATAAATAAAAAGATTGGTCAGTTTTGAGTGAGCATTGGCTGAGTACATTGCAAGCATTTGAAGGATTTAGAATTGCTTTTTATATTGGAAACAAAAAATTATTTTGCATAGTTGGTTTCATTTTTAGATCAAGTTTTGTTTCCAATTTTGCATCTCTTTCATTTAGTTATTTAGCGTGCATATTGAAGTTTCATTTTACATAGAAAAGACCAAAAATTTGCATTTTGAAAACTTGTATTTGCATTATGAATCATATCTTTAGAACTTGCATTGGAAAGAAATTGAAAATGAAAGGTGCATGATTGTGAGTTCTTCATATTTCAGTTAAAGAGAATTATATATTTAGTTTCACTTGTTTTGATTCTTTTGAAAAGTTTTTGAAATTTAATTTTAAGCAAACAATCAGTAATCAAGATAGGATTCTAGGTTTTATTCTATATAGAAACACCTAATATCTAAGCTATGATTTTGGAGGTAGGGAGTGGAAAGTTAACTCCTCCAAGTTCACTTAAACTTGTTAAACATGGGTGTATTTCATAAGGGAGTAAAACCAAAACTAGTATTATAAGAATTGTGATCAGGATGCTCCTCTAACACAGGAGTTAAGCATGAGGTCGTTCGAGGTTCAGTTAAAGAGAGATCCCTCCAATACTTAATCGAGTATCAACTAGGTATTTTGCATGTATGGGAACTTTAAACAATATAGTGTGCTATTGTATAGTTTTGGGATTAGCTACCCTAGCCATACGTATGATCCTGACTTGTGACTATTCCCTCGGATGTCGTCTATAGATTGGTAGGCATAGAATATTTTCTTTAGGGTCATACACATGTGCTAGAAGAGGATTGTTTGCAACCACTTTGGGTGGATCTAGTGACTGGAGAATTAGTACCCTTGGAGGGTGTTTTCTAGATTCATCTTGTAAAACACTTGCACCAATAAGGGAAACATGCTTGGACATGGTAACTACTATCTAATCTTCACTTATTAGACTTGGTCTTTATCATGCGAGGATGATCTTTGGGAAACCATATCTTTGTCTCTACATTGAAAGGTACTTGCAACCAAGTGATTTTCATTGTAAGGTTTGTTTGGAAGCTTGTTTGATATATTTCACGTATTTTTTATTGTTTGTTGTTCGATTTTTATTTTTTATAGATTTTTTTCTTAGTGTATTCTATGAGCCACCGTGGCTGATCAACATTTGTGCATGTCCCTAAGTATTCAAGGACACTCTCCTGAATAGAGAGAATTCCATGCACTGAGGAAAAGACTAGATTATACTGATCCACCCCCTCAAGGAGAAGAAGAGGAAAACTAGGAACATCAAACAGAACAACCAATAGAAGAAAATAGTTCTAATTCAAGTGATTTTGATAGTTCTTTTGATGAGGGAAATTTTATAGATACTAAGGAGAAGTTGCATAACTCTCCTAGAGTCCATTATCCTCGTCCTAAATAGAATTTATGTCCCATTGCAATTGAGGACCTCTCAAATCCTTCTAAACTTTTGAACTTGCCACAAAGTCCTAGATTTTCCCAAATAGCTGGTATCAACGTTCCTAATCCATTATATAGGTAATATAACAAGTGTTTACTTCAGGCGAGGTAACTACTCCATTTGGTACAACATATGTACGAGGAATTAATTTTAATGTAGCATCCAAGATAGAATCAGGATGGTCCCCACCATCCTTGATGATACTAATTGGTACTAGTTCGTCAACTAAACTAAGTTCAAACCTTTTCTCTTTTGGATTTCCCTTTTTCAGGGTTTCAACCTATAGGTATTACTATGCCTCCTCGTTCAACTTTGACCACTTCTACAATTAGTGTCCCATCTGTTCCTTTCCATTATTTTCCACCCTTTAGTGGATAAATGTACATGCCTAACCCACTATTCATTGGATTTGTTTCTAATTCCACTCTACCCCAATTAAGTTCACCTTTCCAATCTGTTGGAGGTATGAATTATGGTTACCCCTTCCAACTAAATGTATCATAAGGTAATTCATTTACACTAGGGGGAACTAGCATTGGATTTCCATTGGAGTGAAATGCCACTCCAGGAAATATCCCCTTTTCTAGGATGGTACGTTCCAATATGGCTAACCCCATTATGACAAGTTGTTTACAAGGAAGCCAACCATTTGGAGGGATGGGAGGGAATTTTGGAACAAGTTTTACTTCTTTTCAAAACCACTATGGTTAGAAATTTGGACAACCTAATCTGCTTTTCATTGATCCTGGAAATCTATATATTCTGGTACAACCATACACAAACACCAACCAATGGGAAGCTAATGCTCCTGAAACCTAGAACACAATGGCTCAGACAAAGTTGTCATTTTTGCCACTTTGAATTTTCCATATATTTCAAGGTTGACTAACAGTCCGGTATTACATGACCCAAGATTTCCATCCCTACCCATTAAAATTCCTTCATACTTTCATGTGATGATTTTTCATCTATGGTTTTCATATATCTCTACGATGGATGATTCTATTGGATTGCATCTCTTCCATTGGAATTTAACCAATATAGCGATGAAATCGTAGATTGAGTTACCATGACCATCTTTTAAAACTTTTAATGCAGTCGCAATGGCATTTTTAAACCACTTCCAACTACCAGACTGTTATGGAACTGGAACAGAGATGATAAAATCCTTTTGTCAGGATAAATCTACTCATATCTCTGACCACATCCATGAGTGGCAGAGGAGGTTTATCTGGATTAAGGATCAAATACCTTATGAATTTATTACTGATTGGTTCATTAAGTCATTACAACCTGTTATTGCAAAATATGTCGCTCTTTCTAGGGTTTAGACCGAAGAAAGGGATTTTATTAAAGCCCAGTAATTGGATTTGGTTTATTCTCAATACAAGATTATGTATGGAATTCATCCCACTACTCCTACAGAAAAAGATAACCCAAAAAACCCCATCCCTACACCTCATGATGATGGTGTGATCGATGTAATTGAGAACAATCCAGTTATCATGCGTAATAAATTTTCAAGTCAAAATTTGATAGCAAATGGTCAGAATAACACAGAACCTTAAACCCAACCCTCCTTATGATGTTCTGTCAGTGCAAAAATATGAGGACAACCAGTATCCTGGAGGGAAGAAAAATAAGAACAAGAAACATGTGAACAAGGGGAATAAAAATGCAAATAATAATAAAAACACTAATGTTGGTGGGGAAAATAATGAAAAAGGTAAGACAAAGTTCCAGTCCTTGTTATGCAAGGAATAACATATAAATTATAAATGCTCTAAGAGGGAAATGACTCAGAAGTTGGCTTAGCGAGAAGATTCCCCCAAACCTATTGTATTAACTAACCCATTTCCTCAACATCAGCAATAGATGATTGTTGTTGCTCACCAAAACCCTATAGATTCCCAAGGAGGAAACATGGGAACCTCCTCTCAAGAGGGAAATTCAGGCCCAGGTGAAGTTTTCATATGTGAACGGGATATTTATCTCCAGACTAAGAACAAGAATTATTAATCTAATCCATATGAATCCAAAGGTAAAGAACCCCTTAATGTTGATAATGACAATTCTTTAGACATAGAAAAACTTGGAAAAATACTATGCCTATAATACCAAAGGGTGTCCTCAAGAAAAACATGTATAATCCTAATGTGTGTGCTGCTCAGCATTATAGTGTAGTTGAATATTTGGCTTATTCTCCATGTGCAACGTTTGTGCTTGAGGTACTCCAAATTTTTCCAAATCAAAGGAAAACCCTACTGTCAGCTTTAAGAGCTCTAGATCATGTGGAAAGTCAAGTCATTTCTTTTTATTTTTAGAATTGGAAGTTTTTTTTACCCCATCATGTTTCTTTTCATATCCATGTTGTATATGGAAACACTAATATTCATCGGACAATTGTAGATGAGGGTTTCTCCACATGTTGTAAAATCTCAAGCACAGCTGAATCTAGCTACTGTGGATTCCTCACTGGTGAAAGATTGCACAACATTTGCAAGAATGGCATAAAAAATTTAAATGAATGAAGAACAATACACATGAATTGGTGAATAATCTCAATATTATTAACTGTCCAACCTTAACAAAGGTTAAGAACACCCATATATACAAATCTGGAAGAATTCGAATCCATCTGGAGTGTTCACACTGATCTAGCTTAGAAAAAGCTCAAACCCCCCTAGGTTGACCAAAATATCCCAAACCATCCCAAACTGGTTCGAATCTGTAGTGTGAATGCTGGGAATGACTGGACAGGCCCATGTGACCTCACACATGTGAAGAAACTGGTTGGTTAGAGGTTTGGAGTCTAAAATTGGTCAAAAATGTGACAAAACAAGGCAAGATTGTCCACAAAGAGAGCAAATGCGCCCTAGGTAGAAGAGAAGCATGCTGAGTGCATTAAATGACCTGAGGAGGGCGCTCTAGGCATGCTGAGTGCATTAATTTCCCTGGGGAGCGCTCCACTTAGCTGGTTTGACTCAGCACTTGTTCACATTTGCCATCTAGTTCATGATAATTGACCATTTAGTAGCTAATCAACTTAGGGATGTAATCATTAATCACTTGGGCTAATTAATCATCATTAATAAATGATTAATGTACATAGGTGGAAAAATGTTCTAACACCCCCCCCTTAAGCTAGACTTAGTGAAATATCAAAAATTAAGGCCTTGGCAACTAGGCTCAAGTCACCTTTTACATCATAAAATTTATTTGTCCATGTAACCAAGGTAAGGAGGAAAACCACATGGGAAATAAAACCTCCCCTCTAAAATGGACATGTGGCATATATCAAAATACACCAATCATCACCATGCATCACTCACCCCAAGCAAAGATCTAAGGTGAGTGAAGGTCTTCTCGGTAAAACACTTGGTGAAGATATCAGCAGTTTGCTCACTGGATGGGCAATACTGCAATGCTATGATCCGGTCATGCACCAAAACCCGAATGTAATGCATGTGTATCTCTATGTGCTTGGTCCTCTGCCTCTGTACTGGATCGGTATAAATCTTGATTGTACTTTGATTATCACACCAGAGAATAGTGGGTGAATCAAAGACAATCCCGAACTCTGCAAGAATACCTTGCAACCAAACACATTGTGTGGCTGCATTGACTGCTCCCCTGTACTCGGCCTCAGCTGAAGATAAGGAAATAGTGCTTTGTTTCTTGCTTGACCAGCATATAGGTCCATGTGCAAGCATAAAGACATAACCGGAAGTTGACTTCCGATCAATACAATCACCGGCCCAATCAGAATCTGTAAATCCTACTAGTTCAAGGGATGAACCAGCAGCATAATGGATACCAAAGGACTTAGTACCCTGAACATAATGAAGGATCCTCTTGGCTTCCTTCCAATGGATCTCATGAGGCTCTTGCATGTGCCTTGCAACAGCCCCAACAGCATAAGACAAATCTGGTCGAGAGTGTGTAAGATACAGCAAACTCCCAACTAGTTGTCTATACAACGAACTGTCAACTAGTGGTGAAGAACCCCATTCTGTAAGCTTAACTCCTGAAAGAAATGGAAATTTTGCAGACTTACATTCAGCCATCTTAAATTTCTGCAGCAAATCTGAAGCATACCTTGACTGACATACAGAAATTCCATTCACAGATTGATCAATCTCCAAACCCAGAAATTGTTTTAGCAATCCTAGATCGGTCATGGAGAATGCACTGTGCAATGCTCTCTTAACTGAGTCAAGTTCTTTGGTGCAGCTACCAGTGATCAAAAGATCATCAACATACAGTACAATAATCAATATCAGATCACTAACATGCTGCATATACACATTTGGATCAGACTTACACCTCTCAAACCCCAAAGATAGCAGAAAATTGTCCATTTTTGCATACCATGCTCTAGGAGCTTGCTTGAGCCCATAGAGTGATTTGTTCAACCTGCAAACAAGTGTATGATCAGAAATAAAACCTTCAGGCTGCTGCATATAAATCTCCTCATTCAGATCCCCATGAAGAAAGGCACTTTTTACATCCATGTGATGAATCTCCCATCGCTTGGAAGCCCCAATTGCCAAAACTAGTCTTATGGAGTCCATCTTTGCCACCGGTGCAAATGTTTCTGTATAGTCCACTCCTTGGACCTGAGAGTAACCCTTAGCCACCAACCTGGCCTTATACTTCAGATCAGAGCAATCAGATCCAATTTTGGTTCTATAAATCCACTTGCATTGCACTAGTTTCCTCTTGGGAGGAAGAGGGACCAAATCCCAAGTTTTGTTCTCATGGAGTGAGTTCATCTCCTCTTGCATGGCTGATTGCCACCTTGGGTCTGTACATGCTTCTGAATATGACATTGGATCAGATCCAATCATCAAATAACAGGCCTCACTCAGATCAGAATTATTATATGCAAAGGAATTTTGAAATTGAGATCTAGTTTTCCTAGCATCTTGGGGATCTCCCACTAGCTCTCCGGCACTTTGAATTGTTTTCTCTGCCCACTTGGGCCTTGAAGGAGGGATATGTTCAGAATCCATATCAACATCATCTTCAGCAATATCAGAATCAGAAATATCAGAGAATGAATCACTACTTACTTCATCATCAAGTCGAGGAAATGAGCATTCCCCATCACCTTGTTCACTAGCTTGCAAAAATTCTTCCTCTTCGAATTTGACACTTCTTTCAATGAAAGTTTTGTGAGTGGATGGATCAAAGAGCTTGTAGCCCTTGGAATCCTCTGCATACCCAACCATGATTGACTCCTTGCTTTGGGGCTGCAATGCCTTTCTCTTCTCCGGTGGAATTCTGGCCCAAGCCCTTGAGCCAAAAATTCTGAAATGTGAGATATTTGGCTTGTGGCCCATCCAAGCTTCAAATGGAGTGATTCCTTGCAATGCTTTGTGTGGTGCCCTGTTCTGAACATATGCTGCACAATTCATAGCTTCATCCCATAATTTAGGAGACAAATCCCTTGCTTGCAACATACAAGTTGCCATCTCTTTCAGTGCTCTATTTTTGCGCTCTGCAACACCATTTTGCTGAGGTGTGTAGGGCACTGAGTGTTGCATCTGAATGCCATGCTCTTGACAGAGCTGCTGCAAATTGTTGTTGACATACTCTCTGCCATTATCAGTCCTCAAAACCTTCATGGCCTTCCCACTGAAGTTCTCAACCATGCTCTTAAAAATCTTGAAACATTCAAAGACTTCAGATTTTTGCTTAAGGAAAAATAACCAGCAGTACCTTGAGTAGTCATCGATGAAGGTGAGCACATATTTGCTGCAGCCATAGGAGGGTGTGGGGAGTGGCCCTATGAGATCAGAATGTACTATCCCAAGAGGTTGATCAGCCCTCCTAGCCTTCCCTTTATCATACTTCCTTTCAGGATGCTTCCCAACCATGCAACCCTTGCATGTTCCACTCGAAAATCTGATTTGGGGCAGCCCTTCTACCATATTTTCTTTGCTTAAAACTTGAAGATATCTGTAGTTTAGGTGCCCATACCTTTGATGCCATAGCTTGCTGGTCTCATTCCCATGTGACAGCAGCACACTTGGTGAAGAAAATTCGAGGAAGTGGGAGAACATGTACATCTTCATGTCATGGTTTGCAACACCCTTTGCAACAATTTTCCCGGTGGAAACTTCTGATATCTCCACTTCATCCTGAGTGAAGACCACCTTCTTTGCTGCTCCAGTATGAGTCATTTGATATACAGAGAGCAAGTTTGCTGCAATATTTGGCACATATAGCACATTTGAGAAGAAGCCATTCTCCATAGAGATTTTCCCAATGCCATGAGCAGGGATTTCTGAGTCATCTCCCATTCGAATTGAGAGACCACTGTAGGGAGCAAGTTCAGAAAACGAGTCTCTTGAGGAAGCCATGTGCCTTGAGGAACCTGAATCAATGATGAACAAAGGTGAATGAGATGAGCTAGCCACCAAAGCATGGCAGCTCTCCTTGTCTTCAGAAACGCACTCCTTCTTCTTGGAACTTTCAGGAAGAGGAATATTATTTTTCTGTAGGAGATGTGTCATGGTGTCTATGGTTTTCTTCATGCATGAGCTCTCTGGATGAAAACCTCTTTGACAGTAGCTACATTTCATCTTCTCAGCCTTCTTTCCCTTGTTCTTGACAGGATTCGAAACCCCCTCAGAGGATTTGGGCCTCTCATCCTTCTTCTTCTTCTCTTGAGGTTTCGAAACCCTGGGTTTTTGCTTGCTTCTTCCACATTTCGAATCTCCAGCTGCAAGAACTTGATCTTTTTGTTTGATGGAGCCCATCAAGACCAGCTTGTCTTGCTCTTGAGTTAGCATCTCCATGAAGTCATCCAAGGATGGCATCTTCCAACCTCTGACTGTGAGCCTTGTGGAGTTGAAGGAAGACACAAAAACTGAGTATTCTGAACCCAATTTTGAGAGAATGGACAACACCAACTGTTCTTCTTTCTTCTCTATGCCACATTGTCTGATCTGCAAGACCAAGTTCTTGAACTTGGTGAAGAAGTCCTGGATGGAATCGAAATTCCCTGGGCTCAGTGAGACAAGCTCATTTTCGAGCTGGTGGCCTCTCATCTCATCAGTCTTTCCAAACAGTGTCTCAAGCTTGAGCCACACTTCATTTGGAGTTGCTAGACTTTCTACATGAAACAGGAGGTCTCTCGAAATACTGAGACAAAGGAGGCCAAATGCCTCATCCATTCTGTTAAAAAACTTGGATTTCTCCACAGCTGAGTTTGGCTCAACCTCAGTGCCTATCTTGATTCTGTAGAGACCCTTGGATCTCAGCAAAATCACCATTTCTGCCTTCCAATCGAAATAGTTGAAGGGTGTGAGCACGTTTGGGTGAGATGGCTCCATTCTCCTCTGCTGCAATTCGCACTTGCTGACAATGCTGAACTCCAATACCTGCAAACAACTCTCAAATCACTCTGGAGGGATCTACACTCACAGATTCGAACCCTGTATGGATAGTGGGTGCATTCGGGAGAGCATCACACCTGAGAGGAGCCACTAGATTTCTCCAGTAAGCTCAAGGCAATGGCCTCAGGAATTATGTGGTTTCTCCACTGTTTCTGGCAATCCACTACAACAGTCTGCTGGTTCGAATTCTAGCTCCAAGAGCTCTGATACCATGTAAAATCTCAAGCACAGCTGAATCTAGCTACTGTGGATTCCTCACTGGTGAAAGATTGCACAACATTTGCAAGAATGGCATAAAAAATTTAAATGAATGAAGAACAATACACATGAATTGGTGAATAATCTCAATATTATTAACTGTCCAACCTTAACAAAGGTTAAGAACACCCATATATACAAATCTGGAAGAATTCGAATCCATCTGGAGTGTTCACACTGATCTAGCTTAGAAAAAGCTCAAACCCCCCTAGGTTGACCAAAATATCCCAAACCATCCCAAACTGGTTCGAATCTGTAGTGTGAATGCTGGGAATGACTGGACAGGCCCATGTGACCTCACACATGTGAAGAAACTGGTTGGTTAGAGGTTTGGAGTCTAAAATTGGTCAAAAATGTGACAAAACAAGGCAAGATTGTCCACAAAGAGAGCAAATGCGCCCTAGGTAGAAGAGAAGCATGCTGAGTGCATTAAATGACCTGAGGAGGGCGCTCTAGGCATGCTGAGTGCATTAATTTCCCTGGGGAGCGCTCCACTTAGCTGGTTTGACTCAGCACTTGTTCACATTTGCCATCTAGTTCATGATAATTGACCATTTAGTAGCTAATCAACTTAGGGATGTAATCATTAATCACTTGGGCTAATTAATCATCATTAATAAATGATTAATGTACATAGGTGGAAAAATGTTCTAACACATGTGTCATGTCTTTATCATGCTGGAAGGCTTTAGGATCACCTAACATGGTTTCTCCTATCACCATGTTTAAAGCTTTCGATGGCCACCTTTTCCAACCTCATGGAATTATGCCATATTTTCCTATATACCTAAGGGGAACATTATTCAAATTGGATGTGGAAGTCGTTGATTCCCCACTTAATTTATAATTTATTACCAGGGATAATTTGGACTCAAGATATGATCGTTTTCTCTTCAATATGTTGCATCATAAAGTTTCCCCATTAAGGAAATATTGTAACAATTGACCAACTAGCCTTAAATGGTAACGAGTTCAACCAAGATCATGGATCCAATTTTCCTTTAGTATCCCATTCCACGAGGAATTGTGAAAACATTGGTGTGGGGATGTACCCTTCATTAATGGGTACTTTTAATCTTCCCCCACCTTATTTGCATACTAATGAATCTCTAGTACACGCAATTTCAACAGTTGCCACAACTTCCACAAATAAGGTGTCTCAATTTAAGACTTTGTACTTTAACAACCCTTGGAAGTGTTCATCCTCTAATGTTGGGTGTAGTTAGAACAACCAACCCTTGTATCCCTTATGTAGAATTACTTCTGAGAAGAAGACTTTATGTTCATGATTACCTTCTTGGGACTCGATCCCAGAATTTGATCAGTTTATCCATCAAATGCGGTCATCGGAGCTTGACCTCTTCCCTATTGATCCAACTGAATGCTTGAACATGTGTTCGATCTAGGATGATATAATTCCTTCTGATGAATTTTTCCTATAGTCTATAATACAATCTTCCATTCATTTGGATATTGATCTAGTTGCAATTAAGCTTAGCCCCGGTTTTCCTTTAGAGTCTGATATTACTGATTATAAATCCTCGAACATTGGCACTATTAAGTCTTTGGACTCTCCCATAGAGCTACAAGTCAATGTTCTTGTTGATTTTGATTCTATTTGTAGAATTTTTTACTCCCGTGATGCTCAATATGCTCCTATATATTCCATCACTTCTTTCAACTTTGATATCCCTCTAAGTTTGATGTTGTTGATTGCGGGTCCTCAAGCCTTGGTACTATAAATTCTTCAATGGATAACTCTTCCTTGATTATGCATGTTGTTGAAGATAGAAAAGTTGAAAGTATTTCTACCAAAGTGATTGTATAAGATATTTTTTCACATTTTTTGGATATTATCTTGGTATTGTTGTTTCTTGGAGAAAATAATCTTAGTTGGATTCTTGATTTCTTACTAGTCCTTTTTGAAAGATTGCTCAATTCCTTCAGGTATATTCAAAAACTTGCATATAGGTTTAGGCCTCCCCTTTTTTATGATGCATTTGAACATTTTAGAGCCTACAAAACATAGGCCACCCTAGTCAGCACCGCTGTCCCATTTTTGTGCCCATGCTCAATTTTTCTCATAGGCTCGGGAACCTTTCTAGTTTTACCGTGACTTTGAGAAGAAGGCTCATATCTTTCTTTCTCATATATTTACGACCATTCCTTATAAGGATCCTATTTGTTTGTTTAAGTCACATACGTATTTACCTCGATCTTTCTTTCTCTTATGAGCCTGATGTCGGCTTCCACGCTTTGATATCATTATATAAGCCTTCATCTCTTATCTCATTACCTCTACGACATATATCATTTTTCCTTTGCAGCTTGACACCCTTTACTCGGAGGAGACACACCCTAACTATCCTTCTCTTTCTCATATTCCTTGCATTATGCATAGATTTTTTTCATGCGTTTGGAACTAGTTCTGCATGCCCCTGACACTCATATCCTCCTAGGTTATGAGCATTCTTCCATCCTTCCTTCAATATTGTTAAAAACAAAAGGAGGCTACAAGTTTAATTTTTTGGTCTCGTTAAATTTTCATGGAAAATATTTCTATGGAGTCTTCTTTAATATCTTTTCTGACACCTTAATTAGGAAAATATTATCGAGTCATATTGTCTCTTTC
This sequence comes from Larix kaempferi, assembly GCA_027924585.1. Taxonomy (NCBI): domain Eukaryota; kingdom Viridiplantae; phylum Streptophyta; class Pinopsida; order Pinales; family Pinaceae; genus Larix; species Larix kaempferi. The sequence continues at coordinate 9,267,838 of BSBM01000380.1, read as the reverse complement.
ACACTCGCTAAAGTAATTTAAAGGTCATCTATATGGTATAAATTTAATCCTTTCCAAGCCATGTAGACTATATACGAAAAACAAATACTCTAGTCATACATGGCTAGAAGAATTCTCTCTCACATTGTTTTATCCTTTTTCAAGCGAGGAGACTAACTTTATGAAAAAATATAATATAGATTTCTTGTTTAATTTTTTCATACTCTTTAAAATTGAAAACATCGGAAAGAACAAATAGATATGGGATTGATATAAAATCCACAGATAAATATACTATCGATCATTCTTCTATATTTTCTTCAAGCTTGTTAAACCATGAAGTAAGTATCGTTTTTTCCTTCTATGGACTCATAAAACCATACATTGAAGGACCATCCTTGGGACCAAACCATTCCTTTTTCAAATTCATTAAATATATGTTAAAGGACTAATCGTTAGGTGAGATATATTGAGCATGTTTCTTTCTCTTTTTGAAGCTCGTTAAAAAATGAAGGTATTTAAAAAGATAAAAGGGAAGGGAAGGATCTCAAATTTCTCTCGATATAATGGCAGCAATTTAAATGTGTCCATGAATAAAGCATATGTTTTAAGTTTATCAAATATGTTGGGTTCTATTTTTGGCCTTAGGATAAACCTGATCTCAGAGTTATTACTCCTCTAGTTGGTTAATTTTCCAATCATATGGAGAATCTATCAATGTCTTCTATATTTCGGATTTATATCATTGGTCCCTTTGTGTTCAAAGATACCTAAGTCACTAGTGTGTCATGCTCATTGTTCAAGGATAAAACCTGTCGTCCATTCAGCAATTTCCTTAACATCATATGTCGGTCATTCCCTCGTGTCACTATGCTTCATCATGTACTTAGTCCTTCTCCAAATCAAATTAGCCCTTGTTTTTTACTTATGTTGGATGATGGAGGATCTTTTAAGGCCTCCCTTTAAACGAGATTCTTCCCATCGACTTCATCTCATCCTACCCTGGGAATGAATTTTAGAGTTTCATTAGTACCTTGGAGATTGCATTCATCAGTGGCAATGGAAATTTCCCTCGCTATCGAGTTATGGGAATACATCAATGTCTCTTACTCGATGGATTCTTCAGGTGATCAACTTCAAGGAAATATATTCACATATTTTAAAATCTACTAGGTACCTTGGGGCCCATTTTCATTATTGGTGGGTTCCCTTGCATTTGTTAATGGTTTACATCAATGACCGACAATCAAATGGTATCCTACATGTTCAGTGTAAGCCCATTTATTCACATGGTTAGGATTCATACTTTTAAGTTGTTTGGATTGAAGACCTTGGGCTGATAGGAACATCGTCATATTTTGTATTTCCCAAGTTGCACAAGACTAAGCCATACTTCCTTTGGCTCTTTATGAGACATAGATCCACTTTGTTCTGTGTGGATATTCTCTCTAGTTTTGACATAGATCCACCTTTGTATTCATGTGGCTATGATCATGTTTTCTCATGGATCCACTTTTCTATTTATGTGGCCATGAAATATGCATCAACTATGCATATGTATTACATAACCATTGTATCTTCCTAGAAGTCATGTTATATCATTTGAACATGGACATTTATCCCAGGGATAATATTGTATGACACCTTTCTTTGTTTTAGGTACTTCATTGAGCCTACAATTCTTGGGTCCTCTAGTTTCCTCGACTCCATAGCCCAAACGTTCATTGTTTATAATGTATTTCATCCATCATGTTCCCTTGTGACCCCATAATTTAGGGGGCATCTGTTATAACCAAAATTGGCACTTCTTCATTTGTGACGGCACTTGCATGTTGTTGCTCTCATGATGACACTTCATGAAGCTTTTGTTGTTCACACAAAAGGAAATTGTGGATGGAAGAGTCATAATTTCATGCTTAGTATTGTGGCCTTAATGTATTCATTGATTATCCAGCAGTTAGGGAGCTTGTGATAATATTTGGAGAGCAGAACACCCCTTGAAAAACCCTCAAAATGGCATTTTAGCCTATTTTTTCACCCACACGCATGTTGCACTTGGCTCACATGTCGGCATTGTGCAACTTTTCCTTGTATCACCTATGTTTTCTTTTACAAATGCCAAAATATATAAAAATTCTTAAATTTGGGGGTAGTTTGGGTGGTTTTGGAAACCTCCTTGATTACAACTGCTCCCTCCTTGATCCAACCATCTCCTTCCACTATAAAAGAAAGGGATATTGACCACGAGAGGGACTCTTAGCCAAAGTTTTGTTATGCTGGAGAAATTATGACCCTCTGTCCCTTGACATGTATGCTCTAGTTGTTATCAAACCCTGATGCATCTGAGTTGTAGTTGGGATTCATGGAGAAAAGAAGCATGAGATCTTGAATCAAAGGTTTTCATTAGGTGCTTGAATAGAAGGAATGTAACAATTGTACTTGTTTCAAATTTTAATGAAAGAGTATACATCTTTCCCTTTCCTAACAGTTGTGTTTATGCTTGTATCATATTTGGTTACTTGTTGATGTTCATGAGATTAGATTTTTATGCTCTATTTGAATTTCAACCATTTATTGTATCCAAATGTCCTTTGAGGAAGGTTTTAAGTTGGTTTTACAGGTTCTTTGATTGAAGATCAGGATCAAATCTCAAGGGTTCAAGGAAATCTAAAATCAAATTCCATAAATAAGTTACATGCCCTTCTAACTTTCAAACTCTTTGTTTATTTTGCTTGTTGCAAAACCCTAGATGTATGCTTTTTCAACCCTAGTATGTTGGTGACCTCAACCCCTATCATAGGATAGTTTTTCCTCACAACACATTGTTTGATCAAAGCAAGAGGATTATTGATATAATTTTGATGAATCAAAATATACCTCCAATATCTTCTCCTTGTTCCTTAACATTCTTACCAAAGTGGTGCACTTAAATTTTCAATTTTGTCGGAAATTCAACGTTTTAAAGTGTTTATATCTTGTTCAGTGTTCCAATATTGAGGGTATACCACAGACATGGCCTCCAATAATTCATCTCAAGGAAATCCGTATCTTATCTCTTATGCTAGTGATTGTTCAATTTATATCGAGTTGTGTCTCACTAAATCACAATATCAGTTAATTGGTCTCTTGACACATGGCACTCTTTGGTGGGATGTCCCATATTACTAACATAATGAAAAGGAACCATATACCCACGCATTTTCCATACAAGGTCTCCCTTTTTCATGGAAATTCAAATAATTTTCAATATTTTATGTATCATTGATAGTAGTCCATTAAACATTGGACCTATAAAATACTCTAGCATTGTATACAAAATTATCCAATGCAAGGGCGTGCTCATTTTCTTGAATTTATGTATTCTGCAATATATATTGTGTGACTCTGATCCATTTTTGCAAGGACATTCATTTCATGAAGCAAAAGGATGAATTCTAGCAAATGTTAATAATGACTCTATATCAGTTAGTCAATAGAGAAGATATAGAGCTTCTTCTAACCTCAAGTCTCAATGTTCATACATCACTCCTACCAATGATTGGTACTCACTAAATAGTATTTGAGCTAGTCCTTTCAATGAGATCCATCTTGGATCAACATATTTTAATATGCGTTTTCCATTCGTAACATCATTAGCAAATAGTTGAAACTTTGTAAATCACTTGGGATTATGACAAAAGTATGCATGAGTCTCATGTAATATAAAGATCTTCAACTTTTGAAACCAGTGGAAACTTACTCACTATTTTAAATGCAAGATTCATCCTATGATCCATACAATGAATAATAATCATAAATGGTGAAGCTAATAGTTTTGGTTTGAAATAAAGTCCATTCCTTTGTCCTTGAATAATTGATGCTCTGTCTACTTCGATGCATACCAACCATTTTTTTATCATTAAATTATACATACCACCAATTTCCTTCAAAGTGTTAATAACAAGTTCATAAATATTTCCAACTTTAGAACTCTTATTCATTTTATGAAGGCTTAATATGATCATTAACCATATAAATACTCATGCATATCCATGAAGTATTATCAATAGTTGTAACTTCATCCGAAGAGAGTGAAAAAACGTGGGATTTGCAATCTTCTCTTTCAAATCATCCTTTTCTACTTAAGCTAGATATCTTTCCCATTCCCAACCACTCATTATAGACCAATGAGAAGATGGAAAAATAGACACTTTAATAAAGATATATGGTTCTTGTAATTTGGAGAATCTATCATAGGATGAACTCTAGATAAGATGTGAAATACGATTCTTAATTGTGCCATCTTGGATAACAATTTTTTTCTATTATCTTTCCAAATAGAGATGTTATGATCCCTCCCCTTGCCTCACGTTTACTCTTACTTATTAAGTATTTATTATATTCATATTCATATTTTGACATGTTGACATTCCTCAGAAGGTTTCCATATGATAATAGATTTCTCCTTACCATTTACAATTTCCTTTAGAATACAGTTCTCATGCTTGCTTCTCTATTGTATCTAACTTCATTTGCAATTTTACTACCTTGCCAAGTTTTCAACAACATATAATGCATTTAAATTCTCATGAAGCCTCTTTCTCATCTATTGGAGATATTGGTTCAATAAATGGAAATTTTGAGACCCATTACAGTTCGAATTGTCTCCCTATGTCCTATTGGCCTTTTTTCTTTTTTGTGATTGTGAATCATTTGTGTTTTTCCTTCCAAGGAAAAACCTTCAACATTGTTATTGCCAATTTATAAAGAAAGTGCATTTATATCACTGTTATCACTAGAGGAACCCATTTTAATATCTTTGATATGGATAGTACATGCATTCTTAAAAGATTCAAAATTTTCTCTTGCTAGTAGGTTTCTCAAAAGAGATTTCCACCATAAAGAGAATGTGGATTCTTGGATTGAATATTCTAAAACTATGATAATGCATCCCTCAGTTTTGATGCTTTCTCTACGTATGAAAATTGAAGAATGTAGCTTCCATTATGTAATTGTAATCTCTAGACATAATGTAGCTCTCCCTCTCACTCTCCCCCTCCCCCTCCCCCCTCCCCATCTTCCCCTCCCTCTCCCTCTCCCCCTTTCTCCATGTCCCTCTCCCACTGCACCTCCCACTCCAAACCCTCTTCCCCTCCCCCACCCTCGACCTCTCTTCCTACTTCCCATCCCTCCCTCCCTCCAAACCTCCCCTCCCTCGCCCCCCTCTCCCTCTCCCAATTCCCCTGCCACTCTACCAGTTCCCCTCCCACTCTCCCACTCCCTCCCCCTCCTCACCCCCTCCTTTTCCCCCTCCCCTTCTCCCTCTCTTTCCCTCCATCTCCCCCTCCCTCTCCCCCTATCCCTCTCCCCCCTATCCCTCTTATCCTCTCTCCCAATCCCTCTCCCCTCTTTCAAGGATAATTTTAAGGACTCATACTTATTTAAAAGTATATAAACCTTGGCAAATCTTACCAATTCTTAAAATGTCAACTATAAAATATTTGGTGATATTTTTCTAAAAATTATTTCAATTTCTAAGGATTTTATATAGTTTATATAATAATTTGCTGATTTTTAGACTGAAAAAACTTTACCTCATCAAAATTGGGCGAAATGGAGCTTCAAAAAATGCAAATTGGTGAATATTTTTTTGGAAAAAAAAATGGAAAAATAGCCCATGGGCTAAAATTTCACACCTAAAAATTATCCTTTCCATCTCTTCCCTCCCTCTCTCCTTCCCCCTCCCCGCCCTATCCCCCTTCCTCTCCCTCTCCCTCTCTCCCTCCCCCTTCACCTACCCTCCCCAACCCACCCTCTCCCCCTCCATCCCTCTTAAGCCCTCCCCCTATTCCTCCTCACCCTCTTTCCCTCCCTCTCCCCCCAGGACCCCATATTCCTCCACCTATCCCTCCTAGTTCCACTTCCCCTCCACCTCTCTCCCTCTCCCTCCCCCTACACATCTCCATGACTCCCTCCCCCCCTCCCCCGCTGCCTCCTCCCCCTCTCCCCCTCTCTCCCTCTCCCTCCCCCTCCACATATCCCTCCCTCCCTCCCCCCTCTAGCTATGCCTCCTCACCCTCTCCCCCCATCCACTCCCCTCTCCCTCCCCCTCCCTCTCTCTCTCTCTCCCTCTAACTCCCCCTCCCTCTGCATCTCCCTCCCTCTATCCACCCCCATCTCCCTCCCCCTCACTCTCCCCCTCTCCCTCTAACTCCCACTCACTCGCCCTCCACCCCCACTCCCTCCCCTATCCCCGTCCCTCATCCTCCTTGCTCTCTTCCCCCACCCCTCCCCCTCTCCCTCTTCACCATATTCCCATCTCCCTCTCCCTCTCTCTTCCCCCATATCTCTCTCTCTCTCCCTCTACCCTCTGCCTCCTCACCCGCTCCCCCCCATCTCCCTCTCCCTCACCCGCTCCCCCCCATCTCCCTCTCCCTCACCCCCCCCCACTCTTCCTTTTTACTCTCCCACCCTCCTTATCTACCCCCTCATCCCTCTCCCTCACATCGATATCCCTCCACCTCCTCGATCTCTCGCCCTCCCTCTCCTCCCCCCACTCCTTTCCCTCTCCCCCCTCCCCCTCTCTCACTCATCATCCTCTCCCTCATCGTCCCCTTCCCTCTCCCCCTCTCCCTCTCCAACCCCCCTCTCCCTCCTCCCCCTCTCCCACCTGCACTCATCTCCCTATCCCCTCCTTCCACCCTCTAATAGTACATTCCTCCCTCTATCCCTACTTACCCTCTCTCCCTCTCCCTCTCCCTATCCCCCCCTCTGTCACTCCTTCCCACCACACCCTCTCCCCCTCCATCTCCTCACTCTCTCACCCTCTCTCTCCTCCCCCACTTCTCGCCATTTCCCCCCTCCACCTCTCTCCCTATCCCTCCCTCTACTCGGCCTCTCACCCTCTCTGCCCCCCTATCCCTCCCTCTCCTTCCCCCCTCCTCACCCCTCCTCCCCCCCTCAACCTGTAAAATTAGTCACAGTAGATCTAATGAACAAGTAAATCAATCACAACAGATGAATATAGAAAGTATGGTGTAAAACTGTACAAAACATGCAGCAGTGCTCAATATCCCAATGAGGGTGAATAATTACAATACAATACAGTAACAATGACTGAGCAATTCGAATTGACTAAGAAGATCATTCGAATTACTGAATGGTGTATCTTGGCTCCAACTAGGATTCCTCATCATCAATTAGTGGTGGTCATTAATGCACAAGGACCAGTCATCCAGGTGTCAATATGAGTCTAACTGAGTGTAACTAGTGTAACTGAAGTGTGTAGCACTGATATAGGGAAGCAGACTCAGTGGAGGGCGCATGGGAGGCTTAACTGAAGTCAGAACAAGTCATCTAGTCAATCAAGAGGTCCAAAGAAGTGAAACAGTTAGTCAAGAGTGAAACTAGCCTCAAATCAGGGAGAATCGGAGCTAACTGAGTGTAACTGAAGTGGAACTGCAGTGGTAGGTGAAGAAGTGCGCCCTTCTCTAGCAGTAGGTGAGAAGTGGGCACCTTCATGACTAGGAGGTCTAAAGAACTGATGTAAGAATCTCCCAGGTGCTATAATAAGGTGGGTAAGGTGCTGGAGGCATCAACCTGCTGACTGGGATGCATGCAAACCCTAAATGCATGCAAGGTCCTGAAAATGATGATGTGGATATCTGAACACCCCCCCTCAAGCTAGACTATGATGTGCACAAAATAATGTGGGGCCCTGGTAACTGAGACAAAAGGTCACCCCAATACAATAATAATCCAAACTAATAATAGTCATAAACCGAGGAAATGGGGAAAACCTCATGGGAAAAATACGCCCCCCCCAAAATAGACTATAGCACACCAAAAGATTTAATTGCTCCAAAATCAAGTAGATATGTCTTGAGGTATCTTACTCTTGGGAGTAAATGGATCATGCTCCAAAAACATGTGCTTGAATTCTCCATCAGTGGATCCAAGCAAATGTGGAGACTTTATGAACTTGCTCTTCATACCGAAAATGGTGAGAACAAATCTGAAAATATGAGGATGATCCTGGAACCTGTGATTCGAACCAAGTGAGGTGGGAATAGATCCAATCGGATCAAATAGATCTTAAAACTTGAATTTCTTATCAATAGAAATTAAATCAGCTCCAAAAATAAATGAATGGTTTCTTGAGATCTCCTTTGAACCAACAAGGGTGAGATCAAAACCAAAATCATAAAAAAGTTCATGAGAATTGAACTCAAGCGAATGGTAGTGCTCTTCATCTTCATTAAAACTCTGAGAAACTTTGCAAATGATAGAACATAAGTATATATGAGGCATGCAATCAAGGAGGGAGAATGCTTCACCTCCAAAATCAGATTTTACCTCCAAAACTTCGAGTAGATCACTATTCTGCATATTGACAAACTCATGTGAAGGAGAGGATTCAAGAACCTCTTCAGAATCTAGAGTATGAGCTTGTTTATCTTGCTCAGAATTCGAAATAGAAGACTTTGAGAGAGTGAGTTTTGAATCTACAGTTTCTTCTTCATCTTGAACAATTTTTGAGGCCAAGACATGATCGGAAAGAACACATAAGGAGATCTCACTGGGCTTATACTCCAAAAGGCTAGCATGATCCTCTTCTTCCTACTTTCCAAATTCTCTGTCAAGTTGAACCCATATATCACTTGGATTTTCAGTAGTATTACTGAGGTAGCGCATACAAGGAGACATAGCAAGACACATTGCTCCAAAAGATCTATCACAATCATTGAGCCAATCATTCTCCTCTTCATCGGAATCAAAATCTCTTGTATTACCAATGCACATATCAAAAAGACATTGTCTCTTCAAGAATGCAATCATATTTGGTTTCCATTCATCATAGTTGAATGGAGTAAGAATATTTTTTGAAGAAGAAGTCTCCATCTTTGCATTAGCGAATGCACATGGAGGAAGTAAGAAACCTACAAATCACACACAAAGAAACACTATGTTTTCAGCCTTGCATGCACATGAGCGAATGCACATGAGATTTTGCATGCCGCTGCTGAAATATATTGGTGAGCAATTCACTCAATCTTCATGTAGAACACCTGCAGAAAAGAAATCTTATCCCTTCCATGGCTTTGATACCATGTAAAATTAGTCACAACAGATCTAATGAACAAGTAAATCAATCACAACAAATGAATATAGAAAATATGGTGTAAAACTGTGCAAAACATGCAGCAATGCTCAATATCCCAATGAGCATGAATAATTACAATACAATACAGTAACAATGACCATTCAGTAATTCGAATGACCTTCTTAGTCAATCAAATTGCTCAGTCATTGTTACTGTATTATATTGTAATTATTCACCCTCATTGGGATATTGAGCACTGCTGCATGTTTTGCACAGTTTTACACAATATTTTATATATTCATCTGTTGTGATTGATTTCCTTGTTCATTAGATCTGCTATGACTAATTTTACACACCCTCTCTCCCTCTTCATCCCCTTCCCTCTCCCCTCACCCTCCCCCTCTCCCTCCCCCCCTCCCTCCCTCTCCTCTCCCCCCTCTTTCTCTCTCTTACCCCTTATCTCCCTCGCTCTCCCCCTCCCCCCTCTTCCTCCTCACTCTCCCACCCTCCTTCTTTTCCCCCCCATCCCTCTCCCTCTCCCCCCCTCCCCCTCCACCTCCTCACTCTCTCTCCCTCCCTCTCCTCCCTCCCCTCCTCGTCATCTACTTCCCTCCCACTCTCTCCCTCTTCGTCCCTTCACTCTCCCCTCACCCTCCACCACTCCCCCCTCCCCATCCCCCCCCCTCTCCTCCCCCTCCCCATCCCTCCCTCCCACTCGCCATCCCTCCCTCCCTCTGCCCCCCTCTCCCCCTCCCCCTCCCTCACTATGATTTGATTTTATGTGTATTTACTATTTCACAGTAAATGAATGATTGATGAATGGTTAAAATAATAAAATATAGCTTATACTAGTTCACCTCCCCTCAGTGTAACCATATGTCTATCATTTACTATTAGAGAAAATTCCTTCAAAAATATTCTAACCACTAAAGGAAGATATCTAACACTGATGGCTTATCAGGAAGGTCTTTCCAAAGCTACTTAATTTGATGGTTCAACATATGTATTTTAGAAAACGATAATAAAGATATATTTGATGGGCCCTAGGGTATGATATATGAGATTCAAGCATGACCGGTTAAACAATTGGGAAGGAGTCAAGTGAAAAACAATACAAAAGCAATGGATTCCATTTTGAGTGCCCCTACCATATTCTATGATTGTCAAGGTAAAGAAGTGTACATAATCTAAAGAGATTTGGGACAATATACAAGATATTTATAGAGAATAACCTCTCTTCATTGGCCATGGATACAAAGTCTATTGATGATGAAGAAGAATATATCAATGAAGAAAATAAGATTGATGCGGAAGAGTTTCTCGAAGTAGAATTCATTAGTACCATAGAAGAAATTGATAAGTTGAGGAAAGAAAACATAGAGCAGAAGGAGAAATTGGATAAATATGAAAAGAAGTATCCACGATCTTGATGAAGCAGAGAAGACATTTTATCATCTTAAAGACTCATCTAGAAGAGGTAAAGATGATATAAGGAGAAACTGAGAAGGTAGTTATCAACCTGAAGACTCAGCTAGAAGAGGGAAAATGGAGAAAATGAGAAATAAAGAAGACGGTTATCATCCTAAAGTCTTATCTTGAAGAGGCAAAAAGGATAGAAGAGATAATGAGAGGTTAGTTCAAGGAAAAACAAAAAATATATGAGAACATAAACGATGAAGTTTTCTAATTAAGAAAGGAATTGGAGAAGTTAAATGCACAATTATACATAATTTTGAAGAGAAATAAAACTTTGAATGAGATCCTTGGTTTCCAAAGGTCACCACTCATCAAGATAGGCCTTGTCTATGATGAGTACAAAATACCCTGAAGAAGATGCACACAAGGAAGATGAACAAAATCCCAAAACTTATGCCAATGTTCTCAAGGATCCATCAACAATGAAAGCATCAGGAAATGAAATGATGACCAACAACAAATTGATAAGTTCAAAATAGTAGCTTCATCAAGAAGATCTTTCACAGCGAGGTACCAAAATGTCTTCTTTGGCTATTATTTCTCTTGCTATTATATTGGTCATAAAGCATTAGCTCGTAGAGAATATGCAATAAGTAATAATGTGAGCAGCGAAAATATAGATCCTTATCAGATTTCAAAGGATGATTATGTGAGAAAACATAATTATAATATCTTATGGGTTTATAACATAAGTTACAATTAATTTTCTTCCCTACTTGATGTTGAATGCTATAAATGCAATAACTATGGGAACATAGCACATTACTGTAGTAGTAACATAGAAGGCTCTCCTTATGCAAAACAAGGAAGAATATGTAATTTCCAAACATAAAGAAGAATACTCAAAGGTTTGGAAAAGGAAGCAAAATCAAGAATTTCGAGAAGAGACAAGTTGCAGAAAAGAACAGAAGAATGAAGAAATTAGTTTTGCACTCTATGCTTAAGATAAAGGGAACCAATGACAAATTGAAAATGGATTTCCAAGACACATGACATGAGATAATACTAAGTTTCTTACCTTAAAGGAAGAAAAAGGAGACAATACTATTTTTGGAGAGAATGCTTTTGTAAAGATAGATGGAAAAGGTATGTTAGTTTTAACAAAGGAACTAAAACACCAAATGTCTTGTATGTTAAAGAGCTAAAAAAAATATTATAAGTATTATCCAAATGTGTAATCAAGGTTATAAACTCACATTTGATCCCAAAGGGTGTGATATAAGGAAAGAGCGGGATCATGAATATTAGTGTAATATGCAAAAATAATCTTAAGCAATGATCAGGGTATTTTTTAAGGCTTCTAATAGTATACCTAAGTATAGTATTTTAGCCGATTATTTTGGGTTGAAAAAATCATATATATAGATAGGTAGAACGAAATGTTAAATATGAAACCTACAATTTACTACTAAAATTTGTAAATTTTGGCGAATATTAAAATAAAACATATATATTTATATAAATATAGGTGATATTAAAGAGTAAAAATGACCAAATAACGAATTTATTTTTTGAAAAAATGCCCAAGCAATAACCAATTAGTGAAATTTCTCCCCTAAAAATTACCCTGAGCAATGTATGAATACTAAATAAAAGAAAAATATTGAAGACAATCACAAGATCAAGGGGAGTATGCCTTTGCCATTGATGTCAAAGGGGGAGAATTGCATGCAAAATAAGAGTTGCAAATAGGAGATTATCTACAAGTTTGTTGCAGAAATCTTTAAATGTTTTCATCAATGATAAAGTGGGGGATTGTTGGAGATATTGTTCTCATTGATGTCAAATTCAAAGGAGACTACAAATGTTCAAGATAAATAATGCAACATGAAGATTGTTGAAAATATTGTTTTTAGAATTTTGATGTTCAATTTCGATACCTTATCTTTGAAGGCATGTTTACTCTAAATGCCTACCTAAAATCGGAGTATAGATTACATGGTTATAAAATTTCATTGCGATACCTTCCCAATTGTATAGGGATATCCCTCTAACTCCATAGGGATGAGGAGATATGAAAGGATTTGTAAATTCGGCCCAACTAGAATTTAGGTCGACCATGCAAAGATATTAAAAAAAGTTATGCTTGCCCAAAAAGCAATTTAAGAAGAGTATAACTAAAAGGATCACTTACTCATCTATTCACTCACTCATACAAGACATGGAGATATTTAATAGAGGTGCACTAGGTGGAAAGGGTTGCAGCATTTGAAGAAGAGGATGGGAAAAGATTGAGTATCTTTCCAAAAAGGGAGATTTTATAGGTCAGTGTGGCACTTTTTCTATAACTTTTGTTTTAGGATGTTTCAGACCATGAAACTTGGAGGAGCTAGAGAAGTATTTTTTATCCAAATTTTATATGTTTATTCGATATATTTTAGGAGATATTCCTTGGGAATTCAAGGTTTCTCAATGATCCGAAATCAACTTCAAATAGGTGAATGTGGAACGTTCTGTATAATTTTTGTTCTAGGACGTTTCAAACCATGAAAATTAGAAGAGATGAAGTAGAGATCCAAGATTACCAGTGGTTCAAGTTTCAAATGTTGGTTCATTATATTTTCATAGATATGACCTTAGGAAGTTAGGGTTTTTGAATGATCCTAAAGTCAACTTTAACTAGGTCAGCTTGACATTGATTCTATAAATTTTGTTCTAGGGCATTTTAGATAGTGACCATTGGAGGAGATGAATTAGATATCTTGAAGTATATGTGGTACAAGTTTCATATATTGGTTCACTATATTTTTAAATATATTCTCTTTGGAGGTAAGAGTTTATGTATAGTATGGAGGAGTTTTGAAGGAGATTATGGTGCATCTATAAAAAGAGGTGTTGTCTATTGGAAGAGTGAAAAATGGCATAGGATCATAACATAAAAGGAACTACAAGTAGAAGAAGAGGTAGCGACAATAGAATAAATAGCAACAGCAATAGGAGATTGGTTTCTCTAGTAGGTCGATGTCTACATATTACTGAGTTGGTGATTAGTTGAAGAGATTGGTGTCTCTAGTAGGTTGGTTCCTAGCGTATTGTTGAGTTGGTGATCAGTTGAGGAGATTGGTGTCTTCAGTAGTTTGGTTCCTACATATTGGTGGTTTGGTACTCATTTGAGGGGATTGGTGTCTTTAGTAGGTTGGTTCCTATATAAAGACTTTGTAATAGGATGCTTGTATGAAGTTGAGGGACCTTTTGGTGCAATTATAATTTTGCAAAACATGCCTATTCTTTGAAAAAACAAAACATGTGCACATTCTTTAACATTAGCATTGGAGGATCTCGAGCTTAATAAGTCAGTTGACACAAAGGTTAAGCAGAAAAAAACGTGCACGCATTTTGTAGTTACAAAATGCATGCACTTTTTACAGTTGTAAAATGCGCACACATTTTATAAGACATGTTATATACCCCTACATTTTCATCTCTCTCTCTCTAACACTTACTAAACCCCTCTCTCACTTTCTCACCCCTACCCTTCCCCCTACTTTTAACCCCCCCTCCTCCTCCTCTTCCCATAACCACCCCCCCTCTCTCTCTCTCTCTACTCTGCCCTTGCCCCCCCTCTCTCCCCTAATCCCCCTCCCACTACAACTTACCCCCCCCCTCTCTATCTCCCCACACACCCTATACCCCTCCTTCTCTATAACTTCCCTAATCATTCCCTAAATCCATCACACCCCCCTCATCACAATATCCATCTCTTTCTCTCTCCCCCCCTCCTTCCCTACCCTTAATAACCCCCCTGCTCGACTCTCTCTCTCTCTCTCTCTCATCTCTCTCTCTCTCTCTCTCTCTCACACACACACACACAATCACATTTAAATTGCATAATAACAGTTTTTTTTGCCCCGAGTCAATTAGCATGAGAAATACAAAATGATTGAAAAATGATCAAGTAACTAATGGGATCAACACACTTAGATACCTCCAGTTACATAGGCCTTGCAACCACCCCACAATATGAAGAACTCTTTCAATATTACAATTACATAATTTAGCTTCCATTATGTAATTGTAATCTCTAGACATAATGTAGCTCTCCCTCTCGCCCTCCCCCTCCCCCTCTTCCCCTCCCCCTCCCCCTCTTCCCCTCCCTCTCCCTCTCCCCCTTTCTCCTCTTCCACTACACCTCCAACTCAAAACCCTCTTCCCCTCCCCCACCCCCAATCTCTCTACCTACCTCCCCTCCCTCCCTCCAAACCTCACCTCCCTTGCCCCCTATCCCTCTCCCAATTCCCCTCCCACTCTCCCTCTCCCTCCCCCTCCCCACCCCCCTCCTTTTCCCCCTCCCCTTCTCCCTCTCTTTCCCTCCCTCTCCCCCTCCCTCTCCCCTATTCCCTCTTCCCCCTATCCCTATTACCCTCTCTCCCAATCCCTCTCCCTCTTTCAAGGATAATTTTAAGGACTCTTACTTATTTAAAAGTGTATAAACCTTGGCGAATCTTAACAATTCTTAAAATGTCAACTATAAAATATTTGGTGATATTTTTCTAAAATTATTTCAATTTCTAAGGATTTTATATATTTTATATAATAATTTGGTGATTTTTAGAGTGAAAAAAGTTTACCCCATAAAAATTGGGTGAAATGGGGCTTCAAAAAATGCAAATTGGTGAATCTTTTTTTGAAAAAAAAAACATGGAGAAATAGCCCATTGGCTAAATTTCACACCTAAAATTATCCTTTCCCTCTATCCCCCCCCTCTCTCCTTCCCCCTCCCCACCCTATCCCCTTTCCTCTCCCTCTTCCTCTCTCCCTCCCCCTCCACCTACCCTCCCCACCCCACCCTATCGCCCTCCATCCCTCTTCCACCCTCCCCCTATTCCTCCTCACCCTCTTTCCCTCCCTCTCCCCCCTGAGACCCAATCTTCCTCCCCCTATCCCTCCCAGTTCCACTTCCCCTCCCCTCTCTCCCTCTCCCTCCCCCTCCACATCTCCATGCCTCCCTCCCCCCCTCTGCCACTCCCCCACAACCTCCTCACCCTCTCCCTCTCTCTCCCTCTCCCTCCCCCTCCACATCTCCCTCCCTCCCTCCCCCCTCTAGCTATGCCTCCTCACCCTCTCCCCCCATCCACCCCCCTCTCCCTCACCCTCCCTCTCCCCCTCTCCCTCTAACTCCCCCTCCCTCTACATCTCCCTCCCTCCATCCACCCCCATCTCCCTCCCCCTCTCCCTCTAATTCCTGATCACTCCCCCTCCCCCCTAACTACCTCCCTATGCCCCTCCCTTGTCCTCCCTACTCTCTCTCCCACACCTCCCCTCTCCCTCTTCACCATATCCCCATCTCTGCCTCCCTCTCCTTCTTCCCTCTCCCTCTCTCTTCCCCCATATCTCCCTCTCTCTCCCCCTCCCCTCTTCCTCCTCACTTGCTCCCCCCATCTCCCTCTCCCTCACCACCCCCACTTTGCCTCCTTACTCTCCCACCCACCTTATCTACCCCCTCATCCCTCTCCCTCACCTCGCTACCCCGTCCACCTCCTCACTCTCTCGCCCTCCCTCTCCTCCCCAAATCTCTCGCCCCACCTCTACCCCCCCTCTTCGCCCTCTCCCCCCTCCCCCTCTCTCCCTCATCATTCCCTTCCCTCTCCACCTCTCCCTCTCCACCCCCCCTCTCCCCCCCACAATCATCCCCCTATCCCTCCCCCCACCGTATAATAGTACCTCCCTTCCTCTGTCCCTCCTCACCCTCTTTCCCTCTCCCTCTCTGTATCCCCCACTCTCCCACTCCCTCTCACCCCACCCTCTCCCCCTCCATCTCCTCACTCTCTCTCCCTCTCTCTCCTCCCCCACTTCTCTCCATCTCTCCCCCTCCACCTCTCTCCCTCTCCCTCCCTCTCCTCGACCTCTCACCCTCTCCACCCCCTATCCCTCCCTCTCCTCCCCCCTCCTCTCCCTCTCCCCCCCTCACCCTCTCTCCCTCTTCATCCCCTTCCCTCTCCCCCTCACCCTCTCCCCCTCACCCTCCCCCCCTCCCTCCCCTCTCCCTCTCTCTTCCCCCTTATCTCCCCCTCTCTCCCCCTCCCCCTCTTTCTCCTCACTCTCCCACCCTCCTTCTCTACCCCACCCTCCCTCTCCCTCTCCCCCCCCTCCCCCTCCACCTCCTCACTCTCTCACCCTCCCTCTCCTCCCCCACCTCCTTTCCCTCTCCCTCCCTCCCCCTCTCTCGCTCTTCATCCCCTTCAATCTCCCCCTAACCCTCCACCTGTCCCCCTCCCCTCCTCTCCACCCCCTCCCTCACTATCCCCACCTCTCCTCTCTCTCCCTCCTCACCCTCTCCCATCCTCCACCTCTATCCCTCTACCTCCCTCCCTCTCCCCCCCTCTCCTCCCCCTCCCCATCCCTTTATCCCTTTTCCCCCCTCTACCCCTCCCCCTCCTTCTCCTCCCCTCTCCAGCTCCACCTCCCACTCCTTATCCTCCCTCCCTATCCCTCTCCCTTCCTCTCCCCCCATCTAACCCTCCCACCCCGCCCTATCTCCATCCCACCCCGCCCTATCTCCCTCCCCCTCTTTCACTCTCTCACCATCCCTCTCCCTCCCCCTCTTTCACTCTCTCACCATCCCTCTCCCCCCCTCTCACCCTCTCCCCCCCATCCTCATTTCCCTATCCCTCCCCCTCATCCTCCCCCTTTCCCAATGCCTCCATCCCTCTTGCCCCACCCTCTCCCCCTCCTTCTTGCCCCTCCCTCTCCCCCTCCACCTCCTCACTCTCTCTCCCTCTGTCTCCCCCCCCCTCCTAATCCTCTCCCACCCTCCCCCTCTCTCCCTCTCCCTCTCCCCCATAAAAATAATTCAAAAAGCAAAATTTCAGGTTATATATGATTTTTTACAACGAATTGATCAAATTTTTGACAATTTGACAATTTTTTACAACATATTGATCAAAGTAAGATAAGTTAATAGGAGGAGATGCTACCTGAAGCCATCACTGAAATTTGGTAAGGTGACACTGCTGCCGCAGGATTCGAATGCCTGATTTGTTTATGAGTTCTTTGTTTCCGAGGAACTGATCTGAAAAAACAAAAGTTCAAATTTAGAGAGCCAAATGAAGGATAAGAAAAAAGACTGTTGGTATAACATTATCATTTAAATCTGTAGACAGATGATTGTCTACATCTTCCTGTCTCACTTTCCTATTATGATCACTGCTCTTGCATGCATCCTTCCTCCTTTAAAAATGGATGAACATAAATTTTTACAGTTTCATCAGAAATTTTCTTCTTGAATCACCGACTTGCAATAATCAAAGCATAAATGGAAAAAGGAAACAAAGGGTTCTAATATATTACCATCGTTTCAACCCAATTTATCAGAAAATAAACTCGAAATGACATTGAAATTATAATTTCTCCATTACCCAGAGCATTCAGAAGTCGATAAACTAGAATATCTAGAATATCTTTCTGTTTGGGAGACGATTTAAAATCAGGCCTGGGCTTTAACTCTTCATAAACCTTTCCGGTTCAAATTCCAAAGGGCGCTCCCACTCAGCGAGGTCTCTGTGAATAGCCCACACGTTCACAAGAAGATGCGTGTGCACGCTTCCTTCGCCATGTGAGGAAGGAGCAGAGGCCCTGCGAGATAAAGACGAAGAGTATATTTCCCGATTGCCTCCAAATATTTCAAGCTGGGGAGATCCAAGTCATCTAACATGTGCTCTCTTCCAACAGCGATGTCCAGCTCTTCCTGTGCCCTCTCCACAGCACTTCCGGGTGTTGCAGCAGCGGATGAAATTTGAGCTTAATTTGGTCTTGTCGCTCCGGCCGGCTTTCCATGAACGAGACCACCTCTGCTCTACTTTCCCTCCGTCCGCCATCACATTCAATCCTACAACAAATCATACCCTCAACGAATTAGCTGTGCTTTTTAATTCCCCCTTCCCACTACGGTGTGTATAGCCATTGCATCCTTTTAAGTCTTTTTCATAAGTCTTTTTCATGCACTGAATATGTGCTTTTCTCATGCACGCCACCCAATCCTTCAAAGCTATTTTTAGAACTGAGTTGGCATAGCATATCTGATGGAAAAGTGGGCCATATAATACTCTCATCTTAATCATCTTAAACGTTTAAAACACGATATGAAAACACCTTCTAAATGTGAAAGAAGCCCAACAATTCAATAAAAAGTGTTTTTCCATTTAAATTTCACAAGGTTGAATCTTTAGTACGATTAAAATCATTTTAGTTATGAGAGTGTCATGGTAAGAGAGAAGCATAGACAAAACCATAGTTATGGATATGGTTAATTTGATGGGTGATTGGCAAGGTAACGATTATGTGTATATGTGTATGTAAAATTTATGTGACTAAAAAAACAAATATTATAAATAGGATTGCAATTTACATAATTGTATGAAATTATAAATACATATATATTAATGGATTAAATTTAATATAAAAAATTGTAACTTAAAACCATTTTTAAAAGTATTGAACGATCTATGAAACTATATAAACACATTGCGGATATTAAAAAAGAAAAAATAAGATTTTTATAACCAAAATATATTTACAAATTGCATGCATTACCTTGAAATTTTCTTTCAAGTGAATAATCAAGCTACCATTACCATTGCCATTAGTGTGTATTAGAAAATAAAAAATGAGATTTCCATAACCAAAATATATTTACAAATTGCATGCATTGAAACCCAATCTAGTTGTACTCCCATGGTCACTTCATTAATTAGCGAGTAGTTAATTGCACCAACTATATCTTTTCCGACATTGGAATCTCCCTTCAAGTGATGGAGATACATTATCATCATCATTACCATTGCATTGTCTTATCAATAGCTCTTCAATCCAATGCACATAATCAATTTTAGGGGTTAGCATATGTGGAAAATAAAAAATCATCCCCACCATCCGCACCTATATTATTAGAAACAAAATGATGTTTCACATTCTGGGGACAAAATAGTGTAGATACGGGTATGATATGAAGATTAACATTTTCTAAAGTCGTTCCCATTTCTAGAATCAATAACCATTTCACATTAAACAAATCAGTTCTTAGAATGATTATTTGAAAAATAGTTTCAATTCCTTTGAAAAATGATGGTGAATTGCAAACATCAAAATCAAATATATCTGCGGTTACCTCTGAAGATGAAGTTGTCGCACATAAAATATTTCTTGAAAGAATTAATAAATTAGGTCATCTTCAAATGTGCCATGTCTATGAGGAGTCGTATCCCTGGATTCAAGTAGTGACTACTATGAAAGGGGTTATGTGTGTGAGATGTAAAAGTGAGCATACCCATCATAGGATTTCATCTCAAAACCATATGAATCCAGGTTTGCAACATCTGGTCCTTGCAAGTCTTACTCAAATCGAAGAGATGTTGATTGCACGAGCCAACACAATTTTGCAGGTTATGCATTCAATAGGTGGGAAATAGAAATATAGAGGATACACCATCGGTTTTACTCGAGAGGTTAAACATGTTGCCAATAAAATACCTTGATATATTAAAGATTTGGACTTAATGATTGCCCTGCAAAAAAAAGTTCAGCAAAGCTCCAGCTATGATTTTGTTGTTAGAAAAAAGAAATGGATGCATTACTGTGAAAGATTCAAAATGATCCATATTATTGTGATGTTGAAGTTGATTTCCAAGCTATAGAGGAGTTACCGAAAAATGTGACAAATATTTCACAAATGATAAATTCTATTATATTACCAGATATGGAAAATGACACGGACTTTGCAATGTTGGAAGGGGTCCCAGGTCGTGATGATATCTTAGAAGGTGTTGACACAAAATCATTTGCTCCAAGGCTTCCAAATTCACATAGGGAAATTGAACGTATTTGAGCTTGGGTGAATAATACTAATGGAGAGGTACACCACATAGATGATGAATTTATGGATGTAATCAAATTGGCCCCCAGTCAGTTTATCTCCCATAAAAGAGTATAACACTGAGGGGTTATTTGATATGTAATTTCCAACATTATTCCCTAAGGGTGAAGTTGATTGGTTACAACCACAAATGAGAAATGTGCATCTTCATGAGTATGCAAAACATCTTCTTAGATATTGTGACAACAGATTTGGGAGTTGTTGACTTCAAGTAGATAGAAGCTTTATACACAAATTAACCATAAGAAAGAACACATATTGGGCCAAGCACTTAACCATTGTATTCATTCAATAGATGGTATACTTATACATGAAGAGATAAGTTGGAGCAGTTGCACCCACTGCAACCATTCATTTGTTAAGGTTATCTAATTATATCCTGTAATACATTATAATATATGATGACTTTAGGAAAGGCCTATCAGCCCCCTCGACATCTCCCCACAAACAAAACACTTCTTCGTCCTGAAGAAAACATGCAAAAACAACCATGAGTCGTGATTTCTTTATCCTTCGTCAACAGTCTGGTAGTGGTCAAATCAAGCCTCACCCTTTTACCTTCCTATCAGCTTTCATCTTCATCAGTCCAAAAACTTATGTGCTTCCACGCTCTACCTTTACACCAGCTCACTAACTGCCTTCAAACTTCTGAAATCACACTGAAGAGATGTCTTTGTACCTCAGCATCGGGGGGGTCAATCAGTTCAAGTGTTATTTATGGCATCATCATGTGATCATTAATCTCTTTCTTGTGTGTGGTGTAAGAGGGTTGCTGCTTGAATATGGTCTTCGTCGACAGCTTTTTTCGTGAGGCTTCCTGCAAGTTTGTAAGTGGTTTACTTCTTGTGGTCGATACTAACTAATATTGGTCGTGGTCTTCTTGACTCAAATCGACTTGAATCGACTCGACTAGACTCGACTAACAATGGTCGGCAAGAGACCGACTTGATTTAAAACTTTATGAATATACATGGTTCAATAAAATTGAACAACCCTTTATACAAAACTTTGACTAATTTTCAAAGACCTGACTTCTTTTACAACAAAATGACCACTTTAAAGACTCGACCAGTTAACTCCATTTTGACAACCACGACCAACGTATGCGATATGTCGACCAAAAAAAATAAATACATGACTAAGTATTATAAGGGACCAACCAAGATATGGCATATCAACCACTTTTGTACATACTTGACCCTACATATCAACTTCGACCAAAAAGCATTACAACTTGTATATGTCGAACTTCAACTAAAAAGCATTACAACTTGTACATGTTGAACTTCGACTAAAAAAATCAACCGACCATTTTTAAATTTTCGACCATATGAAGAATTGGCCATAATATAACTTTACATGACGGTCGACCACTTTTTAGAAATAACGTCGGCTCGACCAAGAGGGTGTCCACCACAATTCACCATCGACTCAAAAAATTTATGATATTAACCACGTCAAATATTCTAATACTTCATGCATTTACCACTCTATAACTCGCATCGGTTTGTTAAATATACCATCTTGTCGACTAGTCTTCTAGTCTCTTAACCGATGAAAATGACCAACAGAGAGGGTAGGAAACTAGCATCAACATTTATGTAGTCGGTATCTTTTCCATAGTGTCGATGGAGAAGTACTAGTGGGTGATTCAGTGGTCAATCTCCCTGGCCGACGAACACTCTGACAGAGATGAATACTAATCCTGTGCTTAACTTAAGCACTTTATACATGAAAATGAAAGTAGAATTCTCTCGCAAGACAATGCTCGATGAAAATTATAGATAATCGACAGGCTGCTTCTTGACTATTTTCATGATTGATAGATTACTTTATATATTTATTTTTATATGAACTCGTGACAGTAAATATCATAAGGGAGGAAGGATCTTCCTCGGTCTCTATATATCCATTCAATTCTGATAAGAGAGGTAATCACTGTTCATTCACACGTAGGGCACACAAGCATTCACTTCCATCAATTTTGATAATGTAGACACGATCCGTTATTTGATCGACACATTGCTCGAAACAATGATAGGTCGATGGGATACTTGGTCTGGTCCATGGCTCGACTTTTGGCAACTTTATATTGGTCATTGCAGCCATTACAATAACTAATCGATAATCCCCAACATCGATTTAGACAAATAAAATCCGACATTATTGATTCTTCAACTAATATTTTAATATCAATATCGACAGAAGTGATGAGTCAATACCGATGGACACTGAGTCTAAATTGATAATATTCAATCAAAAACAAAAATGTAAGATATTATTCTTTGTAAATTTTGTAAGCACCTCATCAAGTCGACGACTACCAATATTCTGGAATGCGGGGATGAGAAAAGCGACCTCCTGAGCATAACATGTCCGATACGGTGTTATCTGATAGGTATGAGCTGGAAGTCGACAGGTTTCTTTGATCATGACATTCAACCAGCGACGGAGAACTTTCTTTGCATCCTCCATGATAGCTTCCTCGATTCTTTGCAGTGTATATGAGCAGATAAATTAATTCAATCAGCAGAGCTTCCAGTTTTGCGGTTTTCTTTCACCTCAGGATTGCTTCAGGGTTCAAGCAATTAAAAATAATATAGGTACCAACCAAGTTTTAATATTGCAAGTGCTCCACATCAATATTCAAGGCGACTATCAGTCAAAGCACCTTCATAGCTAAAAGATGCAGTCAATACACGTTGTTTGAAATGAGGGTAGAGAAACAACTATACCTGGGACCTGTTTCATGGATTTTGCATAATCAGTGACCTTCTATCTTGAACCAACACCTTTAGAAACATTTTCCCATACTTGCATACGCAATATTTCTCAATCTTTGACAAAGTATACACATTCAAGCAGTTACGCACGAGCAACCATTTCTCTAATTGCAGGTTCTCTTTATGAGCATCACACTTTCTTAGGTTCGAGCCATCAAATATTGAGCATACTAACGATCTTTAATATTTTTCTTGTAGGTTTCTTTCTACCTCTCAAGTTCGTACCGCTCCTCCTTTGTTGCTGCTATCAAATAGCCAAAATAGAATGGAAACGGCGCCATATGTTGACTTCAAGCAGATAGAAGTAGTATACACACATTAACCATAAGAAAGAACGCATATTGGGCCAAGCACTTAACCATTGTATTCATTCAATATATGGTATACTTATACATGAAGAGAGAGGTTGGAGCGGTTGCACCCACTCCAACCGTTCATTTGTTAAGGTTATATAATTATATCCTTTAATACAATATAATATATGATGACTTTAGGAACGTCCTATCAGCCCCCTCAACAGGATCCACCCTCGCTTTAGATACTTTTTACTTAATACCATTATGAGACATTGTGCTCAAGCTTCCTTAGCAATTTTTGTAAAGAAAAATAATGTTGATCTACCTAGAATAGCTTATGAGTTAAAATAACACTTACAAAATATTCCAAATTCTCGACTTGCGGATATATTAATAAGGTTTGGGAATGTTCTAAGAGGTATCCGTTCATATTGGACCAATTTTGGTGCATAGCTATTTGAATTGATTCAACAAATAGGCTCTCCAACAATATTATTCTCACTGAGAGCAACAAATATGAAATGGCCATATTTTCATAAATTAATGCCCAGCACATTCCCTATAGATCCAACGCAAACAAGGAAATGGAGACATCAAAATGTAATTGGAAATCCTCATATTGTAGCAAGATTTATGCATTTGAGACAAATAATGTTACAAGAAGAGATTTTCTCGAAATTTCATAAGGCTAATTATTATTGGTGTCGCTATGAATGGAAACATCATGGATCTCCACATTGCATGGATTTCTTTGGCAAAAATATGCTCCCAATATGGACATATTGAACTCGGATGACCCTCTTCAAGTTAGATTTGCAAAGGAGTTTTTTGATAGATCTGTGCATGCTTTCAATACACGTAATAGACATTAGATAAATATCTCAATTCGACGAGACAATGAAAATCATCCTTGCTTAAAGGACACACAAGAAATATTTGCATTTGATCCAATGAAGGATTATGAAGAACTTATAAATTGTGTTGAACGACACATAACATGTAATGAGAAATCATGCCTTCGAAGAAAGAGTGGAAAGTTAGTCTGTCGGTATAAGGCATATTGGGAGCTATGTTAGACATCAAAACTTTATATTGATGAGAATGGATAAAAAAGGTACGAACCTCAAAGCAATAATGATAGCTTAAATACACATAATCGAGAAACATTGATGATGTGGTGAGTAAATATAGATTGGAAACTTCTTCTTTCTAAACATGTGGTCATTAAATACATAGAAAAATATGCAGCCAAAGCTGAAAAGGGGTCATAGACTTTCCATGATATGTTGATTCATGTATCTTCTATTAATAATCCAAATGAACCAACAATGCGTGCATATAGGTCTTTGTTGAGTGAGACAATTGTAGACAAGGACATACGAGTACAGGATACATATCACATGTTATTGGAACTTCATCTTTGTGAATGTAGTCCTCGATTAGTGGTTTTGAATGTTGGGATGAAGGTTTTCAAATGGGTGCAAGTTGACACAAAGTACGACTAGAATAATAATTCTCTTATTGATGCATATACTAAGAGACCTTTGAATATGGAGCAACTTGCATTGATTGAAACTGCAAGATAATGGTCGTATGAAAAACGTCATCATGATGAGAAATGGTTGACACGAAATAATGCTGCAATTATATGAGTGTTTCCCAAGTTTTTCTCAAATCCTCATGGAAATGATAGGTTTTTGGAGTTTTTTTGGTCTGAATTGGTATTGTAAAAGCCATTTAATGACTTTCATAAAGACAAACGTGAGACGGCTGATGATATCATACAAAATTGGGAAAATTTCCAATACAACCCTTGGCATGTTGATCGTATTCCAATACCCCCTTAAGATCCAAATGAAAATGAAATTGAAGATGAAGGTGATATTTTCCCAAATTTGCAGAAAGACTCTAGAGAGCATGAGTGGGAGATAATTTCAGGGTTGTATAAGAATAAGTTTATAAATGCCAATGAGTTTGACATGATTGGGTTGAGGGACCGTGATGTTTTGGAAAATTGGAATTCTAAGTTTGTTTTGAAGACACATTGAATCGTGCTATTACCTTCAAATCCCAAAAGAAAAAATACAATGCAATAATTACTGTAGAACATACAAATGCTTATTCCTTTGAAATTTTACTAGAAGGAAAACAAAGAATGACATTTAATACAATCCTTGAACATTATAGAGGAGGTGGTGATAGACAACCTATGCATATGAGTATTCAAGTAACTATCGGTACTGGAAATTATTACCTTATTGGATCTAGTAAACATGCCATGGAAATTGATTCTTTTCCTAATAAAATCCCATGGCTTCTTTTGGATCCTACCAGTGTTTCGGCATTCAACATATCTGCATCAACAATACACTATTCAACTCATATAGCAGTACGATACATGACTAATCTACAAGGGTCACGTTTGATTACACTATAGGACGAGATGAGACATGCCAAATACATCCTTATAGATGAGATGAGTTTTACAAGGATAAAATTATTAAAAAATATTGATGCTCGCCTTTGTCAAGTCTTTCCAGAAAATTCAAATGTTCCCTTTTGAGGGAGATCAATTATATTATTTAGTGATTTGGGACAACTACCTCTTGCTATGGATAAACCTCCATATGAATGTGAAGGTCTTGCAAAAGAGTTATGGAAATTATTCACAAGCATTGTACCTCTTGATATGGTGTTTAGGCAAGATGGATAAAGCAATGATCAAAAATGTTTTCGACACCTTCTAATGAATGTTAGAGATGTAATTTGCATTGTAGAAGACTGGAAAATACTAATGACAAGTACATATACCTATATGGATGGACCAACAAAGGAATCGTTTGATAAGTCTATACATTTATTTGCAACAAATGAAGATGTCGATAATCATAATAAGCATTGTTTGTGATCCCTAAATTGCCATGTTGCCCGTATTTTTGCTACAAGAGTAAGAAGTAACTACTCAGTTGATGACAATGAGGAAAAATTGGACATTGAGTTACTTATTATTTTTGGAGCTAGGGTCATGCTTACTTCAAACTTATGGACCAACGTAGGACTTTCCAATGGTTCCCATGGGGTAGTTGAACAAATTGTGTATAATATTGGAGTATCCCCCCTGAACCTTCCACATATGTTTTAGTGAGATTTGATAAGTATGAGGGGGTTACATGGGATGCAACATCTCCTCAGACTGTCCTTATCATACCAATTAAAAGAGGTAAATCAAGACAAATTCCATTGATACTTGCTTGGGGATTAAAAATGCATATCTCTCACGGATTTACATTAGAGAAAGCAACTATTAATATTTGTAAGAATGAGAGGTAGGGTCTCACTTTTACTACAGTATCTAGAGTAAAATCTTTGGATGGTCTTTGATTTCAACGTCCATTTTCTTATAATCAATATGAAAAAATGGGAAAGTGTGCAAGTGTATCTAATAGAAGAGTTGAAGAAGAAAGATTAATATAACTTACTCTGTAATATATATGTTATTCAATATATTTATCATTTCACTTCATTATTATACAACTTATTAATGACTAAACATTATTTATGTGTTATTCAGTTTCTTATTGGCATAGATAAATATTTTCATTATATCACTTTGTTATTATTAAGCTTCTTCATGATGTTCTTTATTATCATGGTCTAGACCTATTTCCCATGGTGCCCTAATGTAAACAGTATTTCTTCCTACTCCCCCCATTCCCCCACACCCATGACTGCAACCAGCATAGATCCATCTTAAAAGTGGCTCTACCAAGCATCGAGAGGGATCAAATCTCTTGAGGTGCAAACTATTCCTCTACATTTGTACGGTTTGAACCTAGATATATTTGATCCCTCTCATTGCTTGGTAGAGCCACTTTTAAGATGGATCTTTGTTGGTTTTACCATATTCTCCAAAAAAAATTGTTCTAGATTCTTGAAAAAAAATATTCATTTCAAACTAGTTCAAAAATCCTAGATTGGTCTTTAAGATTGATAATTCATAGTAGATTATCTATATTAGTAGGGATTTCTAACCATTCATACTCTTTTCAATATTATATACATTGGGAAAGTTGATATTGAATTATGATCTAGTTAGTAGAATAAACAATTTTATTAATTAGAAGATTTGAGGATCATGGTTCAATATGTTAACTTTATAAAAGTTGTGGAATACATTGGATGCATGTTCTTATATCAAAGAGGTAATTAAGGTTTAAGGGTTTAATATTTTAGTGTTGAAGCAAGTATAGGTGGTAGGGTATGGAAATAAGTATCTAGACTATGATAGGTACAATTCTAATGGAAGACATAGAATCTAAATTCCCTGTGTATTCTGGGTATTGGTTTTATTTTCAATTGGTTACATGAGGGGTGATATTTTCTATATATATATATATATATATATATATATATATATATATATATATTATTCCTACATTGAATACTAATCCAATCAATCTTCAAAACTTGGATTAAATTGCAACTAGTAGACAACCACAGGGCTCAATCAAAAAATGGAGGTCATATTCTATACCACTACTATTTATCTACCCACATTAAGATCTTATTTCTCAAATTATTTTTTTTTATGAATAATTGAATAATATCTATATGAATTTGGATCCAAAGAACAATGGATTCAATTTCGACTTAGTTAAAACATGGAAAAATATCAAGTTCGTTGTTAAAGACGGGGTAGAAGACTTAATGGTGGTGTGATGTTATACCCCTATCATATATAACACTTAACTATTATAAACCTTATTAATTTAATCCCTAAAAAATACCTACAACCCTAACCTCTACCGCCTCTAATCCCTATACACCCTAGAAACTACAAACCAATATAATCCAAGCCTTTACGTTTATTAATCATAATTGTTAACCACTTGAAACCTTATATACTAAAACTCCTAACCGATAATCCATGTAACCATAATCCCTTGTAACATTAAACTTATGACATGTATACCACTATTCTCTTTCAATCCTTATCCATATAACTTATAATCCCTAAACCCTAACCTAAAAATCATAACAATTAAGGGCCGTAGCGCAAATTTGAGGGACATTTTAGTTGCAATCATAGATGTAAAAAATCACTCAATTTTTTGAAAACATAAACGTGTGCATGTTTATTACATCTAGCAATGTGTAGGCTCGAGTCTTCTAGGGTGAAGGCCACACAAGATAGGAAAAGGATGAGATAAGAAAAATGTACATGTTTCTGTTAGAAAAAATGTGTGCACAATATATAGAGAAAAAAGAGTATGTGATTTATATAACATGGTATATTGCCCAATTTGTCCCACATTCCTCATTTCTTCAATTATAGCAAGAATAATTGACTTCCGGGTGTACAATTTGTCAAATCATGAATTAAATTAGGGATCATAGAAGGAACATCTTCGACTAAACGTATCCATCTCCTCCATCTTAGGTAATTTCATAAAAAACCTTCCTTCTAATTCCATTCATTTGTTTTCCCTAAAAAAAAATCAACCCTAATGTATGAACTAAAAAAATCCCAATACTCATAAACTTAAATCATTTTCATTGTACATATATCTTCATCAACATCCTTATGAATCCAAACCACTATACAAAAATATGCAAATTTTATCATGTATATATCAAGGGTGCATACAACTAAAAAAACATCAAGTGGAATCCATATCTACCCCAAAATCCATAAACAAAGAGGCTAAATGGCCTATAGAGTCCAAAAAACTTCATGCTGCAACAAAGAATTACATATCAAAATCCTTGCATATATTGGGATTTTATTCATCAATATCACCCTATGCCCCCTCGTCTAGGCTTTATCCCTTGCCTCTACCAAGAATATTGAAGTTGGTCCTCCAAGAACATTAGTAAACACCCTACATTTTTTATGAAACTTCCTAATCCTAGCGTTAAAATAAGGTTAAAAGGCTTCCCATGATTAATAAGTGATTTCACTTGAGTGAAGGGTACATTTTTGTTAATCCTAAGATAGAGGAGTTCACCAAAATGCACGAAGAACATCAAGGTACATAGGGAGGCCGATGTGCTTGATGTTGATGTTTTGGGTAGCTTCAGGAAAACACCCTCCTAGATGTAGCGATGGTGCTTGGATCAATGGGCCGTCATGGTGATTTGACCTATGGAGGATGATGATGGTTCACTCACTAGTGTATGTGAGGCCCCTGGATGAAGCCTTTCTTGGTCATGGTGCTTGGCTAAGTGGTAGAAGGATTGGATGCTTGCAAATATACTCCCTAGTTATGGGAGGCCATGGCATAGTACTTCTTGATCATGGTACTTGATCAAGTGGTAAAGGACTTGGGTTTCCCATCACATGCCTATATAAATATGGTATTCCTTATCATACTAGAGTGGATTTGACTTTTCCATTCTTAGAGATTAGCTACCCTCGTTGGAATGGTGAGGTCTACTCTAGTGTGGGTGCACACACACTATATCTCTTCTAACATGGATGGACGTACATGTGAAGTAAGCTCATGGAAATACTTATTGGGATATGAATACGTATATTCTAGAAGAGCCTCTGCCCAATCCCATAATCATAACCAGTTGTGGAGGAATTTATCATGAAATGCCACTAACAAAGGCAATGTATACACAAGACTTCGCTAGTGTATGTATATTTCACTTCCTTTGTTTCTGAATAATAATATCTCACTAAAAGGATCCATCCCAAAGAAATCAGCCACACTTGTGACTAATAAGATTATCAATTAACAAGGTTCTTCTTCAACATATTTTGTAGCCATCCAATTTTCACCATCTGCCATGTTCATGAGGGGCTCAACGCTTCATAAAATGCCCATATTGTCACTTGGGTGGGATTTCCACAAACAAGACCACCTCTACTATACTTTCCCTCCATCCACCATCACATTCAATCATACAATGAACCTGAACCTTTTTTATGGTCTTCTTCATGCCCTCAATGACTTCGATGTCACATAGGATAAAGAGCAACTAAAACACCCCATCTTTCTGGCATTTTTTAAATCAAATTTGATTAAAATCACCCCTGAAAATTGCAATTTTTGCAATTATGTAACTTTGGCAATCAATATGATTGCTCCTAGAGTAAATGCTAGATTTTAAAACTACCTAGATCCTCGAAATCACGATTTTAACAATGCAAACTGCAATTTCAGCACATCCTTCTTTGTCGAATTCTGGCGATCGGGGGCGATTTAGTTGTCACATATTCTACTCCCTTGGATGTGCTTTTTTAATGCACACTTCCCACTACATTGTATATATCCGTAGAATCCTTTAAGTCGTTTTCATATCCTGAAGATTTTCTTTTCTAATGCACGCTCCTGAATACTTTATAGCCATTTATAGTACAACCTTCGTATTAATAAAAAACTAAGTTGGCCATAGAGTATCTGAAGGAAAATTGGGCCTTATAAAAATCTCATCATAAATGTTTAAAACACAATTTGAATTAACTTTTTTAAACGTGAAAGAAGCCCCAACAATTCGATAAAAATTTCCTTTCCATTTTAAATTTCACCTCTTAAAAGATAATTTCAGTTATCTATGTTTATTTCTATGTTGTTGAAGTGTTAGAAGCTTTAATCAAGATTAAAATAATTTGTATGAGAGTGCGAGTCTAAGGGATAAGCATAAATAAAGCCATATTTATGGATATGGTTCATCTAATTGGGATGATTGGCAAAGTATTTATTTCATAGCACATAAATAGTACACCGGTATATGGAGAATTTAATGTCATTGAATGTTGTAGAAATAATTCTAGAGTATAGCACATGTTTCTTTCATTGAATTTCAAAGAACTACTTTAGTTGTGAAGAGAATAATTGTTAACTTGAGTGATAATCCTAGTCCCAAAATATTACCAATATGCCAATAAGTTATATTAAATTTTAATGTGGTATATTATTTTTTTCATATTATATTTCCTCCATCATCCATAAGTTATTAATGTGCTATATTATTTTTTTAATATTATATTTCCTCCATCATCCATAAGTTATATTTCATATTATAATAATTCACAACTCTCCATTATATAAAAGGTCGACAAAACATGTACGTATTTTCATAATGCAAAAGGGGGATTGACTAGTTTTATGGTTTAGGTATGAAGGTTCCTAAATACATGGACTATGCACTAGCTATTTTTCTAAAAAATTCTTAAGAATGTTGGTCCATACTCTTTAGTAGACAAGTAAACTAGAGAAATGCCCGTCTTGTCGCTCTGGCCGGCTTTCCATGAACGAGACCACCTCTGCTCTACTTTCCCTCCCTCTGCCATCACAATCAATCATACAACGAATCATACCCTCAACGGCTTAGCTTTGCTTTTTGATGCACCCTTCCCACTACGGTATGTATAGCCATTGCATCATTTTAAGTCTTTTTCATGGACTGAATATGTGCTTCTCATGCACGCTACCCAATCCTTTATAACTATTTTTAGAACTGAGTTGGCATAGTGTATCTGATGGCAAAGTGGGCCATACAATACTCTCATCTTAATCATCTTAAACATTTAAAACACGATTTGAATTGACCTTTTAAATGTGAAAGAAGCCCAACAATTCAATAAAAAGTGTTTTTCCATTTAAATTTCATATTTATTAAAAGATAATTTGGGTTACCTATGTCTCTTTCTATAAGGTTGAATCTTTACTACGATTATAATCATTTTAGTTATGAGAGTGTCACGGTAAGATAGAAGAATACACAAAACCATAATTATGGATATGGTTCATTTCATGGGTGATTGGCAAGATAATATATGTGTATGTCAATTTTATGTGATTAAAAAAAGAAATATTATAAATAGGATTTCAATTAACATAATTGTATGGAATTATAAATACATACATTAATGGATCAAATTTAATATATAAAAAAAATGTAACTTAAAACAACAACTTTTAAAAAGTATTGGATAATCTATGAAACCATATAAATACATTATGAATATTAAAAAAGAAAAAATAAGATTTTTATAACCAAAATATATTTACAAATTGCATGTATTGAGTGATCTTTTCCCAACATTCGAATCTCCTTGCAAGTCAATGATCAAGCTACCGTTACCATTGTCATTAGTGTGTATTAATGAGATTTCCTTAACCAAAATATATTTACAAACTGCATGCATCGAAACCCAATCCAGTTGTACTCCCATAGTCACTTCATTAATCAAAGAGTAGTTAAGTGCACCAACTAGAACTTTTCTCGACATTGGAATCTCTCTACAAGTGATCGAGCAACCATTATCATCATCATTACCATTGCATTGTCTTATCAATAGCTCTTCAATCCAATGCACATCATCAATATCATGGGTTATCAAATGTGGAAATTAAAAAATCATCCCCACCATCCACGCCTATATTACTAGAAACAAAATGATGATTCACATTCTAGGGAAAAAATAGTGTAGATACGGGTATGATATGAAGATTAACATTTTCTAAATTCGTTCCTATTTCTAGAATCAATAACCATTTCACATGTAACAAATCAGTTCTTAGAATGATTATTTAAAAATAGTTTCAATTTCTTTGAGAAATAGTTTCATTTCTTATTGTTTTGAGATCTATTTCTTTATGCATCCTTTTTCTAGGAATATTTATGAATGTGGGTGGCCATATTTTACAACACATAAATGATACACTAGTAGATGGAAATTTAATGTCGTTGAATGTTGTAGAAACAATCCTAGACCATATCACCTATTGCTTTCATTGAATTTCAAAGAACTACTTTATCTCAAGTTCATGTCTAAGTGAAGAGAATAATTGCTAACTTGAGAGAGAACCTTGGAGTCCTAAAATATTACCAATTTTCCAATAAGTAATGTTAAATTTTAATGTGGTATATATTAATTTTTTTCATATTGTATTTCCTCCATCATCCATAAGTTGTAGCACATTATAAAAAAAATTACCTATAAAATATAAGAAATTCATAACTCTTAATTATATAAAGGGTCGACAAAACATGTAGAGATTTCCATAATGCTAAAGGGGGATTGACTAGTTATATGGTTTAAGTGTGAAGGTTCCTAAAGACATGGACTGTGCACTAGCTATTTTTCTGAAAGTTTCTTAGGAATGTTGGGGCATGCTCTTTAGTATACAAACTAGATAAATAGTTGAGGCATGTTGGGGCTCAAAATATTAAAACCATGATTTGAATTCATTTTCTTATTTTAAGCTTCAAACTTCCTCTACTAGATGTAGCTAGTGGGAAATGGAGGAACTTATTACTAATGTTAATAGTAAGTTTATGGGAAGGTAGTGTTGAGTCATTTCACTCTCTACTTGGAGATAAAGCTCCATTATCCA
The DNA here is from genome assembly GCA_027924585.1 of Larix kaempferi. NCBI lineage: Eukaryota > Viridiplantae > Streptophyta > Pinopsida > Pinales > Pinaceae > Larix > Larix kaempferi. The sequence continues at coordinate 9,234,002 of BSBM01000380.1, read as the reverse complement.
CTCATTTATGTGCTTCATTTTAGTTCCTTATTTTATGGTTGAAATAACATTTTTTGTATTTCATTAAAAGATAGATTAAGATGGCACAAAATTGAAAGAAGGGAAATCTTAGAAGCAATGCATTATTTGTTATTGTGTATTATAATGAAATCATTGAAACACATACAATATTATTCATGAAAGTAAATTCATACCTAACCATTGTGGAATTAGAAGTAGTTCCTTATTTGCTATTTGATCTTAGAATGACTCCACTAAAATGCATAAAATATTATTCATGAAAATGAGGGAATAACTAAAGATTACTTCTATCCATGACATATTGAATCAAATCTCGGAGCAATCATCTCTTATTTTAGAGTTCCCATGTTTTTTTTCTCCTATCTATGGCATTCTATTGCATGGATACTTGTAGATTTTATCTTTTTGTTTTGTATTTAAACTCAAATTTGTATAGCAAAATTTGCAATTAAAACCATAAATGCTCACTATGAATATTCCCTTTATAAATCATCTTAAGGCGTCCTTTTCCATATTTGAAATTCTCTATCCATATTTTGATTGGGTCGAGAAGCACATTCTACAAACCAGTAGGGGGGGGGATGTGTAACTCCTTTTGTGCTTATAATCGGCTCACATTAGATTAAAAAAAATAGAATATTTTGAAAAATGTGTTGGCTTAATAATCAAAACATAATAAAAACTTGTTGGCTTAATAATAAAATTAATTTTTAAGTATATAAATAAAAAAATAAACCAAACATTAATCAAATTAATCAAAGAACTCTTTCAAAAAGTTGTGTCTTAAAAATAAACCAAACATCTAATTTAATATTTTTTGTTAATATTATTATTTGTATTTCAACTTTTAAAATGCCTAAATATTGTTTTTTAATATTTAAAGTTTATTTTCTTTGACACGAGAATTATGTCGACTATTAATGTAGAAACGAATGGTTAAAATGTTGAAAATGTAAGAGTACAACAATGACAACAAGTTAGAAGACAAGTATTAAATCAAATGCAACAACTCATTGAAGAAGAAAGGGAAGAGAAGAGGAGACAAAAAAATGAGCTCCAGAGATTACGACGACAACAACTGACTGAGGATCGAAGGGAAGAACAACAAAGAATCAATGATGACCAGAGGGAAGAGCAACGAACAAAGGATTTTGAAAGAAAAATAATGCAATTGCAAGGAATGAATGAAGAACATAGGACTTCTCATAGAATTCAAAAGTGATATCATGTAAGAGAACATTGACAAAGACAATTGGAAGGTCTGAGGGAGGAAATGACACAAGGAGTGACTATTTCTATTAATAATACCAATCACCCAAATCATCAACGAGCAATGACTGATGATGGTGAATTGCATACATAAAAATCAAATATATATATGTGGTTACCTATGAAGATGAAGTTGTCGCACATAAAAAAAAATTGTGAAAGAATTAATAAATTAGGTCATCTTCAAATGTGCCATGTCTGTGAGGGGTCTTATCCTAGGATTCAAGTAGTGACTACTATGAAAGCGGTGATGTGTATGAGATGTAAAACTGAGCATACCCATCATAGGTTTTCATCTCAAATCCATATGAATACGGGTTTGCAACATTTGGTCCTTGCAAGTCTGACTCAAATAGAAGAGATGTTGATTGCACAAGCCAACACAATTTTGCACATCATGCATTCAATAGGTGGGAAATAGAAATATAGAGGGCACACCATCAATTTTCCTCGAGAGCTTAAACATATTGCCAAAAAAATACCTTGATATATTAAAGATTTGGATTTAATGATTTCCCTCCAAAAAAAATTTCAGCAAAGCTCCAACTATGATTTTGTTGTTAGAAAAAAAAGTAATGGATGCATTACTATGAAAGATTCAAAATGATCCATATTATCGTGATGTTGAAGTTGATTTCCGAGCCATAGAGGAGTTGCCGAAAAATGTGACAAATATTTCACAAATGATAAATTCTATTATATTACTAAATATGGAAAATGACATGGACTTTGCAATGTTGGAAGGGGTCCTAGGTCGTGATGATATCTTAGAAGGTGTTGACACTACATCATTTGCTTGAAGGCCTCCAAATGCACATAGGGAAATTGAACTTATTTTTATCTTGGTTGAATAATCCTAATGGAGAGGTAGACCACATAGATGATGAATCTATGGATGTAATGAATTGGCCCTCGGTCAGTTCAACTCCCATAAAATAGTATAACACTGAGGGGTTATTTGATATGTAATTTCCAACATTGTTCCCTAAGGGTGAAGTTGATTGGTTACAACCGCAAATGAGAAATGTGCATCTTCATGAGTATGCAAAACATCTTCTCAGATATCGTGACAATATATTTGAGAGACACCCTCACTTTAGATACTTTTTACTTAATACCATTATGAGACATCGTGCTCAAGCTTCCTTAGCGGTTTTTGTAAAGAAAAATAGTGTTGATCTACCTACGACAGTTTATCAGTTACAAGAACACTTACAAAATAATCCAAGAAATATTTCCATATGATCCAATGAAGGATTATGAAGAGCTTCTGAATTGTGTTGAACGACACATAACATGTAATGAGAAATCATGCCTTCGAAGAAAGAGTGGAAAGTTAGTGTGCCAGTATAAGGCACCTTGGGAGCTATGTTAGACATCAAAACTTTATATTGATGAGAATGGAGAAAAAAGGTACAAACCTCAAAGAAATAATGATAGATTAAATACACATAATCGAGAAGCAATGATGATGTGGTGAGCAAATATAGATTGGAAACTTGTTCTTTCTAAGCATGTGGTCTTTAAATACATAGAAAAATATGCAGCCAAAGCTGAAAAGGGGTCATATACTTTCCATGATATGTTGATGCATGTATCTTCTATTTAGAATCCAAATGAACTAGCAACGCGTGCATATAGGTCTTTGTTGAGTGAGACAATTGTAGACAAGGACATAGGAGCACAAGAGACATGTCACATGCTATTGGAACTTCCTCTTTGTGAATGTAGTCATTGATTTTTGGTTTTGAATGTTGGGATGAAGGTTTTCAAATGGGTGCAAGTTAACACAAAGTACGACCAAAATAATAATTCTCTTATTGATGCATATACTAAGAAACCTTTGAATATGGATCAACTTGCATTGATTGAAACTGCAAGATCATGGTCGTATGACAAATGTTGTCATGATGAGAACTGATTGCCACAAAATAATGTTGAAATTATACAAGTGTTTCCTAAGTTTTTCTCAACTCCTCATGGAAATGATAGGTTTTTGGAGTTTTGTTGGTCTGAATTGGTATTGTACAAGCCATTCAGTGACTTTCATAAAGACATAGGTGAGACAGTTGATGATATCATACAAAATTGGGAAAATTTTCAATACAACCCTTGGCATGTTGATCGTATTCCAATACCCCCGGAGGATCCACATGAAAATGAAATTGAAGATGAATGTGATTTTTTCCCAAATTTGCAGAAAGACTCTAGAGAGCATGAGTGGGAGATAATTCTAGGGTTGTATAAGAATAAGTTTATAAATGTCAATGAGTTTGACATGATTGGATTGAGGGACTGTGACGTTTTGGAAAATTGGAATTCTAAGTTTGTTTTGAAGACACATTGAATCGTGTTATTAACTTCATATCCCAAAAGAAAAAAGACAATGCAATAATTACTGTAGAATGTGCAAATGCTTATTCCTTTGAAATTTTAGGGGGGGGCAAAGAATGACATTTAATACAGTCCTTGAACATTATAGAGGGGGTGGTGATAGAAAACCTATGCATATGAGTATTCAAGGAACTACCGGTACTGGAAAGTATTACCTGATTGGATCTATTAAACATGCCATGGAAATTGATTCTCTTCCTAATAAAATCCCTTTGCTTCTTTTGGATCTTACCGGTGTTTCGGAATTCAACATATCTGCATCAACAATACACTATGCACTTCATATGCCAGTACGATACATGACTAATCTACAAGGTTCATGTTTGATTACACTATAGGAGGAGATGAGACGTGCAAAATACATCCTTGTAGATGAGATGAGTTTTATAGGGATAAATTTATTAAAAAATATTGATGCTCACCTTTGTCAAGTCTTTCTAGAAAATTGAAATGTTCCCTTTTGAGGGAGATCGATTATATTATTTAGTGATTTGGGACAACTACCTCTTGCTATGGATAAACCTCCATATGCATATGAAGTTCCTGCAAAAGAGTTATGGAAATTATTCACAAGCATTGTGCCTCTTGATATGGTGTTTAGGCAAGATGGATAAAGCAATGATCAAAAATGTTTTCGACACCTTCTAATGAATGTTAGAGATGTAATTGGAATTGTAGAAGACTAGAAATTACTAATGACAAGTACAGATACCTATATGGATGGACCAACAAAGGAATCGTTTGATAAGGCTATACATTTATTTGCAACAAATGAAGATGTCGATAATCACAATAAGCATTGTTTGTGATCCCTAAATTGCTATGTTTCTCGTAGTGTTGTTGCAAGAGTAAGTAGTAACTACTCAGTTGATGACGATGAGGAAAAATTGGACATTGAGTTACTTATTGTTGTTGGATCTAGGGTCATGCTTACTTCAATATTATGGACCAACGTAGGACTTTCCAATGGTACCCATGGGGTAGTTGAACAAATTGTGTATAATCTTTGAATTTCCCCCCTAAACCTCCCACATATGTTTTAGTGAGATTTGATAAGTATGAGGGGGTTCCATGGGATGCAGCCTTTCCGCAGACTGTCCCTATCATACCAATTAAAATATGTAAAGCAAGCCAAATTTCATTGATACTTGCTTGGGGATTAAAAATCCGTAAGTCTCACGGATTTACATTAGAGAAAGCAACTATTAATATTTGGAAGAATGAGAGGTAGGGTCTCACTTTTACTACAATATCTAGAGAAAAATATTTCGATGGTCTTCGATTTCAACCTCCATTTTCTTATGATCGATATAAAAAGATGGGAAAGTGTGCAAGTGTATCTAATAGAAAAGTTGAAGAAGAAAGATTAATATCACTTACTCTGTAATATATATGTTATTCAATATCTTTATCATTTCACTTCATTATTATACAACTTCTTAATGACTAAACATTATTTCGGTGTTATTTAGTTTCTTATTGACATAGATAAATATTTTCATTATATCACTTTGTTATTATTAAGCTTCTTCATGATGTTATTTATTATCATGGTCTAGACCCATTTCCCATGGTGCACTAATGTCAATAGTATTGCTTCCTAATCCCCCTATTCCCCCACTCCCATGACTGCAACCAGCATAGATCCATCTTAAAATTGGCTCTACCAAGCATCGAGAGGGATAAAATCTCTCGAGGTGTAAACCATTCCTCGGCATTTGTACTCTAAAAAGGGTGTGCACCTAGATATATTTGATCCCTCTTGGCTCTTGGTAGAGCCACTTTTGAGATGGATCTATGTTCGTTTTACCATCTTCTCCAATTGTTTTTTGTTCTAGATTCTTGAAAAACAAATATTCATTTTAAACTAGTTCAAAAATCTTAGATTGGTCTTTAAGATTGATAATTCACAGTATATTATCTATATTAGTAGGGATTTCTAACCAGACATACTCTTTTCAATATTATATACATTGGGCTAGTTGATATTGAATTATGATCTAGTTAGTACAATAAACAATTTTATTAATTAGAAGATTCGAGGATCATGGTTCAATATGTTAACTTTTTAAAAGTTGTGGAATACATTGGATGCCCGTTCTTATATCGAAGAGGTCATTAGGGTTTAAGAGTTGAATATTTTAGTGTTGAAGCAAGTATAGGTGGTAGGGTAGGGAAATAAGTATCTAGACTATGATAGGCACAATTCTAATGGAAGACATACAATCTAGATTCCCTATGTATTCTGGGTATTGGTTTTATTTTCAATTGGGTACATGAGGGGTGGTATTTTCTATGTTTATAGATATTATACATATTATTCCTACATTGAATACTAATATAATCGATCTTCAAAACTTGGATTAAATTGCAACTAGTAGACAACCACGGGGCTCAATCAAAAAATGGAGGTCATATTCTATACCACTACTATTTCTCTACTCACCTTTAGATCTTCTTTCTTGGATTTCTTTTTATGAATAATTGAATAATATTTATATGAATTTGGATCCAAATTACAATGGCTTCAATTTCGACTTACTTAAAACTTGGAAAAAGATCAAGTTCATTGTTAAAGACGGGGAAGAAGACTTAGTGGTGGTGTGATGTTAGAGCCATGAATCCATGCCCCTATCATATATAACACCTAACTATTATAAACCTTATTAATTTAATCTCTAAAAACTACCTGCAACCCTAACCCCTACTTCCTCTAATTCCTATCAACCCTAGAAACTACAAACCAATATAATCCAAACCTTTACGATTATTAATCATAATTGTTAACCACTTGAAACCATATATACTAAAACTCCATACCGATAATCCATGTAACCATAATCCCTTGTAACATTAAACTTATGACATGTATACCACTAGTCTCTTTCAATCCTTATCCATATAACTTATAAACCCTAAACCCTAACCTAAAAATCATAACCATTAAGGGCTCTTGCACAATGTTGAGGGACATTTTAGATGCAATCATAGATGTAAAAAAATCACTCAATTTTTTGAAAACATAAATGTGTACATGTTTATTACATCTATCAATGTGTAGGCTCGAGTCTTCCACAATGAAGGCCACACAAGACAGGAAAAGGATGATATAAGAAACACTTACATGTTTTTGTTCGAGAAAATGTGTCCACAATATATAGAGCAAAAAAGAGTATGTGGTTTATATAACATGTTATATCTCCCAATTTGTCCCACATTCCTCATTTCTTCCATTATAGCACGAATAATTGACTTTCAGGTGTACAATTGGTCAAATCGCGAATGAAACTAGGGATCATAGAAGGACCATCTTCCACCAAAGGTATCCATCTCCTCCATCTTAGGTAATTTCATCAAAAACATTCCTTCTAATTTCATTCATTTGTTTTCCCTATAAAAAATTAAACCCTAATGTATGAACTAAAAAAATCCCAATACTCATAAACTTAAATCATTTTCATTGTACATATATAATCATGAGCATCCTTATGAATCCAAACCACTATGCAAATTTTATCATGTATATATAAAGGGTGCATACAACTAAAAAAACATCAAGTGGAATCCATATCTGCCCCAAAATCCATAAACATAGAGGCTAAAGAGCCTATAGAGTCCAAAACGCTTCATGCTGCGACAAAGAATTACATATCAAAATCCTTGCATATATTGGGATTTTATTCATCAATATCACCTTGTGCCCCTTCCTCTAGGCTCTATCCCTTGCCTCTACCAAGAATCTTGAAGTTGGTCCTCCAAGAACATTAGTAAACACCCTACAGTTTTGATGAAATTTCCTAATCCTAGCATTTAAATAAGTTTGAAAAGATTCCCATGCTTAATAAGTGATTTCACTTGAGTGAAGGCTACATTTTTGTAATCAAATTGGCCCCCGGTCACTTCATCTCCCATAAAAGAGTAACACTAAGGGGTTATTTGATATGCAATTTCCAACATTGTTCCCCAAGGGTGAAGTTGATTGGTTACAACCACGAATGAGAAATGTGCATCTCCATGAGTATGCAAAACATCTTCTCAGATATCAGGACAACAGATTTGGGAGTTGTTGACTTCAAGCAGATAGAAGTTTTATATAGACATTAACCATAAGCAAGAACACATATTGGGCCAAGCGATTACCATTGTATTCATTCAATAGATGGTATACTTATACATAAAGAGAGAGGTTGGAGCGGTTGCACCCACTCCAACGGTTCATTTGTTAAGGTTATCTAATTATATCCTTTAATACATTATAATATATGATGACTTTATGAAAGGCCTATTAGCCCCCTCAACATCTCCCCCACCAACAAACATTTCTTCGTCCTGAAGAAGACATGCAAAAACAACCATGAGTCGTGATTTATTTATATTTCGTCAGCAGTCTGCTAGTGGTCAAATAGAGCCTCACCCTTTCACCTTCCTGCCGACTTTCATCTCCATCGGTCCTGGAACTTCTGGGCTTCCACACTCTACCTTTACACCAGCTCACCAACTGCCTTCAAACTTCTGAAATCGCACTGAAGAGATGTCTCTGTATTTCAGCATCAGGGGGTTCAATCAATTCAAGTGTTCTTTGTGGCATAATCATGTGATCATTAATCTCTTTCTTGTGTGTGGTGTAAGATGGTTGCTCCTTGAATATGGTGTTCGTCGACAACTTTTGTTGTGAGGTTTCCTGCAAGTTTGTAAGTGGTTTATTTATTGTGGTCGATACTAACTGATATTGGTCGTGGTCGACTTAACTCAACTCGAATGAGAATGGTTGGCAAGAGACAGACTTGATTTACAACTTTATGAATATACATGGTTCAATAAAATTGAACAACCCTTTATACAAAACTTCGACTAATTTTCAAAGACCCGACTTCTTTTACAACAAAATGACCACTTTAAATACTCGACCAGTTAACTCCATTTTGACAACCTCGACCAACGTATGCAATCTATCGACTAAAAAAATAAAGACATGACTAGTTATTATAAGGGACCAACCAAGATATGGCATATCGACCACTTTTGTACATACCCGACCCTACATATCAACTTCGGCCAAAAAGCATTACAACTTGTATATGTCGAACTTCAACTAAAAAGCATTACAACTTGTACATGTCAAACTTCGACTAAAAACATCAACCGACCATTTTTAAATTTTTGACCATATGAAGAATCGACCATAATATGACTTTACATGACGGTCGACCACTTTTTAGAAATAATGTCGTCTCAACCAAGAGAGGGTCCACCACAATTCACCATCATCTCAACAAATTTATGATATTAAACAGGTCAAATATTCTGAAACGTCATGCATTTACCACTCTATAACTCGCATCAGTTTGTTAAATATACCATCTTCTTGACCAATCTTCTAGTCTCTTAACAGATGAGAATGACCAACAGAGAGGGCAGGAAACTAGCATCAACATTTATGTAGTCAGTATCTTTTCCATAGTGTTGACGGAGAAGTACTGGTGGGTGAGTCGGTGGTCAATCTCCCTGGCTGATGAACGCTCTGACAGAGACGAATACTAATCCCGTGCTTAACTTAAGCACTTTATACATGAAAATGAAAGTAGAATTTTCTCACCAGATGGTGCCCGATGAAAATTATAGATAATCGAAAGGCTGCTTCTTGACTTTTTTCATGATCGATAGATTAATTTATATATTTATTTTTATATGAACTCGTGACAGTAGATATTGTAAGGGAGGAAGGCTCTTCCTCAGTCTCTATATATCCATTCAATTCTGATAAGAGAGGTAATCACCGTTCATTCACGTGTAGGGCACACAAGCATTCACTTCCATCAATTTTGATAATGTAGATACAATACGTTCTTTGATTGACACATTGCTCGAAACAATGATAGGCTGATGGGATACTTGGTCTGGTCCATGGCTCGACTTTTGGCAACTTTATATTGGTAATTGCAGCCATTAAAATAACTGATCGATAATCCCAACAACGATTTATACAAATAAAATATGACATTATTAATTCTTTGACCAATATTTTAATATCAATATCGACAGAAGTGATGATTGAATACCAATGGACACTGAGTCTGAATTGAAAATATTCAATCAGCAACAAAAATGTAAGATAGTTTTCTTTGTAAATTTTGTAAGCACCTCATCATGTCAACGGCTAACAATATTATGTAACGTGGGGATGATCAAAGTGACCTCCTGAGAACAACGCGTTCGACAGTTATGAGTTGGAAGTCGACAGGTTTCTTTGTTCACGACAGTCAACCATCAATGGAGAACTTTCTTTGCATCCTCCATAATAGCTTCCTCGATTCTTTGCAGCATATATGAGCAGATAAATTACTTCAATCAGCAGAGCTTCTAGATTTGCAATTTTCCTTCACCTCAAGATTGCTTTAGGGTTCGAGCAATTAAAAATAATATAGGTACCAACCAAGTTTTAATATTGCAAGTGCTCCGCATCAATATTCAGGGAGACTATCAGTCAATACACATTGTTTAACACAAGGGTAGAGAAACAACTATACCTGGGACCCTTTTCATGGATTTTGCATAATCGGTGACCTTCTATCTTGAACCAACACCTTCAGAAACGTTTTCCCATACTTGCATATCCAATATTTCTCAATATTTGATAGAGTATCCACATGCAAGCAATTATGCATGAGAAATATTTTCTCTATTTATAGGTTCTCTTTACAAGCATTTCAATTTCTCAAGTTCGAGCCATCAAATATTGAGCACGCTAATAATCGTTAATATTTTTCTTGCAAGTTCCTTTCTACCTCACAGGCTCGTACCGTTCCTCCTTTGTTGCTGCTCTCACCTAGCCAAAAGAGAACAGAAACGGTTCCAGATGTTGACTTCAAGCAGATAGAAGTATTATACACACATTAACCAAAAGAAAGAACACATATTGGGCCAAGCGCTTAACCATTATATTCATTCAATAGATGGTATACTTATACATGAAGAGAGAGGTTGGAGCGGTTGCACCCGCTCTAACCGTTCATTTGTTAAGGTTATATAATTATATCCTTTAATACATTATAATATATGTTGACTTTAGAAAATGCCTATCATCCCCCTCAATTGGAGCCACCCTCGCTTTAGATACTTTTTACTTAATACCATTATGATACATCATGCTCAAGCTTCCTTAGCAATTTTTGTAAAGAAAAATACTGTTGATCTACGTACAACAGTTGATGAGTTAAAAGAACACTTACAAAATATTCCAAATTCTCGACTTGTTGATATATTAATAAGGTTTGGGAATGTTCTAAGAGGTATGCGTTCATATTGGACCAAGTGTCGTGCATAGCTATCTGAATTGATTCAACAAATAGGCTCTCCAACAATATTATTCTCATTGAGTGCAACATATATGAAATGGCCAGATTTGCATAAATTAATGCCCAGTACATTCCCTATAGATCCAACGCAAACAATTGAATGGAGATATCAAAATGTAATTAGAAATCCTCATATTGTAGCAAGATTTATGCATTTGAGACAAATAATGTTACGAGAAGAGATTTTCTCGAAATTTCATAAGGCTAATGATTATTGGTGTCGCTATGAATGGAAACATCATGGATCTCCACATTGCATGGATTTATTTGGCTAAAATATGCTCCCAATATGGACACATTGAACTATGATGACCCTCTTCAAGTTAGATTTGCAAAGGAATTTTTTGATAGGTATATGCATGCTTTCAATCCACGTAATCAACATTAGATAAATATCTCAATTCGACGAGACAATGACAATCATCCTTGCTTAAAGGACACACAAGAAATATTTGCATCTAATCCAATGAAGGTGTAAGAACTGTAAACTCATAAAAATAACAAGACAAACAAATGACGAGCATGCAATAAAGGATCTGATAAATACAATGGATCTGATATCCTGAAGATTTATAAATCTAGTATACAACAAGAAACAACATGCAATGAAAGATCTGATAAATACAATGGATCTGATATCCTGAAGATTTATAAATCTAGTATACAACAAGAAGCAGCATGCAATGAAAGATCTGATAAATACAATGGATCTGATATCCTGAAGATTTATAAATCAAGTATACAACAAGAAGAAGCATGCAATGAAAGATCTATAACAAAAGAGTACATACCTGGTTAGAAGACCTAGTGATTACCTTGGTGGCTCTAAAATGTGCAACTGAAGGTGGTGGGATGCTCTCCACCCAACCAACCCTCAACCAAAAAGGATGAGGCCCCCAAGCCCCCAACAATTAACCCTATGCCAGTGCTATCTTGCTTTCCTCTCCTCTAGAGCTCCTCTTCCAAGATTCCCAAAGACAAAAACACCCTTCTATTCACTTCTTCTCCTCCTTTTATCCCCTCCTTCTCCCCATTTCTTAATTTCTTATTTAATTTCTATCTTTATGCACAATTTGCTTTCCATTGCTTCTTTTTCATGTTTCTTTTAATTATTTACCTAATACTATATTACATTATATCATATTATATCAAATATTCCCTATATTCGTATATGAGGGTTGTTACATACTTCCCCCCTTCAAGAAACTTCGTCCCGAAGTTATAATCTTCAAGCAATAAATACAATACTTATTTAATCAATCAATCAAGTAAGTACTATAGTATATAGGTAGCTAGTACTATTGTGAAGTTTAGAGATTTATATGTGTGGACACCACATAGAAGTCTCCAAACCGCACTAATACAATCAAACGCCCTAAGTTACAACATGCTCTTAAGTAATTCCCTATGAGTCTAGTATGAAACCATATGAACAATCATGCATCATACATACATAAGCATTAGATAATTAATTAATAATTAATGATTGTGTGTTTGTTTACTTCCTCTTTCCTTACTCACCCTCTCCCTGAGAATCATACCATCCGATTAACCTCCCTACACCTCCCCTCAAACTCTGGATGGTCCCGCTCGCCATGGCACAGACCCTCTACTGTAACCTGTCTGCGGATCATACAGTAGGCATCAAAAGTTCCCTGGGAAGTTACTGCGGCATTGCCACCTTCCCAACTTCTGGTAATAATATGGCCTCATCAAATTCTAACTGGAATCTGGGCCTCATCAGTACTAGCTGGCATCTGGTTCCCGGTACAACGATCCTAATACTCCTGGTACCCCTGATCCTGATATCGGGATCATTATACCCCAGGAATCTCGAAAGGCTATCCTAAACATCCTCCATAGCACCCTCAAGGCACTATCCCCAGGCATCAAAATTCCTTCTCCATAAACCTCCCTTCCGGTGAGTATGTCTCCAACCGTGGACTCTGGTCACATTAGAAGTTCTCCGGGAAGTATATGTGGCATTGCCACCTTCCCAACTTCTTGTACAAAAGTCAAGCGTTGTTGGAATAGAGCTAATTGTTGGGCTTGTCCCCCGGCCCATAATATATTTATAGTAGCCATTCTCATTCGTGGTTATGGGCTCCCACGAAATCATAGAATACTTAGCCTCATCAGGCTATTTGAGTGGATCACTTGGAACAATTGGCACTTGCCATAATGAATAATCATTAGTAACCATTTCTCAACATAATAATATCATGGATCAACCTTGAATCATGTGCTAACAAGAATGTCTAGCCACCAATTCATATTGCATTGCATTGCATCATAAGCCATTGTCACAATAAGTCATGCCAAGTTTAACATCTAATGCATTTAGGTGCTTTGTGCTACCATTATAACATAACTGGTCATTAAGCATCTCATTAATATGCCATGATAAGCTACCATAATTCAACATTAGTAATATCAACATAACCTATCATATCAGGTGTAGGAGGATACAATTTGGAAATGAGATCGAATCTCGACCTGTAACAATAAGACTCTGTATGGGACTTACTTGACAGAATCCGAATTCTATAAGTCGAGCACTACAATTAAGGGTGTAGAGTCGAAGGACAGGATAATGGCACAGCGAAAATTTGAGTTCCGGATCTATAAAAACAAGTACATCATTCTCCTATACCAAAAGTCGAATTAATTATTCCAGATCTAAGATTTCGACCCTACAATTTAATCTCCAGAAGTATATTTAAAATGAAGCAATATCCAGATCCAGAATTTCAACCCCCAAAAAAAATTAATTTGCCTAAGTGTAATCTTTAAACTAAGGGATCTCCAGATCTAGACTTTCGACTCAATAACAATTAATTTGCATAAGTATAACTTAAAACGAAACGGCCTCCAGATCTAAAATTTCGACCAAATAAAATAAATCTGCAGAAGTATATTTAAAACGAAGTAATATCCAGATCCAGAATTTCTAAACATTTGTACAACAAGAATAATAAAATTTGGATTTCAATGCAGAATAATTATGTACAGAACATAACCCAGAATTCAAATCATTATTCCAGATCTAAGATTTCGACCCTACAATTTAATCTGCAGAAGTATATTTAAAACGAAGCAATATCCAGATCCAGAATTTCGACCCCCAAACAAAATTAATTTGCATAAGTGTAATCTTTAAACTAAGGGATCTCCAGATCTAGACTTTCGACTCAATAACAATTAATTTGCAGAAGTATAACTTAAAACGAAACGACCTCCAGATCTAAAGTTTCGACCAAATAAAAAAAATCTGCAGAATTATATTTAAAACGAAGTAATATCCAGATCCAGAATTTCTAAACATTTGTACAACAGGAATAATAAAATTTGGATTTCAATGCAGAATAATTATGTGCAGAACATAACCCAGAATTCAAATCATTCGCCCACAAAAATACTAAGTTTACATTTCAATATAAAATCATTTTGTACAGAATATAAATCAGAAGTCGATTCATTTCGCCAATAGGAATAATAAATTTAGATCTCAGTGTAATCTAAACATATATGAGACTTTACAGAATTCGTAGATCTATAAACTTAAATAATGCAGAATATTACAATTAAAATTATTAAGCAAATAGAACCTGTAATGATGGTAGCTCCAATCGGAAGGTGAACCTCCTCGTTCGCCGTAGCTCCAAACTCGTCGCCAATCACCACGGTCACAGACGAACACCTCGGTCAACCACCCTACCACTCTGGAATTACTCTTCTTACTTCTAGACCCCCGAGCTAATCGGGCCGTAGAGTTCACACATGTATATCAAAAATCTAGCTTGGGTTTTCCCCCCCACTAGGATTTCCTAGCCAAACCCTTAAATAGCAGGAAGTCTTTGAGGCACTCGAAAATTACGACAATCATCCAAATTATGGGTCCCTTTCCCCTTCCCATTGTCTTCCTTATAAAGGAAAACCTCCTGCGACACATGTTGCTTCATGCACAATTGTATAATTATTTTTAAATTTTTTAAGAAAAACCCTCACCCATCCAAGTGTCAGCTTTTCTAGGAGATGCACCTAAATCCCTAGGTTTCCTCAATTTTGTCCCCTAGATACTTTAGTTAACTCCTAGCTTTTAGTTGACTAGGTGTCTAAGCTTAGGATTCTATTTTGCTCCTAAATAAGGATTTCTATTATTTTAAATGCTCAACAAAATAACTATTCATGTGCAAATGCCTAAAATATTTTTATGCATTTGCTAAATAATAATCTAGAGTTAATCTTATAAGTTTTTATGCAGTTAAATTTGACAATCAAACTCACTACGATCACGGTGCCGCGCCGTTGGACTTCTGGTTCCTTAATTTTAATTCCCTGACATGGCACCACTCCGTTGGGTCCACTCATCCATGGTTTCCATTCCTTGTCATGGTACCACATCGTTGGGTCCTTGCGTCCATTCTTTCCGTTCTCGACAAGGTACCGCACCGTCGGGCCCTTCTGCCACCATCTTTCCGTTTTGACTTGCGGGAACTATTGTAGGGATTTTAGGAATTGTTACCATCCATCCTTAGTCTACATGCTATCTAGGGACTAATGGCACTGAGGAGTGAGGCCGTTCTCACTGCGCGCCCCTCAACTCGTACGTGACCAGCTCCGTTGTGGCCCACCTCGTACGCCCTCATGCATTCCTCTTGAGCAAGCGGATCAGTGCTTATCTGCTCATGCGTGGTATTCTTGTCGGAAGTCGACATCGTCGTCGCTCCCCATGTGTGTGATTTACCCGTACTCTACGACCCTTCATGTTCCTTTGTGTGTTCGTTGGTGAACCGTCTTACTTGTTTCTACACACACTTCTCACAACAAGTTATTAGTAGCACTGTCCTCAATAATCATCATCTGATTTCTAAATCTAGTATTGTTAAACATTTATGATTTATTCAAACTGCTCATTCATCTAATCAAATATACATTTCGTCGACAATTACATAATCACCGTATTGCTAGTCGTTAAGCATTATCCATCAACATAATTTTCCATAGTCATAGCTAATCGTTTAACATATGCAATTATTCATTTACATCAACAGTTCAGATACACATACTCAAAAATAAGGTCAAAAGGTTATTTAATTAATGTTTCAATCGGCTGGGTCACTCAGCAGGTGCCCTCAATGTCTACAAAAGTCTAGGGGCACTACATACACCCCTACTTAATTAGAACTTCATCCTGAAGTTCAAAATAAAAATGGAAAACTACGACGCATCTCAGTTGCGTCCTCCCAAGTCGCAGAGCTTGGACTATAGCTGTCCCACTGCACTTTGACTTGATCAATCACATAGTGCCTAAGTTGCCGCGTTCGCTGGTCTAAAATCCAGATCGGTTCGGCCATCACGGCCCCGTCGTCCGTTATCTGCACATTGCTCAAGTCAATGATATGTGAAGTATCGGGAACATAGTGGTGCAATACATAAATATGAAAAACATTATGAATTCTACATAATGATGACGTCAAGTCAAGACGATAGGAAACCGGTCCTATCTGTTCTGAAATCCTAAAGGGTCCTACAAACCTAGGTGACAACTTGGCTCCCTTTCCAAACT
Source organism: Larix kaempferi (assembly GCA_027924585.1). Classification (NCBI taxonomy): domain Eukaryota; kingdom Viridiplantae; phylum Streptophyta; class Pinopsida; order Pinales; family Pinaceae; genus Larix; species Larix kaempferi. The sequence continues at coordinate 9,217,394 of BSBM01000380.1, read as the reverse complement.
TTACAGAACTCTTCTGTGGTTTTACCCGTAGAAATACCCTATCCCCAATTTCGTAGTTATGATCAGTCCTGTGCGCATCCGCATAACTCTTCTAGAGATCCTGTGCTTCCTTTAGTCAAGCACGAATCGTGACCATCTAGTCTTCCATCTCTTGTATTACCTCAAGACCAAGTAATGTCCTATCCACCAGTATATCCCAACTTATGGGAGTCCTACAAGGTCTCCCATATAGAAATTCAGATGGAGCCATCTGAATAGAACTCTGATAACTGTTGTTGTATGCAAATTCTACCAAGGGTAGATATTCTTCCCACTTCTTCTGTTGATCCATTACATACATTCTTAGCATGTCCTCCAATACTTGGTTTACTCTTTCCGTTTGTCCATCTGTTTCAGGGTGGTAGGCAGTGCTGAAGTTATGTTGAGTACCAAGAGCTTCTTGAAAGCTTGTCCAAAACCTTCCAGTAAATACTGATCCTCTATCAGAAATAATTTTCTTCGGAATTCCATGTAGTCTTACTACTTCATTAATGAAAACTCGGGCTATCTCCAGAGCTTGATACGTGTTCTTAATCGGTAGGAAATGTGCACTCTTGGTAAGAGTGTCAACGACCACAAAAATTTTGTCATGTCTCCTATTGGTTAAGGGTAAACCAACTATAAAATCCATAGAAATAACCTCCCATTTTGATTCCGGGATTGCATGTGGTTGTAGTAATCCGGCTGGGTGTCGATGTTCATCCTTTACCATCTGGCACTCCATACACTTCGCCACAAAACTTACCACATCCCTCTTCATACCATGCCAAAAGAACAAAGGTTTCAAATCTGCGTACATCTTTTTTATTCCAGGATGTGCTCTATAGACGGCTCGGTGAGCCTCAGACAGTATTAAACCTCGAATTTCTTCATTATCAAGAACATATATGCGATGGTTATACCGTAATAAACCATCCATGTCCAAAGAGTACCCTTCAAACTTGGGTATCCTCATCTGCTCATTCTCCAACTCAGCTTTTACTTCATTATACCATGTGTCCTCCTATTGTAGTGTCAGGATATTTTCCCTTAAGTTGGTCTTTAATGGTATGACAGAGAATATCCTAGGTCTACGACTAAGTGCATCTGCCACCTTTTTTAAGGTCCCTTTCACATAAGTTATGTCGAAGTCGTACTCACTGAGTACTTCCGACCATCTTCTTTGTCTTGCATTAAGGTCGCTTTGAGTGAAGATGTGTTGTAACCCACAATGGTCAGTCTTTAATTCAAACTTTCTCCCTACCAGATAGTGTCTCCATAACCTCAAAGTATGCATCACTGCAATCATCTCCATATCATGGGTCGCATAGTTCTCTTCATGCGGCCTAAGTCTTCTGGACGTGTACGCAATTACTCTTCCATCTTGCATCAATACACAACCAACACCATCCTTTGAAGCATCCATGCACACCAGGAAATCTTTATCCATATCGGGAACTCTTAAGATTGGTGCCATAGTCAGTAATTTTTTTAATTTCGCAAAGGCCTCTTCACATTTCTCCATCCAAATGAAAGGACGGTTCTTCTTTTGTAATTCAGTAATAGGTCCCGCTACTCTAGAGAAGCCTTCCACAAAACGTCTATAATACCCGGCAAGCCCCATAAAGCTTTGTACCTCATGCATGTTTGTGGGTGTCGGCCAATCCCAAATGGGTTCAATCTTGGTTGGATCCACAGCTATCCCTTCACCGGATATGATGTGTCCAAGATAATGAATCTCCTTCTGGAAGAACGAACACTTTGATAATTTTCCATAAAGGTGATTATCTCTTAAACATTTTAGGACTATCCTCAGGTGTTCTTCATGTTCTTCCGGTGTTCTTGAATAAATCAGAATGTCATCTAAGAACACCTGTACAAACTTGTCAAGGTGTTGCCGAAACACACCGTTCATTAGGTTCATAAATACATTGGGTGCATTTTTTAAGCCGAAAGGTACTACGACAAATTCATAGTGTCCAAATCTAGTTTTAAACGCTGTCTTGGGGATATCTTCATCCTTGATCCTCAACTGGTGGTATCTCGACCTTAGGTCGATTTTTGAGAATACCGTCGCACCCTTCATCTGGTCAAAGAGGTCATCTATTCTGGGTAGGGGATACTGATTTCTTACGTTCGCCTTGTTCAATTGACGGTAGTAAATGCACAAGCGCCAAGACCCATCCTTCTTCTTTAGAAAAATAACAAGTGCTCCCCAAGGAGACACACTAGATCTGATCAGTCCTAAATCTAACAACTCTTGTAGTTGAATTTGCAGTTCCTTCAATTCTGGTACTGACATTCGGTAAGGAGTTCTAGCTATGGGTTCAGTTCCAGGCTTTAGTTCTATGGTGAAATCCAGTTCACGCTGTGGCGGTAATCCGGGTAATGCATCAGGAAACACGTCCATGAATTCTGAGAACAAGGGGTGATTAATTACTTCTACCTTATCTCCTTCCTTGTTCAATGCAATCACCGCATACAATTGACACCCTTTTCTCATGCTCTTCTTCAGCTGCATAGCCAATATCATTCTCAAGGAAACTTTCTTTTTCTTCCTAGTTAACACCCTCTTGTAACCTTCATCGTCGATGAAAGTTAGTTCCTTACTTCGGCAATCCATCACCACCGAGTGTGCTTCTATCCAATCCATCCCCAAGATTAGATCGTATGTACCGAAATCCATAACATAAAAGGATATTCTAGAAGAACATACTCCTAGGTCGACTTCACAGTTCTCAACCTTAAGACCCACACTCTGGACACTACCAGATTCCATCTCGACAGTGTCGAAATCATCTTGACTTATTGCCATCATTTTATTAATTTCTACAAGTTTTAAGGAAATAAAACTTTCAGTAGCTCCAGGGTCTATAAGCAAGGAAAATAGATTACCATGTATCTTACCAGTAGTCTCGAGCATGGTGGACTGATGTTCAGCTTGGCGGTTGTTGACGGCAGCGTGTATACGATGCGCTCGTCCTAAATCGGTCGCAGTAGTCTGGCGTGGTGCTGGAGCTCTTTGGTTTCCCTAGTCCTGCCGAGGACAATCGTTTTGGAAGTGTGGTCCCCCACACCTCCAACATCCAACTTTAGGCCCTCTTGTGTTGTTTCTAGTAGGTGCATCATTTCTCCTCAGTCCAAACTGCGTCGGTTTTGTAAATGGCTTTGGATGATCATTCCGCGATGGTGGTCGGTATGATGTTCTGTCATCTCTGTTAGACCCTCCGTTGAAATGTCTCCTTCCAAAATTATTATTCCCATACTGATGTTTGGGTGCATGCGAAGGTTGACTTCCCCGTTCTGTACTCGTAAAGTTCTTATTTTGCAGTATCTTGCCGGGAAGCTCTTCTTCCGCTATGAGGGCCTTCTGGACCACATCATGCAAAGTAGAAGGTGTCAAAATATGAACCTTGTCTCGGATGACTGGGTTTAATCCATAGATGAACTTATTGACCTTTAATTTCTCCGTGGCAACATGAGGTGCATACCTTAGTAACTCCATAAAACGGATTTCGTACTCTTGTATTGTCCGTAGTCCTTGCTTTAGTGCATGGAAATCATTCAACTGTCACTCAATGAATTCGTCTGATAGGTAATGCTGACGGAAATGTTCATCGAACAATTCCCAAGATATCTCCTCAAGCTCCAGACCTAGCTGAGGTCGCAAGGTCTTCCACCAAAGAAGGGCTTCCCCCTTCAGTTGTAGTATCGCCATCCGTACCTTCATGTTAGATGTGTATTCTCTCAAAGAAAAACACATGGCCATGTTTTCTAGCCATGCCTCTGCAGTGGTCCCCTCAGTGGAACCCCAAAATTCAGGAAACTTCACCTTTTCTAACTCTCAATGTATGTTGACCGGAGGTGGCGTCCGCGGTACTGCAGTGACTTGAGAACCAACGTTCTCGCAGTCAAGTCGTGTCATCAACGCTTCCGTCATTCTGTGGTAGTTTCTCATCATTGTCATGACCTCGTCCGCAGGTAGGTTAATGGTTTCCTCAGCTCTCGGAGGATTATCCATAGGGGTTGTCGGGGTTGACGGGCGTGCAGCTCGTCCTCATCCCCTTCCGGCTCTACCCTGGTGAGTTCTTCGATCAATGACGAGGTCTGTAATGATGTAAAATAAAATTTATTAGTCAACTAAACATCATAAACTGTTTCGCACAGAATTGTCTAGGTTTGAACTAAGTTCGACCTTGCTCTGATACCAAATGTAGGGCTCGTCAATAGTGACGTAAATTTTTATTTTTATTTTTTACAAATTTAAATACATTGAAGTTATACCATTCTTATCTTAATTACTACTCAAGATATTACTCCTTCACTAAACATATAAAAACAAGACGAATTTAAATGACATCTAACCATAAAGTTTCCACTTTTGTCTATGTAGTAATGGAGTATTATTTAACATGTTATTCAAAGGAAATATTCTATCATTAAGCATAAACCAACATAGTAAAATTAATAATGTTCCATTCATGGAATTCTACTATTTAATTATAGTGCAAAGAATATAATTCTAACTACAAAAGGGAAGATCTAGAATTTCCCAATGAGCCTAACCAAAATCCCAAAGTAACTTAAACTTAACTACATAGTTATAGTTCAATTCAATTTCCAATATATACTTAAATTTCAACATATTCTTAATATCCTATTTACATCCTAAGCAATTTCACCATAACATTTTAAAAATTATATAATCATTTAGGCTACCTATTATACAATTAATTGTATTTATGTTCTCTCTAAAAGATCATTTATTCCATCCATAAAAGTGGTTATATTCTAACCTATTTTCTTTTTACATAAAAGTATTCATTTCCCATAAATAATTTCAATATAACATTCTACGTGTATATAATCAATTAAGCAATCTTAATATACAGAATAACGAAATTCATTCATCATATTAATTCTGGTATGTGCACTAGAAAAATAGGACCAAGTGCAATGAGGTGAAATGTATAACTGATTCACATTGTTTTCCTATAAATTGACAAGTCATTCAAGTATTATGCTTTTCAAACAGATTGCAAATAGTGTACATAGGATAATCATTCAATTTAAAGATTGAATTTAATTCTAAAATGGACTAAATAACAATTAACATAAATAAATACAAGCAACTGGGCGAATACCATTTTTTTCCAAATAGATATTTAATACGATATTCATTCAATTAAAAGATGGAACTAAATTCTAAAAATGATGTAATAACAATTGACATAAAGAAAAAAAAAGCAACTGGGCGAATACCACGTTTTTCAACAGATATCTAATTAGCTTTTAAATAGATTAACTATTCATTTAAAAGGTTGAACTTAATTAGAAATGAACTCATCAACAGTTTCACGATAACATGGTCTCACCCAATACTACTTCGTTGACAGTTGTCCATTTATTCCAAGATATAAAGAAATGCACAGCTTGGTTGTCTTTACGGTTTGGAGTCGACATGTGTCCAATAACAACATCAATGGAATGATCCTGGCTTCATTGGTTTCCTGGTGCTGGCTCGACCATTAGGATTGGGCCCCGAACCAAGTCTGCAAGAGATGTTGGGTTCCAGTCTCAGGACTGAGGTATTGTTATCCAAGGGTACAGGGTCATACACGGATATTTTAAGCACCTCAAAAGGATGCAAGATTAAATTAAAAATGCCAAGATAAAGGGGGTTTTGAGGAGGCACTCGGATTGGAATCCGATATGGTTTCACTAAAAGGAAATGAGCAATGTTAAATCAAGATAGAAGACGGAGATCCAATCGGGTGTAGGAGGATACAATTTGGAAATGAGATCGAATCTTGACCTGTAACAATAAGACTCTGTACGAGAATTACTTGACAGAATCCGAATTCTAAAAGCCAAGCACTACAATTAAGGGTGTAGAGTCGAAGGACAGGATAATGGCACAACGAAAATTTGAGTTCCGGATCTATAAAAACAAGTACATCATTCTCCTATACTATAAGTCGAACTAATTATTCCAGATCTAAGATTTCGACCCTACAATTTAATCTGCAGAAGTATATTTAAAACGAAGCAATATCCATATCTAGAATTTCGACCCCCCAAAAAAATTAATTTGCATAAGTGTAATCTTTAAACTAAGGGATCGCCAAATCTAGACTTTCAACTCAATAACAATTAATTTGCAGAAGTATAACTTAAAACGAAATGACCTCCAGATCTAAAATTTCGACCAAATAAAACAAATCTGCAGAAGTATATTTAAAACGAAGTAATATCCAAATCTAGAATTTCTAAACATTTGTACAACAGGAATAATAAAATTTGGATTTCAATGCAAAATAATTATGTGCAGAACATAACCCAGAATTCAAATCATTCACCCACAAAAATACTAAGTTTAGATTTCAATATAAAATTATTTTGTACAGAATATAAATCAGAAGTCGATTCATTTCGCCAATAGGAATAATAAATTTAGATCTCAGTGTAATCTAAACATATATTAGACTTTACAGAATTCGTAGATCTATAAACTTAAATTATGCAGAATATTACAATTAAAATTATTAAGCAAATAGAACCTGTAATGATGGCAGCTCCAATCGAAAGGTGAACCTCCCCTTTCGCCGCAGCTCCAAACTCATTGCCAATCACCACGGTCACAGACGGACACCTCGGTTAACAACCCTACCACTCTGGAAGTACTCTTCTTTCTTCCAGACCCCCGAGCTAATCGGGCCGTAGAGTTCACACACGTATATCAGAAATCCAGCTTGGGTTTTCCACCCCACTAGGATTTCCTAGCCAAATCATTAAATAGCAGCAAGTCTTTGAGGCACTCGAAAATTACGACAATCATCCAAATTATGGGTCCCTTTCCCCTTCCCAATGTCTTCCTTATAAAGGAAAACCTCCTGCGACACATGTTGCTTCATGCACAATTGTATAATTATTTTTAAATTTTTTAAGAAAAACCCTCACCCATCCAAGTGTCGGCTTTTCTAGGAGATGCACCTAAATCCCTAGGTTTCCTCAAGTCTGTCCCCCGGATACTTTAGTTAACTCCTAGCTTTTAGTTGACTAGGTGTCTAAGATTAGGATTCTATTTTGCTCCTAAATAAGGATTTCTATTATTTTAAATGCTCAACAAAATAACTATTCATGTGCAAATGCCTAAAATATTTTTATGCATTTGCTAAATAATAATATAGAGTTAATCTTATAAGTTTTTATGCAGTTAAATTTGTCAATCAAACTCACTAGGATCACGGTGCCGCGCCATTGGGCTTCTGGTTCCTTAATTTTAATTCCCTGACATGGCACCACTCTGTCGGGTCCAGTCATCCATGGTTTCCATTCCTTGGCATGGTACCACATCGTTGGGTCCTTGCATCCATTCTTTCCGTTCTCGACAAGGTACCGCACCATCGGGCCCTTCTGCCACCATCTTTCCATTTTGACTTGCGGGAACTCTTGTAGGGATTTTAGGAATCGTTACCATCCATCCTCCATCCACATGCTATCTAGGGACTAATGGCGCTGAGGAGTGAGTCCGTTCTCACTGCGTGCCCCTCAACTCGTACGTGACCAACTCCGTCATGGCCCACCTTGTACGCCCTCACGCATTCCTCTTGAGTAAGAAGATCAGTGCTTATCTGCTCATGCGTGGTATTCTTGTCGGAAGTCGACATCGTCGTCGCTCCCCCTGTGTGTGATTTACCCGTACTCTACGACCCTTCATGTTCCTTTGTGTGTCCATTGGTGAACCATCTTACTTGTTTCTACACACACTTCTCATAACAAGTTATTAGTAGCACTGTCCTCAATAATCATCGTCTGATTTCTAAATCTAGTATTGTTAAACATTTATGATTTATTCAAACTGCTCATTCATCTAATCAAATATACATTTCGTCGACAATTACAGTCGTTAAGCATTATCCATCAACATAATTTTCCATAGTCATAGCTAATCATTTAACATAAGCAATTATTCATTTACATCAACAGTTCAGATACACATACTCAAAAATAAGGTCAAAAGGTTATTTAATTAATGTTTCAATCGGCCGGGTCACTCAGTAGGTGCGCTCAATGTCTACAAAATTCTAGGGGCACTACAATTACTCATGGAAACCGATCAATGCACCTAGTGGGCTTACCATCTCTGAATTGTTGCAATCTTAGTTTTAACAAAGAGTAGTTTTTATAAAATGTTAACAAGTATATCAAGTAGGTAGGATAGTGAACTAGCCTACCCACCTTCAAATTAGCCAATTCATCAATGAAAGGGGAGAACTCTAGAGAAGAGATGTGACTCATAGCCTACCAATGACTAGTGGAGTAGGAAGAGGATTATCTAGAGGAAGTATTGATGAAATTTGGCATGGTGGATAGACATATCAAAGAAAAAGAAGACATAAAATTTGGGGTTGTATATAAAATCACATAGTGAAAACCAATGCTTGATTTTAGAAAAAGGTTAATGGCGTTAAAAGGTGGTGGGATACAATTTTGATTAACAAGAGGTGATTCAATCTTCTTTATCTTCACCAATATTATTTCAGTTATGTTTTCATGTAAAATGAGAGGGAAGAGGAACTCCTCCACTATTTAATGGATATAACATGACATGATGCAAGCCTTTACTCTACATCATGTTCCATAGATGGTAATCATGTCCATTCATGGTTGCCTTTTGATTTCATGGTAGGGAACATGGAAAGCTCTTACTAGGGGATATATAATCCTTGGTGTATAAATTTATATGGATTGATTTTTCTCATGCACTTAGGAAATTCCACCTCTATCTTAGAGGTTTTCCATAGCTTTACTTCTTTGTCTAAAAACATTGAATAAGCTTTGAGCAAGGATGCACATCTATTTTGATCAAAAACACCATATCAACAAACAAAAAAATTACACTTGTTTGGTTGCCAATTCCTCGACACACTTGGCAAGAATCTTCCTCCATGGTGAATCATAGGCTACTCTATTTATGGTGCTTCAAGGAAGGGTATTTTTTAAGGATTCTAATATTATACTTAAGTATAGTATCCTAGGCGATTATTTTGGATTGAAAAAAATATTTATATAGATAGGTAGGCAAATATTAAATATGAAACATACAATTTACTACTGAAATGTGTAAATGTTGGCGAATATTATGATAAAAAAACATATTTTATGTAATTATAGGCGATATTAGAGACTAAAAATGACCAAATAGAGATTTTTTTTTTTTTTAAAAAGCCCGAAAAATAGCCAATTGGCGAAATTTCTCCCTTAAAAATTACCCTGCTTCAAGGTGACCCAATAACTTTAATGATTACCTTTGTCGATCAAAATTCAACCTGTTGATGTCATACCCACATCAATTTCTGGGTTCATTAGATATATTATGGTTGTCGATGGTAGTATGGCTCCTTTTCAAATGAGATGTCAATAATTGGAATTGTTGGTCCATCTAGTCTGAATATTGATTCTTGCTTTGAGTCTGTCCTGGAAATTAAATATGATGCTATTCTAAAATTCCATGTGGAGAGATTTGTATTTAGTTCAAGCATTTCAAAATTTCAGGTAGAATCAATATGAAATGGATCATTTTCGGGTTTGATGGTGAGAGTTAATTAACTCTAAATTCAAAGAACATGTGGCAAAGGAAAAGTATATTTCTCGTGGATGTTTTTGGTCAATTCTAGAATCCAAGGCAAAAGTTCAACAACTAATCAAAGAAAATCTAGATTCAAAGGTAATAGCTCCAACCATTTCATATTAAGAGGAGGCATCAATTCAACATTTGAAGCAAGTCTAAGGGAGAAATATGAAATGGGGGAGGTTCATAGGGTTGAGAGAGAGGACTATGGGAGCAATTTTACTGTGTATTCATTGTAAGCTCAATGGACGTTTTTCCTGTAGCATGTAATAATCAGAGATTCCTGAGAACTAGATGGCATATTGTGAGCTTCTTAGTTTTTCATTATTTTGTCTTCTTATTTGAATATATTATAGTCATTGAGAGTCAACAATTATCCATTGAAGGCACTTATTTGATTCCATGGATGAAACGTGAAACCCTAAAATTTCCTTAGAGGTTAGAAAACATAGTGTAGCCCCCACTTTAGTTCATATTTAATATAGCATTTACATTAATATTAATGGAAATTTCATGCACTTAACCATTACGAGTAATATAGGGGTATACGGAAGCAACAGACGGGACAAGTTACAATCTTTACGAATAATTTACTGGAGAGATGTAACTTGGATTTGAAAAATTCAAACTAATTTTTTTCAAAATTGTGCCAGAAAATTCTGCCTTCTAATCCAAATCATTGAATTTTTATACTATACTCTTCCTACCTATTATTGTGTTCCCTTCTTGTTAAATCTCCTTCGTCATACCCATGAGACTTCTTATTGATTATCTTATAGGAAATCCGCCACGTTTTCCCCATATGCTCAGTCATATAATAGTTGTCTCCACCAGCACCGACGTGTGTAGCCTACGATTTGTGATATAGACTGAGTTAAACCCTAACTGTAAGTAGCATTAAACAACTATTTGCACATTGAATGAATATTATTGTGCTAATTCGCATATACCATTGAAGTTATTGCTTTGGTTTTCTTTCACATCTTTGGATCATGATTCCATTGTAATATAGATCGCATGTAATACAAATTTTGAATTGGCCTCTTTGCATTGTGTGAAGGTCGTATCGACCACATAGTCATGCTTGCATTGACATGGAAAGTCCACAATGAATCAACACTTGATGTGAAATATGCACTAACTGCACGTAAGTTACTCTGGGAAGCAGAACATTAACGAGGCCATAATAATAACATTATGGCCTGGGGAAGTATGTAACATTAAAGAGGGCAGTTTTCGGGGTTCAATCATTTAAAAATATAAAAATAAAAACCACATGGTAACAATATGAAGTGGCAGGCAATCAGTAAGCATTCGAACGCAGTTAATAAAGAATGCTTCACACGAAGGGAAATGAATTCCATAGAGATAACATAAAGAAAGACAACTCCACATGGCACCACTGCAGACCATAGCACAACTATACCCGCACAAGGTAATTATGAATTGAAACGCAACGCATTGGGGAAGAGAATCAATGCATAAACGAAGCGTCAAGCACCCAGGCAGTGGTGTTTTACAGGTTGTAAATCTTTTCAATTTTCAAACAAAGATTTTGATTCCAAAAACCCTAATTGTTTTAGTCGTTATTTATCCTACGCCCCACTTGCATGAATTAATGCATATTCCATGTGATGCATGAAAATTTAAAGGCGTTATTGAAGTGCGGTCCAGCGAGGGAATATGCATAGTAGTGGAACGCAAGTGAAGGCCACATTTCATTATACAACATAATAAATAACGCCAAGTAAGAGGGCGTTGAATATTTTCATGGGGCAGCGCAAAGGATGAAACGATCGTTTTGCAAGCTGGAACATGTACGCTTGCAGCTGAGGCAGTTGAGGAGAATGTCTTGTAGAGAAATGGAAGTCCTGGAATGTTCATGACGCGTCAAAGAAATGAAAAGTTTGCACAATGCTGCAGTGGACCATTTTTATGCTCGCATCGTGTTATGACAAGCGAAGGTTTGTGCACCAGCACAGATGAGAGCACCTACATGCAAGGAAAATCCCTCGAAGTCTTGATACTACCGATGGTCATTTAGCAGAGCCAAAAGAATTATGCCGATGATTACTTGTTAAGGGGCTACTATTTATACGTTTGAAGCAAGGCTACATGATGGCAGTTCATTTTGAAAATTATTATTTTCTTTGCACTCGCATGAGTGCCTTGGAAAAGAAACATTGCCTTGTGTTCATTGAATTCGAAGAAAATATTTCAAATGCACACAGAAGTTTTTCTATGACCACACGTTATGACATATTTTTGAAGATGTCTGCAGCATTGGAATGCATACATCCTGAACATCATTCTGGAAGATGCAGAAATGTGGGGTGGACTTTGTATATTTGTTGTAGAGATTAAACTTGCGATGAAAACTATCAATGCAACCAGGATATCAAAAAAAGAACACCTACCTACTAGAGATTAAGCTAGATATGAGTTGTTATATGTAACAAATGTGAATTCAAAATCCTCAAAATGAAACAGTTCGAGGTGGTGCTACATATGTGAACAACAATTATAATTATAATTATGTTATTATTATTTTATTTCTTTTTTTTTCTTTTCTTTTTTTATATAACCTCACAAGGCACTGGAGTAGTCTAAATTCCTAGGCATTGTACGGTTTTATTTTGCATCATTGGCATAACATCTTACTTTGATGAGTGTGCCTTCAACACATTCCAAAATCAACAAATTGATTTGCGGCATGGCCAAGGGATTCGTTCTGTTTTGGGGAAGAAAAGGCCATGCCCAGACAGAAGCCACCCTTCCTCCTATTATTGAAGCCCTTCATAACTCCTGATGTTCATGTTAATAACTCGCACAAGCTGGTGTTTATGTTAATAAACAAGTTATAGAGTGAGATCCAGTTTGTGATCGGAATGAAGATTGACAACCTAAGCCAACCTAATCCAGATTCATTCCTTCATGCATTCAACTACTAGTGTAAATCTAAGAAATTGTTTTTCAAGAATTTATTATAAAGAGACCTACCCTTCAACATTCATCTGTTTGGGTTCATTTATGAAGGAAATACTTTTAACCACTCCAATGGCTAGATTCATCCATAATTTGATTACTTTCAAGGATTACATTCAGGAGATCCGCCTATCGTCACTAAACTATACCATGTTTGATTTCAAGAAATAGATCTAATTGATCGAGTTTCATTACAGAATGCTATACATAAATCCATTATATATCGGAATAGAAGATCTATGCCATTATATATTTAAATGACATATTTACATATCACAGTCAATCCATAACTGGACCGCATTCAAAATAAATAATGTTAGACAGACCTAAATACCGAATTAACCTTATATCCTTCCAAAAAAAAAATTGTGGTAGATCTATTACCAATTAAACTCACAATTTATTTTTTTAAATCAAAGACATATCTATAGCAGAAAATTAAACTCGGCAATTTATTTATTATTATTTTTTGAATCAAAGACATATCTAGAGAAAAAATGAGAAAATAAAATAGGGAGCCCTCATGGTCCTAGCATTTGAATTTGGCTCTGATACCAAATGTAAGAACTATAAACTCATAAAAATAACAAGACAAACAAATGACGAACATGCAATAAAAGATCTGATAAATACAATGGCTTTGATATCCTGAAGATTTATAAATCTAGTATACAACAAGAAGTAGCATGCAATGAAAGATCTAATAAATACAATGGATCTGATATCCTGAATATTTATAAATCTAGTATACAACAAGAAGCAACATGCAATGAAAGATCTGATAAATACAATGGATCTGATATCCTGAAGATTTATAAATCTAGTATACAACAAGAAGAAGCATGCAATGAAAGATTTGTAACAAAAGAGTACATACCTGGTTAGAAGACCTAGTGATTACCTTGATGGCTCTAAAATGTGCAACTGAAGGTGGGGGGATGACTCTCCACCCAACAAACCCTCAACCAAAAAGGTTGAGGCCCCCAAGCCCCCAACAATTAACCCTATGCCAGTGATATCTTGCTTTCCTCTCCTCCAGAGCTCCTCTTCCAAGATACCCAAAGACAAAAAGACTCTTCTCTTCACTTCTTCTCCTCGTTTTATCCCCTCCTTCTCCCCATTTCTTAATTTCTTATTTAATTTCTATCTTTATGCAAAATTTGTTTTCCATTGCTTCTTTTTCATGTTTCTTTTAATTATTTACCTAATACTATATTACATTATATCATATTATATCAAATATTCCCTATATTCATATATGAGGGTTGTTACAGAAGGATTATGAAGATCTTCTAAATTTTGTTGAATGACACATAACATGTAATAAGAAATCATGCCTTCGAATAAAGAGTGGAAAGTTAGTGTGTCGGTATAAGGCACCTTGGGAGCTATGTTAGACATCAAAACTTTATATTGATGAGAATGGATAAAAAAAGGTACAAACCTCAAAGAAATAATGATAGATTAAATACACATAATCGAGAAACATTGATGATGTGGTGAGTAAATATAGATTGGAAACTTGTTCTTTCTAAGCATGTGGTCATTAAATACATGGAAAAATATGCATCCAAAGCTGAAAAGGGGTCATAGAATTTCCGTGATATGTTGATTCATGTATCTTCTATTCAGAATCCAAATGAACCAACAACACGTGCATATATGTCTTTGTTGAGTGAGATAATTGTAGACAAGGACATAGGAGCACAGGATACATGTCACATGCTATTGGAAATTCCTCTTTGTGAATGTAGTCCTCGATTTGTGGTTTTGAATGTTGGGATGAAGGTTTTCAAACGGGTGCAAGTTGACACAAAGTACGACTAGAATAATAATTCTCTTATTGATGCATATACTAAGATACCTTTGAATATGGAGCAACTTACATTGATTGAAACTATAAGATCATGGCCGTATGAAAAATGTCGTCATGATGAGAAATGCTTGACATGAAATAATGTTGCAATTATATGAGTGTTTCCTAAGTTTTTCTCAACTCCTCAAGGAAATGATAGGTTTTTGGAGTTTTGTTGGTTTGAATTGGTATTGTAAAAGCCATTCAGTGACTTTCATAAAGACATAGGTGAGACGGCTGATGATATCATACGAAATTGGGAAATTTTCCAATACAACCCTTGGCATGTTGATCATATTCCAATACCCCCTGAGGATCCACATGAAAATGAAATTGAAGATGAACATGATTTCTTCCCAAATTTGCAGAAAGACTCTAGAGAACATGAGTGGGAGAAAATTTTAGGGTTGTATAAGAATAAGTTTATAAATGTCAATGAGTTTGACTTGATTGGATCGAGGGACCATGATGTTTTTGAAAATTGGAATTCTAAGTTTTTTTTTAAGACACATTGAATCGTGTTATTAACTTCAAATCCCAAAAGAAAAAAGACAATGTAATAATTATTGTAGAACGTACAAATGCTTATTCTTTTGAAAGTTTACTAGAGGGAAAACAAAGAATGACATTTAATACAATACTTGAACATTATAGAGGAGGTGGTGATAGACAACCTATGCATATGAGGTGGTGTTTCGGCATTCAACATATCTGCATCAACAATACACTATGCACTTCATATACCAGTACGATACATGACTGGTCTATAAGGGTCACGTTTGATTGCACTATAGGACGAGATGAGACATGCCAAATACATCCTTATAGATGAGATGAGTTTTATAGGGATACATTTATTAAAACATATTGATGCTTGCCTTTGTCAAGTCTTTCCAGAAAATTCAAATGTTCCCTTTTGAGGAAGATCGATTATATTATTTAGTGATTTGGGACAACTACCTCTTGCTATGGATAAACCTCCATATGAACGTGAAGGTCCTGCAAAAGAGTTATGGAAATTATTCACAAGCGTTGTGCCTCTTGATATGGTGTTTAGGCAAGATGGACAAAGCAATGATTAAAAATGTTTTCGACACCTTCTAATGAATGTTAGAGATGTATTTTTCATTATAGAAGACTGGAAATTACTAATGATAAGTACAGATACCTATATGGATGGACCAACAAAGGAATCGTTTGATAAGTCTATACATTTATTTGCAACAAATGAAGATGCTGATAATCACAATAAGCGTTGTTTGTGATCCCTAAATTGCAATGTTGCCTGTATTTTTGCTACAAGAGTAAGTAGTAACTACTAAGTTGATGACAATGAGGAAAAAATGGACATTGAGTTACTTATTGTTGTTGGAGATAGGGTCATGTTACTTCAAACTTATGGACCAACGCAGGACTTTCCAATGGTGCCCATGGGGTAGTTGAATAGATTTTGTATAATCTTGGAGTATCCCCCCTGAAGCTCCCACATATGCTTTAGTGATATTTTATAAGTATGAGCGGGTTCCATGGGATGTAGCATTTCCTCAGATTGTCCATATGATGTTGATGTATATGTAACTTCGGAATGTATTTCTCATATATGTATATTGTATTCCTATAGAGATGTTATTATTCCTCTATACGGAAGTGTCATCATTTATATTGTAAGTGTCGTAACTTATATTTGATGGGTTATTAGACCACCTTGTTTGGGGTCGGCCCTGTATAAGTCATGTGGGTCAAAGGGTTATTAGACTACCCTATTGGGGGTTGGCCATGTGGTTCAAAGGGTTATTAGACCACCCTATTGGGGGTTGGACCAGTCAGCATTATGTTATGTGGTTAAGTTCGAGCCTACATGAGTTAGGTAAAAAGGCAAGTCAAGTCAAGTATAAATAGAGTGCGGGAGGCACTCTATTTTCTCACTCACTTCTCACTCATGCACTCAAGGAGGAGTGGCACACTTATGGAGGAGGAGGATCCACTGCTAGGTTATGTCTATCTCTCATGGTTGGTTGTATCATTGCTCTATCTATCTCTGAGGAAGTTATTGGGGTTTTTCACCTTTATGGTTTTCCCCAAGTAAATCTTTGTGTCTCTTGTGTGCTTGCATTATTGTCTCCATGATTGATATGCTGTAGATATGTTGTACATATTGTTCTCTCAGTTAAGATCCTAGATCAGATTGAAGTAAATTCAGAAAATTTAACATGGAATCAGAGCTAGCCTGAAAGAAGGCATGATATGGCATGTATGACACTTGTTGCACTTACGATGCTAGGGCTTGATATAGAAAAAACCAGTCATCGTAGCACTTTCGATATAAATCCATTTTGGAAAAGTTTTAGGATCTGAAATTGTTACAGGACGAATATTAAATCTCCAGGTACCTTGTATCCAAAGGACAACCTCTAATTCGTTGTACTTTGTGATTTATGATCTGTACAATATAGGGTTTCTGCCTCTTCCAGATCTGAGTCAAAATCAGGTGACCTTGGAAAAAAGGTCATAACCTGGGCTAGGAAGCTCCAAATGAAATTTTGTAAAATGTGACAGGTATTACACAGACTTTACTATCTCAGTAAACTTTTTCAGAGGCCGAAGTTGAACCAGTGATACGTGGCATGCCATACAAGTTAGCTCTCCTATATTATCCCATAAACAGGTCACGTTGCGACACTTGGCATAACTCTCTCTCAGAGAGTCCAATTGAGGTCAGACCTATTAGGATGGAAATATAACAGGTCTATCTATCTCAGGAAAATTTTTCAGAGGCCGAAGTTCAAACAGTGACACGTGGCACGCCGTACAAGTTCGCACTCCTGTATTATCCCAAAACAGGTCACGTTGCGACATTTAGCATAACTCTCTCTCAGAGAATCCAATTGAGGTCAGACCTGTCAGGATGGAAATATAACAGGTTAGGCTATCTCAAGAAACTTTTTCAGACCCTGTGGATCGAAAAGTTCAGAGTTACACCAGAAACAATCAGGTACATATCTCTGTCAAAACAGAATTATTTTTGAGTTCCTTCATTCATGGCTTCCGGAATTTAGGGCTTTGGAGAAAGTTGGAATTTTTCTAATCGGAGACCACGGCTGGATGGTACTCATCAAAATAGAAATTTAGAGACCAAGATCAGAATTTTTGGTTGGGAAGAAGGCCGGGCTTGATCAAACCCTAGTTTGGGACTTTGATCAGAAAAGTGGAAAATTAGGGCTTCTGTAAAAATGGGAATTTTTTAAATCTGTGACCACGGCTGGAAGCTCCTCAGAAAAATAGAAGCTTAGAGCTTTGGTTCAAACCTTTTGATTGGGAAGAAGAGTGGGCTTCATCAAACCCCAGTTTAGGGTCACGTCTAGTGAATCCGAAAGTTTCAAAGGCAAAATTGAGGAGTGAAACTTTGCAGTTTTCAAATTCTGAATATACCAGTTTGATTAGCTCATCAAGGTGCATATTTCTATCCTTTCGGAAGTTTGAAATTCAAAGTTTGAATTTTTGGGGTTTTTCTAAAAACCCATATCCAGCTCCAGGTCTAGTTCTTGCAAATCAAGTGGATAGGGTTAATCCTAGAAGAAGATGGATTGGTCACCTGCATAAGTGAAGGAGTTCATATTTCAGAGGGAGATGAGGCTAAGGCTTTACATAAGGAGATTACAAGCGATCTCAACAGGTATGACTCATCGAGGTATGTTTTGAGATTTGTTCATGATTAAGTTTATGGTATGTTTGTCTTCATGTTATTACGGTTAGTACAATCTTGATTTTAGATTTGTCGTATCACCTTAACAAAATTATGAATGCATGATAGAAGATATTCATTGGCTAGGGTGTTGACACTTATGATTGTACTAATGCATTATGGTGTTGTATGAGGTTTATGTTGTCTACTAACATGAAAGGTACACCAAGAAAGACAAATCATGTTCCAGTTCAAAAACATATGATCATGATGAAATGAGGATAAAGATTCATCCATTGTCATGGATCACATAGAAGATCTACTTTCGAGGTATGTATAACTTGTTTCTAAAATGGTTAACTTATGAGATATGTAGGTTACTAGCACAAGTCACTGAAGAGAACCAGAAGACATTATGCGGATATGTTAGACATAAATAGCTAGCATGCTAATCCAGGTATGTTTTTCTTATATCAAGCTAGAATCCTACCTTGTGTTAGGATCTTATACTGTTGTTGATAATGATTATTCATGAAGTCATAGGTTTGAATAATCATGGTTGTATGTATATTATGTTTCTTACCATAATTGATGATATGACTAACCAAAAGAATCATGAAGGTATAGGTTTGAATAATCATAGGTTTTATGCACATTATATCTCTTATCTTAATTGATGATTCAACTAACCCGAAGAGTCATAGGTTTGAGTAATTATAGGTTTAGACATGTTATGCTTCTTATGATTTGACTAACCATAAGAATCCTACATAAACCTTGAATGCTAATGTTTATTATTTCTGTTTGAAATGATCATGACTATACATGCTTAAGATTATTGTGTTTTAATAGTATACTAATGAATGTATGATTTTATATGAGATCACAAGGATAACACAATCATGATACTAATAAGCATGCATAGGGACCAAGGATGAATATGAGTTCAAGAAAAGGTAATCCAAGAAGCAAAGATCAAGAGGGAGTTCACTTCAGTAGTTTCTGCAAGGATGCAGATATTTAGAGGGAGTTGACCATCTTTCCACAACAGAAAGGTGTAGAAGAAGCTACTTCAGATTAGGACTCCAGTAGCTCCTGTAAGGAAGCAAAGACTCAGAGGGAGTCCACCCAACGAACAAACAAAGATAAGTATTTTAATTTCTTGCATATTTGTTTGTTTAAATAAAATTGTTCAATGATGTATATGCTCATGTTCCTAGACTTAGGATATGTATTGTGCATATTACAATAGTTGCATTGATGAACAGTATACTACTAATATACATGGGTAAGTGGCCTATGGCACTGTACAACATTCCATTGCTACTTATCTAGAATGAAACCTCTTTGCTGACATGTTGGGAGTTGTGCACACTCTGAACAATGTATTGGTAGAGATTGGAAGGCATCTAGAAAGTTACGGAATATGGATAAATGTTGTATTGAAGCATTGGCTAAGATAATTGCATGACTGTATGACATATTTCTTTATGTGTAAGAATTTGTTCTGAAAATTATGAGATGTTTCTAATCATGCAATTTAACCTGTTTTGTAGGAAAGACCGTATATCTTCACCTACAAAAGGACTACAACATTTGTTCCAGCAACAAAGATATCTATTGAAGATATTGAAGTTCCCAGGATCTGGGATGAAGAAATGGAATGCCATGATCCGTCGATCATGAAGAATGATGTTTGGGATGTAGTCCCAAGACGTGAAGGGAAGTTTGTTATGACTTCCAAATGGAACTATCAAATCAAGCATGTTGCATATGGCAGCATTGAGAAATATAAAAGTGATGAAATAGAAGATGCACCAGATGGATTTCAAGACAGCATGGTGCAGTCATATATGTGTGCAGAACTTGGTATGGTAGGATAGACAACTTTCTATCCAGTTTGGGCTTTACCAAGAATAAAGCGGATTCCAACCTTTTCTACAAGGTTGAGGAAAGCAATCCAGTGATACTACTTTAGTATGCGAATAACCTATTTGTTACAGGTGAAGATAGATTGATTGCCGACACGCAGCGGAAGCTTGTTGCCGAGTTCGAGATGAAGAAATTGGGGATGATGCACTATTTGTTTTTGGCATGGAGGTATGGCAGAGTGTAGATGGTATCTTCCTTGGACAAGGGAAGTATGCAGTAAGAGATCCTGAAGAGATTTGGGATGATGGACTGCAAGGCCATGGCCACACCTATGGCATCGAATCTGAAGCTTCTATGTCATGCTTCATCTGAGCCGGTTGATGTCTCCATGTATCATCAGATGATTGGGTCCTTGATGTACCTGATGAACACGAGACCAGACATTTGCTTTGTTGTGAACACATTGAGCCAGTTCCTGACGGATCTGAGGAGTGTTCACCTGGTTGTTGTAAAGCATGTTCTGAGGTACCTGAAGGGTACAGTGAATTATGGGCTCAAGTATGAAGTGAATCAAAAGTTTAACCTGCAGGGTTATGTTGATTCAGATTGGGCTGGCAATGCTGCAGATAGGAAGAGCACATCTGGGTGTTACTTCAGTATGGGATCAGGTGTGATCTCTTGGTTTAGCAGGAAGCAGTCCTATGTAGCACTAAGTACAGCTGAGGCAGAGTATGTTGTAGCCTATTCAGCTAGTTGTGAGGCAGTATGGCTACGGAAGCTATTGTCTGAGTTATTTGATCTCCCATTGGAGGCTACTGGTATCTTCTGTGATAACCAGAGTTGTGTGAAGCTGTCCGAGAACCCTGTGTTTCATGACAGGTCAAAACACATAGAGATCAAATATCACTATATCAGGGATATGGTGCAAAGAGGAGCTGTGAAGCTCCTGTATGTTGCAACAGATGAGCAGATTGCAGATGTGCTGACGAAGCCACTAGCCAGGGTGAAGTTCGAGTACTTCAGAAAAAGGCTTGGCGTTCTTCATATCGAGGACACTTCGAGGAATAAGTGATGGAAACATTTGCTGAAGCCATTCCAAGCATGTTGGAAGGAGGATCCTTCACATGGCTGTGGATGTAAGCGCTGGATGATGAGCATCAGGATGATGTTCTGGTTTCTGCTTTGATATGATAAGTTGGATCATTTATATGTATGCATCATGTTGGATGCTGGATATGATCGGTTGGATCATTTATATGTATGTATGCATCATGTTGGATGCTGGATATGATTGGTTGGATCATGTGTATGTGTTTTTGTATATGCATCATGTTGGATGCTTGGACCATGTATCTGTATATGTATCAGGTGGATACATTGTATGATCAGGAAGATCATGTATGATGATATGTATCAGGTAGATACTTGGTATGCATCAGGTATATGCATTATATGATCAGGATGATCATGGATGATGAGCTTCAGGATGTTGCTCCATATGACATGCATCAGGATGTTGCATTGATGATGATCAGGATGATCATGGATGACGAGCTTCAGGATGTTGCTCCAGATGACATGCAGCAGGATGTTGCAGTGATGATGATTAGGATGATCATGGATGATGAGCTTTAGGATGTTGCTCTAGATGATATGCAGCAGGATGTTGCAGTGATGATGATCAGGATGATCATGAGTACATCAGGATGATGTATGGTGAGTATTGGGTTGATACTCTATGGTCGTGGATCAGGTTGTGCAGATGAGCATGTAATTTGGTGCCCTGGGAGATTTGCATATAGTCTTTCGAGGTTTTTCCTATGGCATGTAATTCGGTTCCCTGGGATATCTGGCAAATGCTCTTTCGAGGTTTTGCTCTGGGAGGACATGTAATTCGGTTCCCTGGGAGATCTGCAGATAGTCTTTCGAGGTTTTTCCTATGGCATGTAATTCGGTTCCCTGGGATATCTGGCAGATGCTCTTTCAAGGTTTTGTCCTATGGCATGTAATTTGTTTCCCTGGGAGATCTGATAGGTTGGGATGTGTGCCCGTAATCAGTCCTGGGATGCTCTTGCGAGGTTTTTCCATGACCACATGTAATTCGTTGCCCTGGGAGATCCTATAGGTAGAGCTGTGTGCTCGTAACAGCCTGGGATGCTCTTGCGAGGTTTTGTGGTGAGGTCACATGTAATTTGGTGCCCTGGGAGATCCTATAGGTAGAGATGTGTGCTCGTAACAACCTGGGATTCTCTTTCGAGGTTTTGTGACGCACGTAATAAGTCCTGAGGATTCCACAGTATGGCCAGTGATGATGAAGACCTGCAGGTGGTGGGCCTACATCCAGTATGAAAAAGGACTGGCTCTGTAGAACTTCCTATGACGAGTAGAATCAGAGATTGATTGAGATAGCAGCAGCAGTGACGATGATGATGACTCGATGACGATTATCCAGTAACGATGATCCAAAGAAGATGACTTGTGCTAGAAGAATTGTGCTGAGAAATACCTTCCTAGTTAAGAGGGAGTGTTGATGTATATGTAACTTCGGAATGTATTTCTCATATATGTATATTGTATTCCTATAGAGATGTTATTATTCCTCTATACGGAAGTGTCATCATTTATATTGTAAGTGTCGTAACTTATATTTGATGGGTTATTAGACCACCTTGTTTGGGGTCGGCCCTGTATAAGTCATGTGGGTCAAAGGGTTATTAGACCACCCTATTGGGGGTCGGCCATGTGGGTCAAAGGGTTATTAGACCACCCTATTGGGGGTCGGCCCAGTCAGCATTATGTTATGTGGTTAAGTTCGAGCCTACATGAGTTAGGTAAAAAGGCAAGTCAAGTCAAGTATAAATAGAGTGCGGGAGGCACTCTATTTTCTCACTCACTTCTCACTCATGCACTCAAGGAGGAGTGGTGCACTTATGGAGGAGGAGGATCTGCTGCTAGGTTATGTCTATCTCTCATGGTTGGTTGTATCATTGCTCTATCTATCTCTGAGGAAGTTATTGGGGTTTTTCACCTTTATGGTTTTCCCCAAGTAAATCTTTGTGTCTCTTGTGTGCTTGCATTATTGTCTCCATGATTGATATGCTGTAGATATGTTGTACATGTTGTTCTCTCAGTTAAGATCCTAGATCAGATTGAAGTAAATTCAGAAAATTTAACATATGATACCAATTAAAAGAGGTAAAGGAGGACAAATTCCATTGATACTTGCTTAGGGATTAAAAATCCATAAGTCTCATGGATTTACATTAGAGAAAGAAACTATTAATATTTGGAAGAATGAGAGGTGGGGTCTCACTTTTACTACAATATCTAGAGTAAAATCTTTGGATGGTTTTCGATTTCAACCTCCATTTTCTTATGATCGATATGAAAAAATTGGAAAGTGTGCAAGTGTATCTATTAGAAAAGTTGAAGAAAAAAGATTAATATCACTTACTCTGTAATATATATGTTATTCAATATATTTATCATTTCACTTCATTATTATACAACTTATTAATGACTAAACATTATTTATGTGTTATTCAGTTTCTTATTGGAATAGATAAATATTTTCATTATATCACTTTGTTATTATTAAGCTTCTTCATAGTGTTCTTTATTATCATGCTATAGACTCGTTTCCCATGGTACCGTAATGTAAACAGTATTTCTTCCCACTCCCCCCATGACTGCAACCAACATAGATCCATCTTAAAAGTGGCTCCACCAAGCGTCGAGAGTGATCAAATTTCTCGACGTGCAAACAATTCCTCTGCATTTGTACGGTTTGCACCTAGATATATTTGATCCCTCTCGGCACTTGGTAGAGCCACTTTTAAGATGGATTTTTGTTTTTCTATCATATTCTCCAAAAAAAAAATTGTTCTAGATTCTTGAAAAAAAATATTCATTTCAAACTAGTTCAAAAATCCTAGATTGGTCTTTAAGATTGATAATTCACAGTAGATTATCTATATTAGTAGGTATTTCTAACTAGTCATACTCTTTTCAACATTATATACATTGGGGTAGTTGATATTGAATTATGATCTAGTTAGTACAATAAACAATTTTATTAATTAGAAGATTTGAGGATCATGGTTCAATATGTTAACTTTTTAAAAGTTGTGGAATACATTGGATGTCTGTTCTTATATCAAAGAGGTAATTAGGGTTTAAGGGTTTAATATTTTAGTGTTGAATCAAGTATAGGAGGTAGGGTCGGGAAATAAGTATCTAGACTATGATAGGTACAATTCTAATGGAAGACATAGAATCTAGATTCCCTTTGTATTTTGGGTATTGGTTTTATTTTCAATTGGTTACCTGATGGGTGATATTTTCTATATTTATAGATATTATAAATATTATGCCTACATTGAATACTAATCTAATCAATCTTCAAAACTTGGATTAAATTGCAACTAGTAAACAACCACAAGGCTCAATCAAAAAATGGAGGTCATATTCTATACCACTGCTATTTCTCTACCCACATTTAGATCTTCTTTCTTAGATTATTTTTGTTTTATGAATAATTGAATAATATTTATATGAATTTGGATCCAAAGAACAATGGCTTCAATTCCGACTTAGTTAAAACTTGGAAAAAGATCAAGTTCGGTGTTAAAGATGGGGCAAAAGACTTAGTGGTGGTGTGATGTTATACCCCTATAATATATAACACCTAACTATTATAAACCTTATTAATTTAATCCCTAAAAACTACCTATAACCCTAACCCCTACCACCTCCAATCCCTATCAACCCTAGAAACTACAAACCAATATAATCCAAACCTTTACGATTATTAATCAAAATTGTTAACCACTTGAAATGTTATATACTAAAACTCCTAACCGATAATCCATGTAACCATAATCCCTTGTAACATTAAACTTATGACATGTATACCACTAATCTCTTTCAATCCTTATCCATATAACTTATAAACCCTAAACCCTAACCTAAAAATCATAACCATTAAGGGCCCTTGTGCAAATTTGAGGGACATTTTAGATGCAGTCATAGATGTCAAAAATCACTCAATTTTTTGAAAACATAAACGCGTAAATGTTTATTACATCTAGCAATGTGTAGGCTCGAGTCTTCCACGGTGAAGGCCACACAAGATAGGAAAAGGATGAGATAAGAAACACGTACATGTTTTTTTTAGAAAAAAATGTGTGCACAATATATAGAGAAAAAGAGAGTATGTGATTTAAATAACATGTTATATTGCCCAATTTGTCCCACATTCCTCATTTCTTCCATTATAGCAAGAATAACTGACTTTCGGGTGTACAATTGGTCAAATCGTGAATTAAATTAGGGATCATAGAAGGGCCATCTTCGACCAAATGTATCCATATCTTCCATTTTAGGTAATTTCATCAAAATCCTTCCTTCTAATTTCATTCATTTGTTTTCCCTAAAAAAAATTAAACCCTAATGTATGAACTAAAAAAATCCCAATACTCATAAACTTAAATCATTTTCATTGTACATATATATTCATGAGCATCCTTATGAATCCAAACCACTATACAAAAATATGCAAATTTTATCATGTATATAGCAAGCATGCATACAACTAAAAAAACATCAAGTGGAATCCATATCTACCCAAAAATCCATAAACAGAGAGGCTAAATGGCCTATAGAGTCCAAAAAAATTCATGCAGCAATAAAGAATTACATATCAAAATCCTTGCATATATTGGGATTTTATTCATCAATATCACTCTGTGCCCCCTCCTCTAGGCTTTATCCCTTTCCTCTATGAAGAATATTGAAGTTGGTCCTCCAAGAACATTAGTAAACACCCTACATTTTTTATGAAACTTCCTAATCCTAGCATTAAAATAAGGTTGAAAAGCTTCCCATGCTTAATAAGTGATTTCACTTGAGTGGAGGGTACATTTTTGTTAATCCTAAGATAGAGGATTTCACCAAAATGCACCAACAACATCAAGGTACATAGGGAGGCCGATGTGCTTGATGTTGATGTTTGGGGTAGATTCGGGCAAACACCCTCCTAGATGTAGTGATGGTGCTTGGATTGATGGGTCGTCATGGTGATTTGACCTATGGAGGATGATGATGGTTCACTCACTAGTGTATGTGAGGCCCTTGGATGAAGCCTTTCTTGGTCATGGTGCTTGGCTAAGTGGTAGAACGATTGTATGCTTGCAAATATACTCCCTGGTTATGGGAGGCCCTTCTTAATCATGGTACTTGATCAAGTGGTAAAGGATTTGGGTTTCCCATCACATGCCTATCTAAATATGGTATTCCTTATCATACTAGAGTGGATTTGACTTTCGCATTCTTAGGGATTAACGACCCTTGTTGGAATGGCGAGGTCTACTATAGTGTGGGTGCACACACACTATATCTCTTCTAACATGGATGGACGTACATGTGAAGCAAACCCATGGAAATACTTATTGGGATATGAATACTTATATTCTAGAAGAGCCTTCACCCAATCCCATAACCATAACCAGTTGTGGAGGAATTTATCATGAAATGCCACTAACAGAGGAAATATATAGACAAGACTTCGCTAGTGTATGTAGTGTTTCTTTTCCTCTACCTATGAATAATAAGATCTCACTAAAAGGATCCATCCCACAGAAAGGAACCACACTTGTGACTAATAAGATTATCAATTAACAAGGTTCTTCTTCAACATATTTTGTAGGCATCCAATTTTCACCATCCGCAATGTTCATGAGGGGTTCAACGCTTCATAAAATGCCCATCTTGTCGCTTGGTGGGATTTCCACAAACCAGACCACCTCTACTATACTTTCCCTCTGTTGATGTAATTGTAACTTTGGAATGTATTTCACATATATATATATTGTATTCCTATAGAGATGTTATTATTCCTCTATACGGAAGTGTCGTCATTTATATTGTAAGTGTCATAACTTATACTTGATGGGTTATTAGACCACCTTGATGGCGTCGGACCTATATAAGTCATGTGGGTCAAAGGGTTATTAGACCACCCTATTGGGGGTCAGCCCCGTCAGCATTATGTTAAGTGGTTAAGTTGAGGCCGACCTAGAAAAAGGTTATTAGGCAAGTCAATTCAAGTATAAATAGAGTACGGGAGGCACTCTATTTGATCATTCACTTCTCATACATACACTCATTGGAGAGTGGCACACTATTGGAGGAGGAGAAGCTACTACCAGGAGGACTATCTCTTGTACTTGGGTTTTATCATTTCTCTATCTATCTTTGAGGAAGTTGCGGGGTTTTTCACCTTCTTGGTTTTCCCCAGTGAAACTCTGTGTCTCTTGTATGCTTGCATTATTGTGTCCATGATTGATATGCTGTAAATATGTTGTACATGTTATTCTCTTAGTTAAGATTCTAGATCAGATTGAAATTATGAAAAACTAACATGGTATCAGAGCTAGCCTGATAGAAGGCATTATATGACATTTATGACACTTGTTGCACTTGTGAAGCTAGGGCTTGATATAGGAAAAACCATTCATCGTAGCACTTTCGCTATAAATCTATTTTGACGAGGTTTCAGGATATGAAAATCTTACAGGTCGAAGATAAGATCCCCATGTACCTTGTGTCCAAAGGAGAGCCTCTAATTCATTGTGATTTCATATTTATGATCTGTACAATATAGGGTTTCTGCCTCTTCCAAATCTCAGTCATAAACAGGTGACCTAGGAAAAAGGTCACAACTTGGGAAAGGAATATTCAAATGAAATTTAGTAAAAATTGGCAAGTAGGGAATGGACTATACTTTCACACATACTCTTTTTAGAGGTCGAAATTGAACTAGTGACACGTGGCACTCCATACAAGTTCGCTCTCCTGTTTTATCCCATAAATAGGTCACGTTACGACACTTGGCATAATGCTCTCTCAGAGAATCCATTTGAGGTCATACCTATGGGGTTGGAAAGATAACAGGCCAGGATACCACAAGAAGAATTTTCAGATCCCGCGGAGCTGAAATTCTAGAGTTACACCAGAAACAATGAGGTGCATATTTCTGTCAAAAAAGAATTGGATTTTGAACACCTTCATTCATGGCTCCGGGAATTTAGGGTTTCAGAGAATGTTGAAATTTTTGTATCGAAGACCACTACTGGATGCTCCTCATCAAAATCGGAATTTAGAGACCAATATCAAATTTTTTGGTTGGGAAGAAGGCCGAGCTTGATCAAACCCTAGTTTGGGACTTTGATCGGAAAAGTAAAAAAAGTAGGGCTTCTGCAAAAATGGAATTTTCTGAAATCTGTGACTATAGCTAGAAGCTCCTTGGAAAAATCAAAGTTTATAGATTTGGATCAAACTATTTGGTTGGGTGAAGCTCCGAGAAACTCAAACCCTAATTCAGGGTCCTCCCGAGTGAATCCAGAAGATTGAAAAACAAATTTGAGGGGTGAAACTTTGCAGTTTTCAAATTCTGAGTATACTAGGTTGATCAGCTCATCAAGGCGCATCTTTCCATCCTTTCAGAAGTTTGAAATTCAAAGTTTGAATTTTTAGGGTTTCCCTAACAAACCCTAATCCACCTCTAGATCCAGTTTCTGCAAATCAAGTGGATTGGGTTAATACTAGAAGAGAATGGATTGGTCACATGCATAAGTGAATAAGTTCATGTTTCAGAGGGAGATGAGGCTAAGGCCTTACATAAGAATATTACAAGCAATCTCGACAGGTATGACTTATCCAGGTATGTTTCGAGATCTGTTCATGATTAAGTTTATGGTATGTTTGTCTTCATTAAGGTTAGTACAATCTTGATTAACTTTAGACTTTTCATATCACCTTAATAAAATTATGAATGCAGATATTCATTGATTAGGGTTTTGACACTTATGAGTGTACTAATGCATTGTGGTGTTGTATGAGGTTGATGTTGTCCGCTAACATGAAAGGTACATCAAGAAAGACAAATCATGTTCTGGTTCAATAACATATGACCATGGTGACATGAAGAAAAAGATTCATCCATTGTCATGGATCACATAGAAGCTCTACTTACGAGGTATGTATAATTTGGTTCTAGAATGCTTAACCTATGAGATATGCAGGTTACTAGCACAAGTCATTGAAGAGAACAAGAAGACATTGCTAGACATAACTAGCAAATAAGATAACCAAGTATGTTTTTCGTATATCAAGTTAGAATCCTACCTTGTGTTAGGATCTTATACTGTTGTATGGTTGATAATGATTATTCATGAAGTTAGAAATGTAAGTAATCAAGGGTTTATGCATATTATGTCTCTTACCTTGATTGATGATATGACTAACCAGAAAAGTCCTTTGGTTAAATAAGAATATGCATGAGTAAAAGAAGTATTCCCTGAAACCTTGAATACTAGTGTTTATTATTTGTGTTTGAAATGATCATGACTATACATGTTTAAGATTATTGTGTTTTGATAGTATTGAGATTATACTAATGAATGTATGTATGAGACCTCGAGGATAACACAATGATGATACTAGTAAGTATGCACAAGTGATCGAGGATGGATATAACTTCAAGGATAGGTAATCCAGGAAGCAAAGATCAAGAGGGAGCACACTCCAGTAGTTCCTACAAGGAAACAAATATTGAGAGGGATTCCACCCTACAAACCAAACAAAGATAAGTATTTGAATTGTCATTTATTGCATATTTGTTTGTTTAAATAATATTGTTCAATGATGTATATGCTTATGTTCCTAGACTTAGGGTATGTATTATGCATATTAGAATAATTGCATTAATGAACAGTATACTACGAATATGCATGTGATGGGTAAGTGGCCTATGGCACTGTACAACATTCCATTGCTACTTATCTAGAATGAAACCTCTTTGCTGACATGTTGGGACTTGTGCACACTCTTAACAATGTTCCGGTAGAGATTGGAAGGCATCTAGAAAGTTACGGGATATGGATAAATGTGTATTGAAGCATTGGCTAATATAATTGCATGAAAGTATGACATATTTATTTATGTGTAAGAATTTGTTCTGAAAACTATGAGATGTTTCTAATCATGCAATTTAACTTGTTTTGTAGGAAAGATCGTATACCATCACCTACAAAAGAAGGACTACAACATTTGTTCAGCAACAAAGTTATCTATTGAAGATATTGAAGTTCCCAGGATTCAAGAAGAATGCCATGATCAAGGAGTACCAGTCGATCATGAAGAATGATGTTTGGGATGTAGTCCCAAGACCTGAAGGGAAGTCTATTGTGACTTCCAAGTGGATTGATAAGATCAAGCATGCTGCAGATGGTAGCATAGAAAAATACAAAGCAAAGTTTGTAGCTCATGGCTTCTCTCAAAAAGAGGGGATAGACTACGAAGAGACTTTTGCTCTTGTAGCCAGATAAACTTCCATTAGATCAGTACTTGCTCTGGCTGCAGTGATGAATGGGAAGATACACTAGATGGATGTCAAGACAGCTTTCTTGAATGGTGTAGTCGAGGAGGAAGTGTATGTGGAGCAGCCACTTGGTTATGAGACACATGACAGGGAGTCATATGTGTGTAGATTAAAGAAAGCCTTGTATGGCTTGAAGCAAGTTCCTAGGACTTGGTATGGTAGGATAGACAGCTTTCTATATAGTTTGGGCTTTACTAAGAGTAAAGCAGATTCCAACCTTAACCACAAGGTTGAGGAAGGCAATCCTGTGATACTACTTCTGTATGTGGATGACCTGTTTGTTACAGGTGAGGATGGATTGATTGTCGATACCAAGAGGAAGCTTGACACCGATTTCAGATAAAGAAATTGGGGATGATGCACTACTTTCTAGGCATGGAGGTGTGGCAGAGTGCAGATGGGATCTTCCTTGGACAAGGGAAGTATGCAGTAGACATCATGAAGAGGTTGGGGATGATGGACTGCAAGGCCATGGCCACACCTATGGAATCAAACTTGAAGCTTTTGTTTGATACTTCATCTGAGCCAGTTGATGTCATTGTGTATCGTCATATGATTGGGTCCTTGATGTACCTGACGAATACAAGACCATATATTTTCTTTGCAGTGAACACATTGAGCCAATTCCTGACAGATCCGATAGGTGTTCACCTGGTTGTTGTAAATCATATTCTAAGGTACCTGAAGGGTACAGTTGATTATGGGCTCAAGTATGATGCGAATCAAAAGATTAACCTGGAGGGTTATGTTGATTCAGACTGGGCAGGCAGT
This sequence comes from Larix kaempferi, assembly GCA_027924585.1. Lineage (NCBI taxonomy): Eukaryota > Viridiplantae > Streptophyta > Pinopsida > Pinales > Pinaceae > Larix > Larix kaempferi. The sequence goes on along the minus strand of BSBM01000380.1, from coordinate 9,186,136 downwards.
GCTGCATATAGGAAGAGCAATTATGGGTGTTGCTTCAATATGGGATCGGGTGTGATCCTGGGGAAAACCATAAAGGTGAAAAACCCCACAACTTCCTCAGAGATAGAAAGAGAAATGATACAACCAAATACAAGAGATAGTCTTCTACTAGAAGCTACTCCTCCTCCTCAACTAGTGCGCCACTTTTCAAGTGATGTAAGAGTGAGTAATGAGATGATCAAATAGAGATCTCCTTATCTCTATTTATACTTGTCCTATCCTGCCCAATAAACTAACAAGGACGACTTGTCTAACTCAATCTAATAACCCATCACATCAAGTTACTACACTTGCGACACTTGTCAATACAAATGATGACACTTCCATATAGAGGAATAATACCATCTTTATAGGAGTAAAATATACATGGGTGAAATACATTCCGATGTTACATATACATCAACACATCTAAGTTGAAAAACGATTGAGTGATATGTGGGATAAGTTGAAGTCCTCGTACAAAACCTCCATATGGTGGCTACTATACTCTATTTGAGAGATCAAGTGTACAACATTAGAATGGGTGAAGAATATAATAGAATATATTTTCATTAAACATTATGGAGACTAATAGGTCTATGTGGTGAAACATGTACATCTTGTGACCACACAAAGTTGTGTTCATGAAGAAGTTGCCACAAATACTTCAAATCCAAGTGAATATCTTAGAAAATGTGCCTCTATCATTGACATGACCCTCTTGATTCATACTTGGTTCTTTCCCACTCTAGTGGGGTCTCTTAGAGATATGTTCTCAAATAAACTTGAATCCACGTTTACATATTTCTAACTAGTGAATAAAAATTTCAGATCTACAATGAAACTTTGCAAATTTGCAAATTAATGCTCGTAAACAATGAATTGAACTAACAATGAACTAAACTCTTTAAATATGTGATATGTAGGTTGTGACCTCTTATGTGACTAGTGACTTAATCCATTGGACATGATAGAGCAAAAATGATATAGGAAGAATATTATTAGGGAAATGGAAACATTCAATTTTGCTAATAAAGAATTTCAAATTTGAATGAACAATATGTTTTGAAATCATTCTTACAACAATAAAAGTTTTACAATAGACAATGAAACAACGGCCACAATAATTGCTATGTCCTTACCGCAAATCTATATAAAAAGTAATTTAATAAATATATCTATTTTCAAAAAATAATAAAAAATAGAAAAAAATTAAAGGAGCATTTGGGTTTGTACAATGAAACGTGGAAAACAAATTCAATGACATTGTTAATTAACAATGGAGAATATGTTTTATATCAACCCTTAGTCTAAATATACACAATAATATGATGTGAAAATGGATATATACTACATGTCATTACATAGATAAGTCTTTATAATTTAGAATTTGGGGTGGATGAGAAAATATGTTTTTCCTATATTGCAGGATGATGAGACAAGTGTACTCTCAAGATTGATTTTATGGTCGTTATTTCAAATTCAAAATAAACTATTATAAAAAATAAAAATAGAAGAACAAAAATAACTAGTAGTTGATGCATAGATAACTATTAGTTGATGCATGGATAAATCGTATTTGATACATGGATAAAGAGCAGTTCATGGAAGACAACCCATTTAACTAGAAGGAGGGTGATAGTAGGTAGCTAATGCATAGACAATGGGTGATTACAAGTACACATGGAGAACAAGTAACATATAACTTGTTTATTGCACTTAACGTGTGGCCTATCGGTGTTCATCGACCACAAATTAAGTTGTTGTGCTTGTATATATATATATATATATTCCATATTTATTTCTATATTTACACCTAGAGGTGTTTATATTTTACAATTTGGGGTGAACGAGGAAGGATCCTCTTCCTATATTGCACGAAGATGAGACAAGTGTACTATCAAGATTTATTTTATAACAGTGGGTACAAATTCGAAATGAACAATTATCATATTATCATATATATATATATATATATATATATATATATATATATATATATATATATATAATATTTTAGTTTAAATGTGATAATTGGTAGCTAATGCATAGATAATGGGAATTTTGTGGCACTTAACTTGTGGCTTATCGGTGTTCACATGCCACAAGTTAAGTGGTTGTGCTAATTAACTATTATTGAGATAACAATGATGAAAGGTTGATTACGTTCAATTTTGAATTGGTGAATGGTAATTGTAATGCATGGTAAATGAAACCCCTTTTCAAACACAAGTCTTATATCAATGACCAATTAACTAATTTCCATATTTCCTTAGCTTAATGAAAATATGATAATTATACCAAATTGACTATATAGCTTTTATCATTTTGTGGTTCTATGAATTGCCTCTATAGATTTTATGAATGTGTGGTTCTATGAATTGCCTCTATAGCCATTAATTAATCCCATACTGAGAATATTATTTTATGAACATAATTCTATACTAATAATATTCTTTTATGAACATAGGTAACTCTCAATGCTCTCACTAGTATCTGACATATATAATTTTAGTTGTGTTACATGTCTTGACTTAGTTCTTTACCATTAATACTTTCTATCATAAGCATGCAATGTCATCTAGATTACACTCATAAATCCAAACACATTGGTTCCTAGGATATCTAATGCAAGAGCATCGACTCAAAGTTCTACATTTTTTTATTAAGCAAACATTGCGTATTTTATGCTCTTTGTAATAGATTCTAGAAGTTTAGAGTTAGTTGTTGAATTAATTGTAATTAGGTTCTGAGATAGAATTAGTTTGATTGTAATAATGGAAAATTGCCACTGATTTCCTTGGATCTCACAAGAGGTTGCTCGAGGATAGGGTCTGTTATGTAATTGCTTTCTTTAGGATTCCAGATCATGCTAAATCGGATCTGACAGGTTTATGGAGTGTTATTTAATCATTGAATGTAATTGTACAAAGGGTTGTTGATGAAATGAAGAAAAAATGACCCAGACTCTACATTCGGTTGCATATTCATTTGTCTTCTTTCAATAACCAAAAAAATGTATAAATTCCATGTTTATGAGTGAACAGAGTGCCATTAATAGAGATATCCGGAAGCAAAAGGTCGTGGCATAACCATTCGAATGCAAGGGGCGTGAAAATGATCACTGCACTAATCAATTTAATGAGTTGCAGCTTCAATTAACGATATAGAACCACGCAGACAGAAGAGCTCCCATTTGACAGAGAAGGAAAATCTTGGTTGAACAAGATTAGATGAGATAATTCGACGATCCAAGATAGTTTCTATAAGGCCAAGGTACAAGTTTGTTAAGGTATGGATAGTCGAGATAGTGCGGTGGAGATAAAGGTCGAAGAGATCAACGACCCACATGGTATTTTGCTAAGGTGAAGTGTGTAGAAGTTAGACCTCTGAAATCCAAACTAAGCGTTCCACAAGCGCTTGTAGATCAATGGATCGGAGAAGCCACGAAGAGATCAACGGCTTGAAGATCATTTCTCTCGTGTATGTGAGCAAGGGTTAATGGCCATACCGGACACAAAATATTCATTAAATTCACCCTAAGTCTAATTAACCCCACCATTAATCCGACCTGTTTTCGACCCAACGGTCCTAAACAATTGCAGAGACACACTTGCGGATCTAACGGTCCAAAGAGACTGCGGAAGGATCTTTGCAGAAGATGTTTGTGGAAGGATTTGTGAAGATACACCCACAATTGTGGAAGGGAGACACACCTGCAAATACGAGAGGAAGGCGAGTGTGGAAGGTTGATTGCAGAAAGTAGATTGTGGGAAGACAATTGCGGAAGGAAATTGTGGAAGAAAATTGTGGAACGATTTTTGTTCGATGCTCTGCAACCAGGTGAGACCCACAATTCTGCACTTTCTATAAAATCTAGTTTACCTCTTGTTTGGAATCCTCCCTTCGAAGACCGTTGCGGAAGAAATACTTGGTTGTTTCAGCTAAGTTTGTAGCTTCTGCTATACTTGGAACCTAACTATTCCTGGGATAGTGGATTGGATTGGGTTTTCTCATCCTATCCTGCATCAATTGGTATCAAAGCATAGTTCATAGCAAGGAGAAAGATGCCACCAAGATGAGGTCGAGCACGTGGAGTTCCAGTTGGAGGTGGTTGAGGAATACAAGCTGCAGATGTAGATGCGAATATGCAAAGAGAATTGAGACGACTCCAAGCTAGGATGGAATCTATGGAGAGGATAAATCTAAGGACTGTAGATGTCAATGATGAAGAAGAATCCTCGGATGAGGAACCAGAGGAGGTTGCTGATGAAGTGAAGGTATTGAGGATTTTGGTAAAGGCTATTAACAGGACTAAAGTGGAAGTCCCCATGTATGAAGGTAATATGAATGTTGAAGAGATCATGGACTAGATCAATGATTTAGAAAAGTATTTTGAATTTGAATAAATTGAAGAAAAAAAGAAGGTGAAATATGCAGCAACCAGACTAAAAGGATATGCATCCATTTGGTGGGATGAACTACAGATCTACATAGAAAGAAAAGGTAAGTCCAAAATAAAAAATTGGGATAAAATGTTGGGTAAAAAATTAAAAGTCAATTTATGCCTAAGGAATACCAATTAACTCTCATTAGGAAACTGCAAAATCTTAGACAAAGGGGTATGATTGTTAAAGAATGCATAGAAGAGTTCTTTAGGCTGAGTATTAGAGTTGTACAGACACAAAGAGACATAGAAAGTGTGGCCAGGTATCTAAATGGACTAATATATTAAATACAAGATGAGATCAGCTTATTGAATTTCATGACTGTTGAATATGCTTATCATGAATCCTTTACGGTAGAAGAGAAGCTACTAAAAAAGAAGAACCAGAAGAATAGAGGAATAAGTATAGCAAGAGGAAAAGGATCTTCAAATAGAGGAGAAAATTTTCAGAATTCTAGGAATGAAGCAGAAGGTTCTAGTATCCAAACCCCCCAAAGAGGAGGATTCAAGGGAGGCATATTTGGTGTTAGAGGAAGAGGAAGAGGAAAATAAATAAAGTGCTATGAATGTGGTGAGATTGGACACATGTCATGGGAGTTACCAAGGAATAAACTAGTAGTTCAGAGGAATGCAAACATTGTTGAGGATTGAGAGGATTCGAATGAAAGAGTAGAGATGGAAAATCCTCCTGAGAAAGGTGAGTCTCTTATGATGAAGAGAGTTTTGGTAAAAACAGAAAAAGAATTACATGAACTAGCACAAAGAAAGAGTCTATTAAGGACTAAGTGAAAGTCATGAGGGAAGTTTTGAAAGGTGATAATTGATAGTGGTAATACATATAATTTGGTCTCCACTGAGATGGTAGAGAGGTTGTGATTGAAGAGGATGAAAAATCCCACTCCTTATAAAGTGTCCTTGTTGCAGAAAGGACATCATCTCTTGGTGAATGAGCAATGCAAGGTGGAGTTACAAATTGGTACTTACAAGGATGTAGTATTATGTGATATAATTCCTATGGATGTGTGCCATATACTCTTAGGAATGCCATGGAAATATCACAGAAAGGTTGTTCATGATGGAAGGAGAAATACTTTTTCTTTGGAAAAGGATGGAAAGGAACATGTACCGCTACCTTTGTAGGATGAAGCAGCTCAAGAAAACACAAGACCTAGTATTTTGTTGATGACTAGGAAAGAGATACTACAAGAAGTCAAGAAGTATGAGGAGCTACATTTTTCCCTTATTGGCAAACCAAAGGTAATTTTAACTGCCACAAATTTAAATGATTTTCCTACTGATATTAGGATCTTGCTTGATGATTTTGTTGATATTATTGTGCATAAGTTACCGAATGCTTTACCTCCCGTGAGAAGTATTAGTCATCATATTGACTTAATACTTGGTGCAAGCTTACCCAATAAGGAATCCTATAGACTGACTCCTCAAGAGAATGAAGAGATTAAATAGCATGTACAGGAGTTACTGGATAAGGGTTTGGTGAAAGAATTTTGAGTCCTTATGTAGTGCCTACAGTGCTTAGCCAAAAGAAAGTTGGTGCATGGTATATGTGTACTGATTCTCGAGCAATCAATAAGATTACTATCAGGTACAGATTTCCCTTACCCCGCATTGATGATTTGATGGATTTTTTGAGTGGGTCCAAGTACTTTTCAAAGATAGAATTGAAGAGTGGTTATCATGAAATTAGAATCAGAGAAGGGGATGAATGGAAAACTACATTCTATTGATGTATATGTAACCTCGGAATGTATTTCATATATATTTATTGTACCCTTATAACAGATGTGTTATTCCTCTATAAGGAAGTATCGTCATGTGTATTGACAAGTGTCACAAGTGTGTGTACTTGCCGATGGGTTATTAGACCACCATGTTTGGGGTCGGACCTGAAATATATTTTATATTGTGGATGTACCTAGCTAGACAAGTCGGCCCCATAGTGTAACTGGGCAAATAGGTTAAGTATAAATAGAGATCGGGAGATCTCTATTTGATCACTCAGAAACTCACACTTCTCTCACTCAGAAAGTGGCGCACTAGTGAGGAGGAGGATCATCTGCTACTAGGAGACTATCTCAGTGTATTTTGGTTTTACTTTGGTTGAGCCATTGCTCTCTCTATCTCTGAGGAAGTTGTGGGGTTTTTCACCTTAGGGTTTTCCCCACGGAAACTCTGTGTCTCTTGTCTCTCATGATTTTGATTCTTGTGATGATTATCGTGCTTATTATGATTGTTATGCATTGATATACTGTACATGTTATTCTCTCAGTAAAGATCCTAGAGTATTGTGAATTAATGCTCAAAATTTAACATGGTATCAGAGCTAACCTGAGAAGAAGACATTGTGCAGTGATGGAAACTAGGGTTTCTTGTTTATTGGGTTTCTCTCCAAAGATTTTGGAAAAACACTATAGTAGATTAACTCTACTCATCAAGGAGAAGCTATCTGTCCAATCAGAATTCAATTTTGAGCATTTTTCAGATTTGGCCCTAAAAATTATGGTTTCCACAAAAATAGGAATTTCTGAAATCTGAAGAGATAGCTGGAAGCTCCTTGCAAAAATCAAAGTTTAGAGATTTGGATCGAGATTTTTGGCTGGATAGATCTCCAAGAAACTCAAACCCTAATTCAGGGCTCTCCTGAGTGAATCTGGGAAGACAGAAAAGTAGTTTTGAACGGTGTAGCTTTGTATATCACAATTTCTGAATACACCAGGTTGATCAGCTCATCAAGGTGCATCTTTCTACCATTTCAGAAAGTTGAAATTCACATTTTGAATTTTTAGGGTTTTTCTGACAAACCCTAATCCAGGACCAGATCTAGTTTTCAGCAATTCAAGTGGTAAGACCTAAATCTTTTCTATTTCCATTTGAAGTACTCTTTAAAATGTCTCACCACACCAAGCTTGAGGATAAGCTTGAAGGGGCTAATAACTTCCGAGCCTGGAAGTATAGGATTGGGTTAATCCTAGAAGAGAATGAGTTGGACTCATATATAAAAGAAGACATCCCTATCCCAGAGGATGAAGAGGCTAAGATATTGCATAAGAAGAACTTGGTCAAGGCAAAGAGAATCATTGTTGATTCTATCAAAGACCATATCATTCCCCATGTGTCATCTCTGAAGACACCCAAAGAGATGTTTGACTCCCTGACCAAGTTATTTGAAGGGAAGAACATAAATCGGAAGATGACTCTACGGAATCAATTGAAAGGGGTCAAGATGTTGAATGGAGAAACCATTCAATATTACTTCTCCAAGGTCTCTCAGATCAAGGAACAACTTGAAGTTGTGGATGAAGTAGTAGACAATGGTGAAGTTGTTATGACCACTCTGAATGGCCTACCTAGGTCATGGGACTCCTTTATTCAAGGAATCTGTGCAAGAAAGAAATTGATCTCTTTCAGTAAATTGTGGGAGGAATGCTCTCAATAAGAAGCTAGACTTGTAGCTCATGAGGAAAAGATGGGAGGTGAAGATCAAGCTCTCGCAGCTCACACCAAAAGAAGCAATCCCAAGAAGGAGCACTCTCGCTACAAGAGATCCTATCAAAAGAATAAGAAGGATCTAAGGTGCTTCACATGCAATGAGAAGGGTCACTTTGCTTCAGATTGTCCCAAGAACAAAAGGGATAACAACAACAACTCCAGCAAGAAGAAGAAGGGCAACAAAAGAAAGTTCCATGCTCATGCTGCCGAGGATGATGAACCACCAAAGAAGAAGGCTAGGGAAAAAAGTGATGATAGTGATGATGACTCATTAAGTGAAGAAGAGTGTGTTCTAATCTCTGCTCTCATAGGTACTATCTCCCATGGTTGTAATTATTGGTTAATTGACAGTGGGGCTTCCAAAGACATGACTGGGTTTAAGGAATCTTTTGTAAACCTATCTGAACATGAATCACCCCATAAGGTGAAACTTGGGGATGATTATCAATACCCAACCAAAGGAAGTGGTGAAGCCTCCTATAACCTAGATTCTGGAAAATATTTGAAGATGAAAGAAGTCCTTTATGTACCTGGGCTCAAGAAGAATCTTCTCTCCATCTCTGCATTGGATGCAAAAGGCATGAGGGTTTCATTTGTAGATGGCCAAGTCCTAATGTAGCCAAAGGGTAAAACAATCGATGATGTAGTAGTGATTGGAGAGCAAGAGGTAGGATTGTATAAACTAAAGGGTCAACCTGAACATGCCATGGTACATGACTCCATAGAGCCAAGTGAACTTTGGCATAGAAGACTTGCTCATATGCATTATAGTGCACTTCCAATTGCAAGCAAGGTTGTAGAGGGTCTTCCTGAAATCAAGACCAAACATGAAGGTGTTTGCAAAGGATGTGCAAAGGGTAAGAACATTAAGAAGGCTTTCCCAAGCAGTGAAAGCAAGGCAAAAGGTATCCTGGAAATCATCCACTTAGATGTATGTGGTCCTATGTCATCCAGTTCTCTGAGTGGGTATGTTTACTATGTCTCGTTTCTTGATGACTTCTCCAGGAATACTTGGGTATACTTATTGAAGAACAAAGATGAGGTGTTTGATAAGTTCAAGGAATTCAAAACCTTGATGGAGAATCAAACTAAAAAGAAGATCAAAACATTCAGATCCGACAATGGTTGAGAATTCACCTCAGGTGACTTCAAGAAGCTTTGCAGTGATTCAGGGATTAAGAGGGAGTTGACTGCTCCTTACAATCCACAACAAAATGGAGTTGCAGAAAGAAAGAACAGAACAATCATGGAAGCAGCAAGGGAAATGCTGCATGACCAGGATCTACCTATGCATCTATGGGAAGAAGCAGCTAGAACAGCTGTATATGTACAAAACAGAACACCCCACAAGATATTGGACAACAAGACACCAGAAGAGGTCTTTTCTGGTAAGAAACCTGAAGTCAGCCATCTCAGAATATTTGGTTGTCCAATATACACACATGTGCCAAAGGAAAAGAGGACCAAGCTAGATCCTTCAGGAAAGAAGGGTATCTTTGTGGGTTATAGTGAAAGCTCGAAGGCTTACAGAATATACTTTCCAGGGTTCAATAAGATGATGTCAGCAGGGATGTAACATTTGATGAAAACTCAGCATTCATCAAATCAAGGAAGGCACCTATCGAAGTTTATGAAGAACCTAAGGAAACTAGATTTCAAGACACTACCATGACTGAAGCAATTCCAAAAGTTGCTCGTGAGTTTGAAGATCCGTAAGAACCTGTAGATCCACCCTGTGAGGATAACTCTCACAAGAGGAAACCTACATGGGCTAGAGAGCTCATTCAATATGCAGAAAGATTTGGCTTTCCAGAAGAAGAACACAGAGAAAAGAAGAGAACCAGATCACATACCAGCTATGTTGCTTTACTCTGTGACATTATGAACAAAGAACCTTCCAGTTATGAAGAAGCAATGGAAAATAAAGAATGGAAGGATGCCATGGTTGAGGAATACCAATCAATAATGAAGAATGATGTTTGGGATGTTGTCCCAAGACCTAAAGAGAAGTCTGTTGTGACTTCTAAATGGATCTACAAAATCAAGCATGCTGTAGATGGTAGTGTAGAGAAATACAAGGAAAGATTCGTAGCTCGTGGCTTCTCTCAGAAAGAGAAAATAGATTATGAAGAAACTTTTGCACCTGTAGCTAGGTATACTTCCATTAGAACAGTACTTGCCCTGGCTGCAGCAATGAAATGGAAAATACACCAGATGGATGTCAAGACTGCTTTCTTGAATGGTGTAGTTGAAGAGGAAGTATATGTGGAGCAGCCACTTGGCTTCGAAACACATGACAGGGAATCATATGTGTAAAGCCTTGTATGGGTTGAAGCAAGCTCCTAGAACTTGGTATGGTAGGATGGACAGTTTCCTATCTAGTTTTGGCTTTACCAAGAGTAAAGCGGATTCCAACCTTTAGTACAAGGTGGAGGAAGGGAATCCTGTAATTCTACTCCTGTATGTGTATGACTTGTTTGTAACAGGAGATGACAGATTGATTGCAGATACAAAGAGGAATCTTGCTACTGAGTTCGATATGAAGGACCTAGGGATGATGCACTATTTCGTAGGTATGGAGGTGTGTCAGAGTACAGATGGGATCTTCCTTGGACAAGGGAAGTACACTTTAGATATCCTGAAGAGGTTCGGGATGATGGATTGCAAGGTCATGGCCACACCCATGGCATCGAATCTGAAGATTCTATGTGATGCCTCATCTGAGCCGGTTGATGTCTCTATGTATCGTCAGATGATTGGGTCCTTGATGTACCTGACGAACACGAGACCAAATATTTTCTTTGCGATGAACACATTGAGCCAGTTCCTGATGGATCCGAGGAGTGTTCACCTGGTTGCTGTAAAGCATATTCTAAGGTACCTGAAGGGTACAGTTGATTATGGGCTCAAGTATGAAGCGAATCAAAAGTTTAACCTGCAAGGTTATGTTGATTCAGATTGGGCAGGCAGTGTTGCAGATAGGAAGAGCACATCTGGGTGTTGCTTCAGTATGGGATTAGGTGTGATCTCTTGGTTTAGCAGGAAGCAATCCTGCGTAGCACTGAGTACAGCTGAGGAAGAGTATGTTGTTTCATGTTCAACTAGTTGTCAGGCAGCATGGCTTCGGAAGCTACTACCTGATTTATTTGATCTCTAGTTGAATGCTACTAGTATCTTTTGTGATAACCAGAGTTGTGTGAATCTGTCTGAGAACCCAGTGTTTCACGACAGGTCGAAACACATAGAGATCAAATATCACTATATCAGGGATATGGTGCAGAGAGGAGCAGTGAAGCTCTTGTATGTTGCGACGGACGAGCAGATTGCAGATGTGCTGATGAAGCCACTAGCCACGGTGAAGTTTGAGTACTTTAGGGAGAGGCTTGGTGTTCTTCAGATCGATGACACTTTGAGGAAGAAGTGATGGGAACATTTGATAAAGCCATTCCAAGCATGTTGGAAGGAGGATCCTTCACATTGCTGTGGATGTAAGCGCTGGATGATGAGCATCAAGACGATGCTCCAGTTACTGTTCTGTATATGCATTAGGAGGATGTTGGATATGATCAATTGGATCATTTATATGTATATGTATCTACGCATCATGTTGGATGCTGGATATGATCAGTTGGATCATTTATATGTATATGTATGTGAGCATCATGTTGGATGTTAGATATGATCAGTTGGATCATTTATATGTATATGTATGTATGCATCATGTTGGATGCTGGATATGATCGGTTGGATCATTTGTATGTATTTTGTATATTCATCATGTTGGATGCTTGGACCATGTATATGTATTTGTATTAGGTGGATACAATATATGATCAGGTAGATCATGTATGTTGATATGTATCAGGTGGATACATTGTATGATAAGGTAGATCATGTATGTTGATATGTATCATGTATGATCAGGTGGATCATGTATGATGATATGTATCAGGTAGATACTTGGTATGCATCAGGTAGATGCATTGTATGATCAGGATGATCATGGATGACAAGCTTCAGGATGTTGCACCATATGTATACATAAGGATGATCTATGGTGAGTATCAGGATGATACTCTATGGCCGTGGATCAGGTTGTGCAGATGAGCATATAATTTGGCCCTAGGAGATTTGCAGATAGTCTTTCGAGGTTTTTCCTATGGCATGTAATTTGGCCCCGGGATATCTGGAAAATGCTCTTTCGAGGTTTTGCTCTGGGAGGACATATAATTTGGCCCTGGGAGATCTATAGATAGTCTTTCGAGGTTTTTCCTATGGCATATAATTTGGCCCTGGGATATCTCGCAGATGCTCTTTCAAGGTTTTGTCCCATGACATATAATCTATCCCTTGGAGATCCGATAGGTTGGGCTGTGTGACCATAATAAGTCCTGGGATGCTCTTGCGAGGTTTTTCCATGACCACATATAATCTATCCCTGGGAGATCCTATACGTAGAGTTGTGTGCTCGTAACATCCTGGGATGCTCTTGCGAGGTTTTGTGGTGACCACATGTAATCTATCCCCGAGAGATCCTATAGGTAGAGTCATGTGCTCGTAACAGCCTGGGATGCTCTTGCGAGGTTTTATGGTGAGGTCACATATAATATGGACCTGGAAGATCCTACAGGTCGTAGTTGTGTACCCATAACATCCTGGGATGCTCTTTCGAGGTTTTGTGACGCACGTAATAAGTCCTGCGGATTCCACAGTATGGCCAGTGATGAAGACCTGTAGGTGGTGGGCCTACATCCAGTATGAAAAAGGACTGGCTCTGTAGAAATTCCTATGACGAGTAGGTTCAGAGATTGGTTGAGATAGAAGCAACAGTGACGATGATGATGACGATGCATCGATGATGATGATCCCGTGAAGAAGACTTGGCTAGCAGATCCATGTTGAGGAATACCTTCCTAGTTAAGAGGGAGTGTTGATGTATATGTAACTTCAGAATGTATTTCATCTATGTATTTTATATATATTTATTGTACCCTTATAAGAGATGTTTTATTCCTCTATAAGGAAGTGTCGTCATGTGTATTGACAAGTGTCACAAGTGTGTGTACTTGCCGATGGGTTATTAGACCACCATGTATGGGATCGGCCCTGAAATATATATTATATTGTGGATGTACCTAGCTAGACAAGTCGGTCCCATAGTGTAACTGGGCAAACAAGTTAAGTATAAATAGAGATCGGGAGATCTCTATTTGATCACTCGGAAACTCACACTTCTCTCACTCAGAAAGTGGCGCACTAGTGAGGAGGAGGATCATTTTCTACTAGGAGACTATCTCAGTGTATTTTGGTTTTACTTTGGTTGAGCCATTGCTCTCTCTATCTCTAAGGAAGTTGTGGGGTTTTTCACCTTAGGGTTTTCCCCACGGAAACTCTGTGTCTCTTGTCTCTCATGCTTTTGATTCTTGTGATGCTTGTCATGCTTATTATGATCGTTATGCATTGATATACTGTACATGTTATTCTCTCAGTAAAGATCCTAGAGTATTGTGAATTAATGCTCAAAATTTAACACATTCAATATAAATAATGGATTGTATGAATGGTTAGTAATGCCCTTTGGGCTTACTAATGCACCTAGTACTTTTATGAGATTAATGAATGAGGTTTTGAAGGAATATAATGGAAACTTTGTGATACTGTACCGAGATGATATTCTAATCTTCAGTCAGGTAAGGAAGAACATCTGAGACATCTCAGATTGGTGTTAGATACCCTACAGAAGGAGAAACTACTAATAAATTTGAAAAAGTGTAGTTTCATGGAGAATGAGTTGATTTATTTGGGTTTTTTAGTCTCGGAATAGGGGTTAAAGATGGATCCATAAAATATACAAGCAATTCTTAGTTAGCCAATCCTTAAGAGTACTTTTGAGGCCATAATTTTTCTTCATCTTGCAAGTTTTTATAGAAAATTCATCAGAAATTTTAGTCAAATTTGTGCACACATAATAGACACCTTCAGGGAAATTAGACAACATTTCAAGTGGACAGAAGTAGTTGATCAGGGTTTCAATCTATTGAAAAATAAGATCACTGAGAAGCCTATTCCGGCTTTACCAATTTTTGACAATGTTTTTCAAGTGGAGACAGATGCTAGTGGGACAGCAATAGGAGCTGTTATGAGTCGAGAACAGAGACCAGTAGCATATTTCAGTGAGAAGTTAAATGAAGCAAAACAAAAGTATTCCTCATATGAAAAATAATTATATGTTGTTGTGCAAGATCTTGAGAAGTGAAGGAATTACTTGATGCCCAAAGAGTTTATTTTATATTCAGATAATCATGCTTTAAAATTCATAAATAGTCAACCTAAATTGAATCAGAAACATGCTAAGTGGGTGGAATTTTTGCAGAACTTTAATTTTGTGATCAAGCATACAAGTGGAATATCTAATAAGGTGGTTGATTCTTTCAGTAGAGTAAATTTGATCTTACAGGAAATTAAGGTCAGCACTTTGGGATTTGAAAATTTGATTAACATGTATAAGGAGGATGTGGAAATCAAGGATATATATGTAGCCTGTGAGAATCCGGTTTCCCATAATAGAAGTCAATGGTTGGACTACATGTTACAAGAAGGATTGTTGTTCAAAAAAAGTAAATTGTGCATTCCTAAATGTTCTATGAGAGAAAAATTGATAAAGGAGAAGCATAGTGGATGTTTGTCGGGCCACTTTGGAAAGGACAAAACATTTGCTCAGGTGAGTACTTTTTTTTTCGCCAGGAATGCAACAGGATGTAAAGAAGTTTGTTGAGACATGCATTATATGTCAACATGCCAAAGGGAGGAGACAAAACATTGGACTATATCAACCCCTACCTATTCCAACTAGGCCTTGGGATTCCATCAGTATGGATTTTGTTCTGGGATTTCATAGAACTCAGAGAGGGAATGATTCTATTTATGTAGTAGTGGATAGATTTTCAAAACTAGCTCATTTTATTGCTTGTAAAAATACCAATGATGCAACAAATATTGCTAATTTGTTCTTCTCAGAAGTTGTTAAGTTACATGGTCTTCCCTTGAGCATTGTATCATATAGAGACACTAAATTTGTCGGTCATTTTTGGAGAAATTTATGGAACAAATTGGGAACCAATCTTAGTTTTAGCTATGCTTATCATCCTCATACTGATGGTCATACTAAAGTGGTAAATAGAACTTGGGGGATATATTTAGAATTCTTGTTTATGAGAATCCAAAACAGTGGGATTTAACTCTTTCTCAAGCTGAGCTTGCTTACAACGATTCACCTAACAGGAGTACAAGTATGAGCCCATTTCAGATTGTGTATGGGATGCATCCAAGTGGGGTGTATGAACTCAAGAATTTGGGAGAGTTAGGAATGAGGAGTGAATATGGTGAAGAATTTTCATATAGTATGCAGGAGCTACAGGAAAATGTCAAAAAGAAATTGCAAGAGAGTGCTAGAAAGTACAAACAGAGAGCATATTTGAAGAGAAGGGAAATTAATACTCAGGTTGGAGATTTAGTGATGGCATATATTAGGAAGGAAAGCTTTCCTAAGGGAACCTACACTAAATTGAAAATCAAGAAAATTGGGCCTTGTAAAATTTTGAGGAAGTTTTTTGCAAATGCATATGAGATAGAACTTCCTTCTGAACTTGGAATTTCTCCAATTTGTAATGTTTCGGATCTGTATCCTTTTAAAGATTCAAGTGTTCAGACAGAAGAAATGATTGAAAGTAAGGATGTTCAATTGGTAGATTGGAAAGAAAATTTACCTCAGAAGGAGAAGCCACAGATTGAAGCTATACTTGAAAAGAGGATTTCAAAGAAAACCAGGAACAAGGATTATTTTCAGAATTTAGTCAAGTGGAAAGATCATCCATCTGAAGATGCAGTGTGGATGACAGCAATTGAGATTTTCAAGTTTAATGTGGACCCTGAAGACCTATTGAAAGTTGTTTTTCTCCCTTGGAGTATGATGCAGGAGCATCGACTCAAAGCTCTACATTTTTTTATTAAGCGGACATTGCTATTTTCTGCTCTTTGTAATAGATTCTAGAAGTCTAGGGTTAGTTGTTGAATTAATTGTAATTAGGTTCTGAGATAGAATTAGTTTGATTGTAATAATGGAAAATTTCCACTGATGTCCTCGGATATTGCAATAGGTTGCTCGAGGATAGGGTATGTTATGTAATTTCTTTATTTAGGAGTCCAGATCCTGCTAAATTAGATCTGACAGATTTATGGAGTGTTATTTAATCATTGAATGTAATTGTGCAAAGGGTTGTTAATGAAATAAAGAACAGAGAACCCAGACTCTGCGTTTGATTGCATATTCATTTGTCTTCTTTCAATAACCAGAAAACTGTAGAAATTCCCTGTGTATGAGTGAACAGAGCACCATTAACAGAGATCTCCGAAAGCAAAAGGTTGTGGCATATCCATTCAAATGCAAGGGGCGTGAAATTGATCGTTGCAGTGATCAATTTAACAAGTTGTAGCTTCAATTAAATAGAGAGAACGACACAGACAGAAGAGCTCCCATTCGACAGAGAAGGAAAATCTTGGACGATCAAGATCAGAGGAGATAAATCGACGATCCAAGATAGTTTCTGCAAGACCAAGGTACAAGTTTGTTAAGATGCGGATAGTCGAGATCATGTGCTAGAGATCAAGGATAGAGAGATCAACGGACCACATGGTATTTCATTAAGGTGAAGTGCGCAGAATTTAGACCTCTGAAATCCAAACTGAACGTTCCACAAGCAATCATAGATCAACGGACCAGAGAAGCCACAAAGAGATCGACAACTTGAATATCACTTCGCTCGTGTATGTGAGTGAGGGTTAATGGCCAAAACAGACGCGCATTAAATTCACCCTAAGTCTAATTAACCCCACCATTGATCCAACATGTTTCTCACCTGATGGTCCTAAACAATTGTGGAGACACACTTGCGGATATGACGGTCCAAAGAGACTGTGGAAGTATCTTTGCAGATGTTGTTTGCGGAAGGAGTTGTGAAAATAAACCCTCAATTGCAGAAGGGAGACACACTCGCAACTGCAGGAGGAAGGCGACTGTGGAAGGTCGATTGCAAAAGGAGATTGCAGGAAGACAATTGCGAAAGGAAATTGCAGAAGAAAATTGTGGAAGGATTTTTGTTCGGTGCTCTGCAACCAGGTGAGACCCGCAATTCCGCAATTTCTATAAAATCCATTTTACCGCCTATTTGGAATCCGCCCTTCGAAGACCTCTGCGTAAGAAAGAATTGGTTGTTTCGGCTATGTTTGGAGGTTCTTCTATACTTGGAAACTAACTATTCTGGGGATAGCGGATTGGATTGGGTTTTCTGATCCTATCCCGCATCAATATCACTCATAATTGTTGATCATAGTTACAATACTACCTACTACTTGGACATGTTTTCATTGAAATATTTACACATGGATCATTTGCATAAGTTTATGCTACCAATAGATTTCCCATGAGCTCATAGGGATATGAATGAATAACTAACTCCTAGTTCCCTAATGTGTAGATGGATGGGTGAGATTTTGTTGGTGCTAGTAACATGGACAATGATGGAGGAATAGGGATAAAATGACATAGAACACATGGTTATAGGGAGGATGTTCGAGATATTGAACACTAGCGACCTCCATAAAGCGTGGCTTTTACTACCATAAAGTGTAGCTTTTACTACCATAAAGGATGGATTTTACTATTGGTGAGTCTCTAAGATATCTCTAGATCACTTCTATGGTGAATTCGCTTAGCCATGTAGAGTATATCATGAGTAATTTCACTAATTCCAGTAATATACAATTCATTCACTCTCTTAATCTTGTCTCGCTTCTCTTATCTCTCTCACAAGCTTTATGTGATCTTTCTACGAGCTAGGTTGACTGTAAAAACTTCACATAGTATCAAAGCTTTGTTGCTAGGATAAAGCGCATAGGAAATTTATTTACAGGTTCAGGAGGAAGATGTAGTCATAAACAAAGGAGGATTTGTCAGCAATTCTTCTCATGCCACATAATTATTTCGAGTGGGAGATAAAAAAAATTGCATCAACTCATATGAAAAGGATTGTACGAAATAAAAATGGCTACAAAATTTGAGACAACATTAGCTATCGAGAAAAATAGGTATCTCAATCGCAGGGATGAGTCCTATGGCCTTATTTGCGTCTTAATGTCCACGGAGTTGCTATTTCACATTTAAACTTGTACCACTCCATATGAGATTTGGAAAAAGTTGGAATCTCTCTTTGGAAATAAGGATGAAATGAACAGCCACATGCTTGAGGTAGAGTTGGTTTCCATGGATCTAAGAAACTTTGAAAACATCTAGGAATTATTTGCAAAGTTCAAGTCCCTTCTTATTCATCTAAAAGGATGTGGTATTAAAAAATTAGCTCAACACAATCAATTGATCCTTTCTATTTTGGAAAAAAATGGACTACACTATGTTGTATTTGTCTCAACATTCCATACAGTGAGATTCACTTCAGGAACAACATGGAAAACGCCAACATTGGATCAATTTATTCCCTAACACATGAGAAAATAAGCTCATTGAAATGGGGACAATCAAGGGTTCCAATGCGCAGTCAACAAAGATGACTGGGATCTGCACATTCCATCTGTATTATGGGCATACATAACCACTTGCAAGAAGTTGACAGGCCATACACCTTTCATACTGGCCTATGGACAGGAAGTTGTGATGCCTATGGAATATAGTGTACCCAGCTTAAAGATAGCTGCATTTACAGGCATGGAGGATGAACAGACAATAGAAGAAAGGATTCTACACTTGGTTGGATTGGAGGAGGATCGCTTCATCACAGGATTTCACCAGTAAGTGGAGAAAGATAGAGAAAAATCATGGCATGATCGCCATATCAAGAACAAGTCCTTTCATGTAGGTGATCTAGTCCTCCTGTATGATAGCAAGTTTATGAAATTTACTGGCAAATTTAAGATGCATTGGCTTGACCCATATATTGTTATGCATACTAATGATGGCATAGTTCAGTTAGGCACATTAGCTGGATATAAATTACCAGGTTTGGTGGATGGAAGTAGACTAAAACTCTATATGGATAGTGCTACTTTGCAAAACCCTAAGTGATCGAAAGAAAGGGAAATTTCTAAGTGTCAAGTACAGTTGAAATTGGGCAAAGACTGTACACAATTTTGGATCAATACGCGAAGGTGGATGAAAAGGATATATGTACCATGCAACACTAGTCAAAGAGAGAAGTTGCGCAGATCAAAAAAAAAAGAGAAAAGGAAAGAAGAAGCGCGCAACACGAAGATCACAATGTATTTGCATAGATCCAATGAAGAAGAGAAGATGCAAAGTTCAGAACCAAGAAGCATGGAACCACGAAGTAACCGCACCGGAATAGTGAAGACCTGCAGCGCCGTTTGATGCAACGCTCTAAGAAACTAGCCGTTATCAGTGATTTTGTCGATGACCGCTTGAGCATTTAACACAAAAATAGTCATTCTGAAGTAGTTAATTAAGGAAAGGACCCAAATCCTTAGCGGATTTGGCCAATGAATATTCCATTTAATGATTTTCTAGTCGTTGATGGGCACGGCTAATTCTGAACTATGCCTATAAATACCACTATATTTGGACTCGCGGGCGTTACCGAAACTTTGAAATTTTCCTACGATCCATAGCTTGAATTTGTTTACAGTGAAGTGCTAACTAATCCCGTCAGTCTGTTAAGAGATTATCCAGTGAATGTCTGAGCATTCCTCTATTGAGAAAGAATTCACAGTCAAAGAGACTGTGAGGGTGTTTAAGTATGGAAGGATTGAAGGGTTGATGAGAACCCCCACTAAGAAGGTTGTCACAGAGCAAGGACATGGTTCACGCCGATTGCCATGACATTCCACAGATATGCAAACCAAGGGAAAGGAACCAGGAGTGGAGACGACAAAGCCGAAGATGATGAGATCCATGCTGCCAGAAGTACCACTCAGCGATAAAGAAATCCCACCTACTCTGACACCTCAGTATATCTCCCCGCATGCATAAGATGCACCGGATGTTAAGCTGTCTAGGAACTCGAAGTATGAGATACCGCTTCCACCAATATTGAAGAATGTGAAACCAAAGAAAAATATGTTGGGTAAAATCGCAGAATGTAAGTTTGAGGACCACGACCTACTCCAAATGCAAAAAGACCCAATCAAGCCAAGGTACCAGCAATTTCAGCCTGATCAGTATATGTGCTGTAAGAAGGATGTAAAGGGAAATCCTGTGCTGGTCATGCAGAATTGGTTATCTGAAGTAGTGGAATCAGGATTGGTGAACCTATTGAGGCTCCCGCACTTTGATCGAAGCCCAGAACTGAATATAGTGGTGCGCACACTCATCTCGCGCACTCACCAAGGTTATCTTTGGTTGGATAGGAATGTCGACTTGATCCATCGCATCACAGGGTTAAGCAAGTGCGGAGAGGACCCTAAGAAATTCTTTCAAGGAAAGAGCAGGGACAAGGAGGTTTCCTCGAAGATGAAGTCAACACACAATGTCCCGAAAGGCAAAAGAGGATTTGTCATGGACGATATCGCCGAGGATGCTACGCGATTTGTAACAAAACTGCTAGCAGAGAAAAAAAAATTCGGAAGGCAAGACCTAATGAAGTACCAACCGGAGCAGTTCTCCTTGGGGCGAAGGCCGTGATGGGCGAAAGATTCAACTGGTGCCAATACCTATTGAATGAATTTCTAGAAGATGTGTGCAATACGCTAATACACAGCAGGAACTTCCACTATAGCTGGTTGATGTTCTTGATCATGTTTGTGGGATGGAAGGACCGAAAATACTATGTTGTCCTCAGCACCGCTAGCAAGGCCTGTAGAGGAGCCAGATATGCGAATCTCTGGGCGAATTTGATAGCAGAGAGACAGCATGTGTCGAACGAAGTATTCCACACATGCTGTGAGTAGCTGCGCGACATCATTATTCGCACACCGCGCATAGCCAAGAAGGTAACATCTAAATACATTCGCACACAGTGCATAGCTAAGAAGGTAACATCTAAATACATTCGCACAATAAATTTTTATGCTGACATGCATTCCATATATATTTCAGTGAAGGTGCAGAAAAAGAACCCAGAATGGTTCCAAGGGAACTATCACATGGATGAAGTAGATATAGACCTCATCATGAAGGAATGGATTGATGAGTGGAAGGTCGAAGGACCTATGATGATCGATAGTGACTCCGAATAAAGTAATCCCATTCCAACACCAATTGTTGAAGAGTCATCGTCAGGCAAAAGGAATGAGCTAGGAAGCTCAGCCCCAGAAAAAGTCCAGAAAAAGAAGAAGAAGGTTGTAAAGGGCCAGTCAGAAGTGTAGCTCCATAATGACGATTATGATATGATCGCATCCATGGTCACCGTACATCTAGAAGATGCGCTGAACCTCAAAGATAGTAAGGATGAGGCGATCCAGGCGAACTTACAGAAGAATCTCACCACACTGCAAGGTACAATAGAGAAGTTTGAGCAAGTCCAACACAACTTGCACTTGTCGCGAGATTCAGAATCGGAAGGAAGGTGAGGGGACAGTTCGCAACCAAAGAAAACACCTCTGGCCCTGACCTTGCCACTGGAATCGCGCGTAGTCCAACTTGACCCATTAAGCATAAGGTTACCGTGCAAACAGTTATATTTGGGCATGAAGTACATAGAGCATGTGGACATCGACATCATGATGTTGCCACTAGAGGGCCTACACAATCGACACTTGCAGGTTGTCGAAGAGATCCATGATAGAAGTGTGGTCGCTCTAACCCAACACCATCAACTATAAGAAAATTATAAGTAGATGCAGGAAGCAAGCTTAAAGAAAACCATGGCACTTGAAGATGCACAGGACCGGTGAAGAATAATAGAGCATACTATCGCTTCGGTCTGCGCAGAGATACTAGAATGCGAAGAGTAGCCAGAGCTCATGGACACTATTCTTAAGATCATCTCGGTGGTCAATGATCTTAGGACTGGAATGAAAGACATGGACACTGATTACTAGGTGAATATTGTTTCCTTGGAAGCATAGAATCAGATAAAGATACCACCAGACTAGGAAGAGCTCAGAGTAGTAAAAGTAAAAGCAGTCATGGAAATGATATCCGACAAAGTAGAAAAATGTCAAACCTTGCTAGACAAATCTATGAGAGTATTCACCATGATGCAAGAGGACCCTAAGTTGTTGCAGGTCCAAACAGGTTTGAAGGAAAAGGAAGCAGTGTTAGACACACTGAACGCGGAGATAAAGGCCTTTCCACCAAGAGACAGACTTCACAGATTTCCAAAAGTTAGAGAATTAAAGAGGCAACTTGTATCTTTAAGAGAACAGGAGGCTGAAGTCGTAGACAAATTACAGCACTTCTAGGAGGAATCCCATGCACTAACGCAAAATATAGAAGGGAAACTACAGGAACTCCGCGACGTGGAGGTGTGAGTAGAAGAGCAAACTTAGGATGAATTGATAGAGGATGTGTTGGAAACCATCATGGCCATTGAGCATGATTGCAAGGATACAGTTGCTAATCTGAGCACAACATATCAAGAGTTCACTACTAAATTAGCTATGTAAGAGGAAGAGCAGCTCATGGAACCAGAAGTAGAAAGTGGCTCAGGAAAGAGCCACATGTAAGTGTTAGGGGCCTCTTGGGCCTGGCCCAAGTAAGGCATTTTTTGTGCAAGGCAATTTTGATGCAAGACAGTTTTGGAATTGCTAAGTTACAATGCAGCTCAAAATAAGGCACTTCTGAAGAAAGACATTTTTTGAGGAGCTGTGAAGTTGAGCACAGTGCAGTATCGAGAGGATGGGAACCGCGCAGTTGAGATCCAGTTCCGTGAAGTGGTAGCATCGTGAGGTTCCAATAGCGCACCTATTTGGGTAAAGAATGAAGGGAAGGTCAAGTTGAGATAGTGACCTGTTTCGGTTGAAGTACTACATGATTCCCAGCAGGCGGGTAAGGAGTGGTGCAGAAGGAAAGCGATTGGTCACATGAGTAGAGGAAGCACGATGTGAATCGGCCACACAAGGCCGTTAGAGAAGGAACGACAGGATGAAAGCGACTGTCAGCATGCGGTCGACAGGGCAGGTTGAAAGCAATGTGACCACACGCAGAGGATGGCCATGATGGAGAAGTCGCTATCTAAGCCAGCAGCCCTGGTTAGCAGAATAACCATGACGGTTTTGGGTAACCTTAGGGTTTTTGAGCCTATGCATTGTAAATACGTGACCTAAGGGCACGATCCATAAAAGGACACGTTTTGTAAGGGGAAGGGTTAATCGTCATTGAATATCTGTAATGTTGAATTGTGAATTGCTAAATATTGAGTAATACTTGTTGTGCATTGTTGAATGTTATTGTAAAGGCTCTGTAGCTGCATGCGTAGAGACCTATTGAGAGAGAAGAGAGTCTGCAGCTGAGTGCATAGACTAGAACTATTCTACCCTTCCCAAAGATAATACAATAATAGTTCCTATGGATGTAGCTCCCATCCTGGGGGTGAACCACGTTAAATTCGGTGTTATGTGATTGCTAGGTGTTTGCATTTGTATCTTTACTTATGATGAATGGTTAAGTGTTGTTTATGTGTTTATTTGCTTTACTTTTATATGTATTTGCCACAAGGATAAGATGGGAATAATATGTTAAGTAATCACATGTAGGAATGAATGTCGGATGCCTCACCCTCCCTCCCGCCCTCTCCCCAAACCCCCCCTCACCTTCTACTCCCCCCAACCCTCTCTCCCTCTCCCTCCCTCTCGTCGCCCTCTCTGCCCCCCCTTTCCCTCCCTCTCCTCCCCACCTCTTCTCCCTCTCCCCCTTCACCCTCACCCCCCTCCCTCTCCTTCCCCCTTGCCCTCTCCCCTACTCATCCTCTCTCCCTCTCCCTCCCTTTCCTTTCCCTCTCTTCCCCCCGCCCTCGCCCTTCATCTCCTCCCTCCCTCCTCTCCCTCTCCCTCTCCCCCTCCCTCCTGCCCCACCCTCTCCTTCCCACCCCACCCTCTCCCCCTCTGCCTTCTCACTCGCTTGACCTCCCTCTCCTCCCCTAATCCTCACCACCACCCCTCTCTCCCTCTCTCTACCTCTCCAACCCCTCTCACCCTCTCTGCCCCCCTCACCCTCACTCTCATTCCCCCCTCCTCGTCCTCTCCCCCCCCTCCCCCTCTCTCTCCCCCTCTCTCACTCTCTCTACCCCCTTCCCTCTCCCCCTTACCCTCACCCTCCCTCATCCCCCCTCCCCCTCCCCCTCCTCAGCCTCTCCCCTCCGACCCCCATCTCGCTATCCCTCACCCTCCTCCTCTCACTCTTCCCCCACTCCCCTCTCCTCATCCTCTCCCCCTCTCACTCTCCCCCTTCCTCCCCCCCTAACCCTCTCCCCCTCCCTCCCCCCTAACTCTCTCACCACTCACCCTCATCTCCCAATCCCTCTGCCCCACCCCTCCCCCTCCCTCTCCCACTCCCTCCCACCCACGAGCTCCCTACCTCTCCCCCTCCCTCCCGCCCACCCTCTCCCCCTCCACCTCCTCACTCTCTCGGACTCCCTCTCCTCCCTCCCCTTCTCTCCCTCTATGTCCCCTTTCCTCTCCCCTTCACCCTCCCCCTCCCTCCTCCCCACTCCCCCTCCTCCTCTCCCTCTCCCCCCCTCCTCGTCCTCTCCCACCCTCTCTCCCTCTACCACTGCCTCCCTCCCTACCCCTCACCATATCCCACTGCCTCCCTCCCTCCTCACCCATCTCCCCCTCCCTCCATCCCTTCCCTCTCCCCATCCACATTCTCTTTCCCTCCCTCTTCTCCCCCCCTCACCCTCTCTCCTTCTCCCTCCCTCTTCTCCCCCCTCCCTATCCACACCACCCTCCTCTCCCTATCCTCTCCTTACCCTCTCTCCCTCTCCATCCCCTTCCCTCTCCCCTTCCCCCTCCCTCCCACCCCACCCTCTCCCCTCCCTCCCACCCCACCCTCTCCCCCTCCACCTCCTCACTCTCTCAACCTCCCTCTCCTCCCCCACCTTCTCGCCCCCTCCCCCTCTCTCCCTCTCTCTCCCTCTCCTCGCCCTCTCTACCCCCCCTCACCCTCCCTCTCATCGCCCCCTCCTCATCCTCTACCCACCTCCCCCTCTCTCCCTCTCACCCTCTACTCACCCTCAACCTCCCCTTCCCCTTCTCCCACTTCCTCCCTCTCTCTCCCCCTCCTCACCCTCTCCCCCTCTCTCGCCCTCCCTCTCACCCTTACCTCTCTCCCTCTCACTCTCACTTCCCCCGTCTCACTCTCTCACCCACCCACTCCCACTCCCCCTCTCCCTCTCCCCCCCTCCTCACCCTCTCCCCCCTCCCCTTATCTCCTTGTCCATCCGCCTCCCTCCTCCCCCCTCCCCCTCATCACCATCTCCCCCCTGAACCTCATCTCCCTATCCCTCCCCCTCATCCTTCCCCTCTCCCTCTCCACCTCCTCACTCTCTCTCCCTGCCTCTCCTCCCCCCTCCTCTCCCTCTCCCACCATCTCCCTCTATCCCTCTCCCCTCCCCCCTCACCTTCTCTCTCCCCCTCACCATCCACCACCCTCCTCCCCCTCCTCCTCTCCCTCTCCCTCTCCCTATCCCTCCCCCTCCTCCTCTCCCTCTCCCTCTCCCTCTCCCCCCCTCCCCCCTACTCATCCTCTCCCCCCTTCTTCCCCTCTCCATCTCCTCCTCCCTCCCCCCCTCCCCCTCTCCCTCTCCCCCCCATCGTCATCTCACTATCCCCCCCCTCCCTCCCACTACCTCCTACCCTGTCCTCTCCACCTCCTCACTCTCTCTCCTTCCCTCTCCTCCCCCCTCCTCTCCCTCTCCCACTCTCCCCCTCTCTCCCTCCCATTCCCTCTCCTCCCCCTCTCACCCTCCCCTTCCCCCTCCCCCTCCCCCTCCCGCTCTGCCTCCTACCCCACCTTCTCCACCTCCTCACTCTCTCTCCCTTCCTCTCCCACTCTCCCCTTCTCTCCCTCCCCCTCCCTCTCCCCCTGCCCCCCCCCTTTCCCTCTTTGCCCCACCTGCTCCTCCCCCTGGCGCCCCACCCTGCCCTCTCCACCTCCTCACTCTCTCTCCCTCCCTCTCCTCCCCTCTCCTCCCCCCCTCTCCCCCTCTCCATCTCCCTATCCCTCCACCCCTCTCCCTCTCCCCGTCCCTCCCCCCCCTCCCCCTCCCCCCCCACCCTCATCTCGTTATCCCTCCCCCTCCTCAACCTCTCCCCCTCTCTCCCTCCCCCCTCCCCCTGGCGCCCCACCCTGCCCTCTCCACCTCCTCACTCTCTCTCCCTCCCTCTCCTCCCCCCCTCTCTCCCTCCACCCCCCTTCCTCCACCCCTCCCCCTCATCTCGCTATCCCTCCCCCTCTTACCCTCCCCCTCCTCAACCTCTCCCCCTCCCCCCCTCGACCCTCATCTCCCCCTCCCTCCCCCCCTCCTCAACCTGTCCCTCCCTCCCCCCTCCTCCCCCCCTCCCATTGCCTCCTACCCCACCCTCTCCTCCCCCTCTCTCCCTCCCCCTCCCCTCTCTCCTCCCCCTCTATCCCTCCCCCTCCCTCTCCCTCTCCCTCTCCTCCCCCTCTCGCCCTCCCCCCCCTCCCCCTCTCCCACTGCCTCCTACCCCGCCCTCTCCACCTCCTCACTCTCTCTCACTCCCTCTCCCACTCTCCTCCTCTCTCCCTCCCCCTCCCTCTCCTCCCCCTCTCACCCTGTGCCCCCGCCCTCTCGCCCGCTCCCCCCCGCCCCCCCCCCTCCTCACTCACTCTCTCTCACTCCTTCTCCCACTCTCCTCCTCTCTCCCTCCCCCTCCCTCTCCTCCCCCTCTCACCCTGTGCCCCCGCCCTCTCGCCCGCTCCCCCCCCGCCCCCCCCCCCCCCATCTCTCTCTCTCTCTCTCTCTCTCTCACATTTAATCTTCTTAACACTATACTCAATAAGATTGAAAAAACAAAATAAATGAACATAAAGAACCCTACTCTAAGAATTGAGAATGGACAAAATTTGTATTAGAATTTAATCTTCTTAATGTTATACTCAATAAGATTGAAAAAACAAAATAAATGGAAAAGAGGGTGAACATAAAGAACCCTACTCTAGGATTTGAGAAGGGACAAAAATTGTATCAAAATTTAATCTTCTTAACACTATACTCAAATAAAATTGAAAAAACAAAATTAACACTATACTCAATAATAATGAAAAAAAAAATTAACACTAAGTCAATAAGATTGAAGAAACAAAATAAATAAAAAAGAGAGCAAACATAAAGAAACCTACTCTACTCTAGGATTTGAGAAGGAACAAAAAATTGTATCATAATTTAATCTTATTACCATTATACTCAATATTGAAAAAACAAAATAAATGAAAAAGAGAATAAACATAAATAACTCTACTCTAGGATTTGAGAAGACAAAATTTGTATTAAAATTTAATCTTCTTAACACTATAAGATTGAAAAAACAAAATAAATGAAAAAGAAAACAAACATAAAAAACACTAAGATTAGAGAAGGGACAAAAATTATACTTTATTATTAATCATTTTAAAAGTGTTATAATTTTTAAGGAATTTCACTTAATAAAAAATACTTAATTATAAAAATGGATTAAAATCTAAACACATGATTCATAACCAGGTACCAGGTACTCAAGTACGAGCCCGAGCACTACAGAAATTAATATAAAATTATTCATAACCAGGTACCAGGTA
Organism: Larix kaempferi; assembly: GCA_027924585.1. Lineage (NCBI taxonomy): Eukaryota > Viridiplantae > Streptophyta > Pinopsida > Pinales > Pinaceae > Larix > Larix kaempferi. The sequence continues at coordinate 9,158,402 of BSBM01000380.1, read as the reverse complement.
CTCAAGTACGGCGTCGTGCAGTGCACTACCGAAGTATTATATCTGAATACAATTTAAACGGGCATCTTGAGCCGGTATGCAATCCGAACCCTCTCTCTCATTGCAAATTATTCAATCAATTTAAGATCTGCATACTATTAAATCAATTCAATAAAGGGTTTCGCTATAAGACCATTAAATCTAGATCTGCATACTATTAAATCTAAACCTAAACCCAAATGGTTATATAATTCATTCACCTCATACCATTTAATCTAAATATGCATACCATTAAATCTAAATCTAAATTTAAATTGGTATATAATTCATTCACCTGTAGGTTATATATGATTTTTTACAACGGATTGATCAAATTTTTGACAATTTGTATTAAAGATTTAGCATATTTAAAAACAAAACAATTCAGAAAGCAAAACTTTAGTTGCTCCGACTATATAAAATAAAATCAGTCAGGCATCATTAAGTTTCAACCCAGGAGAACCCAACAAACTCCTAGTAAGAGAAGTTAATAGGAGGAGATACTACCTGAAGCCATCGCTGAAATTTGGTAATGTGACACTGCCGCCGCAGGATTCGAATGCCTGATTTGTTTCCGAGTTCTTTGTTTCCGAGGAACTGATCTGAAAAAACAAAGTTCAAATTTAGAGAGCCAAACGAAGGATAAGCAAAAAGAGCGTTGGTATAACATTATCATTTAAATCTGCACAGAGATGATTGTCTACATCTTCCTGTCTCACTTTCCTCTTATGATCGCTGCTCATGCATGCATCCTTCCTCCTGTAAAAATGGATGAACAGAAATTTTTACAGATTCATCAGAAATTTTCTTCTTGAATCGCCGACTTGCAATAATCAAAGCATAAATGACGAAAGGAAACAAAGGGTTCTAATCTATTATCATCGTAACACCAAAATAACAATTCACAACCGATAAAAATGTAGATCTCCCTCCTCCCTCGATTGAAATTCAATTTAAACCTGAAAATAGACTCACCATCACCATTGATGCCGGTGGAGATCATCATCACATCCTTTCAGAAAATCTGGTAAATACTTCCAGCAAGATCCATAATTCCTCACGCCCAGCATCTCTAATATTCCCTTCCGATCGCCCTCCAAACGTAACACCAAAATATCAATTCACACTCAAGCTGGGGAGATCCAAGTCATCTAACACTCGCTCTCTTCCTGTGAGCACTTTCGGGTGTTGCAGCAGCGCATGAATGCCCGTCTTGTCGCTCCGGCCGGCTTTCCATGAACGAGACCACCTCTGCTCTACTTTCCCTCCGTCCGCCATCATATTCAAACCTACAACGAATCATACCCTCAACGGCCTAGCTGTGCTTTTTAATGCACCCTTCCCACTACGGTGTGTATAGCCGTTGCATCCTTTTAAGTCTTTTTCATGGACTGAATATGTGCTTTTCTCATGCACGCTATTTTTAGAACTGAGTTGGCATAGCGTATCTGATGGCAAAGTGCCCAATCCTTTGAAGCTATTTTTAGAACTGAGTTGGCATAGAGTATCTGATGGCAAAGTGGGCCATATAATACTCTCATCTTAATCATCTTAAACGTTTAAACCACGATTTGAAAACACCTTCCAAATGTGAAAGAAGCCCAACAATTCAATAAAAAGTGTTTTTCCATTTAAATTTCATATTTCTTAAAAAATAATTTAGGTTATATCTATGTCTCCTTTTATAAGGTTGAATCTTTACTACGATTAAAATCATTTTAGTTATGAGAGTGTCACGGTAAGAGAGAAGCATACACAAAACCATGATTATGGATATGGTTCATTTTGATGAGTGATTGGCAAGGTAATATATGTGTATGTAAAATTTATGTGATTAAAAATACAAATATTATAAATAGGATTTTAATCCACATAATTGTATAGTATTATAAATACATATATTAATGGATTAAATTTAATATTAAAAAAAAACTTAAAATAACAATTTCTAAAAAGTTTCGGACAATCTATGAAACTATATATGTTCATATTGTGGATATTAAAAAAGAAAAAATAAGATTTTTATAACCAAAATATATTTACAAACCCCATGCATTGAGTGATCTTTTCCCAACATTGGAATCTCCTTGCAAGTCAATAATCAACCTACCATTACCATTGCCGTTAGTATGTACTAGAAAAGAAAAAATGAGATTTCCATAGCCAAAATATATTTACAAATTGCATGCATTGAAACCCAATCTAGTTGTACTCCCATGGTCACTTCATTAATTAGAGAGTAGTTAATTGCACCAACTAGATCTTTTTCGACATTGGAATCTCCCTGCAAGTGATCGAGATACCACCACCATAGATCCATCTTACACCCGTATTATCAAGCACCGAGAGGGATCCAATTTCTTGAGTTGTATTTCATTTTTTAAATTTAAACTCAAGAAATTTGATCTCTCTTGATTGATTTTTAAATACTTTCCATAATTTTTTTATTTTACAAGCAGACGTGAATTTTTTTAATTATTTTGTTACAAACGTTATTTTGTTACAAACGTTACATCACGTTACAACATCTCCCCCATATTGGGCTGTAGAGCACCTCATTTCACTCGGTGCAATTATCATCATCGTTACCATTGCATTGTCTTATCAATAGCTCTTCAATCCAATGCACATCATCAATTTCAGGGGTTATCATATGTGGAAAATCAGAAATCATCCCCACCATCCGCACCTATATTACTAGAAACAAAATGATGAGTCACATTCTGGGGACAAAATAATGTAGATATGGGTATGATATGAAGATTAACATTTTCTAAAGTCATTCCCATTTCTAGAATCAATAACCATTTCACATGAAACAAATCAGTTCTTAGAATGATTATTTGAAAAATAGTTTCAATTTCTTTGAGAAATAGTTTCATTTCTTATTGTTTTGAGATCTATTTTTTTATGCATCTTTTTTCTAGGAATATTTATGAATGTGGGTGGCCATATTTTACAACACATAAATGATACACTAGTAGATGGAAAATTCAATGTCGTTGAATGTTGTAGAAAGAATCCTAGGCCATATCACCTATTGCTTTCATTGAATTTCAAAGAACTACTTTAGCTCAAGTTCATCTCTAAGTGAAGAGAATAATTGCTAACTAGAGCGACAAGCTTGGAGTCCTAAAATATTACCGATTTTCCAATAAGTAATGTTAAATTTTAATGTGGTATATTAATTTTTTTCATATTATATTTCCTCCATCATCCATAAGTTGTAGCACATTATAAAATTTGTTACCTATAATTTATATAAGAAATTCATAACTCTTAATTATATAAAGGGTCGACAAAACATGTAGAGATTTCCATAATGCAAAAGAGGGATTGACTAGTTTTATGGTTTAAGTGTGAAGGTTCCTAAAGACATGGACTGTGCACTAGCTATTTTTCTAAAAGGTTCTTAAGAATGTTGGGGCATGCTCTTTAGTAGAAAAGTAAACTAGAGAAATAGTTGAGGCATGTTGGGGCTCAAAGTATTAAAACCATGATTTGAATTCATTTTCTTAGTTCAAGTTTCAAACTTGCTCTACTAGATGTAGTTAGTGGGAAATGGAGGAACTTATTACTAATTTTAATAGTAAGTCTACAGGAAGGTAGTGTTGAGTCATTTCACTCTCTACTTTCAAAAGTGTTGGAGATAAAGCTTCATTATCCACACTCATTTATGTGCTTCATTTTAGTTCCTTCTTTGATGGTTGCAATAATATTTTTTGTATTTCATTAACAGGTAGATTAAGATGGCACAAAATTGAAAGAATGGGAACCTTAGAATGAATGCATTATTTGTTATTGTGTATTATAATGACTCCATTGAAACACATACAACATTATTCATGAAAGTAAAGGAATACATGGAGCTTAGTTCTATGATTGGGAGGATCACATAACCATTGTTGAATTAGAAGTAGTTCATTATTTTTTATTTCGTCTTAGAATGACTACACTGAAATGCATAAAATATTATTCATGAAAATGAGGGAATAACTAAAGATTAGTTCTATCCATGACATATTGAATCAAATCTCGGAGCAATCATCTCTTATTTTAGAGTTCCCGTGTTTTTTTTTCTCCTATCTATGGCATTCTATTGCATGGATACTTGTAGATTTTATCATTTTTTTTTGTAAGTAAACTCAAATTTATATAGCAAAATTTGCAATTAAAACCATAAATGCTCACTATGAATATTCCCTTTATAAATCATCTTGAGGCTTCCTTTTCCAGATCTGAAATTCTTTATCCATATTTTGATTGGGTCGAGATGCACATTCAACAACCCAGTAGGGGGGGGGATGTGTAACTTCTTTTGTGCTTATAATCGACTCACATTAGATTCAAAAAAATAGAATATAGAGAAAAATGTGTTGGCTTGATAATCAAAACATAATAAAATAAAATAAATATCAAAGCATAATAAAAAATTGTCAGCTTAATAATCAAATTAATTTTTAAGTATATAATAAAAAAATAAACCAAACATTTATCAAATTAATCAAAGAACTCTTTCAAAAAATCTGTGTCTCAAAACTAAACCAAACATTTAATTTAATATTTTTTGTTAATATTATTATTTGTATTTCAACTTTTAAAATGCCTAAATATTGTTTTTTTAACATTTAAAGTTTATTTTCTTTTACACTGGAATTATATCGACTATTGATGTAGAAACGAATGGCTAAAATGTTGAAAATGTAAGAGTATAACAATTACAACAAGTTAGAAGACAAGTATTAAATCAAATGCAACAACTCATTGAAGAAGAAAGGGAAGGGAAGAGGAGTCAAACAAATGAGCGCCAAAGATTACGATGACAACAACTAACTGAGGATCGAAGGGAAGAACAACAAAGAAAATATCGTGAAAGAAAAAGGCTAGAACAACAAAGAATCAATGATGACCAGAGGGAAGAGCAACGAACAAAGGATTCTGAGAGAAAAATAATGCAATTGCAAGGAATGAATGAAGAACATAGGACTTCTCATAGAAGTCAAAAGTGATATCATGTAAGAGAACATTGACAAAGACAATTGGAAGGTCTGAGGGAGGCAATGACATAAGGAGTGACTATTTCTATTAATAATACCAATCACCCAAATCATCAACAAGTAGTGACTGATGATGGTGAATTGTAGACATAAAAATCAAATAGATATAGCAAAATTTGCAATTAAAACCATAAATGCTCACTATGAATATTCCCTTTATAAATCATCTTGAGGCTTCCTTTTCCATATTTGAAATTCTTTATCCATATTTTGATTGGGTCGAGAAGCACATTCGACAACCCAGTAGGGGGGGGATGTGTAACTTCTTTTGTGCTTATAATCGACTCACATTAGATTAAAAGAAATAGAATATAGAGAAAAATGTGTTGGCTTAGTAATCAAAACATAATAAAATAAAATAAATATCAAAACATAATAAAAACTTGTGGGCTCTTACGCTGTAGGCGAGGATATCGTCTGGGAACGAGTCCTTGAGATGTCTGGTTTGACGTTGGTTGGTAGGGTTATGGGCAGAATGTATGCACGGCCCACTGTGATGGCTTGGGTGGATTCTCACTGGCGCGAGGTTTTGGGATACACTCCTGAGGTGGATATGCTGCTCCGTGGGTGGTTTGCGGTGGTACTACAATCTGAGGAGGATGTGCGCAAAATTCTTGACAGGAATTGGCACTTGAAACATTCACCGGTTTTGTTGAAGCCATGGCATCCACTATTTGATGCTAGTCGGGAGAGGATTGATAAGTCTCCGGTGTGGGTTCGATTACCGGGACTTCCTCTGCAATTCTGGGATATACGCCATTTTCGACAGATTGGGGATATTTTGGGAAATTTTCTGGGAGCTGACCTCTCCTATTTGAAGACACATTATAAACAAGTTGCTCGAATCTTGGTAAATTTAAATATCCGTGAAGGACTGCCGGAGCACATAAACTTGGAATGGGGGCCTGTTAATATTTCACAGTTGCTGGATTAAGAGAATGTACCATTCAGATGCCGTCGGTGTCATGTCTATGGACACCCGGAATCAGATTGTCAGCTATCGGCACGAACACTGAATCGGGGGAGGCAAAACCCTTCTGTTTTGGCTTCTATGGAAGAACCTATGGATGGTTTGAACACTGTGACCTCGCCTGAACGAATGGACTCGGATGAGGACCGGATTGCCGCGGATTTGGATACTGCTGGTCAGGTTTCAGTAACGTTTCGGGACGTACATGAGGGAAACGTTATTGCTGCTACAGAGGACATACTTGGATCCGCCTCAAAGGCTGTGGTTGTAGCGCCGGAACCTCTCTTGCCGGGTATTCCTTCTTTTTCTTTTATACCTTCTGTACATCTTTTTTTCAATCAGTGCTCTGTGGGGGGTATTGATTGGGTTGAGGGACTGAAGAATCTATCTCTGTCGGGACTTTCTGAGACTCCTTCTCGCACAGTTGTTAAGCCCTCTAGTGGGTGTTTTGGTTTCGCGGTGGGTAAACCTGTTGTTCACAAACCCGACTTGCCACCTCTTCTTTTAGAGGACAATCTGATTTCTATTGAACCGGATCCTGGATTGGTGGATGTGTTTTCTGAGCCCTCTTCCCCAGAATCATCTGTATCAGGATATAATCTTCGTTCATGCACTAAGAATTCTGGGGGGGGCTTGGGAAAGATGAAGATGCAGGCCCGGAGGGGCAGAGGCCGCAGATCTCATTTATCTAAGGCACAAAACAGAGCCAGATTGGACCTACGGGATGGGAAACAAGTTTCTATCGAGAGGGCACTTAGAGCAGTGAATGCCCGGACGAAGGTTCGGATATGAAGATCATGTCCTTCAATTGTAGGGGTCTGGCTGGGCCAAAAAAGAAATCATCCTTCATGAGGGTGCTTACTCTTGAACACCCTGATGTGATTCTGCTACAAGAGACCTTAGGTTTAGGTATTATAATTAAGGAGAAATTGGAACAGTGGTTGGCTGGATGGACCTTTGTGACTCTGGATGTTAGGGGTCGCTCAGGTGGGTTGGCTGTGGGATGGAAGAATTGTACGATTCAACTGATTAATGCTTGGGGGATGGTTTCTGTGCTGGGAGCTGATTTCCTCTCTGTAGACTTGGGTACACGCTTCACTGTGCTTAATGTCTACGGGCCCTATGTAAATAGAGCGCCTTTCTGGGATTCACTACTGCAAGATCCGATATTTGATGGTGAATCGATGGTGGTGGGGGGTGATTTAAACTTCACCTTAGGACATTCAGAAGTTTGGGGACCACAAGCACATGTGGATCCTTTGGCTGGACACTTTCAACAGAGGTTGGTTCAAAAGAACTTGTTGGATATTGAACCTATCAAGCTGAAACCCACTTGGAGGAATAACAGGAGTGGAGAGGCTAGGGTGGCAAAAAGACTGGACCGTTTCCTGGTGGTTGAATCTCTGGTGGACAGGTTTTTTCAAATCAGGCAATGGGTAGGGAGTGGAGGGGATTCTGACCACTTCCCTATCTTTCTTGATATCAGAAGAGGACCTGATAACCCACCTAGCTCACTTAAGTTTAATAAGAATTAGCTTAGTGATGACTCTTTCAAAACCCTCTTTCGGGACCTCTGGAGGTCTTTTGATGAGGATCATGTTCGAACAGGGGCATTTCAGTTCGCTGAGAACATTCATCGTTTAAAAGGAGCTGTTAAAACTTGGGCTTTTGAAAAGAAATTGAGGGATGATGCTGATTTGAAACTGATTGAGGATGAACTTTTACAAATCTATGAGGGGGATGGGGGGGGTCTCCTGACTTTGGAATCCAAGGCCGATATGGCCAGGTTGGAAGGCAAAAGAAATAACCTGTTGTTGGAAAAGGAGGAAACCTGGAGACTCAAGAGCAGGGCGATATGGCTGGAATGTGGGGATGAGAACACTAAATTTTTCCATGCATATGCCAGGGGGAGGAAGGCGGTCAACACTATTTGGAGCTTGAAAGATGAAGCAGGTAATGAACATTTCGATTTTGAAGGCAAAGCTCGGTGCGGGGTGGGACATTTCCAGAATTTATTCAAAGCTCCTGTACAGGCCTCTATTGCAGAAGTTATTAGGATCGCTCAATTATTCCCTCGGTTTGCTGAGGAGGAGGATAATAGGAGACTGATGCAAGCAGTTACTGAGGAGGAACTGAAGGAGGTCCTAGGTAGCTTCCAGAAAGACAAGAGCCCCGGGCCGGATGGATGGACTGTGGAATTTTTTACCACACTCTATGAGATTATTGGATTAGATCTTCTACAGGTGGTAGAAGATACTCGCTTGAATGGAAGGATACCTGCATGTTTAAACTCTACCTTTATTGCCCTCATACCAAAGAATGATAATCCTGCTACCCTCTCAGAATTTAGACCTATTTCTCTGTGCAATTGTATTTACAAGATTGTGTCAAAGGTCATTGCTCGACGACTCAAGGTAACACTTTCTGAACATATTTCAGCTGAACAGTTTGGCTTTCTTGAAGGACGTCAGATACACGAGGCTATAGGGGTGGCACAGGAAGGACTACACAGTATGAAGACTAGACACATCAGAGGAGCTATTCTAAAAATTGATTTATCCAAAGCATACGACAAGGTGAGTTGGATTTATATCCGGCTTCTTCTAACACATTTGGGTTTTGGTATCAATTTTATTAGATGGATCATGTCTTGTATAACTACTGTATCATTCTCTGTGTTATTGAATGGAGCTGCCACTCCTTTTTTTCATGCGGAAAGAGGCCTTAGGCAAGCATTAGAGAGATTTTGAGGTCAAAAAAGGGCCTCCTAAGAGATGTACTACAAAAATATGAGATATATTAAAATATTATGAATTGGGGGTTTTATGGGGTAGGTATATATAACAAGTCACCTCCCACACTATTTTCTATGCACAATATAAATAACCATGGTTGAGTTACTTTTCAAAATTCACTAGAAATAAAATTAATAAAATAAGACTACATTGATGTGACTAAGATTCATTGTAAATTCCCAAAAATGTATTGTCCTTTAACATTTATTTGTCTTGAACTTGCAAATGAAATTAAATAATAAAAAACATTTTTAAGAGCTTTTTTTTTTAATTTTATGTTGACTTTTTATATTTAGAACTTTTCTCATGAATTTAATAATGTAATTTAATTGAGAATTTATTTACATGTAAAATGTCAATAATATTATTATAATCCACATTGCATTATTATTATTATTATTATTATTTATTAAATCTATTATTATTCTTTATTAGTTTAACATTGTGTTATTAAATAGAATGGAGTGAATATATAATTTAAAATTAAAAACATAAAAATGATAATATATTATTTTATAAAAAAATGTGAAAGGACCTTCTTTATGAATTAAGAGTACTTCACTTGAAAATGACAATAATATTATTTTATGTGAAAATGTGAAAAGACATTCATTATGAGTACTTTACTTGAAAATGACAATAATATTATTTTATGAAAAGACTATCATTATGAGTACTTTACTTTATGACTTAAAAGTACTTACACCACTACCTTGGTTAACTATGTGTTTTCATCCACCATAGAAAATTTGACAAATAAGCATTCTTAACTCATGCAATGCCACCTCACCAAGGGGGATGATGTCATCTACTAGAATGTGATTGGTTGTATTTTATAGTACATTTTCTTTGTTTTGAGGCCATTTTTTGACCTCAAAATTTCTCTAATGGCTGCCCACTTTCCCTGCTACTCTTTTTGCTGGTGGCAGAAGGTCTGAGCAGGGCTATCATTGATGCAAATTTACAGGGGAGGTTTAAAGGCATTGGCATTGGGGAGCAGTTATTTGTTACACACTTATTATTTGTGGACGACATTATCATTTTCTGTTCAGGTGATCGAAGGGATACTCGGACTTTGAAGGAGATCCTGGAACTTTTTTCTAGGGCGACGGGGATGGATATAAATGCTGACAAGTCCACTCTAACTACACATTTGCTTCGACCGGAAGAGGAACGGGCACTTGTTGAAAACTTCCCTTTTAAATTATCTACACTTGATGAGGGTTTGAAATATCTGGGATTCTCTCTAAAAGCTAATACATATCTTAAGAAGGATTGGCGGTGGTTAATCGGTAAGGTGGAGAAAAGATTGAATGTATGGAGTCACAAGTGGATGTCGAGAGCGGGCAGGCTGGTCTTGGTTAAGGCCGTCCTTGAAGCCATTCCTGTTTATTGGATGTCTCTGTCCTGGATACCCAAAGGAATCCTTGAACATATCAGGCGGTTATGCTTTAGATTCTTGTGGAGTGGTAAGAAGGAAGGACAGGTCACCCCATGGGTCAATTGGAAGCGGATTGCTGTCCCTAAAGGGCTCGGGGGCTGGGGATTAAAAAACATTTTTCTGTTTGCTCAGGCGCTGGCAGCTAAGGGTGGCTGGAGACTTCTCAAGACTAACAGTTTATGGACCAGGGTTATTATTGGGAAATATCTATCAGACACTAACCTGGATGAATGGATAAGGAGCCCCCGGAAATCACACATTGGAGGATCTGTGATTTGGAAGGCAGTGGTAAAATCCTTCTCACTGGTGGAGAATTATCTGGCGTGGAATGTGGGTAATGGCGAATTGGTGAGAGTTGGTAGAGATCCATGGATCGGGAGTGAGCAGTCACATTTGTTGCCTGAGTATGTTGTGAACACTCTGGAAAATAGGGGTATAAACACTCTTAATCAACTGGCTGTTCAGCGACCTGATGACCCGTGGATACAACATTGGAAAACTGCGGATAGTTTGGGCTTGGGGGATCGGGAGGCATTTTTCCTGAATAATTATATCAGTGGTCTGAATCGGGCGTGCATTCACCTCTCGAACCAGGAGGATGTACTGACTTGGGAGCTTGATCCTGCGGGGAACTATACTCCTAAGATGGGATATCATGTGCTCAGTGCAGGAGCAGCTGATCGGGATGAGGTCTGGTGGTGGAGATCTCTGTGGAAACTTAAATGCCCTTCAAAGAACAGACTTTTCATGTGGTGTGCTCTGGAGAATCGGGTCCCGACCTGGGATATCCCACAGAAAAGAAATTTCCAGGGCTCGGGCTGGTGTGCCTTATGTAAAATGGATTTGGAAACTGTAACACATCTCTTCATCACGTGCCCGTTCTCGATGGCTGTCTGGCATGAATGTACTCGATTGGTAGGTTTTGATTGCAGATGGGAAGGAACCTCTGTGGTAGTTGCATGGGAGAGCTGGTGGAGGCGGACAATCAACAAGAAACAGAAGATCCTACCACTGCTGATCATTTGGGGGATTTGGCTGGCAAGAAATGGGGCAATTTTTCAGGAAAAATCTTGTACACCGGCTATTATTTGTACACTGGCGGTGGGTCGTTATCTAGCATTCCCCGAACATGTCAGGACAGCTCATCAGAGACGTAACCTGGAAGTGGAGATTGACAGAACTTACCCATGGGGGTTTTTTGACGGAGCAGCTGGCAATGAGATATGCGGAGGGGGTGCTGTTCTTTATCTATCCAATTCACATTTCTATACTATCACTATGGGTCTTGGATTGGGATCCAACAATTTTTCAGAAGTCATGAGTTTAAAGCTATTACTCATCTTTGCTGCGGAAAGGGGTATCTCTAGGCTGGCGGTATATGGTGATTCCATGAATGCCATAAATTGGACCAATAAAACACAAGCATGCAGAGTTCTCAGACTTGCAAATATACTACACACTATCCAGATGCTAAAACAATCCTTTGACACATTTATATGTCGGCATGTGTACAGGGAGAGTAACCAAAAAGCGGACCAGGCTTCCAAAGATGGGCAGAACATGGACTTCGGCAACTGGAAAGTAGTCGAAGAGATGGAGGGCCAAAGAACCGAGTTCTCACTCAGACCATTCATCGATTAATCAGTAATTAATGATAGTATATATCTGAAAAACACAGTTTTAGTTTATGTTTTAAGTGCTGAATTACATAATCGGTATGGAGGTTATATTTATAATATTTTTGAAGATGTATGAACAAGATAGTCCGTTGGGACAGAAACAGTATATTTTGGAAAAATAGGAATGCAACATATTTTGCCTTTTGAAAGTAGACGCTAGAGTCTCATCAACCGAACCATATGTATGGAATTTTTGATAATTCACTGATACAGTGAATACAGATTGTAATTCTGATCTCTTTGGATGAATAGAATTATGCTTTTTTCTTTTGGAAAAAAAAAAAAAAAACTTGTCGGCTTAATAATCAAATTAATTTTTAAGTATATAATAAAAAAATAAACCAAACATTTATCAAATTAATCAAAGAACACTTTCAAAATATCCGTGTCTTAAAAATAAACCAAACATTTAATTTAATATTTTTTGTTAATATTATTATTTGTATTTCAACTTTTAAAATGCCTAAATATTGTTTTTTTAATATTTAAAGTTTATTTTCTTTGACACTGGAATTATGTCGCTATTGATGTAGAAACGAATGGCTAAAATGTTGAAAATGTAAGAGTATAACAATGACAACAAGTTAGAAGACAAGTATTGAATCAAATGCAACAACTCATTGAAGAAGAAAGGGAAGGGAAGAGGAGTCAAACAAATGATCGCCAAAGATTACGACGACAACAACTAACTGGGGATCGAAGGGAAGAACAGCAAAGAAAATATCGTGAAAGAAAAAGGCTAGAACAACAAAGAATCAATGATGACCAGAGGGAAGAGCAATGAACAAAGGATTCTGAGAGAAAAATAATGCAATTGCAAGGAATGAATGAAGAACATAGGACTTATCATAGAAGTCAAAAGTGATATCATGTAAGAGCACATTGACAAAGACAATTGGAAGGTCTGATTGAGGCAATGACACAAGGAGTGACTATTTCTATTAATAATACCAATCACCCAAATCATCAATGAGCAGTGACTGATGATGGTGAATTGCATACATCAAAATAATATATATGTATGGTTACCTATGAAGATGAAGTTGTCGCACATAAAAAAATTTGTGAAAGAATTAATAAATTAGGTCATCTTCAATCGTGTCATGTCTGTGAGGAGTCTTATCCTAGGATTCAAGTAGTGACTACTATGAAAGGGGCAATGTGTATGATATGTAAAAGTGAGCATACCCATCATAGGTTTTCATCTCAAAACCATATGAATATGGGTTGCAACATTTGGTTCTTGCAAATCTTACTCAAATTGAAGAGATATCGATTGCACGAGGCAACACAATTTTGCAAGTTATGCATTCAATAGGTGGGAAATAGAAATATAGAGGACACACCATCAATTTTCCTCGAGAGGTTAAACATATTGCCAAAAAATTACCTTGATATATTAAAGATTTGAATTTAATGATTTCCCTCCAAAAACAAGTTCAGCAAAGCTCCAGCTATGATTTTGTTGTTAGAAAACAAAAGTAATGGATGCATTACTATGAAAGATTCAAAATGATCCATATTATCGTGATGTTGAAGTTTATTATAGAGGAGTTGCCGAAAAATGTGACAAAAATTTCACAAATAATAAATTCTATTATATTACCAGATATGGAAAATGACATGGACTTTGCAATGTTGGAAGGGGTCCCAAGTCGTGATGATATCTTAGAAGGTGTTGACACAACATCATTTGCTTCAAGGCCTCCAAATGCACATAGGGAAATTGAACTTATTTTCTCTTGGGTGAATAATCCTAATGGAGAGGTAGACCACATAGATGATGAATCTATGGATGTAATGAATTGACCCCCAGTCAGTTCATCTCCCATAAAAGAGTATAACACTGAGGGGTTATTTGGTATGTAACTTCCAACATTGTTCCCTAAGGGTGAAGTTGATTGGTTACAACCGCGAATGAGAAATGTACATCTTCATGAGTATGCAAAACATCTTCTCAGATATTGTGACAACAGATTTGAGAGCGACCCTCGCTTTAGATACTTTTTACTTAATACCATTATGAGACATCGTGCTCAAGCTTCCTTAATAGTTTTTGTAAAGAAAAGTAGTGTTGATCTACCTACAATAGTTTATCAGTCACAAGAACACTTACAAAATATTCCAAATTCTCAACTTGTTGATATATTAATAAGGTTTGGGAATTATATAAGAGTTATGCGTTCATAATGGACCAAGTGTCGTGCATAGCTATCTGAATTGATTCAACAAATAGTCTCTCCAACAATATTATTCTCACTGAGTGCAAGAGATATGAAATGGCCAGATTTGCATAAATCAATTCTCGGTACATGCCCTATAGATCCAATGCAAGAAAGGAAATGGAGACATCAAATGTAATTGGCAATCCTCATATTGTAGCAATATTTATGCATTTGAGACAAATAATGTTACGAGAAGATATTTTCTCGACATTTCATAAGGCTAATGATTATTGGTGTCGCTATGAATGGAAACATCATGGATCTCCACATTGAATGGATTTCTTTGGCTAAAATATGCTCCCAATATGGACACATTGAACTGGGATGACCCTCTTCAAGTTAGATTTGCAAAGGAATTTTTTGATAGGTTTGCGCATGCTTTTAATCCACGTAATCAACATTAGATAAATATCTCAATTCGACGAGACAATGACAATCATCCTTTCTTAAAGGACACACAAGAAATATTTTCATCTGATCCAATGAAGGATTATGAAGAGCTTTTGAATTGTGTTGAACAACACATAACATGTAATGAGAAATCATGCCTTCAAAGAAAGAGTGGAAAGTTAGTGTGTTGATATAAGGCACCTAGGGATAAATTACATCCTTAGGAGGAGATGAGACATTCCAAATACATCCTTATAGATGAGATGAGTTTTATAGGGATAAATTTATTAAAAAAAATTGATGCTCACCTTTGTTAAGTCTTTCCAGAAAATTCAAATGTTCAAATTGGTAGGAATGTGAGGTTGACACAATTACTATTTGTGGATGACCTCTTGTTGTTTTGTGATGGATCCATAAGGGATGCCACAAAACTCAAAGACTTAGTTGATCTTTACTTCTTAGATACAAAACTGAAGATACATGTTGGTAAGTCTACTATATATTTGAAAGGGACAAATAAGAAGGTGGAGACATATTATCAATTATTACAACAAAACTACAGAATGGTATGAAGTATTTGGGTTTTTATATTAATCCTAGTGGATGTGGAAAGAACAATTGGACATGGTTAATTGTAAAACTTGAAAAATGATTGTCGGTATGGTGCAGTCATTGGTTATCCAGAGGAGGGAGATTGATTCTTATCAAGTCAATACTAGAAGCCATTCTAGCCTACTTGATGACTTTAGCATTTATTCCTAAAGGGGTATTAGAAAAACTAAGAACAACTTTATATTTGTACGGTCTAGAGATACAGGGAAAAAAGTGATCCCTTTGGTGTAATGGTAGAGGATAGCAATGACTAAAGAGAAAGGAGGGTGGGGTATAGATAAAACACATTTTTTTTGCAAGAGCCTTAGTAGCAAAGAGTGTTTGGAGTTTAATTTAAGGTTCATGTTTGTGGTGTCAAGTGGTTTGACAAAAATACATTTAACCACCTTCAATTGAAGAGTGAATCAGAAAGCCAATAACATATTGGAATAATGCATAAATTATCTAGAAAGTCGTAGTATTAGTTTTCCCTTTGATTAGCAATTGGTTGGTGTGGAAATTTGGAAATGGACACAAACTAAGATTAGGAAGGACCCTTGGAAGGGTGGTGGGAAAAATTATAGATTACCTGATAATATGTTAACTTCACTCGAAGAAAAGGGATATTTCTATTTATATTAGGTTGCAGACCCAGATAAGACTAATATGTGGAGATAAGTATGGAAGACAACAGATCAAATAGGACTAGAACATGAGTGGGTGGGATGTGATCAGTACATTTCTTCCCTAAGCATTATTTAGGTTAGACTGAAAGAGGAAGAGGTCTAGTCAAAGAATCGTACAAGTGTTTGTATATTCCAAAAATTGGATACATTGTTTTGTGCGAAGAAGGGGATGAACAAGATGTGGTGTGGTGGTGGCACTTAATTTGGAAATTTAAATGCCCTTTAAATAAAGGAATATTTATGTGGTTAGTAGAAGATAATATAGGGCTAAAGGATACATGAAGAGGGAACTCAATACATGAATTCCTAAGGACTTGGTGTGAAAATCCGACAACTAAACATTTTAGAGCTTTGCCTCTGATCTAGGGAATCTAGATTATGAGAAACCAATTGATATTTGAAGACAAGTATATTTTTCACGTATAGCATGCTTCATATAGGATAAGTATTATGAAGAGTTTCAAGAAAACAAGGGCAGAGAAACCTCCCAAGAAAATCTCACTTGAAGAAATAGGCAAATCATGTGTGGGGATACTTTGATGGTGAAACTCAAAGAGATCAACAATTTTGTGGTGTTGGGGAAATCATATTTTTTAAGGAAACTCATTCTATAAAAATTTAAAGTTGGATTAAGTAGGGGGTCCAATGATTTTGCAGATTTTATGGCATTAAAGTTTCTCCTATGTGTTGCAGTTGAAAAAAAATCACAAAAATACAAATATTGGTTCACATATGGTAATTTAAAGAATGTTGTATTAAAGTCGGCTTTGAGGAAATCCATAATATAGCATCATCATTTGCTCAAATTTCTTATCAATGTATACACAGAGAGGAACGTGGTTGTTGATGGGTTATCAAAAGTATGCCTTAATTTGGAGATTGGACAATGGCACATATGCAAGGAAAAAAAATGGGAGAACTGAAGAATATTTTCATCCTACTTTCTATTAATAATATGGGCCCATCTGACACGAGATTATTATTTTTTCTTGTTTCTAAAAACACATTTATTTGATTTTCTTAATGTTTTGTAACGTATAGTCGAGATTTGATAGAGAGTTATGATGAAGGCTTCATTTTTTAATATTATATACATTTATGGAAATAATGGAGATGTAATTGTGGTCTATGATGACTATGTTCTATGTTCCCTTTTTTACCACAGAAGTGGATAGGTTGAATATTTCAAGGAGGTGAAGCTAAAGGATTCTGGTTTCTGTGTTTATAAACCAGCAGTATTTCCTTCAAAGGGATAAATTTCTGAATGGGTTGTTAAACCTATAGAATTCCAGCAATGCCTTTATAGTATATATAGAGTGCAATTTCAATTTTGATAAATTAAACTATAGTTATTTTTCCATGGAAAAGTTATCTTAATGTGAACAAAATTTTATAAGTACAAGTTAGCAATAAGAACAAAAGTCACCTAAATTGCAATAAGTTGGGGACAATGAAAGGTCACCAAGAATACCAAGAGTTAGACAATACTAAAGGAATTGAAGACTGAATGTATTTGATGACTTATGTCCTCATTCCACTAAATATGATATTTCACTCTCCTCTTTGCAATTAATCATCATGTGTGATGTTTTACATCATTTTACAAACATGAAACATCAAAAGAAAGCACGTTCTTTTCATTTTAATTATTTCATAAAAATGCAATTTAAATACTCTTGTATCCCAAAATCCATGCTACACAAACCTGAAATGTTACCAAATCTTTTAGCAACCAAGATCATTTTGATGCATACCAAATATTATTAAATAAAAGAAATAGAAAGAAAGAATGAACAAGAACTATATCTTGTACATTTGAAGTATAAAATATTGCAATAACATGCACAGCACCCATTATGCCTAAGAATTTCTTTAATCAACCCTTAATCTGCATGGCCTAGCTAGATCTAAGGCCCAAATTAGAAAATATTGGTAGTGAACAACCATATCAATTTCCTTGTCGTTGAATCTGGGTTGGCAGGTGCGGGAGGGGTCATTTTTTACCCCGAGGGAAACAGAATGAGCGATTATGCATGGGGGATTGGAAACAAGACCAACAACGATGCCGAATGGTTAGCCTTACTTAAAGGTCTAGAAATTGCCATCAGTGTTGGAATTAAAGACTTGATAGCCGGTGGGAACTCCCTTCTGATTGTCCGCGAAGCTCGCAACCTCGTCAGAAAACGCTCCACTCCTTCAAGCAAGTATCATTACATTTTAAAATTCACCAGCAGAGATTTCAACTCTATTAAATTTCTCCATGTTCTCCGCTCAAACAATCAACATGCCGATGAAATGGCCAATAAAGGCGTGCTGCAAAACTTTGGCTTCTTGGCTCAAAATGAAGACCTCCCTATTCCTTGTTGGATTCCCTAACCCTTTCCTACCTAGGGGTGTCATTTTCCCCACTCCACGCATTACTTACTCTCTCCCACCCACCACCTTTGGGTTAGTTGTTTGCATGGTTACACCTGTCGCTGATCTCGAGGGGCGATGGAGGCATTTAATGCCATCACATGGCCTCACCTCATCTACCTCCACTTACTCGCACTCTCCGACTCCTCCTTCCTTCAGACGCTTCTCGATTCCTCTTTTGTTGGCTCCCGTCCTAAGTATGGATGCTCAATGCTCTACGTAATCCTCCTCCTGCTTGCTCTGTAAAAAGCCCCTGCATACACCCTCAGTTACTTCTCCTCCTGAAGAAAGCTTGCTGAAGCCTTTACGCCTTCTGTTAGAAGACCTTTCATCCATCAGCCTGTGTGAAGAAGAGACTTCATCCCCTGAAACTCCACCCTCTCCGGTTTCACAAGGCTCCGTGGTAGATGTTATGGAAGCACAGGTGTGCAAGATTAGGATTGAGGTTGTTGATATCAAGAAGAATATGACGCGAATGTATACACTTCTGCACTCTCTCAGCACTGAAATGGTTGTTTCTCAAGTTGATATTATTCCAAGGCCCATACCTTCCTTCATAGAGTAATTCGGCCTCTGCCTACTGTTTTGTTAGTTTGCATGGTAGAATGTCCACAGTCTAGGTCCGGATTTGGCCACAGCCTTTCCTAATGCAAATTTACCCCTTATTGTTAATATTGTTTAAAAAACAAAAGCACTTGAGTGGGCCTAATGGTTAAGAACATGTGTTATATCCGTGGAGGTCACAGGTTCAAAATTGGAAGGGGGTAGGGTTGCTCATTGGTCTGGTGTGACAAGGCTCAAAGGGTAGGCAACCTCGATGGGCTTCAAGATGTCTCGGCCCCTGTTGAGTCACAAGTTACTGGTATATTTGGCTTGCGGAATGTTGGATATACCTTGGGAAGTTGCTAAGTTCCCATGGTTTACAAAAAAAATTATTTAAAAAACACGTTGCTTGTTATTTGAGCACAATATTATTTAAAAAACACATTGCTTGTTATATTTGAGCCTTCAAAGAATGTGTTCATATTTACAAGCTATATTTATCTATTTTCATTGCTAATTCATAATTGAGAAATGAGTAGCGCATCAAGACCCTTAATGAAATTTGAGTTTCTGTAATTTAAAACACTATCAGAGGTGATGCTGAATATTTTTACTTCACAATATGCATTCAGAATGGCCACTGCTGAGCCAATTAAGCATAAAATTTCAAGCCTTCCAAATACAAGTATGAAAGTGGTCCTTGGTATAAAGGATTCAAGGGATAGGAATTTTAAAGGGACATTCTGGAGCTGAGTCCTGTCTTCCTGCATAAGATCAAATCCCGTCTTCTAAAATTAGATTTAATCTATCAGTGCATTATCCAATTACAAAAATAAGTGACTTGAGCTCGGAACCAGCAAAGTAACATGGGCATCCATATCTTGTAGATAGAAGCTCATACGTCAAATTGCAATGCGCTCAGAGCTCGGAACCAGCAAAGTAACATGGGCATCCATATCTTGTAGATAGAAGCTCATACGTCAAATTGCAATGCGCTCAGAGTACCTTCCCTGGATAATCACAAAAAATGGGCCTATTTAAAACATCTTAAAGCAAACTGAAACAGGAAAATAATTTTATGCATGGGTAAGAGCATCTGTGCTCCTATTGAGATATTAACTTGAACAGATTGTAATTCCATGATGTACTGCACATTTCATGACAATCAGATTATATATACATATCCAACTCTTAAACTGAAATGCATATTTAATAACAATCACACTTTATAATCTCATATCCAACTCTGAAAGCTGAAATGCATATTTCATGATAATCACTATATATCCGACATCCAACTCTTAAGCCAAAAAGCATATTTCATGACAAATATGTTTATTTGCATATCCAACTCCTCAAACAAATTTTGCATTTACAAAGATATATATTTTCCTCTCTTAAATCTTATTTGCACGTTCCTTGAATTTCAGATTGCCATGTCCCTATATACTTTCAGCTCCATTTGCCATGTGTTTTTCACAATAATGTTTCCATCAGTTCCACTGTAATTGACACGAGGAAAATCTGGAGCTCTATTGACATACTAATAGAGAGATCATTGTTATTTCCGGCTGCCATATGTGCCCACAATTTAAGAGCAAAATGTTTACCTCTGACATAACTTGTTTATATAGGAATCTTGCAGAAGAGATCAGTTCCAAAAATATAAGTGATACTCCCACTGTGTTATTGATCATTGGAAATTAAAAATATATTTGAACTCTTTTCACATCAGAATTCTCTGCAAACTGCAAGAATGTAATACATAAGACATTAAAGGCAAATAGTACAATCCATCTGTAGAAGGAATCCTATATTCAGAACCAAAATTATGAAACCAATAGGCAATAACAACCAACTTGCTAAGCTCTTAGCAAATGCCTGGATAAAAAATCACTCATCCTAAATAATAATACCCAAAAATGTGCTTGGATGAGTAGTCAAAAGACAGTATTCAAAATTTTCATGGCAACAGACAAATGCTAGTTGCCAAATGAAAACTCAAAGTCCCAGTAGGGCACCCAAAGTGGGAATTAAAAGGACCTGGGTCACAAGAAACAAACAAATCTGTTGCTGCCCAAGAAAACTATGTGGAGGCTACAATAAATTGAAGGCATGTCTATATATTAAATATCTGCACGGGCCATACCCTAACCTGATCACCAGCACCAATTGCCATTGTCTCAACTGAAATGTCAATACTGCGATGTCTGAAGCTTCGTGCAATGCTAAGACGACCTTTTATACATGAAGCAGGTGAGGACTCTGTACCTATTACCTGCACGGAGCCACTTACCTTGGTAGCAGTATACGAGCACAGAGCAATTGGCTCTTTGAAAGTAAGGATTGTCTGCGACCAATGCGTCTTGGGGTTATAAGGAGATGTTGAGAGCACAGTAGGCATCTCCTTGCAAAATCTGCTTGTAAAACCTGTTTCAAACCATAGCACAAGTCCATGACACCAATGAATGCTAGATAGAGACAAATCTTCAAAACCATTGCAGATTGCTGTTTCTGTGCATTCCTCTTTGAGGGCCTCTTGTTGCAAACCAGACATGGCATTTTCTCTTCCAAGCTTTGGTTTCAATTCAAATGTCGTCGTGAAATCCATGTCCTCTGATTTTATTGTCATGATATCAAATGTCTGAAACAGATCAATCCAACACCATTCAGTAATTTTGACTCAATAAATAAAGCTTGTGGAATAGCATGTTTGACATACAGGGAGATTTATACAAAGGGAAACAAACAAAGTGGGCAACCCCTTACATGGCGAATAACTAAACCTTACATGTAAGATAGAAGTCTCTGTCACTATGTCTCTGCTATCCACGACATCAACTATTGGCTGTTGAGCAGCATCTTCAACCACTTCCTTACCAATACAAGACATGTTGAAGCCATGTACATTTTCCCAAAACGAAAGACTAGTTCCACCTTTTCCAAAACCAGCCACATACTGTTGAGCAATTTACAAATCATCATTTTGTCCACACAAAGCAGGGTAGGAAATTTGAAATTTATATGTGCTCATTAGTAAAAAGAATTCCACCTTTTCCAAAACCAGCCACTACCGTTGAGCAATTTACAAATCATCAATTTGTCCACACAAAGCAGGGTAGGAAATTTCAGTAAGACTTACCATCTCAGCTGTGTCCGGAAGGATGGCTCCATCAGGTTTCAACCAATGATCACGAGCATAAATAACTGAACTAAGCATCGATTCATAAAGCAGGCAGTATCCCATCCACTCACTCACTATCACATCTACACTCTGACTTCCAGTTGGCATGCACTTATCAATATCTTCTATCATGCCCTGAACAACAGTAATAACTCCACACGAGTTCTGATTTTTGGCATTCTCACTTTCTTCTTTGAGTGCGTTATTTGCTTTTGCAACCTATGCATAGGAGAAATAAGCTTTACTATAGAGGACATATTTGGATTGGTCAAGCTACTTAGAGAACACTATAAACAACAGAAGTATAAACTAATGTATAAAAAAACATAAATAAATAGAAATATTATTCAAAAACCTCTCATAGCAACAACAACAACAAAAAATCAACCATAAATATTTTACCTGACATGCTACAGATGCCATCTTCTCACTTGCCTCAACTGCAATTACTTTTGTAGCTCCTGCCTGAGCTGCAAATAAACTGCCAAGAAAGAAATAAGATGAAGGACAAGGACACGATTTTACAAACATAACTTAATTATTTGTCCCTGAGTATCTTCCAACTCATCAGATTACTTTCCCTTGGCCCTCCTAAAAACTTGATTATTTAGGGGTTTATATTTTACTTTGTAAGTTTATGGTAAATATAGAGAGAACGTGGGACTTGAAAAAGGATCATTTTCCAATTTTCTTTCATTCCTATATCATAGAATTCTGGAACATCACAGCATAAACTTCGCTTATGGTAGGAGGGTGTATCCCAACCTGTAGCGGACAGTGATATCTAAGAAGTACATATTAACATGCAATTTTGGTAATAAAATGTTCAATTACTGAGTAGCTCATCAGCATCAAATAACCGGGGCAGCATGTTGATCAAACATAGAAAACTCGGAAACATCATTATAGAGGCCATAAACATAGGAAGAGAATGTAACTAGTCCCAAGGGTTAGGCTCAAGTTGTCTTTGATCCACACTCGAGATCTCTCCCCCCACAGTAGGGGAGGTCATGGGTTTGACTCTCTTGATCCCCTCGGGGTTAGGCTCCGTAATCAGGGCCGACAGTTTACCTCATTTACCATCCATGAATCATGAGGGAGTATTCAGTGGGTTTCCCACAATTTATTCCATCGAAAAAAAAAGAACGAAAATGTAACTAGAAAAAGTAATGGAACTATCTCAAGACAATATGGACAAGACAGCAAACTCCAAAAATAAATAATAATGGGATGGAAATTTTTCTCTGTCGATAGTGGAGGGTGACTCCAAGGTATCAAACAAAAAAGAACAGCATCAACACAGATGAATTAAATACTAAATACTAACAGAAGGCCTTTGCCAATCAACTCCATGAAGTAGCATCGATCAAATGTACAAATCTACTGTATGAAAGATATGCATGTATGTATTGGAATATCACCTACATCTTGGTGTACATATTGGAACATTACTTATATCTGTGCCAAGAAAATGACAAACACAAACATATAGATCAGACCAGTGTGGAGTCTAGTCTATAATTCCCAAACAGTGGTGTTTCCCTTTCTCATTTTTTCTTCCTTTTTTTAATATTTTACTGCCCATACTAAGGGGTCAAACATAATTCCAGAGTTATTAGGCGCTCACTTTCTAGTCTATAATTCCCAAATAGTGGTGTTTCCCTTTCTCATTTTTTCTTGCTTTTTTTAATATTTTACTGCCCATACTAAGGGGTCAAACATAATTCCAGAGTTATTAGGCGCTCACTTTCTCTCCATGGCATGGAAGGTCGGTCCAACATAATTCCAGAGTTATTAGGTGCTCAATTTCTCTCTGTAGAATGGAAGGTCTGTGTTGGCTGGAGTTGTTAATAAATAATAAGTCTTGGTCTTGGTGACCTAGCACTTGCTCCAAGTCTTGAAGATTGGAGCATTATGATGAGACGATACATATTCATAGATAAATGACATTCAACAACTATTCATGACAACTTGCCCACATAAATTCCTAAGTCAATTGATCCCCATTTTAAAGCACATTTGAGGATAATGAAACAACTAATGCTCCTACTGGGTTTCATATCTTGTCTTATTTTCTTGTGGACGTGATTGTTTATTGGTGCATAATATGTAAAAGTGGATTCTAATCTTGGTGCCTCTCACAATTCTCTAAACTAAAATTACACTCGCCATTATCAATATGAGAATGTTTACTCTTTTCATGTTAGGACAGTCATTGTTTGGAAGTCTTCTACTGGTCTTCCTTATCCTCCAATAACTTGACAAAGCTGCAGCACTCTTGCTTTTGACAGCTTACTCTCTTTTGTGCATCTACTGTAAAACCTTGGCAGTCACAATAACTTAAACTGCTATGCAATCCAACAGCAAATACTTGAGTAATTTCCCTCTTAATGAAACAATGTTGACCAAACCGGCACTCAAGCCATAAAATCCACTATATATAATCATGCTTGCAATCCACATTAGAAAAGCTTTGTTTTAGTTGTTCCACGACATAGCAGCCTTACAACACATATCCTCAATGACACCACAAACAAGAACATGGAATTCTACCTTAGCCTGTCCCATTGATCAATGAGAAGTTTGATTGCAATAATAAAATCCACCGGAGGCCCATGACTCTGTCACCAGTCACCTTTTGGGACATCACCATTGTTTCAGCTTAATCACAGGGAAATATTTCTCAGATCACAAAGAACTGATCATCTGCTTTACCTTTATAGATTCCATCCTCTATGTCTTTTAGGAGGAGACTCTCCAGTTGCTTTAAGAATTCTTTAGCCTGCAACATCATATCTCCCTCGTCATTAATCTCGCCTAACCAGGCCCTCAGAAAGAACCTTGTAGGAAATATAGCAGCAGAGAAAGGGTGGTGCAAGAGTGAATGTAACCTGGGAAAATAAATGCAAATATCTAGTGGTCTGAATTTTTTGCACACATTTCCAAGACCCAAAGACATACATAGCTTTTAAGTTCTCATTTTATTTACCTCCATAATGAGATTTATAACTTCTATCCATGATATTATCCTACTTTAATCTTCAGATTGCCTTAGAAGTATAGTTCATTCTAGCTCTGCAGGTTATTTTTCTTTTTTTCCCTCTAATAGCATGGGAAAGAAGGGGAAAGATGAGTCATGTTGCAAAAGGACAAAAGGGGTCATTTGCTGTTTAGCACATATCTTCACAGTTTGATTCCACTAAAGCTGACGAATGTTTGGATTCCAGAAGAATTATGTTGACAAAAAAAAAATACTCTTTGTTGCTTTGCTGAACAAAGTCTGCACTCTGCTTCACCTAAGGATGTTGGTGTCCTTTTGCATGTCTAATGTGATCACCTAAAAATATTGGTGCCCTCTCCCTTGTCTAATGTCATCGATAATCTATTCCATTTCAAGTAATACATACCAAAGTTTGATCCTTCCACAAATGCCAAAGAGAGATCAGTCAGTGTGTAGTAATAAATTTGTATATCGCATTAAGAAATTTCAGAGGCTTTAGCACACCTATGTCCATGCTTTACTTCTGTCGTCTCTATTTTTGCACTAAGTTGCAAAACGCATGCATAATAATGTTATCTACTGATTCTAATATGAAATTTGTATATTTTGAAATGGATGAATTGCAAGGATGTGAGAAAAATAGGAATTTCATATGCTAATACATTTTATGGTAGCGAAATGTGAAACAGGGTGTCTCACTTACATCCAATCTGTAGTAAGATGAGTACTACTGTGCATCAAATTTCAATGAAGATGGATCATTTTTTATTTGGGGTTTCCAAGGTATGGTATGTCCGGACTCCTCATGAGACTGACTAAACCTTAAAACCATCAGGAGGATTGCATCACTATGTATCCAGAAGTATTCAGAAATAACAAATTTAAATATGCAGTGTTACACAGGGTCGGGGTCCCAAGGGTAGGGAAAGTGCTCACCACACTCCCTGCACTCCTGGGAAGTTGGTACTGCAAGGGGGGCGTTTCCCCACATCCCCTTTTGGGGGGGAAGCAGTAAGGAATGTCCCCTTCAAAAAATAGATGCCCCCATGCTCATGTTTGACCAAAGTCCGCCATTGAGGGGTAAAAAGACCAAAAATAAAAATAAAAAATAAAATGATTGTAAACATAATGCATGGGTAGATGAGGAGGAGGGACCTGATGAGGCACAACTCAGGTTAGTTGGAGTGCATTGAGCATTCTTGAGAATGCAAATAATTCTGATTCAGAATAGCATTATTCCCATGGTTGGTCCTTACTCCTTTATGCAGTAGCTGGATGCAGAGACAAATGGGCATTGTCACGAGCAGGGATGCTCATTTGTCATTTGACAATGGTGATAGATGATTTGTGAATCGTGATTATTATGTTATGTTACATCATTACATGTAACATTTACAATTCATTATGTTATATGTAATGATGTATGTTATTGGTGTGTTAAAGATTTCAATTATTTGTGTTTCAGTTTTCATATATTTTAATTTTGCTTTTTAAGTATTTCAGGTGGGGTCCCCTATGTCAGAGACCCCGAGGTTCCCAACGACATTCCCTACAATTTGGGAGGTGCTTCCCCACATCCCCCGGATGCGTTACCCCACTCCTGTGTCCCTGTGTCCCAGAAACTTGGTGGAACATTGTAAATATGACATGGCACTGTTTCCAATGCTTTAATTAGTTAATATTTCAGTTCCCTTCCCTTGCATTGCAACTCACTTTCAAATTATGAATCAAAACTCGGTTTGTCCCTCAAAGTTTACCTGATTTCCAAAATGCCTCCTATATGTTGTATTTCTGATACCTTGGAATCAGAGTGCTACTGTTTGAGGAATTAATGTCTGTTGCCCCTTGATTGCAACGGACTTCCAAAGGGAAATAACGTTGTGAAAGAATGCACCGAAAAGTCGAACAAATCAAGAAAAATGACTTATGAAAATTTTGAGGGAATGCATTGTTGCTCCCCAGAAAAATAGTAGTAAACCTTAATTTATGATCACTACCTGAAATTGGAAGGTTCCAATAAATCAGGCTTTAAATTGTTAATTTTGTATCTTTAATTCGGAAATGCAATAGTACTTGAAATCAAATAACAATCATACACATAAGCAATCACATTCGACACATGAATTTACCCTGGAGAAACCCTCTATGACTTGAGGGGAAAACCACAACAAAACCTTCCTTAGTATATTGATAGATAGCAAAGAATGTCTTTTACATCAAGCACCCCCGATGCAATTACAGAGCAAGAGAAAGATAGATATATAAGAGAGACTTGGGAGAATAATTCTCCAATCAACCAACTCGCTAATAATAGTCACATGCACAAGAATAATTCATATAAATTCGCTCCATCCTTGGAAACATCAAACTTGCATGGAGAAGTGCGCCCCACTTCTCATGCAATGCATTAGCTCACTTGTCCTGACTTCAGGATGAACTCACCCCTTAACTGAAAGCTTGCTCACTTAATTAGGTGGCTAAATTAAGTGTCGTCTTTTAGTTTAACACAAGTGTCATCTTTTAGTTTAATATAAGTGTCATCATGCAATAACACTTAGTTAACTAGATCTTCTTTGTTATCACTTAGTTAACTCTCTTAACTAAAACATGGGTGGTATGGCTGGAAATGCGTTTCCGTGCCGTATTCACGTCCATTTGGCGCGTTTCATCCTCGAATTCTCGCTTTTCCATCCAAAAAAAAAAACCGTTAGCTTAATCAATGGGTTAAGTTGTTTCTTAACGGGTTAATGATGGTTTAGGAATCCTCTAGAAACCTCTAAAAGTCATTTTTTTTAATAAAAAGAGGATTTTACTTCCCTCATCTCACACATTGATTTGAGCAAGCAAGGGTTACTTGAGGAAGCCAATTTGAAGATAGTCAACTACAGCACTGTGCAAATCGACTTATCTTATGTTTTAGTTCTATGTTGATTTTTCACATTTTGATATATGTAGCATTGTAGCCTCATACATAAAGGCTGATTTTGAAATTTTGAATATATTGTATTGCCAAGGTCATTTTTGGATATTACTACTTGGCAACTTGCATTATGTAATCATTTATGACTATTATTAATGATATAGAGATGGACTTATGAGTAAAATGTGATGTTAGATGTTTGAAATTATGATTTATCACTTGTCATTTATGTTTCACATTTAATTTTTAATGTCCTTGCTAATTTGCATATATATATATATATATATATATATTGCGTTTCCCCATTTCCTAAATTTTGGGGGGTCACATTTCCAGTGCGTTTCCGTATCGGATACACATTTCCGTTTCCCTGTATCATGCAACTGACTGAAACCTTTCTTGTTAACATCATTGTAGTGATCAATTCGAGTTCTCCTTTGATTACCTGAAGTCTTCTTTGTTAATATCACTGAATTTTAACAATTTGAATTCTTTCTTAATTAATTATTTATGTGCAATTTGAATTCTCTCATATCTTATCACATCTTATATCTTTATATCTTATCTTATCTGCATGGTCCACATGTGCCAGCTTAATTATCATATCAAATATACTAAGGAGATTTTCCCAATGATGTGATCATATTGTTCTACTATCGTTCCAAGTGATTATATGCTAAACTAGTTCACTCTAGAGGTGGTCAGTCTCTAGAGTAGACTTAATAGCTCAATCATGGTTGGTAGTACATCACACACCAGACATGCTTCAACATGAAAAACATCACCTCAACACATGAGGAACCACCTCAAAACATGAGGATCTGTCTTGACACACAAGACCTTAGCCTTGACTAGCAAGATTGTACAACATCATCACTTTGACATACAAAGCACTTGCCTGAACACATGAAGCTTAACCATTCTTGAGTCCAACTCAAGATTCTTCTCCAAGTTTCCTGAGTCCAACTCAGGCTCCTATTTGACACACAAGGCTCAATATTGACACACAAGATTGATCTGGAGAATGACTCATGATGTTGTAACTTTAACACTCCCTCTCAGCGAGGGAGGCATTCTCTGCCATGTTAAGCTTGTCTCGGAAGTACCTATACTTCGTCACGGACAGAGGCTTAGTCAACATATCTACAATGTTCTCACCAGTAGCAATGTATTGAAGTCTTATGGCACCTCTCTGGATCATGTCTCTAATGTAGTGATACTTCATCACAATGTGTTTCGATCTGTCATGAAACACAAGGTTTTTTGAGAGCTTAATGCAGCTCTGATTGTCAGAGCGAATGACAGTAGTCTCAAGCTTCTCACCGAACAACCCAGCAAGTAGCTTCTTAAGCCACACAGCTTCTCGACAGGTGGTACTAGCTACAATATACTCTACTTCTATAGTACTATGGCTACGGAGCCCTGTAGCCTGCTGGACCAAGAGATCATAGTTAATCCCAAGCTAAAACAAAATCCGAATGTACTCTTTCGGTCCACAATACTACCACCCCAATCGGAGTCAACGTATCCAAGTAGCATCACTCCACCACTAGAAGCAAATTTGAGTCCATAAGCAATAGTACCTCGAAGGCATCTAAGCACATGCTTGGCAGCAACCCAATGTCTATGTCTTGGCTCGGACATGAACTAACTCAAGATACTCACTGCATAACATATGTCTGGTCTACTATGTATCAAATACATCAAGGAACCAATGAGCTATCTATACATGGTAGGATCCACTAGATCCGATTCAGAATCTGACTCGTGTAGCTTCTTTAGATTAGACATCATAGGAGTAGACATGGACTTACAGTCCATCATACCAAATCTCTACAATACATCAACTGTGTACTTTCCTTGTGAAAGAAAGAGTCCATCTTTCCTTTGCCAAACTTCTAGTCCAAGAAAATAGTGCATAAGACCTAACTCTTTCATTTCGAACTCAAAAGTGAGCTCCCTCTTGCACCAAGCTATTTGTTGCCCCTCTCCAATAAGGAGCAAGTCATCAACGTAGAGAACCAAGATCAATGGATGATTCTTCACAACCTTGAAGTATAGGTTGGCATTAGCTTCATTTTGGAGAAGCCCAAGCTCAAAAGATAGCTATCAATCCTCGAATACCAAGCCATCGAGGCCTGCTTAAGCCCATACAAGGCTTTCTTAAGTTTGCATACATGGGACTCCTTCCCATGAACTACAAACCCCTCAAGTTGTTGTATGTAAACCTCTTCCTCAACCTCACCACTAAGGAAGGCAGTCTTCACAGCCATCTGGTGAAGTTTCCAACCCAAAACTCAAGCAAGGGAAATTATGGTTCGGATAGTGATGTACCTGGCCACAGGAGAAAATGTCTCATCATAGTCTATCCCTTCTTTCTGTGAGAAACCACGGGCCACAAATATTGCTTTATACATTTCAATACTTCCATCAATTGCATGCTTGATTTTATAAAGCCACTTGGAAGTTATTATTGACTTCCCGTCAGGTTTAGGAACCACTTCCCACACATCATTATGCATGATGGATTTGTATTCTTCCACCATGACATCTTTCCATATTTGTTGCTTAGCAGCTTCTTCATAGGTGGAGGGTTTTGAATGACTAATGTGACTCATTTGTGCTACGTATCGTGAAGATCTTCCAGGTCTCTTTCGCTCTTTGGATGAGCCTGGTGGTGCACTATGCTTTTCTACCTCTTGCAAAATGTCTCAACACCATGCAGATCTCCTCTTAGCAGGAGGTTCATCAAAAGATATTTCTATCAGATCTACTGGCTCTTCAGGATCAAGCGGATCTACGAACTCTTCTGGCTTCTCCCTCTCAACATCTAAAAGGGGAGAATCAGAAGTCGGATCCTCCATCATGGGAGTCTCATGCTCCTCCATATATGAATCACACTGAAGTTCTTTGGAGCGCTTGAAGGCAACCTCTTCATGAAATTTTACATCTCCGTTGACTTCAATGTTTCTTTGTCTTGGAACATAGATTATGTAAGCTATGGAGGATTCACTATATCCAACAAATATTCCTTTCTTTCCAGATGGCCCCATCTTTGTCCTCTTCTCTTTTGGTACATGAATGTAGACATGACAACCAAAAATCTTCAAGTGTCCAACATCTGGTTTTTCACCAGTGAAAACCTCTTCAAGAGTCTGTTATCCCAAGATAGCATGCAGGCTTTTGTCCTGAATATAAACAGCAATGCCGAAGGCTTCTGCCCATAAGGAGGTGGGTAGATCCTGATCACACATCATGGCTTTAGCAGCCTCACATATTGTTCTGTTCTTTCTTTCAACAACCCCATTCTACTGGGGGTTGTAGGGTATAGTCAGTTGTTTTCTTATTCCTGCATCTCAATAGAAATCATTAAAGTCATGAGACTCGAACTCTCCTCCATTATCAGATCTCAAAGCATGAATGTGCTTTCTAGTCTAATTCTCAACCAGTGCTTTAAACTCTTGAAACTTGTTGAAAGTTTCACTCTTTGCCTTCAAAAAATAGATCCATGACTTGCGAGAGAAGTCATCTACGAAAAGCACATAGTACAAATAACCACTCAAGGAGGGTGCTGACATAAGACTACATAGATCGGAATGAATCAAGTCATGGATCCCTTTGGATCTTTTGGTACTACTTGGAAAACTCTTCTTGATATTCTTACCAAGAGCGCAACTTCTACAAACACTATCAAAATCAAATTTAAACATGGGCATACCTTTCACCATTTTCTACAATCCAGGTAGCGCTTTGAAATGGAGATGACCAAGCCTTCTATGCCACAGTTCACACGGACTAACTGTGTCATGGATCATGACTTGAATGAGCTTTCTAGGAACTTTGTAGAGGCCTCCCTCTCTAACTCCAATCACAGATACAAAATCCAAGTCTTCATTCTTAGGCCACAGGAGCACTTTGTTGTCCATAAAGATAACTCTGAATCCTTTATCTTCTAGAATCGAAACAGACAGGAGGTTCTTCTTCAATCCGGGACAAACAGAATTTCATCCACATGCAATACATCTCCTAAATCCAAATGAAAAGAAGTGGATCCAATACCTTGGATCGAATAGGTGGTACTATATCCAAGCTCCACCTTACAAGAAAACTTATTTTCCTTCAGATCTATGATAGCGCTCCTATATCCAATCATGTGCTTGAATGCACCATTGTCCACCAGCCATGTCTCAGCACTAGTGGTAATGGATCCAGATAGGGCTGAGACAAGATAGTACTCCTTCTTTGTCTCATGATCATCAAAAGAGTTCTTTCTTGTAGGTTCATCTTCTGTAGCAGAAGCATGAAACCTACCAGTGAACTTTCCTCTTTGCTTTGCACTGCATTCTCTTGCATAGTGACCCTTCTTATTGCAATTGAAGCATTTGACTTTAGAGTTATCAAAGTTCTTGTTATAATCATTTTCCTTTTGATGAGAGAATTTCTTGTGAGATTTCTTACCAATCTTCATCCGTGCCGCAAGAGCAAGGTTCTCTTCTTTGGAGGAAACACATTTGCTCTGGATTCGCCCTTCTTCTTGTAGACAATCATGCCACAATCTTTCAAAGTTTGGTTGCACTTCTCAACCATTCTTTGCAGCCAAGAATGTCTCCCATGAAGATGGAAGGCCATTGACAACAATTTGTATGAGATCATCATCATCGACCGTCACACCAATGCTCATGAGTTGATCTCTTACTTGAGAGATATTTGTGAAGAAGGAAGCAACAGCTTCGACCTTCTCCATCTTCAGATTTTGAAGCTTGTTCTTGAATGCTCTCTTTTGACTAGGCGCCTTCTTCTCATAAACATTTGTCAAAGTGTCGAAGCATTCCTTTGCAGTCTTCAATGGAGTAATCACGGGCATCAAATTGTCTTTCATGGAATCATAAATGATTCTCTTTGCTTTGGCTTGATTCTTCTTGAAGGTAATGCACCCTGCATTAGAAGTAGGCTCTTCAATCACACTGGATATGTATCCATCTAGATCATGCTCTTCCAGGATATTCGAGATCCTGGCCTTCCAAGTATTGAAGTTCAAAGTTCCTTCAAGATGGTCTTCCGGTCTTACTAAGATTGAAGCCATAATTCTTTAAGTACAATACACACTCAGGATCTACGTAGGCTCAAGCTTGATTGTTAAACTTAGCTCTTTCACACCCTAGTACTTGAAATCAAATAACAATCATACACATAAGCAATCACATTCTACACATGAATTTACCCTGGGGAAACCCTCTATGACTTGAGGGAGAAAACCCCAACAAAACCTTCCTAGATAGACAGCAGAGAATGTCTTTTACATCAAGCACCCCCGATGCAATTACAGAGCAAGAGAAAGATAGATATAGAAGAGAGACTCGGGAGAATAATTCTCCAATCAATCAACTCGCTAATAATAGTCACATGCACAAAAATACTTCATAGAAATTCACTCCATCCTTAG
Organism: Larix kaempferi; assembly: GCA_027924585.1. Classification (NCBI taxonomy): domain Eukaryota; kingdom Viridiplantae; phylum Streptophyta; class Pinopsida; order Pinales; family Pinaceae; genus Larix; species Larix kaempferi. Next base: position 9,125,044 of record BSBM01000380.1, on the reverse strand, counting down.
AGACATCAAACTTGCATGGAGAAGTGCGCCCCACTTCTCATGCAATGCATTAACTCACTTGTCCTGACTTCGGGATGAACTCGCCCCTTAACTGAAAGCTTGCCCACTTCATTAGGTGGCTAACTTAAGTGTCGCCATGCAAGTGTCGCAACTCAAGTGTCATCTTTTAGTTTAACATAAGTGTCATCATGCAATAACACTTAGTTAACTAGATCTTCTTTGTTATCACTTAGTCAACTCTCTTAATTGAAACCTTTCTTGTTAACATCACTGTAGTGATCAATTTGAGTTCTCCTTTGATTGACTGAAGTCTTCTTTTTTAATATCACTAAAGTTTAACAATTCAAATTCTTTCTTAATTAATTCTTTATGTGCAATTCAAATTCTCTCATATCTTATCACATCTTATCTTTATCTCTTGTCTTATTTGCATGGTCCACATGTGCCAACTTAATTATCATATCAAATATACTAAGGAGATTTTCCCAATGATGTGATCATATTGTTCTACTATCGTTCCAAGTGGTTATATGCTAAAGTAATTCGCTCTAGAGGTGGTCAATCTCTAGAGTAGACTTAATGGCTCAACCATGGTTAGTAGTACATCACACACCATACATGCTTCGACATGCAAAGCATCACCTCAACACATGAGGATCTGTCTTGACACACAAGACCTTAGAATTGACTAGCAAGACTGTACAACATCATCACTTTGACATACAAAGCACTTGCCTCAACACGTGAAGCTTAACCATTCTTGAGTCCAACTCAAGATTCTTCTCCAAGTTTCTTGAGTCCAACTCAAGCTCCTATAAGGCACTACCTCGACACACGAGGCTCAATCTTGACACACAAGATTGACTTGGAGAATGACTCATGATGTTGTAACTTTAACATAAACTATAGTATAAATATCTGCAATATCTTAGTTCAATGCATTTGTGATTTGTCTTCCATTTTGTGTTTCTTCTTTACCTAAAGTCAAAGTGCTCCTGTCAGGTCATCTTATTTATCTACCTATCTACCTATTTGTCCCTCTCCAGCCTTCTACCTACCAATATATATTTCTATACCTGTCTATCAATTGACCTGTCTATCCTATCTGTCTATATACCTATTTATCTAGACTATATCTTCCTACCTACCTTATGCATAGCTATCTATCTATATAGATGATCATTATTGTAAGCTTCAGCTATGATCATTATTGCAAAGAAAACATTTTGCAAAAAAATGCACAGGTAAACAATTCAATCATCATCTGACTTTAACACAGAGCCATAGCTTTAAGTATACTTCAACACTTTTATCTCATGGATTGATGTCTTGATAAAATGAACATGTATTGCAAGCATCAAGTATAGCTCCACATCTTTCTATAACGAAGCAACTTCTCTTAGTTGCATGCAATCAAATTCAAAGATGAACAACCAGATTAAAAAAATAATAAGGGTATAAAATTTTCAAAACTAAAAATTTAATAGAGTGAGACAGGAGACAAGGTTTTCTGATTTCAAAAATCAATTTATGGTTCTTGCCAAATTATCCTATTTATTATTTCTTATTCCCTGCTTCTTCTGTTTTTCACATAACTTACCCATCCCTATCAGCACTTCTGAGTATTTCTCCTCCGTGAATCCCTATTCATGTCAGCCACCCTATCCTATATAACCTCTTGATTTATGTTTGTATATAGTACAAAGGGGGCTGTAGAGGAGAAAAATGATATAATTTCCAGAAATACCACCTTAAAATCCCTGTTCCGCATCCAACATCCATAACCACAGCTCGATTAAAAAGAGAAGGGTTGTTTAAAATAGCTCCCTTGTATGCATCCATCCGTACCTGAAAAAGCAACAAAGGTTTGGCAATCAAACATTTCTCTAACTATAAAAACCATAGCATTGAGTTATGCAATGACAACTACAAGACAGATTACAAGTGAATATTTTAAGCTCGCTAACCAGATTCCTTCATCTAGATTCAATTGCCTGACAATAACGTTTGAAACCCATGATAACTTGAACATGCCAGCATGCTTCAAGTATCTGATATTGAAGGTTAATCTCCCGTGGAGTCTCTTTTTCTATAAACACTTTCGATGTGCTGAATTTTATATGTTTTTTTTTCCTTTTTTCTGTTTCTATTACCTGGGTCAGGCTGCTGCTTTGAAGAAGAAAAGGATTCTAAATAACAGAAAAAGAAGTAAAAAAACTAAGCATAACAAACAGCCTTTTAATTTTAAATGTTACAAAATTCTAGAAAACAGTGAAAATTGACATCAAAAAAGAAATCCATACTTTACCTGATCACTAAGCATTTCCCTGTGAATTGCAAACCGACTATAAGCACCAAAGTAACTCTCATTGATGTTCTTAATTTCCTTTTCTGCCACATTTGAAAAAGTTACTTTGGATCTTTTATCTTTTGTCTTCACGAGAGAAGACTGTCTAGAAGTCTCCTCTACTGTGATGACACCATTGGACTTATTATTAATTGTCTTAAGACCATACACTTCTTTTATATTATTAGCTGCACCAGGACCTGTAGTTCTGCTAGCTGACTCTGTTGTGCCAAGATTAGTAGAAGCTAAATCTGAGAGTTCACCATCATCATCATCATCGGTCAAACTGTCAACCAAACTTTGTATGTCTTTCAAGCAAGTGCCTCCAAGTTCTCTTAGTAATTCCTCTTTGTCAATCACATCATCACCATTGATGTTCTCCATGGTGTCTTCCCCTTCCTCTTCAAAGCTGTACAGCATGGAATCATCTTGCAAGAAGGGAGCAAGATATTTGTCGTCCTGCCAGATAAATCCACCATCTCTGCTATGATGTGAATCTGAGGTGAAGCTAGAATGGTTGGATGTTTGTATGTGCTTAAGAAGAGCTTCATTGGACTCTTGGACTGAGCCACAGCTCCAACATCTATTTTCTGCCACCTAAGAAGGAAAAAAAGGCTTATATCAAAAATTTGATCTCAGTTCAACATCAGGCCATCCATTCATTTGTTTAAATAATGCAAAATACAGAATGCAGCTTAAAAACTACTTGAAAAATGAGCATGACAAAACATAAGAAAGGAATGGAGTACTAAACTGGTATCAAATAACACAGAATGAAGCCTTAAAATTTGTTTGGTTGCCACCCAACTGGTGATTCACATTTCAAAGGATGGATTTGGTTGCTTAGTTCAGTATTAGTTTGTGTGTGTGGAACATGTTCTCCATAATGAAAATAACATTCACAGTTCACACATCCATAAGTTATGATGGAAGCATTTGCACCAAAAAAAATTGAAAATTTATATTTTCATAGAACATGTACAGGCTCTCCCTCAGCCAGGATTTTGGCTTGTTGGAGAAATGATCAAATTATACACTTCATTTTATTTCTTTTCCTCGGCCCTTTGCAAAGTTGTTTGCCTCTGATTCTCAAATCCCCCTCTCTGTGGAGTTAGATCACAAAATAATCTTGAATGGTAGTGGCAATTACAGAACCGTCAGCCCATCTATGAAGATCAGCTCACCTTCTTTGTCTCCTTGCTACTTACGTATGTTTGCTACCCACACTCTCATACTGCGGACCTGTGATTTCCATGAAGTTAAGTTATGATAATCTGCTTCTCTGTAGACTGTTTCTGCTCTGTGTCTATATGGAGTGTGAGAACGCACAGATTGTGTCTTTTTTACTCTGATTTAATATGGTATCAGAGCAGGTTGGCGCTAGCTTCCTCCATCCTTTTTGACAACCTTGGTGTTCAGATCTGTTTTTTTTCTGAGCATTTCTACAAGATCTGCTCTGCTCTCTGCTGTGGGCATCTCTGTTTAGAGGCTGCAGCTCGTGGCCATCATCAGTTGCAGTTCTGGTGAATATTTGACCTTTTCTCTTTGGCACCTTTCATTCTCTTATGGCTGATAAGTTGCCAATGTCTGTCTTAACTCCTCACAACTATTTCACATGGAAATCTGCCATGGTTGTTTTATTACGGAGTAAAGGTCTATATAGGGTTACCACTGGTACAGAAAAAGAACCCACTCAAAATATTGAAAAACCTAAATGGCAAAATCGTTCTGATGAAGCATTAGGTTTAATCTGTCTTTCTCTTTCACCTGAACTTTTGTTTCATCTTGAAGGCATAGACACTCCTCATAAAGCATGGGAGCAACTTGAACAACTGTTTGGTAAAACGAATGCAATTCATGGTCATCAACTGGAAAATGAATCATCAGTCTCAATAATAATAATTTTGATACTATTCAGGATTTCATTTCCAAGTTCAAATCCCTTGGGCTTCAATTAAAAGACTGTAACTGGAGAAAGATGATGAACAACTCATTTATGCAGTGCTGTCTAAGTTAGGAGAGTCCTATTCTATGTCTGTTTCCATATTTTTTTCAACTAGGGATGCCTTGGGTCAAGCTTTTGTGATGACTTCTTTTAATTCTTTTGCTGAACAACTTACTCATGAGCAGGATAAGCTCATTCAAATTGGTTCTCTTAGCTCAAATTCTAAGTCTCATGCTTTAGTAGCTAGTTCACCTTCCAATTCAAGGATTCCATATAAAAAGACATCTAAAAGGAAACAAACTCAAAACACAAAGCAATGTAACTCTTCAAAGCAGTGTAAGTTAGATTATAATGGGAAGAAAAGTCCTCCTAAATACATTCTGTGGAAAACAAGGTCATTTAGAATCTCGTTGCTTCAAGAAATTTACTGTCTTGTCTTCAGAAATGAAGAAACACAACATAAATGTAAATGTATCTTCTCCTAGCAATGATACAGAGAATGGTAAAGCTCTCTCTGCTACAGCAGGGTTCTCATCTTCCAAAACTGAATAGATATTTGATTCTGGAGCAACCCATCACATGGCTGCACATAAGAATTTGTTTGCCTCCATTAATCCATGCAATACTGAGCATATTTCTTACGGGCAACTCTTCACCTCTGGCTATTAAAGGGCAAGGTTCTATTAAAATGATAGATGGCATGATTGACAATGTTCTATGTGTTCCCGACCTTTCAGCTAACTTGCCTCTCAGTTTATCAGAAGATTGCAAATTCTGGTTCAGGGCAGACAGTCTTGTTGACTCCAAATTCTGTGATTGTTCATGAAATTGAAGATCCTTCACAAATTGTTGCCATAGGGAAAGCAGATCATCATGCATGCTTGTTCTCATTTTCTCATTGTAGTGTTGGAATCCCATACCAATGTATTACTTGCTCACTCAAACAAGTTAAGTAGATTATGGCATGAACAATTTGGTCACTTAAACTATCGCTATCTTCAAAAACTCAATAAGGAAAACATGGTCAGTGATCTTCCGCCTATCTCCTTTTCTCAGTGTTTGCATAGGGTGTATTCTTAGCAAGCATCCTCAAGATAGTTTTAATAAAGGAAAATCTTGGAGAGCCTCCTAAGTTCTTCAACTTGTTCACAGTGCGTTTCAGGCCCTTTTCCTGGCTTGTCTTTTCAAAGGGCTCATTATTTGCTTACATTCATCGATGACTATTCCAGACATACTTGTGTCTACTTTCTGAAAAATAAAAGTGAGGCTTTTGACACTTTTCTTGTGTTCAAAACCTTAGTGAAAATCAATCTGGAAAGTCCATCAAATGTTTGCGGACAGACAATAGGGGTGAATACATCAACAACAGATTTAAAGACTATTGTGCCACTGAAGGTATTTAGCTGCAACATACAGTACCTTACTCTCCACAACAAAATGGTGCCGCTGAAAGGAAGAACCGTACCTTGAAAGAGATGGCAAATTGTATGATTCATTCAAGAGGTCTCGGTCCACAGTTTTGGTTTGAAGCAATAAATTGTGCCAACTATGTTCAAAATCGTACACCTCACAAAGTTGTTCAAGGGGTGACACCAGAAGAAGTTTGAAGTGGACATAAACCCTCTGCTGGCCATCTCAGAGTCTTTGGGAGCAATGCTTGGGCACACATTCCCAAAGAAAAAGCTGAAAAACAAAGGGCAATGGACATACAAAGTATGCCTTGCATCTTTGTTGGCTACCCGGAGTGTTCGATTTGATGAGCATCCTCCTCCGCATATTGCATCTTCATATGATGTTCCCTCTTTTGATTTGGCTTCTCATGCTAATGATAGTGATCTTGAAGAACAATGTGATGTAGTTATTGGGGCCAAAGAAGAACTAGGTCCTCTCTTCAAAAGACTCCTAGATCATTTATGGCCAGCTCTTCAAATCCAAAGGATTTTCATGAGGCCCATGGTATTGGAGAGTGGGACACCGCTATGGAAGATGAGCATAATTCCTTGTTGAAAAATAACACTTGGGACTTATTCCCTCTTCGCAAAAAAATGGTTTGGTGCAAGTGGGTATATCGTACCGAATAAGCAGTGGATGGTACTGTAGACAAATATAAGGCTCGACTGGTTGCTAAAGATTTTTCTCAAGTAGAGGGCATTGACCTGAAACACTTGCACCCATGGCTAAAATGAAGTCTATTCACCTTGTTCTCTTTAACACTGCATCTCATAAGTGGACAGTACACCCAATGGATGTCAAAGGTGCCTTTCTTCATGTAGATTTGCAAGGAGAGATATACATGGAGCAAACTCCTGGATTTATCCAAGACTCTTCGCTTGTGTGCAGGCTTAAAAAATCCTTGTATGGTCTCAAACAAGCCCCTAGGGCTTGGTATGAGAAGATGGATTCTTTTCTTCTCTCTTTAGGATTTTCTCGCTGCCTCTCTGACTCAAATGTCTATATTTTGCAACAAGATGGTGAACTTCTCCTCCTTGTTCTCTATATGGATGATCTCATTCTCACTAGGAGTTCACCTCCCTTGATTGACCATGTGAAGTCTGCTCTTCATCAGCAGTTCGATATGACAGATTTAGGGCTGCTTCACTTCTTTCTTGGTTTGCAGATCATTCAATCTACATCTGGGATAGGTCTCTCTCAGCCCAAGTATGCCTTGGATCTTTTGAGCAGATTTCATATGTTGGATTGCAAATCTGTCACCACGCTATTTTTATCAGGAGTCAAGTTGTCAGCCAAGTGTTCCACTCCTTTGGTTGATACCACTTTGTATCGGCAGCTTGTTGGCAGCCTCTTGTACTTGACTCACACTCATCCCAATATCTCCTATGCAGTTGGATTAGTTTCTTGGTTCATACAGGAACCAGATGAGCTCCATTGGAAAGCCACAAAGCGGATTCTTTGAATCATCGTTACATTAGAGGGACCCAGACATATGGAATTCAGTATTCATGTAATGGTAATACAGATTTTGTGGGTTATACTGACTCTGATTGTGCTAGTGATGCTGATGACAGCAGGTCCATTTCTGGCTATATCTTCCATCTTGGTTCTGGCCCTGTTGTTTGGTCCAGCAAGAAACAGGCAGCGATTGCCCTTTCTTCTACAGAATCAGAGTACCACAGTGCTGTTAATGCTGCCACTATTTGGTTTCGACAGGTTTTATCTGAGTTCAATTTACAGCAGGTGCAGCCCACTGTAATTTGGTGCGATAATCAGAGTGTTATCCACATTTCTAGGGAGCCTGTGGAGAATCAACACACCAAATATATAGAAGTCCACATGCACTACATCAGACAGTTGATTCATGATCAGACTATTGATCTGTAGACTGTAGTACTGTCGCACTGATTTGCAGGTAGCTAACATCTTCACTAAACCTTTCGCATTGCCTCGATATGTTCATCTTTGTGCCTTTCGAATATGTTCAGCTTTGTGCCTTGCTTGGAGTGAAGGACATCTTTCTTGGGGTAGTCTCAGTCCTTTTTTTTTCTAATTTCTTATCTATTTGTACATGGGTATCTATCATGGCCTCATAGCCAGGAACCCCTTCTTGTTGCCTCCCTAAGTTTTGCTTAAGAGGGGTGTTAGTGTACTATTGACAGGTGTAAGCTCACGTAGGTAAGTAATCACCTCGGTTCGTAAGCTTATCTACTGTTATTTCTTACTGGGCCTCCGGCTTGTTTTACTTAGCCTTATTTGTATGTTCATATATAGCAGATTTAATATAGAGAAGTGGGAATTGTTCTGTTCCGGACTCTGCTTCTCTGTAAACTGTTACTGCTCTGTGTCTGTATGGAATATAAGAACGCACAATTTCTGCCTCTTTTACTCTGATTTAACACTCGGGGAGCTTTTGACTTTGTTAGCGATTTTCTATGATATGATTTTGAATTTTTTACACTTTCCCCCATTTTGTTAAATGATGTGGACCAAAAACGGCCGGTTAGAATTGCATTTGACAGGCATCTAATTTACTGGGGAAAAGTGAAGTAACGTTACCTCGGAACGCAAATAATTGATGAGTTTGAAGGAGCCATAGAAGTCAAGAGCAAGAGTTTTTTTGAGCTTGGGGAAATCAAATGCATGGTCGGAGGTGCAATGGCTGAAGACGGCATCAGATGAATCAAAACGCCGATTGCAGAACAGACAGAGATATTGCTGAGAAGACTCGTCACTACCATCATCGTCATTCCAATCCCCCCACCCACCTGCGTCGTCATTTACCACCTCTTCGTCGTCGTCATCTTCATCATGGAATCTGGGATCCCTTCGAGTTACAGCCATATCCAACATCGACCTTGAACCCTAAACCCTCCCTGCTCTGTAGCCAACCCTTGTATAAATCTTTAGCGATTTAGCTCACATCATTTTGTTTTCGACTTTGCTCTCAAAGCCGTATTTTAAGTTGATGTGTCTACGGGATTTTTCAAACCCTAAAAAGTTAACACGGATTTTGTAAAGTCGGGAGGAGAGTTTCTTAGGGTTGAAAGGCTCCTAAGAAAGAATGATGAGTCAACATCGAGATTTGGATGCTGTCCATCCAAGTTTTTTATTATTTATATTGTGATTCTTTTTTTTTCAGACGAAAAAAACAGCTTTCATATTAATGATAAAAGCTGACCATAAGACGTGATCTTACATATAGATTTCAGAGAGACTCTCTTATCAGTAAATCCTAAGTCCCCAAAAATATGTCATAGACTAACATACCACTATATCTTATGAACTAGTCTCATGTATTCATAACTATACATATAAAACAGTTTTCACCTCCATAAGTAGCAGGAGCATGCCGAGGGACAAAACAGCATTTATCCAGTACCGAACTTAGTGAATATGCGGTCATAAACTTAACCAAAAAACAGTTCAAATGTCTTTATAAGAACTCCATCATGAAACTCTTCACACTTCAGCGATCGAGTCATATCCCCCAACGCCCTTCTGGACAGCCCGTCAGCAACTCCATTGAGTTCCCTGAAAATATGCTTAAAATGGATATTCTTGAACGACTTCAGCAGCACCTGAGTACGCTGCATCCACTGAATCAGTTGCAAAGAGTGTATACTACAGCCAGCACCAGCCCAGTCCATAACACATTTGGAATCACCAAAAATCCAAAGAGCATCAATACCCCTTGAATGTGCAAAAAAGAGAAAAGCCCAGAGAGCAATCAATTCCGCCCGGGTGTTGGTTCCAGATCCGGCCGCTAGATGAAGATGGTACGAGAGAGATGGACTGATAATAAGTTGAGCACCCGCGCCACACCTCCCATTCGGCGCAGCACCATCGAAGAACCCCCGAGGAAAAGGGTAGTCCGCCAAGTCTTGATCATTCTAAATAAATGATAATAGAGAAGGAACCATGTTCGTAGAAACAATGTATGCATGTTCACACATTCATGTCAATCTAGGAAGTGACTTAACAACACCATTCAAAACTTATGATTCAAACCTTGTCCATATTTTTCGTATTTGCATATATCTTTAAAGATAAAAGGGGAGTAAGTTATTTGTATAGTAAAAATATTTTCTATCATAAAAAAAATTTTAAATTAATAAATCATCAAAAAAATTATTAAAGTTTTGGATTGATGAGAACTCTAACTTCTTATATCATCGTATTTCAGCAATTAAAAGGAAGTTTGCTATAGGATTGATGATTTTGAGTAAAAGGCCTAGTTGCAATGACCACAAGCATGGATTGTGGACTCATAAACAAATAATTCCATTTGCACACAAGATCAAATTCACAGTTCTATAGTGTAAGATAGACTATTATGAGAAATGCATTTTGAAGGAATGTTAGTTTCGATGGGAGGAGGGCTAAGGTTTATGAAGAATGAAGATAGTTTTGTGGTTTTAAGATACTAGATTGGGCACTAAGGAAACTATGTGGTCATCAAGTTTATCAAATGGATGCAATGGGGATCATTTTCTTACAAGTAGTTTATAATCTCAATCCTATGGTTTAGGTGGTAAAGTAGATATGAAGGCTTATGTGTCAGAGTCGTTAGGTCTAAGTTGTGGGAGTAATGGCAAGAGTTGGTACGATGCCAAGTGTGATGGCTTTTGCATGGTGGATAGATTAGGTGTCTTTAAAGATGGTATAGGGACATTTTGTCTGGAAAGCTCTATATTGACTTGGGGTTCACTTCTATTCTTTGGCCATTGTTTGTCTCCTTCGGAGGAAGGGTTTTCTAGTAATGAGTTACATTCTAGACTAGAACCGAATGATCAACCAGAAGGTGTATTGAATGACATTTGTGATGGTGGGTCAAATTCCAGGGTTTTTGTGACGTCCTCATCCATCATTCTGACCAACAAAGGGTGACATGAATGGATTATGGGCTTCTAAATTTCGTCGAATGGCCATATTACGAATTTATAAACATTTCAAATGTGTGTGCAAATGCATAAATAAAAATACAACAGAAATAACTCTATCCAGACACACAACACATGCATTTACAAGCATAATAATAAAATCATTGCACATCAAATGCAAAGAGTATACTTATCTTTAAACAAATAAGATCCAAGCAACTGGTTGTGTAAGAGCGATTTTCCACCCAACCATAAGCATTATGTCCAACATATACTATTTATGCTGAGAGGCCACCCCCGAGCTCAGCTATGAGGCTACCATGGCGAAGGACACACCTACAGGATTCTCTCTCTCAACCCAAAACTCATTCTGGTCTCTATGCTCATACAAAGCTCTACATGGATCTCACTTAGCCATCACATCCTTGGCTCCAACAATACCTACCCCACACAACACCCTTCTAGGGTCAGGCATCCCCATCACCGATCCACGACTCTCTCGGGCAATCCATCTTGCCACGTGCTTACTAGTGTATGCATAGGAGTTCAACATGTTATATCTTGTTGGAGAACCACCTGTAGCCTTAATTCATGGCTTCTCAAGCATGCAAAAGTAGCAAAACTCACTGGGTAAAGGTTCCTAACCTGCCCAACATCAATGCTCACCTACAACCATCTCTTTTCCATTCAAATCCACAAATTTGGTTCCAAATTCGAATTTTTGGGTTATACACACTCTAGTAATTGGTAATGGTATGAAGAACACGAAGGAGAGACTCTACATAGTGTAGAAATTTGCATGATAATGGAAAATGAGTGAATGACTCCAAAAGATAGGAGGTAAAGGTGACAAGACAAGTGACATAACTTCTGACCATAAAATAAAAGGACCCTTACAAATGTCATAGAAGGATATATATCCCATGTTTTTATAACTACATGAGAGGACTTTCCCCACCAACCTCACACATGCATTCAATGATTGGATTTAATAGTCAAAATGAATTAATTAACTCATTTAAAGCGCATGGCAACAATTAGATCAATTCCAAGGTTGACACTTAGTAGTAGAGGATTTAATCTCCCATAGGCCCCCTTTCCTCTTCCCCTCTAGTGGAATCATAGCCCGTCTAGTACTCTTTATACAGCCATCTTGGATCATTTTATTATTTTCCAACATAATGTTTACATATATTTCAACTTAGCATGACAAGTCAACCATATGATCCAATTAAAAATATTTGCATCATACATGCCCATTCATTCACTAGTCGGGCCTTGGCTTTGAGCTCCGCACTAGGAATCCATACTAACATATTTACATCATTTACATAATTTTGATCAAATACATTCCAAGTCAAAACTAGGGGTAATATAATCCCCTCCCCCCTGGAATAACATTGTCCTCGGTGTTTGCTCAAAATTAGAACAAAAATGGATATGCCTCTCCCATGGCATCCTCCAACTCCTATGTAGCCTCATTAGATCCAAAGTGGTTCCATTGCACCTTTACCTGTCCGTTGGCTCGATTTTGGAGCAATGTTACCTTCCTGTTGAGGATGCAATATAGTGGCTCAGTTTGGAACTCTCCCTCGGGTTCCACCTAAATCACATCCCAATCAATCACGTGGTTAGGATCATGTACATATTTCTTAAGCAAAGAAACATGAAAAACATTATGAGCTCTAGTGTTAGTTGGCTCTATCCTCTTAAGCACTTCAAATGTCCCATGATATCTCAGTGAGAGCTTGGCACAACTTCCAAGCTTCAAGGATCTTTTCCTTGGCCTCACTCGGAGGTAAACATGATCCCCAACATCGAATTCCCTATACACTTTGTTCTTGTATGCACAACTTTTCTACCTATCTTGGGTTGCCTTTAAATTTTGCCTAATATTTACAACCTCTTATTTCATTTCCTTAAGCAATTTTGCCCCAAGTACAATTATGTTCACCAGATTATCCCAGGTCACTGGTGTCCTACACCTTCTTCCATACAAAGCTTCAATTGGACTCATTCCCAACGATGCTCGTTGCTCATTGTTATATGCAAACTCTACCAAGTGTAAATAATCTTCCCACTTGGATGGTTTATCCATCACATACATGCATAGCATATCTTCAAGCACTTGATTTACTCTTTATGTTTGTCCATTTGTCTATGGATGGCAGGTAGCACTAAAATTCAGCTATGTACCCAAATCTAAAAAAGACTTTTCCATAAATTTGAAGAAAAATTTGTATCACAGTCGAATACAGTTTCTCCAGGTAACCCGTGCAATTTGAATATTTATTTCACAAATATCGTTGCTATCCCGTCAGCCTTGTAAGTAGATTTAACTAGAATAAAGCGTGCTTCCTTAGATAATTTATCCACCACAACCATGATGGAATCATGTTGTGCCATTAGTAACCCCGTAATAAAATCCACACTTACCACTTCCCATTTCCATTTTGGAATTGGTAAAGGATGCAATAAACTTGTTGAGTGTTGATGCTCAACCTTCACTTGTTGGCATTTCATACATTTTGAAATGTACTAAGCAATATTCATATTCATTCTTGGCCAAAAATATTTTTTCCTAGTTGTAGCCAAAATATGGCATTTTATGGATTTCATCCATAATAATTCTCCTCAAGCTAGCCACATTTGGAATATAAATTTTGTTTTTATAGGTAAGAACTCCATCATCCTCCAAATAATAACCTCCATATCTCTTTTCCAAATTATGTTGTTGTAATTTATCTTTTATTTGCACATACAACTCATCTTCAGAAGAAAAATGAACAATTTGCTACCTCAAATCTGATCGATAAATGTCAATGGTTGCCACATGCATTGCATGTAATTTATGTTGAATGCATCAACCTCTTTATTTTCTCTCTTTTATTTGTTTGATCTCAAAATCAAATTCACATAAAAATTCTAGCCATCTAGCTTGCATAACATTTAGTGTTGGTTGCTCAAATAAATATTTCAAACCACATCGGTCTTTCATAAGATCAATTTTTCTGCCTATCAAATAGTGCCTCCACATCTTCAAAGCATGCATTATGGCAAAAAGCTCCAAATAATGGGTAACATAATTGTTTTCATGCTCTTTTAGTTTCCTTGACTCATAACATACCACATGATTGTCTTGCATAAGAACTCCTCCAATTCCATGTTTGCATGCATCTATACACACCACTAGAGATTCCTTAGTTGATTGTTACTCGCTTCTTATTTTTGCCAATCGGGAAAGGTTGCAGCCGTGATAGCAGTTTGCAGGTGGCTTGTACTGTGTCATTAAGTTTTTCCAAACTTAAGACTGGAAATATGCGGTTTTTCTTTTTATGTGTTTTAATCCACTTCTCAGGGTTTGGAAGCTTGAAATTTTTTGAGTTCTTTACATTTTTATTTTTTAAAATTTATTAGGGGTTTTGGTTCAGATGCTCTTGGTGTGGTAGCTTAAGATTTAGATTTTAGCTAATCAGTTACTAGGGTTTCTAAGTGAGGGTTTCCTTGTGTATGGAGACGAAATTGCAGAGTGTTTCATGGAAATCAATGGCGGAGGCTTACTGGAGAGATGGCCGCTCAATAAGGATTCCTACTTCAACCAAGTGTGCTCGTGGTAAGTCTCTTTAGATCCGTGTTTTCCTGGTTTCTTTCTACTTTTTTGTTTCATTTAAGGGACGGTTTGCTTGATTATTATTGTTTTTGTGTTATTTAAATGTTTTAAATGATGAGAAGTCGTATTAGAGGAAATAACCTCGAAGTTGCAGGCTGTAGTTTGTGAGAAGCATGATGTTTTCATGTTGTCTTCTGGCAAAATTGCTAACTTTTACACACGGCCTCAACTCTTTTTTGACCTTGCTATTTGTACTTTAGAAGGGAATCTGGATGGACAACTTAATGATCCATCTGCATAGTACCTAAGTTCCATTATCAATTGAGTGATTATTGTTACTAGCAAATTCGAGCATTATTGCTTTTTTTAGCTTAGAAGTGTGATTATTTGCTTTGGTGGTATAAACGAATATGTGTTGTTATACATGAAATTCAGTTCAACCCACATCGGATATGCTTGTACATTCAATATCTATGTTTTAGTATTTTTTTTCAATCTTCTCAATGTGGGCATGCAAATGGCTTTTGTGGAATGCTTTTTTTTGGTATGTGCAATACAATTATTATGAAAGGGCACACTTGTATTTCTTAGAGCAACTGTTGTAGGAATCATTGTGAGAGTTGTGACTTCGGTGTGGTTGTGAAGAAAGGAAAAGGCCTTATCTGTGAGGGTGCACTCACCATTTGGGGAAAGGAGGGGTGTAGTCATTAGTCAAGTGAAGACCAATACTACTACCATTGTGTCCAAGGAAGGAGCTGGGGTACTATTTGGAGAACGTTGGGTTAACTCCCACTCATTAGCCACACAATAATTCTTTGCAGATTAGTACAACGGAATTGATTGAAGGAAAGACTTGTGCTCCACACAATGTGGGAAAATAATCTCCAGTTTCTTCTATGTGCAATCACTTGGTTTATTTAGTGGAAAATCTATTTTGAGGATGCAAAAATATGAAGAAAAAAAAGGTTATTTTCCTAAATCAACCATTGGCACAGGAAATCGATTTCTCTATTGGGGAATGAGAATACCTTCTTTAGAGGAATGGAATTCCTATTGGAGGACCCGTGTTTGGTATAAAAAAGGGAAAATAAATATTTTTTTCAAAATGAATCTGAGTGTTGGGGAAGTGGGAACGATTTGGCATTCTGGTGAAGGCAAAGAATGCATGGACCAAAACAAAAAGTTTCACTCAAGGAATAGTATGGACAAAACAAGCAAATTGATAAGGCAACGCCTAAGAACTCCTTGGAATAGAAATTTACTTGATAACATATATTGTTTCTCCAGTAGAATAGTGTTGGTATAAATGTTAAATTTCATGGTTCGATAACACAATTTTGTTTTGTGATGTCGGCATGAGTCTAAACAAAACTCAAGGTCTACATAAGAAGGGCATGAACAAATTCCTCACAGGTAACAAACTACAATTTAAAAAACCCTATCCTAGAGCTTCAATGGATTTATGATGTATCGATTGCATTCACTGGCTTGAAGGTGAACTGGTGTTTTTTATCAACATTGAATCGTGCTACAAGAGGATCTCCACTGCTGCTACTACATAGTCGCATCATTGTTCCAGTTAATAGTTAGAGAGATCACACTCACATTCTGAAAATATTGGCATTAGGAGGAACATTCAATTTGGGACATCTTATCATTCACTATACAAACTATATTCTGCTCCAAAAGGGACTGCGATTTAAATCTCATATTATTCAATGGTGTAGATTCATGCATAGACAAGAATATATCAGTCCACAAAGAAAGCTTCCATCGAAACTTGACGTCCTTGCTTAAGGAGACTTCCAATCATATTGATTGTTACGGTAGCTGCCTGAAGTACCGAGATCGTTCAACAATTTGTTTCCACCCAATTCATGTTGAAGATTGAAATTAGGATCTTATATTGTAAGATTTTGAGGTATAGAAGGTATATTGGCTCCCCCACTTAATGTCACAATATTATTAGCCATGCCTATATTATTGGATCTGATACCATTTACTGAAATAGACATTGAGCCAATTCCCCTGGGTTGTTGAAATCAGCACTTACTTAGTTAGGCAAACAATTTCTATCCAAGCCATTTACACCTTTAAGCGTTGTAAACCCATTACTAGTTGGGACCAATCCATTTAAATTCTTCATGTCACTCCCTATGCCATTATTAACACATAAGCTGTCTCTTGTATTAGTGCCCCCAACACTTGGATGGAAAGGCATTCCTCCATTAAGTTGAGATGACATCATCATCTCTTGTATAATGTGTTGAATAGAACTTTCTGAATCACTCCGACTAAGATTAGTATTTGGCAAAGGATGTTGTTGCAAACAGCTAGATGTTGCACTAATAGGAGCCAACTGAATAGACATAGATGTTAAGCTAGAAGTAGCAGAAGCTTGTACAAAATTTGAAACAGATGTACCTAAATTTGCGAAAGATGGTGTAGAGTGGAGTTGTGACTGCTGGACAAAGTTTGAGGACCCAATGGGAGGAACTTGAATAGTGCTTTTGAAAGAAGTTGTAACACCACTTAAGAGACTACTCTGCCTGGAGTTCATAGAGTTATGGTGGAGAAGTCCTGTTATGGTGCCTGGAGAGCTTGTATTGGAGGTTGTATAGACTAAATTGTTTACACTATTAATGAAATTATTTGGAATAAGCTTCATAGTTTTAGCCTGACTTGCACTTTGTTCATTGCTCAATGCATGCGAACCATTATGTTCTTGTGATTGTGCCTCCCGATTTTGTAGCCCAAGAGATCTTGGAGTTTGACAAGGAAAATTGTTCAAGATTTCTGCATCAAAGCACAAAAATTGGACAATAAATAATCAGTATACACTTTTTTTAAATAATTAGTAGACACTTTTTTTAATTTTAGACTACATCTGTTATGATACTCGATGACACTATTTCAAATTGTTAAAATAAATTGCAATGGAATGAGCATGGTTTACTATAAAATGAGATACTAAGCCATAAATTTAATGGAAAAATGAATGATAAGAAAAGAAAATGAAACTACTAGAATAAGTACAACTGCTATACTGAGTCTCAAACAAGAAAACCCAAATGAAGATATATTGGGTGAGATTTTTTATAAGAAAAATAACTAGCAAACTATAGAATACATACCACCAAAATGTGCTCCAATCCAAGTCATCGATGTAACATTCAGAAAGAAGTGATGCACGTGTGGTTGTTGCAGACAAGCACAACATGCATTTTTTCCATGGTGTCATATGAAAGATAAGGTGGCTCACAGCCAAGATCACATGAGGTGGGATATGCAACAAATTGCCTTTTTCTTAGGTTGAAACATTACCACGAACTATTAATATATATAGAACTCATGTCAAAATAATACCACCTACAATTCCACACAATGATGAACGAGGGAAACACTTCACATTTATGATGTTTTCCTGGAGCATTATTTGAATCTCGGACACAATCATCATAAATGAAGACATGGTTTTGTTACTATCTATGGAACATGCGATCGTTGGTGCAAGGCATGACACTAGTACAAAATGAGATATAAGTGACTAGGCAACCAAAAATTTCGTCGCCACAATTTTTCCAAGGGATAAATGACCAAGCTTGATCAATTTTAAGTGGGCCAACTAAAAACAACTAAGATAAATGACTAATTTGGTCACGAGATAAAATATACAGCCAGATAACAAGTAACTAAACAAAAAATGACCACATAACAATAACATTAAGAATATGAATTGGTCGTTTATTTGGCCATTTTTATTTGTGTCACTCCGACAATGAAAAATTACAATTTTGACAATGAATTTGTACAATTTATTAAATTTTAACACTGCAGATGGATTCATAGACCCCCTCTAGGGGATCGGGGTCTATGAATCCATCTGCAGTGTTAAAATTTAGTAAATTGTAACATTGTAGATGGATTCGGAGACACAAACGATCATGTAATTGTGTCAGTCGACGACAATGGTAAAAACTTATAATTTTGACAATGAATTACAATTTTTGACCATTGCCGTCGAGTGACACAATTTACATGATCACTCATGTCTTTAAATCCATTTACAATGTTATAATTTACTAAATTGTAACACTATAGATGGATTTAGAGACCCCCTAGAAAGGGGTCTTTGAATCTATCTGTAGTGTTAAAATTAATTTAGTAAATTGTAGACCCCCTCATGTGTCATAGCTTGACAATTGACACCAAATTAGTGTTACCGATCATGACGACGTCTTAGTGAGACACCAAATTGATGATGTGTCGACTAACGTTCTAGGGGGGTCTCTATATCCATATGTAGTGTTAAAATTTAGTAAATTGTAACATTGTAGATGGATTTAGAGATACGAGTGATCATGTAAATATATTGTGTCACTCAACGGCAATGGAAAATTACAATTTTGACAATTAATTTGTACAAATTTACTAAATTTTAACACTGCAGATGGATTCAGAGACCCCCCATATGAAACATTAAAATTTAGTAAAATTGTAACACTGTAGATGGATTCAAAGACCCCATGTGTCACTCGGAAGCAATTGCACCCCCAGTGTCACTCAACAATGAAAAATTGCAATTGTTGTCGAGTAACATAGGGGGTCTATGAATCCATCTATAGTGTAACAATTTGACTAAATTTTAACACTACAGATGGATTCAGAGACCCCATTATAGAGAATCCATCCACAATGTTAAAATTTAGCAAATTGTAATAACAATTTGTCAAAATTGCAATTTTTCATTGCCAGATTCCGTCAAATAATTTGGAGCATATGAATATAATATAATTAATTTATATTAATATTAACTTTTAAAAACATAATATAATATAGTTATTCCACCTTATATTTCCATTTGTAAATACTAATATGGATTATATATATAAACCAAACAAACAAAAGATATATATATATATATAAACAAACCAAATAATCAAAATTGAAAACATATTTAACTAATACAACTAATTACTTTCAATTCTAAGATAAAGGCTTTGGCGCCACAAATTTTAGCAATGTGTGATGAATAAATTTTTCACATTGAAAAAAGAGTTTTGGCACCATGGATAAGGTTTTGATCCCACCTTCGAACAAGTGCATATGCAACAGAAACATCCATTCCACTGATCGAACTAGAGCAGAGATCAAACATATACAGAGTTAAGATACCAGTCTAGAACAAAAATTTGAATCACTACAACAACATTTGAAAGAAAGAGACTCTGCAGAGAGCTCCTCCTTCATACCTCAGTAGATTAAGATAGAAGACTGGGTTCCATGGGAATTTCATTTCTATTGTGTTTATGCTCTACCCTTTCATAGTTTTGCTAGGGCAGTTTGTTAGGTAGTATAAGTATAAAATGTATAAGATAGAATCTAGGAGGAAGACTATAAATTTTATGGATCTTAAAGCTCTTTCCATGATGCTACTGGACTCTTAGAATTATGGCCTATTTTTGGAATGCACTTCTGTTCAATTGAGGATTCTTCCTCCCTTTTAATATAAAATACCCTACTCATTTTGGTAAAAAAAAGTGATACATAAGTTATAAAAGTTAAAAACATATAATTGCTAATAAAAATCAACATGGTATCAGAGCAGTGCTGATAGAAGCCATTACTAATATAGTAGGAAACTAGGGATTTCAATTTTAAGCCTTTCCATCCACCAATCAAGCTCAATCTTAGCATCCTCCAATTCAACCTAGGACGGTGCATCTATCTGTGGAACCAGATATTAGATCCGAGAAATTTCAATTTTGACCTAATTTCTGCATGAGGTCAAGATCTAGGGCTTCCAGTTTTGAGTTGTTATGTCCACAAAACTAATTGAAAAGGAGTGTTTTTCCAACTCACCCTAGGAGGGTGCATATTTTCCTTGGATCATATTTATCATTTGATAAACTTCATTTTTGACCTACCCTCTTCTAGAGCTTCTAGGTCTAATCTCAGCTTTGACAAGATGACAACCAATCTAAGGGTTGAGGATAGATTGGATGGAGCAAATAACTTTATATCTTGGAAGAATAGGATATTACTTCTCATTCTAGAAGAGATGATCTCTTAAATTATGTCAAAGAAGATACTCCAGAACTAGAAGAAGAGGTGGCTAAAGAAAAGTACAAGAAGAATGTGATCAAAGCAAACAAAGAATTCTATCTGATTCAATCAAGGACCACTTGATTCCTCATGTGTCAGAATTGAAGACTTGTCATGTCCTAAATTTGGAATTGGGTCACAATGGCCTAATCACATTAGCCATATTCATTAGAGTTTGTAAAATTGATGTTAAGGGTCAAATAATTGCCAAGGAGGAAAATTACTAGTTTCCTAGGTTTGGGGTGGAAGCTTTGGGATTTGGAATAAGGGGGATAATAAATGATGTTTAGACATTAGAAGGGTTCAAGTATTTAATAAATAGAGTGAATAAATAAATTCAAGAGAAATCCTAAGTGACAAATGGTTTTGGAGACATATGGAGGATGTGGGACCCACGCTAGCTTGATTTTTCATAATACATGGTATCTCTCTTTTGCAAATTCGAATTAATGGGAATGTGAACACTCTTGGGTGAGTTGGTAAGTCATAACACATGTCATTGAGCATCTTAGGTCGAATTTGGAAGGATTGGTAACCTCCATGGAAGATAAAGAGTCAAAGTGGAAGTTTGTGGACACTTGGGCTAGATTCCCTAGCCCCTATGACACCAATGATGGAGCATCTATGACAACTATGACAAATTACAGACCTGACCTCTGACATCTGACCACTATGACATGTCAGCCCCAAAAATAGGCTCAAAGAAGGCGAATTTGGGAGTTGGAGAAGCCAAAGAGACTCAAAATCGAATTTGGGAGAAGATGGAAGGTTGGAACTAGGAGACAAGTGGCAAATGTGGAATATTTCCTAAATGAAAATCTATTGAATCTATTGAGAGGATTTCGACCCTTAGAAGGATAATGTTGGTTATAAAATGTAGAAATGAAGTATGAGAATAGCTTTTGATCATTTGTAGAATTTGCAATTGCATTTGTGAAGAGGGAGAGCTAGTGGATGACTAGTTTCGTGCCTTAGCCAATTTCGAGGGTGAAAGATTCCCATCCAAGTTGGCAATTGGAAAGGCCATTCAGACCTTTCATTTGGAGCTTTAATGGAGTCTTTATTTGCAGGTGTAAGCTACAGGGCAGCTCATGGTTTCTTCTATTGCAGCTCGCTCCTTCAACCATTTCCAGTTTTGATGGCATATTCTTGATCCTTGAGGGAGGGCATTTTTGGTGAGCTATTGTACTCTTTGGGGGAGCTTCTAATGCCCCATTTATTTTGTAATATGAATTAAATACTCTGTTCTTCATCTCCAAAAAGTTTCAGGTCGAAATTCCAAGTAGAAATGTATAAATCTCATTTTTAATGGAAGAACAATGCCATTTCCCCACTACCTTGTTGTGAGCCAATGTATTGATGATGATTTCGAATGAATGGATGATTCTCTGATATATTTGTGATAAATATACTGCCATGGATGTCTTATACAAGTTTCATGTACTGTACTTGAGCATTTGAAGCATTTTTACTCAGTTTAATTGCATTGGGAGAAGAAATAGTGCCATTTCCCCAAGGGTCGAATTGGGGATTTTTGCAGTTGAATGGGAGAGGGTGAGAACAGTTGTAATAAACCATTAATGGTGCATATGAGACCTTAATAACATACTTAACACATTACATACCTCTGTTCATAAATTTGAGTGGGTTTGGAGGCATTTGGGAAGCCATTTTCAGTACTTACCTTAGGGGGATTTGAACCCCAAATTACTTGTAAAATTGCATACTTGGTCCAGAATATTAAGAGAGTTTGCAGAGGTCTTTTGGTGGACATATGTTATCCCTGAACATCATATTCAATTCCTAATATCATTCATAAACCTTCCTTGAATATTTGAAGGCATTTGGAGTCAATTTGAGACCTAGAGACCAATACTAGTCAAAGGGAAATCACTAGTAAAGTTACCTACATTGACCAGAATTGAAAGAGTATTTGCAGAAGTGTTTTAAAGGTACAAAGGCATCCCTGAAACACATATTTATGTTCTAATATCATTCATATACCTTCTCAGAAGATTTGGGATCATTTGGGGCAAATTTGGGACCTAGAGATCGAAACTAGTCAAAGGTCGAACCGAGGAAAAAAGTGAAAAATTGCAATTTTAATAAAATTCCTAATAAGGGACATTACAAGACTCCTAAGGAATTATTTAGGCCTTGACAAGATTATATGAAAGCAAGAATACCAGCAGAAAGCTATTGTTAAGACACCAATTGAGGAATGTGATGATGAACAAGTGAGAGACAATGTCCTCCTACTTTACAAGGGTTTCTCAGATCAAGGATCAACTAGCAGCTATTGGAGATACTGTAGAAGAGAAAGAGCTCATGTTGAAAACATTGGATGGTTTTCCCTCTTCTTGGGATGTCTTTGATCAAGGTATTTGTGCAAGGAAGAAGCTACCCAATTTTGACAAGCTATGGACAAATTATACTCAAGAAGAGGCAAGGTTGATCTCCAAGATGCAGAAGACGAATGATGAAGAAGATCAATCACTTGCAACTCATGGAATAAGAGGAAAATGTAGAAAACTCACCAAGAATTTTGATAGAAGATCAATAATAGAAAGTAAGAATGATATGTCCAAGATCAAGTGTTACAATTGTAACAAGTTGGGACACTATGAAAGAAATTGCACTCAAGAGAACACGAAGGGGAAAAAGGAAGCATCATGCTCATATGGCGGATGATGATGAGCTTACTTCACATAAGAAGTCAAGGGAAGCATCAGATGAAGAATTTGTCCTTTAAGTATTATCACTCAAGGGAGTGGTGTTTGGCTAGTGGATAATAAGCACTTGACATGTTACAAAAATTCTTCAAAAGGAACCTAGAAACAATTCCAAGCATGAAGTTAAAGAGTAGGAGAAGCCTCTTATTAGCTAGACTCAGGTAAAGTATAATGAAGCTTGCAGATAATGCCAAGGGGTCTTTCCCAAACTATGAAGGTAGATCCAAGGTAATATTTGATCTAGTGCATCCAAAAGACATGAGGACTAAGGATGAAAGTATTTAGCAAGTTCCAGGAGTTTAGAAATTGATGAAGAAGAAGATCAAAGCTTTAGGACTTCAATGATATCTACAAGGAGGCAGGGACCAAGAGGGAGTCAACAAAACAAAACAAAGATAAGTATTTAATGTTTTGAGAAATAAGTGTTGTTTATTCAAGTTGATTTGTTATTTTATTGATGAGTTGTATAATTGTTAAATTAATACTTTTTAACCTTTGTGGACACTTCTATCAAGTTCACTATGGAGGCTGTGAAAGCAATGATCTGTGATCAATATTTACCCATGTCTTATGGGCATACGTATCCAATATGATAGTTATGCTTAGATCAAGTGTTCTCACCAGATAATGAAGGACAAGATTCTTGAAGAAGGGACCTTCAAAAAATAAGGAGTTACAATGAGACTTCGAAGGCATAAAGAATTTACATCCCAGGACAGAAACAAATCGAGATCAGTAGGGATGTGACATTTGACAAAGATACATCCTTCAACAAATCTAAGAAGTCTCACATGGATAAGGACTGCGAGGAGACTAGAGATCCAAAGAAAACATGTGCAAAAGACTCTACTCCGGTAAGACATATTCTAGAAGATCATGACGAGACAGTAGAGCCAAAAGCATCAGTAGATCCACCTAGAGAGATGACAATCTCTAAGAAGAGATTAGCATGGTTCCAGAGCATGATCTAGGATGTAGAGAAGTATGGTTCTCCCAGTGGGTATTTTAGAGAAAGCAAAAGACCTTGCCAGTATTCCAACTACATGGCACTAATGAGTGACATCATTGATACATAACCTTCCAGTTATGAAAAAGATGCAAATCAACAAGTGTGGAAGGAAGCCATGATGGAGGAGTACTAGTCCATCATGAAGAATGATGCATGGGAGGTAGTTCCGAGACCAGAAGGGAAGTCAGTAGTAACTTCCAAGTGGAATTACAAGATCAAACATGCTACATATGGCAGCATAGAGACCTTCTAGTTATGAAGAAGCTGCAGATCAACAAGTATGGAAGGAAGCCATGATGGAGGAGTACTAGTCCATCATGAAGAATGATGTATGGGATGTGGTTCTGAGACTAGAAGGGAAGTCAGTAGTAACTTCCAAGTGGACTTACAAGATCACACATACTACAGATGGCAGTATAGAGAAGTACAAAGCAAGATTTGTGGCTAGAGGTTTCTCTTAGAAAGAGGGAATAGATTATGATGGGACGTTTGTTCCAGTGGCCAGACACACTTCCATTAAATCTATTATCTAAAATAGCTTCCGTGATGGGATGGAAATTACATCAAATGGATGTCAAGACCGCTTACTTGAATGGTGTAATAGAAGAAGAAGTGTACATTGAGCAGCCTCCAGGACTTGAGACTCATGACAGAAAGTCACATGTGTGTAAATTGAAGAAAGCTTTGTATGGGAATAAGCAGGCACCTCGAGCATGGTATGCAAGATAGATGGATTTCTTATGAGCTTGGGCTTTAGCAAAAGTAAATTTGACCACAACCTTTACTATAAGGTTGTGGACCGCTAGCCAATGATATTGCTACTATATGTAGATGACTTATTTCTTACAGGGGACGAGAAGCTCATGAGTGCAAGAGGGAGCTTACAACAGAATTTGAGATGAAGGATCTAGGAATGATGCATTACTTCTTGGGATTAGAAGTGTGGCATATATCAGATGGGATTTTCCTCAGACAAGGAAAATACACAGTAGAGATCCTTAAGAGATTTGGGATGATGGACTGTAAGCCCATGTGTACACCAATGGTGATGAATCTAAAGCTGTTGAGTGACTCTTCTTCATATTTGGTGGATCCAATGATGTATAGACAGATGATCAGATCCTTGATGTATCTTGTTAACACTAGACCAGATATGTGCTTTTCCGTGAACACTTTGAGTCAGTACATGGTTGAGCTCAGACATGTACATTTGATAGTAGTAAATCAAGTGTTGAGATACCTGAAGGGTACAATTGGATATGGACTCAGATATGTCTCAGACAATGAAGTGAAATTGCAAGGACATGTATACTCTGATTGGTAAGGTAGTGCAATGGACATGAAAAGCACATCAGGATGTCGCTTTAACTTGGGTTCAGCCACGATCCCATGGTTTAGAAGGAAACATACATTTGTTGCACTCAGTACTGTATAGGCATAGTACATAGTGGCTAATGCTACTAGTTGCAAAGTGTTGATGTATATGTAACTTCGGAATGTATTTCATATATATATTTATTGTACCCTTATAAGAGATGTGTTATTCCTCTATAAGGAAGTGTCGTCATTTGTATTGACAAGTGTCGCAAGTGGATTAACTTGCCGATGTGTTATTAGACTACTTGATGTGGGTGTCAGCCCGAAATATATGTAACTGGGGTTATTAGGCTGAGTTAGACAAGTCGGCCCCATAAGTAATTAGGCAGGTCAGGATAAGTATAAATAGAGAGTCGGGATTCTCTATTTTGATCATCTCATATCTCACTGTTCTCTCACTCGGAAAGTGGCGCACATTGGAGGAGGAGGATCAGTTGCATAGTAGGAGACTATATATTGTATTTGGTTGTACTTTGGTTGAGCCATTGCTCTATCTATCTCTGAGGAAGTTGTGGGGTTTTTCACCTTAGGGTTTTCCCCACGGAAACTCTATGTGTCCATTGTCTCATGCTTTTTATTCTTGTGATGCTTGGCATGCTTGATATGATTGTTATGCATTGATATACTGTACATGTTATTCTCTCAGTAAAGATCCTATAGCATATTGAATTAATGCTAAAATTCTAACGTGGTATCAGAGCTAACCTAAGAAGAAGACACTGTGCAGTTGAGGAAGCTAGGGCTTCTTATTTTTGGGTTTCTCTCCACAGATTTTGGAAAAGCAATATGATGGATTGACACTCCTCAGCAAGGTGAATCTATCTGTCCAATCATAATTCAATTCTGAGCACTTTCAGTTTTGGCCCTAAAAATTAGGGTTTCCTCAAAAATAGGAATTTCTAAAATATGAAGACATAGCTGGAAGCTCATTGGAAAATCAGAAGCTTAGAGCTTTGAATCAAGATTTTTGGTTGGGTAGATCTCCGAGAAACTCAAACCCTAATCTAGCACCAGATCCAGGTTTCAACAAACAAGTGGTAAGAACTAAATCTTTTCTATTTCCATTTGAAGTACTCTTTAAAGATGTCTCACCACACCAAGCTTGAGGATAAGATTGAAGGAGCTGATAAATTTCGAGCATGGAAGTATAGGATTGGGTTAATCCTTGAAGAAAATGAGTTGGATACTTATATAAGTGAAGAGGTCCCTGTCCCAGAGGGAGAAGAGGCTAAGGCTCTTCACAAGAGGAATCTGGTTAAGGCAAAGAGGATCATTGTTGATTCTATTAAAGATCATCTCATTCCCCATGTGTCACCCGTAAAGACACCAAAAGAGATGTTTGATTCCTTGACCAAATTATTTGAAGGCAAGAACATAAATCGGAAGATGACCCTGAGGAATCAATTGAAGAATATCAAGATCCAGAATGCAGAGACTATGCAGTCATATTTCTCAAGGGTCTCCCAGATAAAAGAATAACTTGAAGCTGTGGGTGAAGTTGTAGAAAATGGAGAAGTGGTGATGACCACTCTTAATGGCCTCCCTAGGTCATGGGATTCCTTCATCCAAGGAATTTGTGCCAGAAAGAAACTTATCTCTTTTACTAGACTATGGGAAGAATGCTCACAGGAAGAAGCTTGAATTGTAGCCAGAGAAGAGAAGATGGGGAGTGAAGAACAAGCACTCACAACTCACTCCAAAAGGCATGGTGACAAGAAAGCTCACAATCATGGCAAGAAAGGAAAATATCATAATCAAAGAAGTAATCCCAGACATCGAAGGGACATGACCCATGTTCGTTGCTATACATGTGATGATAAGGGACACTATGTCAGAGATTGTCCTAAGAATAAGAAAGAGGGTCCTCACAAGAAGAAGAACTTCAAAAGAAGACACCATTCTCATGCTGCAGAGGATGATGAACCTCCCAGGAAGAGAGCTAGAGAAGATAGTGAAGATTCTTCAAGTGATGAAGAATATGTTTTGATTTTTGCTCTCACTGGAACCATTACTCATGGAAGTAATGATTGGCTCATAGATAGTGGGGCTTCTAAACATATGACATGATTCAAAGAATCCTTTGTGAATCTATCTGAAAATGATTCACCCCACAAGGTGAAGCTTGGAGATGACTACCAGTATCCCATAAAAGGGAGTGGTGAAGCCTCCTATAAACTAGACTCTGGAAATTCTATGAAGATGAAAGATGTACTCTTTGTTCCAGGACTCAAGAAGACTCTACTCTCAATCTCTGCATTGGATGCAAAAGGCATGAGGGTTGCATTTATAGATGGCCAAGTTCTAATGTGGCCTAAGGGTAAGACTATAGATGATGCAGTTGTGATTGGAGGGCAAGAGGGAGGATTGTACAAATTGAAGGGCCATCCAGAACAAGCCATGGTCCATGATTCAGTAGAGCCAAGTGAACTTTGGCACAGAAGGCTTGCACACATGCATTACAAAGCATTACCAATTGCAAGCAAAGCAATAGAAGGTCTTCCTGAAATCCATACAAAGCATGAAGGCATTTGCAAAGGTTGTGCAAAGGGAAAGAATACAAAGAAGACATTTCCAAGCAGTGAAAGCAAGGCAAAAGGAATCTTGGAGATTATCCACTCTGATGTATCTGGTCCCATGTCATCCAGTTCTCTGAGTGGGTATGTATACTATGTCTCCTTTATTGATGATTTCTCTAGTAAGACTTGGATCTACTTCTTGAAGAACAAAGATGAAGTTTTTAACAATTTCAAGGAATTCAAAGCCTTGATAGAAAACCAAACTGACTTGAAGATCAAGATCTTCAGATCTGACAATGGCGGAGAATTTACTTCAGGAGAATTCAAGAAGTTATGCAGTGATTCAGGGATTAAGAGGGAGTTGACTAATCCTTACAATCCACAGCAGAATGGGGTTGCCGAAAGGAAGAATAGAACAATCATGGAATCAATAAGGGCAATGCTTCATGACCAAGACTTACCTATGCTTCTATGGGCTGAAGCAGCAAGGACAACTGTATATGTGCAGAACAGAACACCCCATAAGATACTTGACAACAAAACACCAGAAGAAGTGTATACTGGTAAGAAACCAGAAGTGAGCCATCTCAGAATATTTGGTTGTCTAGTATACACTCACATCCCAAAAGAGAAAAGGTCAAAGTTGGATCCTTCAGGAAAGAAGGGTATATTCGTGGGTTACAGTTAAAGCTCGAAAGCTTACAAAATCTACTTCCCCGGATTCAAGAAGATCGACATCAGCAGAGATGTAACATTTGATGAAAGTTTAGCTTACCACAAATCGAGAAAGACACCTGCTGAAGACAATGAAGAACCTAGAACTCAAGACACCACAATGAATGAAGCAGTTCCTAAAGAAGATCGAGAAGTGGAAGATCCACAAGAACCTGTGGATCCACCTCGTGAGAAGAATCCTCACAAGAGGAACCAACATGGGCTAGAGAGCTCATCCAAGATGTAGAGAGATTTGGCATTCCAGAAGAAGAACACAAAGAAAGGAAAAGGACAAGGTCACATACTAGTTATGTTACTTTACTTTGTGACATCATGGATAAAGAACCTTCCAGTTATGAAGAAGCTACAGAAAAGAAAGAATGGAAGGATGCTATGATCGAAGAACACCAATTTATTGTGAAGAATGATGTTTGGGATGTGGTCCCAAGACCAGATGGGAAGTCTATGGTAACTTCCAAATGGATCTATAAGGTCAAGCATGCTGCAGATGGCAACATCGAGAAATACAAAGATAGGTTTGTATCTCGTGGCTTTTCCCAGAAAGAAGGAATTGATTATGAAGAGACTTTCGCTCCTGTGGCCAGAGACACTTCCATTAGATCAGTACTTGCTCTGGCTGCAATGATGAAATGGAAGGTACACCAGATGGATGTCAAGACAACCTTCTTGAATGGTGTAGTTGAAGAGGAAGTGTATGTGGAGCAGCCACTCAAGTTTGAGACACATGATAGAGGAACACATGTGTGCAAACTGAAGAAAGCTCTGTATGGTTTGAAACAGGTACCCAGGACCTGGTAAGGCAGGATAGATTGATTCCTATCCAGTTTGGGCTTTACCAAGAGTAAAGCGGATTCCAACCTTTACTACAAGGTTGAGGAGGGAAATCCAATGATACTACTATTGTATGTGGATGACTTGTTTCTGACAAGTGAGGATAGACTAATTGCCGACACAAAGAGGAAGCTAGCTGCCGAGTTCGAGATGAAGGACTTGGGTATGATGCACTACTTTCTTGGTATGGAGGTGTGGCAGAGTGCAGATGGAATCTTCCTTGGACAAGGGAAGTATGCAGTAAAGATCTTGAGGAGTTTTGGGATGATGGACTGCAAGGCCATGGCCACACCTATGGCATCGAACCCGAAGCTTCTGTGTGATGCTTCTTTTGAGCTGGTTGATGCTACGATGTATCGTCAGATGATTGGGTCCTTGATGTACTTGATGAATACGAGACCAGACATTTGCTTTGCGGTGAACACCTTGAGCCAGTATCTGATAGATCCGAGACATGTTCACCTAATAGCTGCAAAGCATGTTCTGAGGTACCTGACGGGTATAGTGGATTATGGGCTCAAGTATGAGGCGAATCAAAAGTTTAACCTGGAGGGTTATGTTGATTCGGATTGGGCAGGCAGTACCATTGATCGAAAGAGCACTTCGGGGTGCTGCTTCAGTATGGGATCAGGTGTGATCTCTTGGTTTAGCAAGAAGCAGTCCTGTGTGGCACTAAGTACAACTGAAACAGAGTATGTCGCAGCTTGTTCAGCTAGTTGTGAGGTAGTATGGCTTAGGAAGCTACTGTCTAATTTGTTTGATCTCGAGTTGAGTGCTACCTGTACATATTGTGACAACTAGAGTTGTGTGAAGTTGTCAGAGAACCCAGTGTTCCATGACAGGTTGAAGCACATTGAGATCAAGTTCCACTATATCAGGGATATGGTGCAGAGAGGAGTTGTGAAGCTCCTGTATGTTGCGACATACGAGCATATAGCCGATGTGTTGACCAAGCCACTTGCCAGAGTGAAGTTTGAATACTTCAGAGGAAGACTTGGTGTACTTCAGATCGAGATGCCTTCAAGAGGGAAGTGATGAGTCCGGAGACACAGATGCACACTAGGCCATTCTTGCATGGTGGTAGGTTGGTCCTCCCATGGCAAGATGTAAGGGCCAGGCCATTCTTGCATGGTGGTAGGTTGGTCCTCCCATGACAAGATGTAAGGGTTGAGCCATTCTCACATAGTGGTAGGTTGGTCCTCCTATGGTGAGATGTAAGGGCTGGGCCATTCTCACATGGTAGTAGGTTGGTCCTCCCAAGGTGAGATATAAGTGTTGGAGCCTTTCCGACATGATAATAGGTTGGTCCTCTCATGGTCATTGATGTAAGTGTTGGGCCTTTCCGACATGGTGGTAGGTTGGTCCTCCCATGGTCGTTGATGTAAGTGTTGTGCCATTCCGACATGGTGGTAGGTTTGTCCTCCCATGGTCGTTGATGTAAGTGCTGTGAGCCTTTCCCAGATGGTAGTAGGTTGGTCCTCCCATGCTGGTGAGTGTAAGTGCTGTGTGTGTGCATCTGGGTTGTGCTCCATGGACTATGTGGTGATCTGAAGATATTGATGTGATAGTTTGGTACACAGGTTTTGCAGAGGCATATAATCAGTCCTGAGAGATCTTGCAGGTCTTGCAGAGGCAGTGTAATCAGTCCTGAGGTGTACATACTTGATGTCTTGCTTGCAGAGATGATGATGATGATCAGGTTGATCATGTGATGATATACATCAGTTGGATGTATAGTAAGTATCAGGTACTCTGTGGTCATGGACAGGTTGTGTAGTGGCATGTAAAAGATCCTGGGAGATTCGAGAGGTTGAGCTGTGTGCTCGTAAAAGGCCTGGGATGCTCTTGTGAGGTTTTGCAGATGCACGTGATGAGTCCTGAGGATTCCACAGTATTACCAGTGATGATGAAGACCTACAAGTGGTGGGCCTACATCCAGTATGAAAAAGGATTGGCTCTGTAGAACTTCCTATGACAAGTAGATTCAGAGATTGGACGAGATAGCAGCAGCTGTGACGATGATGATGATTCGATGATGATGATCCAGAGAAGAAGAATTGTGCCCGATGATCTTTGTCGAGAAATACCTTCCTAGTTAAGAGGGAGTGTTGATGTATATGTAACTTCAGAATGTATTTCATATATATATTTATTGTACCCTTATAAGAGATGTGTTATTTCTCTATAAGGAAGTGTCGTCATTTGTATTGACAAGTATCGCAAGTGGATTAACTTGTTGATGGGTTATTAGACTACCTGATGTGGGTGTCGGCCCGAAATATATGTAACTGGGGTTATTAGGTTGAGTTAGACAAGTCGACCCCATAAGTAATTAGGCAGGTCAGGACAAGTATAAATAGAGAGTCGGGATTCTCTATTTTGATCATCTCATATCTCACTGTTCTCTCACTCGGAAAGTGGCGCACATTGGAGGAGGAGGATCAGCTACATAGTAGGAGACTATCTATTGTATTTGGTTGAGCCATTTCTCTATCTATCTTTGAGGAAGTTGTGGGGTTTTTCACCTTAGGGTTTTCCCCACGGAAACTCTATGTGTCCATTGTCTCATGATTTTGATTCTTGTGATGCTTGGCATGCTTGATATGATTGTTATGCATTGATATACTTTACATGTTATTCTCTCAGTAAAGATCCTATAGCATATTGAATTAATGCTAAAAATCTAACACAAAGCAGTGCGGCTTCGAAAGTTACTCACAACGTTATTTGATCAAGAGCTAGAGACGAATGGGATCTATTGTGATAACTAAAGCTATGTGAAGCTTTCAGATAATCCAGTATTTCATGACAAACCGAAGCATATAGAGATCAAATACCATTATATCTGAGACATGGTGCAAAGAGGAGTAGTGAAGCTCCAATGCATATCCACGGATAAGTAAATTGCATATATACTTACGAAGCCTATGTTTAAAGTAAAGTTTGAGTACTTCTGGGACAAGCTTGGTGTAGTACAGAATGACTCCTCTCGTTGAGAGGAGTGTTGATGGTTCTCTATGGGAAACAATAGGTAGTCTTCCCCCCACCAGTTAGTCATGTGTGACATGACTCAATTATATTCTCCATCGGTAAGCCATGCATAGGTACATGGATCAGACACCGATAGGCCATGTAGAGGTACATGGCTCAGACACATATTAGTCATGCAGTGATACATGAATCATATTAGTCATGTAGTGATACATGACTCATATTAGTCATGCAGTGATACATGACTCAAATTAGTCATGCAATGATACATGAATCGGTTTAGTCATGCAGTAATACTTGAGTCAAATACTGGTTAGTCATGGTACATGACTCAAACAACCAACGACTGCAGTATCTCATGTGGACTGCACCCACATGAGTAGAGATATAGTCAAGACCTCATATGACTATTGAACAATAGTCAAGGTCTCTGAGACTATTAGTGACTATCAGAACTCGAGTGAGTTATAGTCAGGACTATTGGGGAACAGTTGAAACCTCTTGGAGAGGTCAGATAGCCATATACTTGACTAGTGGGGTATAGTGGAATGATGAAGAATAAAGAAACCACTTTGGAAGTAGTCAGGACTTGGAGAACATCAGAGAGGATGACAGGATCATAGAGAACTTCACTAGACCACAGAAGATTCCAGAAGTCAACAAGCAGAAATTCAGGGGCCGAAGAATGTGCTAGAAGAATACCTTCCTCGCTAAGAGGGAGTGTTGATGTTTCTAGTAGCATCGAAAGATATTCCACAAGAAAGAATAATAGCGAGCCCAAAACAAGTCAACCCAATTAAATGACCCATTCAAAAGGTCAAGTCAACCTTGTTAAGTGAAAATGACCCAGTCACTAGGTCAAGTCGTCCCAGATAGGAAAAGTGACTTTTCCGGTATAAATACAATTGAGGTGGCCTCATTTGCAACAAGCCAATTTGCTCAAGCAATGAGAAAGGTCTGCAGATCTAAGGAAGCATTGATAAGGGTTCAAGAGGCATCAAGAAGACAATATTTTGGGGTTTTTATCATCTTTCTCTCTCTACTTCGTTCTCAGAAGGGCTCAGAGGTTATTCTGTATATTTCTTGTATACCATTATTCTGTTTGTGTAACTAGTGTTGGGCACTAGACGTTGTATCTTGTTGAAGAATCTTATCTAGAGAAGTTTGTTGGGTTTTTCCCGTGAGAGGGTTTTCCCAAGGTAAAAATTGTGTCTACTATGAATGTGTTTCTTTCAATGTTCCTTTATATGCTTGCAGTTTATGTTTATGTGACAGATAAGTTATAAATGTTAAAAACATTTAACTGCTAAGAAACAACAAATCAAAATAGAAATAGATTGCTTATCAATCTCACCTTCAACCTAAACCACAGCTGATCAATGGTCTGCTTAGCGGTCCTCTAGCATAGCATAACTTCTAGGGACGGTCCTTAGCACTTGACCCACGGTTTCAAACTCTTAGATGTTGTGAACTTGCTTTGCACTCCCATTTCGATGTGGAAAATTTCTAAGCATATTGTCCTCTCCACATCCCCAACATTGAAGTGGCTCTCTTAGCTATTTTGGCTTTTCTCCCATCATCCTAGCTGGCTTTATCACACCCCGTGGTGGTTGCCTTTGCTAATTTCTGGAATGAGGAGGCTCAAATCCCTTATTTCTTTGGTCACTATTCTCTTTTTTCTTATCTTTCCATGCCTTATGGAATTTTGGCTTGCTTTTGCTTTGATCATAGTAGTACTTAGCATTTCACATGGTTTGATCTAGAGTTTGAGGTTCATAAGACTCAATTATGTCCTTGTAGGACTGAGGTATTAAACCACTTAGAAAATGTTGAATTTTGACCTTATCATCCTTGATTACTTGACATATCTTAGCAGCTCCAATAATTTATTCGCATATTCCTCCATTGTCATTTGTCCCATTTCAAATCATGTAACTCTTTGATTTGTCATAATAATACCTATTAGAGAAGTACTTTTACTTGAAGTATTTCTTGAATTACTTCCACACAATCTTCCTTTAATTAATCTTCTTCACTTTCCTAAGCTAATTCCACCATATGCATGCTCTTCCATTCAAATTGAATATGGGCACCATTGCCTTCATGTTCCCGAAGTAGTCTTGGACTTGGAAATACTTCCTCATCCCAAGAAGCTAAGCCTCAACTTCTTGATCAGATTTTACTTCACCATCAAAGGTAGGAGGTTTGGCCTTCCTATATTCTCCATACAAGTTGTTCTTAAAAATCCTCTTCCTCTTATTCCCATGAGATGGAGATCTTGAACCTTAAATGGAGTCTTTAGAGGTAGATGACTCACTAGAAGATAAATTTGGGCTATATGTCCTATCTCTAGAAATTATTCTTGAGCTATGGGACCTCTTGTGAGAATGTCTCCTTGAGCTATTCCCACTCTTTTCCTCACTTCCTAAGTGTTGAACAAGATTAATCTTCCTCTAAATGTTTGTTAAGCTCTGGAGCATGGCTGCATTCAACATGTTATGTTCTTCCCGAGCTCTCATCATTCTCTGATTATCTACTCTGCAACTTTGTAGCTCCACTCTCAGGAACCTCATTACCATTCGACCATGGGGAATCAAGTAAATTGTATGGGGAATTTACTTGATTTATTCGGCCATTGGATTCCGTCTTTGAATTCTCAACCTATATATCCCCCCCCATGGCCTCTGTCTCAGCTGCATAAGGATCATGTACATCATCCATGATGATGATCTTCTTGGCCCAAATAAAACCAAGGATTTCAAAACTGCAATATACTGGATGTTGACCCTTAACTATCACTGTTATGATATTGAATATGAAAAAGTGTTCATATGAGCACATTTTTTATTTTCATTACACGATGAGAAAATCATAAAATTATTTTTCATGTATTCTAGGAACTACCCATATTGAATTTTTTTGTCAAATTATGGCTACATGCAATTTTCTGATCAAATTATAGGAAACTAGGAATCACCCCTTTAGAATTTGACTTTGCTCAACTATTCCCCTATGGATAAGCTTTCCAATGACTATAAGTATGCCCCTTTATGATTCATGAGCAAAACATTATAGTCCTTCAAAAATTTTCTGCACTTTTCCTATAGGTCCACTTAACTCTAGAGGCCAACTTCAAACACTTGTAGAAGATAATTCTACGGAGAACTAGAACAACTTCTTTATTGGACCTGATAATACATATGACCGGGATTACTTAGCAACTTTATTCTCTCTGATCTGATGCTCCAACCACCCTTTATAAAATTATGGAATTTACTACTTTTAACCTTTTTCACTTTCTCCAAACTTAGAAATTTTTAGCAGTTTTATAACACCTCAAACTAATAGCACAGTGCAGCATTTACACTTTTATTAATCATGGTATCACCACTAAGAAATTTGTTGAAGTTTTTGACATATCAGGGGGGATTACGAGGCTCAAGGGGGCTTGCCCCCTTGAGGCAGTGCCCTCGTTTTTTGTTGGTAAATCTTTTGGATTTTGCGTAATCTAGCACATAAGATCAACGAAGTTTTTCAAATTTCGGTACCTAAAAATCTAGGGTGGAAACCAATACCTATTTCCTAGTCACCCTTTTGGGTGATGAAACTTGAGTCGTTAATGACATTCATGATGCCATTTCCCTTACCATAATTGGTTTACTGATAAGGATAAGTGGTTTGTAGTTAACAATAAATTGTTTCAGGTGAGCGATAAGAAGTTTCTGATGACGTCGAGCAGTTTTCATCAACAGAATGTGGTTCCCGAGGACCTTCACATGTGTGCCAATGCACCCTGCATGAATGGTCCATACCTACTTTCCTCGTGGGCCCGAGTTAGATCTCGATCGTTCATGCACTACTCCTCGAGATAAGCCACAACCAACCCTTCACGTGTGAATGGTCTAGATCTACCAGTCCAAATTGCTAATAAAATCCTAGTAGTTCACAATAGGGGTACCCTTGTCATCTCCTAAACACCTTGACTTGTGTGAATGGCCACAATTTTCTCCTAGAAATGACATGATTGGATATGAGTTGTTCGCGGGACCACCCCCTTGGATAAACAGTGTGATCAAAAGATGGTCAAGATCATGCGATGGAACTTGCATGAAGCAATCTTATCCATTCACGTCGGGGCTATTTCTCCACCGCAATTTGGATTCATAGAGATTCATAGAAGATCCCAGATTCACCAAAGATCCGAGATCCTCCCACATATTTTGTCAAATATGCAGATCCCCTCGCCTTTCTGGTTGGATTGGGATCCTATCCATCCTGCCTGACTGCCATCTATGCACAAATTTCTGTGTGGCTGGTCCACGCCACTCCTCCTTAATCCACGTTGCTCCTCCACATTACACCTTGTCCACATGGCAATGGTGGGGCCCACTTCAAATTTTCCCAAATTTTTAATTTTTCATAAATACATGAAATTTTAATTCGGAAACAAAGGGTTTATTGCCAATCACCCCGAGGCAATGTCAATTTGTGATTTTTCCCGTCTCTTGTCACTCTCATACCAAGGATTTGCTTTGCAGCACCCAAATCCTTCATCGCAAATGAATTAACTAACTTCCTTTTGAGCACATTTATATCCTGCATGTCAGACCCTGCAATAAGCATTTCATCCACATACAATAACAAGATAATATATCTTCCATTATTTAGCCTCTTGAAATAAACACGGTGGTCATAATGACATCTACTATAACCCCGTTCTTCCATAAACCTGTCAAATTTCAAATACCACTGCCTTGGAGCTTGCTTTAGGCCATACAAACTCTTCTTCAACCTGCATACTAAATTCTCCTTCCCTTTGACCTCATACCCCTGTGGTTGTTGCATATAAATCTTTTCCTTCAAATCCCCATGGAGAAAGGTTGTTTTTACATCTAATTGTTCAAGATGCAAATCTTCTACCGCCACTAGACTTAAAATAGTTCTAATTGAAGTCATTTTAACAATAGGAGAAAATATTTCATCAAAATCTATACCTTTCTTCTATGCAAACCCCTTTACAACAAGTCTGGCCCCTTACCACTTCTTTCCTCCATCTTCTTCCTTCAACCTGTAAAGCCATTATTATGTAATGCTCTTTTAATTGCAGGCAACTAAACCAAATCCCAAGTCTGATTTCGTACCAATGAGTACATCTCCTCATCCATGCCTTGCACCCACTTCTTTTTAATTTCCACCTGCATTGCTACTTCATAACATTCTAGTTCACCAAAATTAGTCATCAATAACTAATACATTGAAGGAGAGTATCGTTCAGGGGGTCTACTTAACCTTCCAGATATTCTAACACTTGAAGGAGTTTGAGGTACATGTTGTTGTTCTTGATTTTCCGACACCTTTGGAACTTCAGTTTCTTTGATTTGATCAAGCACCATGTATTATGTGTTTTCCTTTTCCCATTTCTTTCCCTGCAACTGATCTTTGTACATGACCTTTTCATTGAATACCACATCTATACTCCTAATGATTTTGTTATTTTCATAATCCCATAAGTGATAACCAAAATCATCAACCCGTATCCAATAAAGGTACACTTCTTGGATTTAGCCTCAAGCTTTGTTCTAGTTTCTTTATCAAGATGGACAAATGCTTCACAACCAAAAGTTCTAAGAAACGAGTACAGTTTACCTTTTTACCTGTCCATGCCTCCTTTGGAATACCACCATCCAAATCACTTGAAAGCCCTCTGTTTATTAATTAAACATCAGTATCTACAACATCTGCCCAAAACTGTAAGGGCAACCCTGCATGCAATCTCATACACCTTGAATACTCCATGATCGTCCTATTCATCCCTTATGACACACCATTTTCTTGTGGTGTTCCTAGGACCGTCTTCTCTTTACGAATCCCATGGTGTGAACAATAACTATCAAACTCCTTGCTGCAGTATTCACCTCCATTATCAGATCTAAGACACTTCAACCTTTTTCCTGTCTCATTCTCAACCAAAGCTTCCCATTTCTTAAAAGTAGCAAACACATCAGATTTATGTCTAATGCAATAAAACCAAGTTTTTCTAGTTGCATCATCAATAAAAGTAACATAATAACGAGAGCCACCAAGAGATTGTACCTGATCCAGTCCCCATACATCAATATGAACAAGCTCTAACTTTTCCTCTTCTTTTGTTTCTCAACCCTGATAAATCTAACTCTCTTCTGTTTTCCATAAACAAAGTTCTCATAAAATTCCAAACTTACTTGCTTCATATATGGCAACAACTTCCTTAAGTGGAGAATCTGCATCACCTTCTCACTCATGTGGCCAAGCCTATGATGCCGCAATGTTGTATCTGTTCCCGTGGAAGTTAAAGATATAGAACAGTTAGTATTATGACATAAATACAACGTACCTATCTTGTCTCTTTTTGCTATCACCATTGATCCTTTAGTGATATTCCACCACGTTTCTCCAAACATGGATAAACAACCACCATCTCCCAACTGCCCTATTGAGATCAGATTTATTTTCATAACAGGAATATGCATGCCATCTTTTAGCAGGCATTCACCATTCTTTAACTTTATCCGTACCTTAACCATTCCAACAATTTTATGGTTCATCATCACCCAATAAAACATGTCCAAAATCGCTTGGAACATAATCATGAAAGAATTTCCTATGGGGTGTAGCATGACATGAGGCCCCTGAATCTACTACCCAGTAATCACTAGTATTATCTAATGCAAGAATCAAAGCATCTTGTAACACATCACCTACTACATTTGCTTCCTGAGTAGTCTCTTGCTGTCCATCTCCTTTCTTCTTTAGAGATTTGCAGTCTTTCTTCAAATGTCCTTTCTTTCCATAGTTCCAACGCTCTAAATTTCCTAGTCTAGAATTGGATCTGCCCTTTTTGGACTTGCTGTGATTACCTGGGCTCTTTCCTCTCTCCCTTTTTCTTCCCCTGCTCTCCATGGAAAATGCATTACCTGATGTCTCACTTGTGCTTTTCCTTCACATTTCCTCACTAAGAATAATACCAACAACATCATCAAATTTCAAAGTGTTTGAACCAGAGACAAAGTTACTTACAACCATGGCCAAACCATTCCAGCTTTCTGGCAATGAGAACAAGATTAGAAGCTCCCTAACCTCATCATAAAAGTTCACTTTTACAGAACTTAGTTGATTTGTAATCGTATTAAATTCATTTAAATGATCAGCAACAGATCCACCTTTTGAAATCTTCATATTAAATAAACGCTTAATTAGAAATACCTCATTGGAGGCCGAGGGTTTCTCATACAATTTACCTAATGCGCTAATCAAACCCTCCATTGTATTTTTTGTAAGAAATTGAAAGCCACCGACAAATCCAAGCACAACCGTATTGTTCCCAGTGCCTTTCTGTCAAGAACCTCCCATTCTTTGTCCTTCATAGTCGCTGGTTGTTTTCCTTTTCCACCCAACGATAGGAATAGATCCTTCTGATACAGATAGTTCTCCATTTGCATCTTCCATAACTAGTAGTTTTGGCCGTTAAATTTCTCAACCTTAAACTTTCCTTCTTCCTCCATTGCTCCCACTCGAACCAGGAACCCTTCGTTCCTGCGAGTTTATCTGCCAAATAGACCTTTGGCTCTGATACCAATTGTTAGAAAAAGAGGATCGCAGAGCAATAACAATAAACAAGATGCAAATATAAATCACATAAACACAATACAAGAGAGACACAAATATAATGTGGTTCACCCAAGATGCGCTACGTCCACACAGAAATTGCCAGTCCTTATTATTATACCATCCAACAAAATTAAGGGATACAACCTACAACACATCCGCTGCAACTTCCTCTTCACTCTTTCTCAGTCTCTCTTACACAATCACAGAGATCTTTACACTACATTACACATCCGTATTACAATGTTTTCCTTATAAAGGGGAATTACCATGGGAAAATACTACGGGCTACCCAATACCATGGGCCCGCAAACTGTTGGCCAACAAACAACCCAAAAAATTTCTTTCGGGGGGTTTTCCCTTGAACCCCCTTTCTCGAAAGCAGCTGGGGGCACGTTGGCCCCCGGACCCCTGTGGGGGGGGGTGATGACCCCCCACTGGGATGTGTGTATAGTCCAGCTAGACAACATATAAAATTGGGCTACAAACATAGCTGAAACAATAAAATCTATAAATCAGGAATATTAGGCTCCACAACCAACAACTCTAGGGCCTAAATTACCATTGATTCGTCTCCTAACTAGAATGTCAATCATCGTTCATAATCAAAGTTGAAGGCAGAGGCTTGAAATTCATACTCAATGCTCAAATCATCATACCACATGCCCAAGTACCACTCCATTAACAACGAACTGCCATTCATCATGCTCAAGGTAGGTTTCATGGCCTTCGATTTCCCATACCACCTAACAACCATCCCATTTAGTAATGGAGGGGCCATAATGCACAAAGGAGGGTTTGGCTAGAGGTCTTCAACCATCACATGGAAGCAAAGCATGGGGGAGTGCATGTGGGTGTACAATTATACTTTCTATTAAAAATGTAAAACAAGATTGACATCCTAAATTAATGAAAAACAAGTCAAATTAAAAAAAGTTAACCGAATGTAGAAGTAAAAGCTGCAACTATGAAAAGAATGGCAATTGAAATTAAATCCTAGAAACAATGAAATGTATAATAAATAAAAATAAAAGGTTGAATCAAAACATAAACTATCTTAGCATGTGATGTACAACAATATACAATGGTTGGTATAATAGAAAATAGAAAGTAAAACATGCTTTTAAAGCAAAGCATGAAAGTTGAAGATACAATAATGTAGACAAAGAAAAATCATGGATATGCCTACAAAATTAATTTTAAAATATCAGAGAGTTAATACAACTAAATGATAAACCAAGAAGTCATACAACCAGATATACTTCTAATGAATGGAATGTTTCTGAAACCATACACCATTCATAAACAATACATACATAGTGGGAGAAGCCTCATACGTTGAGGAATATGTTGGGAATTTTCTATACCCAAATTGTTTGAAATGGATTCACAATTATTGTTGAGTTAGTTTCAAAGGTATAACAAAAATCATAATCCTTGAAAATAAATCAATGAATATACCTTCAAAATATGGTAGAACTTGTTTTCACCTTAATAATGGACCCTTGTTGTAAACCATCTTGTTATTATAGGCTATTGTTAGGCCAATTAGAATTAAAAACGACTTCAATGTTCAATTGTAGAAACATAACATAAGCATACCTACTCTTTTCTCCTATTATAGAGAGATAGGTTGGCAAGTGAAGAGTAATGTATACCCCCTAAATTTCCCCAAAAATTAATATCAAGAGGATTTAATTTAAATTTTGGATGGCTGAAACTTAGAAATTCACTTTGGTTAAATAGGACAAGGATCCTACATAATCTAAAGGCACCGACCTAATACTAGTGTGCAGATTTTAGTTAACATTGACAAGACAAAAATACTATCCTAGAGCTTATTAAAAATAAAATTTCGTCATCATATAACTCCATAAATTCCATGCATATAATAGAAAAAATGAGAAGCAAATAAAATTATCCATTTCATCATTATTAACATTCCACACACACACACACACATGCATCATACCACTATTATTATGTAGTCTTAAAAAATAGTTACCACGCTAGATATAAAAGTTCATGGATTCTCAAAATTAAACATGACCCATTGTTTACACATTAGGCACATCAACAAAAAACTCATAAAATCCAACAATAATCAAAGCAACTCTATTAAGATAATAGAAGTTTCCATCATAGGGGAGGCAGGCACATGTGTGGGGGTTCTTTTTTACCCTAGAGGAAATATAGTTTTATCCTATGCTTATGGATTAGGGATTGGCACAAATAACCAGGCATAGCAATATGCTTTATTTTTGGGCTTGAAGCAATCAGTTACACTAGGTATTCGTTCTGTAGTGGTGATTGGAGACTCTCTTGTTATTCTTTCTCAAACCAGACATCATAAGGAAATAGTGGATCAAATTTCTAGAAAGCTTCATAAAAGAATAATTGGTATTCTTCCTCAACTCTCGTCTATTCAATTTTATCATGTTTGAAGAGAGCACAACTCTAAAGTAGATTGACTTGCAAATGTTGCTTTGCATCTTTCATGCGGGGGAGGGGTGGGGGGGTGTTAACAGAAAATGGGGGTCAAGTTAAAACTTGTTGGATTCCCTAACATTATAAATCAATCCATAATCATGTCAATTCATTCATTAATGGTTGATTTTTTATGGTAGGTATGTGTCTTTTATATGCTACTGACTTTGGCCATGTGGAGGGTGAATGGCTTCTTGGTAACTGAACTCCCCTGAGTTTCAAAGTTTCGCACAACTGGGATTAATGTTGGTCAATTTGGTGGTACTGTTGGGCAGGATGTATCCTTGGGATTGAAGGTAAGATTGAATTGTTATTTCCAGTTTGTACTTGGCAGCAAAGAGTGGTTGTTTGGTGAGAGTAGGAACATGAATTCTGGAATGGTGGATTGGAGTTTCATGGATTATGTAGCCTCATCCTATGCACTGGGGGAGTGGCTGCTAATTCTGTTAAGTGCAGGCTTCAATAATCAAGTAAACTCAACCAGTTTTTTTTTAGTTCCTCCCCTCTAAGGATTGGCATCTTAGTGAGGAAAATTCCGTGATAATTGTGGAAAGAATTGGGCAGGAAGCAGAGTTGTCTTCTTTCTTTGGTAACTGGATACTCTTTGTGGATGCCTCTAAGAATTTCATGGAAATCCCTAGGCAGGTTGCAAAATTTGTCATAATTATTAATTGGACTACTCGAAATTCAAGGTTTTTAAGATTGAATTGGGTTTCCGGGGAAGTTCTTCAAAAATTCGCTATGGAAAAGCAGATTGAGGAAATATTTGGATGAAATGAGTCTGTTCAATATGATATTGAAGATATCAGACAACAAATGCCATGGATGAAGGCCCAGATGGAAGGATTGATAGTAGCGGTTCGTAGTATTATAGATCATGTGCCGATTTTGGATAATCATGTAGATGAAATAGAACAGATTTCATATCAGCTTAAATCCAATATTTCTTGCTTTGATTCACTCCTAGAAGAAGCTAAAGGAATGGTTTATGCCTGTGATGCTCAAGTAAAATAAATCTCTTTAACTTTGGCTTACCACGAATATCTAATAGTTGGAAAGAACTACAGAATGGATGGAAATTATGAGAGTGAGCACAACACTGGACATTTTGTTCATCAACCTTCTCATGTTGAGATCTTGAGTTCAAGCAAGGATGCTGAAGCAAAACCAGAAGAAGATATTTATATTGCTTGTGCCAATGACAGTGAAGAAGAAGAATAAGATCAGGTCATGAGAAGTGATGATAGTGCAGTATAATTTTTTGTTTGTATGTTTCATTTTTGACAAAAAAAATTATGCTAGTTTGTTAAAGTTTATAGCAGTGTAGTTACTCTAAGACATTTTGAAATAGTTTACAGACTTTAGAGGATTGTAAAGGGTGTTGAAAGCACTGTGGGAAACACTGTCAGATATGCTTTAAATTGCTATTTTTTACTCTTTGAAGCTGCTTTTCTGAGTTGTTTATAATACAAAGTAACCGTTTTAGTTAAAAAAATAGAAGTTTCCATTATAATGAAATTTGTGCGTACTTAGGAACATCATTCTCAAAAGTTGGAATTTATTTTGTAATTTCCCCTCGAAGAGGATTTATATTTTTCATCTTTTTTTTATAACAAAAGTGGGTAATTTTTTATATTAAAAGGAAGTTATAAAACAACCAAAAGATACAAATTTCCAAAATAGTCCATATCTTCAACCCCCAACACTGTTTTCATCCAAATATCATCTATAGGAAACCTTGAGACTGCTTCACTAACAACCAAAAGGACTATACTACTATAAACCTTTACATATTTTCCTAACAACAAAACACAAAAGAAAACCATCTGTCAAACTAAAAAGACCT
Organism: Larix kaempferi; assembly: GCA_027924585.1. NCBI lineage: Eukaryota > Viridiplantae > Streptophyta > Pinopsida > Pinales > Pinaceae > Larix > Larix kaempferi. The sequence continues at coordinate 9,080,534 of BSBM01000380.1, read as the reverse complement.
TAAACATTGGCAAATTCTTCTTGCGGAGCAAGAGAGCTTGAAATTTCGATTATGCCATCATTCGGTTGGAAGATGAAGCTTCGCCTATGGTTATTGAAACAATATTATTTGTCACCCGAACTGATTTCCATCCAACAAGACATGATACGCTTCAACAATGACATACAATTTTTCTAGTGTTGAGATATTGTAACTTCAAAGAATATTATATTTGTACTTTATTATTCTGGAGATGTTTCATTCCTCCTTGAAGATCTTATTGTATATCCGAAGATGTTTATTCCTCCGTCGGAATGTGGTAACTTGGGTTATTAGACTTCCCTAGTGGGGGTCGGCCCTGTATGTGTTATGTGGGTCAAAGGGTTATTAGACCCACCATGTGGGGGTCGTCCCAGTCAGTTATAATGGGGTATTTAACCTAATGGTTAAATACGAGCCTACATGTACTTGTGTAAAATACATATCAGAGTAGTGTATAAATAGAGGAGGTGTGTTCCTCATTACACACACTCAATCACTTGAGGATAGCGCACTTGTGGAGGAGAGGTCTGCTATTGTGGAGGAGGAGATCATGTCTCAGGGTTTCATATTTGTATATTGCTGGTCATCTATATTGAGGAAGCTTTGCTGGGTTTTCTACCCCATGAGGGTTTCCCAGGATAAATCTCAGTCTCTTGTGTTTATGCTATGCTTGTTGTTTCTTTAGTGATCCTGTATATGCTATTATTGTGAAATGGAATGTAATGATGCTATTTTCTGTCTTAGCATATTAAATCTTAACATGGTATCAGAGCTAACCTGAAGGAAGGCAAGGTATGGCACTTATGACACTTGCTTTACTTACGACAATTTGAAAGTTAGGGTTTTATATAGCAAAAACCAGTCATCGTGGAACTTTCGCTATAAATCCATTTTGGCGAAGTTTCAGGATCTGAAACCTTTACAGGTCGTAGATAACATCTCCAGGTATCTTGTCTCCAAAAGGAACCCTCAGATTCGTTGTACTTTGTAAGTTATGATCAGTACAAGTTAGGGTTTCTGCCTCTTCCAGATCTCAGTCAAAATCAGGTGACCTAGGAAAAAAGGTCATAACTTGGGCTAGGAAGCTCCAAATGAAATTTCGTAAAAAGTGACAGGTATTACACAGACTGTACTATCTCAAGAAACTTTTTCAGAGGCCGAAGCTGAACCAGTGACACGTGGCACGCCGTACAAGTTCGCTCTCCTGTTTTATCCCTTAAACAGGCCACGTTGCGACACTTGGCATAACTCTCTCTCAGAGAGTCCAATTGAGTTCATACATATCAGGATGGAAAGATAACAAGGCGAGCTATCTCAGGAAAAGTTTTCAGAGGCCGAAGTTCAAACAGTGACACGTGGCACGCCGTACAAGTTTGCTCTCCTGTATTATCCCAAAATAGGTCACGTTGCGACATTTGGCATAACTCTCTCTCAGGAAATCCAATTGAGTTCACACCTATCAGGATGGAAAGATGACAGGTCACGCTACTGTAGAAAAAGTTTTCAGACCCTGTGGAGCAAAAATTTTAGAGTTATAGCAGAAACAATCAGGTACATATTTCTGTCAAAACATAATTATTTTTGGAGCACCTTTATTCATGGCTTTCGGAATTTAGGGTTTCGGAGAAAGTTAGAATTTTTGGAATCAGAATCCACGGCTGAATGCTACTCAGGAAAATCGAAATTTAGAGGCCAAGATCAAATTTTTGGTTGGGAAGAAGACCGGGCTTGATCAAACCCTAGCTTGGGATTTTGATCAGAAAGATGGAAAATTAGGGCTTCAACAAAAGTTGGAATTTTTGAAGTCTGTAACCATGGATGGAAGCTCCTCATAAAAATAAGAGTTTAGAGCCTTGGATCAAACCTTTTGATTGAGCAGAAGGGTGGGCTTCATCAAACCCTAGCTCGGGATTTTGATCAGAAAGATGGAAAATTAGGGCTTCAGCAAAAGTTGGAATTTTTGAAGTCTGTAACCACGGCTGGAAGCTCCTCAGAAAAATAAGAGTTTAGAGCCTTGGATCAAACCTTTTGATTGATTAGAAGGGTGGGCTTCATCAAACCCTAGTTTGAGATCCTGTCTAGAAGATCTAGAAGTTTCAAAGGCAATTTTGAGGGGTCAAATTTTGGAGATTTCAAAATTGAAGTATGCTAGTTTGATCAGCTCAGCAAGACACATCCTTCCATTCATTCGGAAGTGTGAAAGTCAAAAATTGAATTTTTAGGGTTTCTCTAGCAAATCCTAATCAAGATCCAGATCAAGTTTCAGGGGGAGTTGAGGCTAAGGCCTTACATAAGAAGACTACAAGAAGTCTCGACAAGTATGACTTAAGGAGGTTCAGGTATGTCTTGAAATCTGATTCTTGATTAAGTTGATAATGTGTTTTGTCTTCATGTTATTTATTAGTACAATCTTGATTAATGTTAGAATTGTCTTATCACCCTAGTAACAGTATGAATGCATGTGAATGATCGAAGACATTCATTGATTAGGGCTATATGATTGTACTAATGCATTATGGTGTTGTGTGAGGTTGATGTTGTCTACTAACAAGATACAAGTACATCACAAAAGACAAATCAAGTTCCATGACCATGACATCATGAAGACAAAGACTCATCCATAATCTTTGTTCTACTTACGAGGTATGTATGACTTTGTTATATTATGCTTAACCTATGAGACATGCAGGTTCTAGCTCAGGATCTCTAAATCATTGAAGAGATTGTTTAGGTATGTTGTACATAACTAAGCAGGTATACTAATCCAGGTATGTTTTCTTATGTCATGTTAGAATCTTACCTTGTATTGGGATCCCTCATATAAGTATACTTGGCATGATTAGATATGTTTATTCATAAAGTTAGTAATCAAGGGATTATGCATATTATGTCTTTTATCTTGATTGATGATATGCATGAGTAAAAGAAGTCTTCCCTGAAATCTTGAATACTAATGTTTATTATTTATGATTGTGACTATACATATTCAAGACTATTTAGATGTTTTGATAATGTTTATAATATACTAATGAATGTATGTTTGTGTATGAGATCATGAGGATAACACTACTGCACACTTGAGCATGCACAGTGGTATAGAATGAATAGAAGTTCAAAAGACATTTAGAAGACCAAGCGAGAGGCAACCACACAAACATTAAAGATAAGTATTTGAGTTGTTATTTAAAATAGTAAATGATATTGCTTGTAATAGATTGTATGCATATTTAGAATATATCACGCTGAGTGTAAACATTCATAGAGCATTGAACAGTATACTACTAATATGCATATTATTGGTAAGTTGGACAAACATTCCATTGTAGCTTGTCTATAATGAAACCTCTTTGCTGACATGCTGAGAGATGTGCACACTCTCGATAGTATGTTCTGGTGGAGATGGAAGGCATCTAGATAGCCACTGTATGCATACAGGATATGGGAAAGTGTTGTGCCAAAGTATTGGTCAAGATAGTTGCATAACTATGTAAATGATATCTGTATGCATAATAGATTATCATGTCAATATGATTTGATGATTATGAAGTATCACTAATCATGTACTTAAATTTGATTTGTAGGAAAGATCATGATGAATGATGAACACTGAACAAGCGATGGATGTTCAACAAAAGATTTACAAATCAAACACACTATAGAAGGCTTGAGGCTAGAAGATTCTCTTAGAAAGAGGAAGAGAATCATGATGAGATGTTTGCTCCAAGTGGCTAGATAAGACCATTCTCTTAATGGTGTAATTAAAGAAGAAGTCTGAATCAGGTTCTGTATGAGTTCCCAGGATCGATAATCATTTGATGAGCTTAATGATCACCATGGGCAATGTGGATCTCAACCTTCGCTACAAGGTTGAATATGGTTTCTATACATAGATGACATGGATGCAAGAAGGAACTCACCACAGAGTTCGAATGATATTGAGGCTCATATTAGTAGACCCATCTAACGAGAGATGGCACAGATAGATATGCGGAAGATCATTCAATGTAGAGTGTGAATGATGTTCAGTCATAAAGGGAGAATTGACAGTTTCTTGATAAGCTTGGACTTTACGAAAAGTAAAGTTGTTACTAACCTTTACCTTAAGGTTGTAGGTGATGAACCTATCATACCATTATTGTATGATGATGATCTCTTTCTAACAAGAAATGAGAAACAGATCATGAAAAGAAAGAAGAAGATGGCTGAAGAAATGAAAATGAAAGATCTCAGATTGATGCATTACTTCCTAGGTCTGGAAGTATGGCAAGGCTCAAAAGGAATCTTTCTCAACAAGGAAAGTATGCTGAGAAATATTAAAAGGACTTGATGTGTTGGTATGGCCACTCTTGAAGTTGTTAGCAGATGACTCATCAGAGTTAGTGGATAGAACTCTGTACAGACAAAATATTGTGTCATTGATGTGTCTAACGAATACTAGGTCAGATATATGCTTTGCTGTGAACACCTTGAGTCAGTATCTAGTGGAAACTAGATGTGTTCACCTGATAAGCTGTAAATCATGTGATGTGGTACCTAAAGGATACAATAGAATTTGATCTATGTTATCTTGGAGATCATGACTTCAGATGGATACATAGATGTTGATTGGGCAGGAACTTTATCAGACAGGAAGAGCACATCGAGAGGATGTTATTGTCTTGGATTAGCCATGATCTCGTGGTTGAGCAGGAAACAATCTAGTGTGGCTCTTAGCACAAGCAGAATATATGGCTGCTTGCTCTGCTAATTGTGAAGCGGTATGGCTTCAGAATTGACTTAGAGATGGACCCCACTATGACCCTATGTGACAAACAAAGTTGTACCAAAATGGCAGAGAATCCAGTGTTCCATGATAAGTCAAAGCACATAGAGATCTGACATTTCTATATACAAGATATGGTGCAGAAAAGAATTAAAGTTCGAATTTGTAACAAGTTGACAATATACTAACCAAACCTATACCGATCCAATGTACTAACCAAACCTCTACCTCATGTAAAGTTTTCCGAGACAAACTTAAAATAGTTCAGAAGAACCCTCCTCGAAAGGGGGAGCGATGTGATCACTTATGATAATATTTCCCGCATCGACAGTGAGGTCGATGATATGGATACCTATATTGGTGATGTCGACAGAGAGCTTGGTGGACATGATAGGATTGCATCATCCTCAAGAGAGCCGTAGACGTATGTATTCGAGAATGAAGTCCTTGGTGGACATAATAGGATTGCATCATCCTCAAGAGAGCTGTAGACGTATGTCTTTGAGAATGAAGTCCCTGGTGGACATGATAGGATTGCATCATCCTCAAGAGAGCCGTAGACGTATGTCTTCGAGAATGAAGTCCCTGGTGGACATGATAGAATTGCATCATCCTCAAGAGAGTCGTAGACGTATATCTTCGAGAATGAAGTCCCTGGTGGACATGATAGGATTGCATCATCCTCAAGAGATCCATAGACGTATGTCTTCGAGAATGAAGTCCCTGGTGGACATGATAGGATTGCATCATCCTCAAGAGAGCCGTAGACGTATGTCTTCGAGAATGAAGTCCCTGGTGGACATGATAGGATTGCATCATCCTCAAGAGATCCGCAGACGTATGTCTTCGACAATGAAGTCCTTGGTGGACATGATAGGATTACATCATCCTCAAGAGATCCGTAGACGTATGTCTTCGAGAATGAAGTCCTTGGTGGACATGATAGGATTGCATCATCCTCAAGAGAGCCGTAGACAGATGTCTCCGAGAAAGAAGAGGGATTGTATCATCCTTGAACACATGTTCTAAAAGAGAGCCGTAGACATGATGTCTCCGAAAATGAAGTCCTGAATGAACAGGTAGGGGATTGTATCTTCCCCGGACTTAGGTCCCAGAATTGATCCATAGACTGAGGTCTCCGAGAATTGAAGATAGGACTGCATCGTCCCTGGACCTTGGTTCAAAATGTACGTGATGGGATTGCATCGTCCCTAGACATGAGATTTGTCTTAAATGGATAAGGACTGATCATCTTGGAACTGGATCGGGATTGCATCGTCCCTAGACATGAGATTTGTCTTAAATGGATAAGGATTGATCATCCTGGAACTGGATCGGGATTGCATCGTCCCTAGACATGAGATTTGTCTTAAATGGATAAGGACTGATCATCCTGGAACTGGATCGGGATTGCATCGTCCCTAGACATGAGATTTGTCTTAAATGGATAAGGATTGATCATCCTGGAACTGGATCGGGATTGCATCGTCCCTAGACATGAGATTTGTCTTAAATGGATAAGGATTGATCATCCTGGAACTAGATCGGGATTGCATCGTCCCTAGACATGAGATTTGTCTTAAATGGATAAGGACTGATCATCCTGGAACTGGATCGGGATTGCATCGTCCCTAGACATGAGATTTGTCTTAAATGGATAAGGATTGATCATCCTGGAACTGGATCGGGATTGCATCGTCCCTAGACATGAGATTTGTCTTAAATGGATAAGGACTGATCATCCTGGAACTGGACCGGGATTGCATCGTCCCTAGACATGAGATTTGTCTTAAATGGATAAGGACTGATCATCCTGGAACTGGATCGGGATTGCATCGTCCCTAGACATGAGACTTGTCTTAAAGTGATAAGGATTGATCATCCTGGAACTTGATCTGGATTGTATCATCCATGGACCTATGTCCTAAAGAGAGCGGGATTGATCATCCTGTAATATGATCGTGTGTGTTGCAGGATATGCTGCTATGTATTAGTGAGAATACATGCTTTTGATGATAGATGTTTTAGTGAGAATACATGCTTTTGATGATAGATGTATTAGTGATAATACCTGCTTTTGATGATAGATGTATTAGTGAGAATACATGATTTTGATGATAGATGTATTAGTGAGAATACATGCTTTTGATGATAGATGTATTAGTAAGAATACATGTTTTGATGACAAATGTATTGGTGTGGACACTAATACAGATGATCCAGATGCTGTAGATCGAGATGATCCAGATGCTGTAGATCGTAATGATCTTGATGCTGTAGATCGAGATGATCCAGATGCTATAGATCGAGATGATCCAGATGCTGTAGATCGAGATGATCCAGATGCTGTAGATCGTGATGATCCAGATGCTGTAGATCGAGATGATCCAGATGCTGTAGATTGAGATGATCGAGATGATTCTGATGCTGATAATCGTATGATAACGATGCTGATGATCGTGCGATGACGATGCTGATGATCGTGTGATGACGATGTTGATGATCGTGCGATGATGATGCTGATGATCGTGTGATGACGATGCTGACGATCGTGAGGATTCAGATGTTGTTGTAGTTGTGTGGGTGCTGCAGAAGATAAAGACTCAGTACTGAAGATGTTGATGTTCCAGTAACTGGTTGAGTTACTGATGATGTTGAGAAAGCTTCCAATGATTTATAGATGTATCATGTATGATGTTGATGACTCCTTGCTCGTGCAGATGCTGTTATAATATCCTTCTCGTTAAGGGGGAGTGTTGAGATATTGTAACTTCAAAGAATATTATATTTGTACTTTATTATTCTGGAGATGTTTCATTCCTCCTTGAAGATCTTATTGTATATCCGAAGATGTTTATTCCTCCGTCAGAATGTGGTAACTTGGGTTATTAGACTTCCCTAGTGGGGGTCGGCCCTGTATGTGTTATGTGGGTCAAAGGGTTATTAGACCCACCATGTGGGGGTCGGCCCAGTCAGTTATAATGGGGTATTTAACCTAATGGTTAAATATGAGCCTACATGTACTTGTGTAAAATACATATCAGAGTAGTGTATAAATAGAGGAGGTGTGTTCCTCATTACACACACTCAATCACTTGAGGATAGCGCACTTGTGGAGGAGAGGTCTGCTATTGTGGAGGAGGAGATCATGTCTCAGGGTTTCATCTTTGTATATTGCTGGTCATCTATATTGAGGAAGCTTTGCTGGGTTTTCTACCCCATGAGGGTTTCCCAGGATAAATCTCAGTCTCTTGTGTTTATGCTATGCTTGTTGTTTCTTCAGTGATCCTGCATATGCTATTGTTGTTAAATGGAATGTAATGCTGCTATTTTCTGTCTTAGCATATTAAATCTTAACATCTAGTTGGGTGCTTTGCACCCAAGCTTCTTACTCAAAATCACCAAAACAATGGTGTAGAATAGAGACATGTTCAGTTACCTCATGGATGGCCAAGAGAACACCCTCAATTTGTGAGTTGGAATGTCGCAAGGTAGACTGGAGGTCCCTAAAATCAACCTTCATATCCCAAAAATCCACATCCAACTTGGTAATTTTATCTACAATGCCTTCCTCAGGATTCATGCTACATTGTGTCATAAACACCCATAGAAACAACTACACTAAAATCCTCCCTTGTACTAAAAGGATAGGTGAATGCCACATGAAAAGTCCATCCATAAAGGAACACTGCAAGTCTAGATTATCCACAGACTGAACAAGAAACAACACTATATCTGCCACCAACTGAACAGACTTCACCATAGAGAAACCACTAGACCTATCTCTTTCACTTTGATTTGCTCAAAGCGTACCTTAAAATGACAAAGAAACCCACCCTAATAGAATATGAAACATATTTCACCACCCCAAGAACACATTCACCCTCACGAAGACAAACAAACCCAGTATTTGAACTTACAATATCCCAAAATTAGCCCTTTACAACCTCCAACCAGTTCGAAAAATTATGAAAAATCCCAAATTGCTGCTTTGAAACATGGTGAATTGCCATATTAATGAGACCTTGTAACGCCTCAGGCATGAAGCATCATCGTGAGTTTTCTCCCATGCTTGGAGAGGAGGCTACTTCAATTCCCATGCATAAGAGATCTGACTGCCGGAAGGTGGGATACATGCATCCATGTTGAGTTAATTCCATGAATTTGAATTTAAAAAATAACACATAGGGAATACACCTAAGATAAGGGTGGCCCCCAATTTCTTTTAACTACCCTTTGCTAAGTATCGTAGCATGATTCACTAAGGCATCTGCTTGTTGATTGTACTTCTACGAATTTGCACTAACTTGATTTCCTTAATCTACCACACTAGGTTGACAATGCACGATCGAAATCGTCTAGCTATTCTATCCTCGAGCACAATGCCTTTCATGGCTTGGAAAATTATCACCAAAGATTCTTCAGCTAGCAAGACATTTTTGAGTCCTTGAGATTCAATGAATTCCAAAACCTTAAATAGAGAATATTTTTCTGCCTGATTATTAGTGGATTTCCCCAAGCCCCAGGAAAATGTGATGACTTGTTTTCCATCAAGATTAAGGAGAAGCCCCCCATACTCGTCACCCTAGGATTACCTTTTGAGACACTGTAAAAAAATAGAGCAGAGCTTGACTGCTTAACCAACCAATCGTAAAATTCCTTATGAGGAAAATCTATTCTCCAATGAGTACGAGATAAAGAGTGGATCGGACTAGAGGTTGAATAAAGGGAACTCAATGGGAGAAAATCCACGACCCACTTTATTTCTGAGGAAGCAATGGGTTCTTGAGAAATATTAGACAACTCCCTACTAACGCCCATGATGATATGGAAGTGCAAATCAGTAAATGTGAGCCAAATCAAATAACAATTTATTCCTGGCAATCCAAATCTCCAAATGATGTATTTAGGGAGGGCATTCCAAATACAAGCCAAAGAAGGTTTTTTAGACAAAGACGTAGATTTTTTTTTGTTCCAATGGGTCAGGAAACCAATCCAAGTGGATGGAAGGGAAAAACCGTGGCTAATATCATGCAAAAGAAAATCTGAAACCTGTTTGGAGTAATCAAATTTAAAGAATACATGATGTATAGACAAATTAGTACATTTGCAAAGCACACACTTGGATGGCCCCAAAATTTGACACTTCTGGAGATTTTCTACTGTTAAATTTTTCCCATGAATTAGAACCCAACAAAAGGCGTTAATCTTAGGCAGACCATTCATATTCCAAACCTTATCCCACATCCTTGAGGGAGACGGATAGGGCTGATCCATTATAATCTTTAATGTGTATCCTTCTTGGACAATATATCTACCACGCTTCCCCCATCCCCTACTGTCCACCTCTCCTTGGTCAATTAGAGCAGCTCCATGAAGAAGAGAGCATAATATCAAACTTAGAGGACAAATGCGTAGGTAGCTCTGCTTTACACCAACCAATTCATCTTCCATTGTGGTCCCAATCAACAATGTCATATAGAGAGTTTATACCCTGGGATCTTAACCAATCCTTGATGTCTTAGAGCTCCTCCTTACACGATAATGGAACCATTCCTAGAATGTTATCTTCCCACATATAAATTCCTTTTCCATTGTCGGGGATCCAATAAAGACCATCTTGCACAAGATTTCGGGCCTATTTACATAGATGACATATTTTAGAGCCAGTAGTCTCACATGCCTTCTTGTCCAGACAACGAAGATGAGGAGCCTTCAAATAATTTTTTCGAAGAATCTCTTTCCACCAAGAATTCTTCCCCGAGACAAGGTGCCATAACAACTGAGCTCCAATTGCTATATTTATTAGTTTTGGGTCTCTAATTCGCAAGCCCCCAAATTCCTTTAACCCTCTCCCAATGTCCAAATTGACAAGATAGAATTTCCTAGAATTAATTTTTCCTCCTTTCCAAAGAAATTTTTGAAGGTCTCTACTCAATCCCCGTATAGCTCCAACAAGAGCTAGTAAAGCAGAGAATTGAAATAAAGGAAGAGATGAGAGCACAGACTTGAGCAGAGTAATTTTCCTAGTAGGATTTAACCATCAAATTCCCCAGATGGAATTTTCCCTTTGATTTTATTGATGATTGACTACTAGTCAATGGTTTTAACTCTTCCACTAGTGATGGGGACAACTAGATATTTGAAGGAAGTGTAGAGATTTGTTCGAGAGAAACTAGAAACCTAGGAAATGAGATGGAGAGTTAAAGGCTGAAAATTCCAGCCAAATATTTTACTTTTATCTTTATTAAATTTCCCTCCCAAGGTGTCTAGGAATTCATCCAACTTAGATTTGAATCTTCTATCATTTATAACTAAGGCTCCTCCCAACAGGATTATATCATCGATGAATTGCGCTTGATTTAAAACTCGTATTACCCTAGCTATGGTTATCCCAATTAGGTTACCTTCCTCTCGTTCTTTCATTATACCTCTACTCAAGGTGTCAACCATGATGATGAAGAGAAAGGGGGAAAGAGGACAACCTTGCCTGAGACTCATCGAGGCTTGAAAGAATTGCAAAGTCCTTCCATTAACCAATGGGGATATCTAAGTATGAATGATACAAGCATGAATCCAACGAATGAAAGAAGGGGAAAACCCCATCTTTTCCATAAAAACATAAATGAAGATATCCCTGACATAACCAAAGGCCTTAACCATATCTAGTTTTATCACCATCCCCGAGTCCTTCCTTGAGACACTACAGTGAATAAATTGTTGAACTAAGATGATATTATCCATAATTTGTCAATCAGGCACAAACCCCCCTTGTCCTTTAGATATTTTTCTTCGTAGAAGGACCTTAAGACACTTAGCTAGAATCCTGGTTAATATTTTGTATGTAGAATTGCATAGAGATATGGGCTAGAAATGAGCAAAGGAGGAGGGGTGATTTTATTTGGGGATAAGAGCGATGAAGGACTAGTTGGTGGCTGCACCAATCTTGTCTTTTCCATGTGTCCAGTTTAGTATCTTTCATAGATCCACCTTAATAGTGTTCCAACATTCACGAAAAAAACTAATAGGGAATCCATCTGCCCCTGGAGATTTTTCAAGATGTCGAATCCAAACAACCAGGAAAGCTTCTTCCTCAGATATGGGCCGAGTTAACAATTTTTTTTCCTCCTTTGAGATAAGCTGAGAGACAGGGGCAAACATAGCTTCTCTCGCTGAACCAACAACACCCCCCTACTTGGTGTATAAATATTTTAAATGCTTGTAGGCTTCATCTCTAATCTCGTCCACAACAAAAATTCTATTACCTCCCAAATCTCAAATTTTAGGTATCACATTCCTGTTTATCCAGAGAGATGTTTGTTGATGGAAAAATGAGGTGTTGTGATCTCTAACTTTTAGCCACAAATCATGAGACTTTAATCTCCATTATTCCTCTTCCAATCTAAAGGCATCTTGAAGGTGGTTGTTGATCATCTCTTCCTTTTGTAGGAGTGCAGGAGTGATCTCAGATGTCTCCATGAGGGTTTTCAAAGAATTCAACTCAGATTGTATCCCTTTCCTTCAGTTGTCAAGATGAGCAAAATGATTTTTTGCCTAGTCTTTAAGGGTTGTTTTGACAATCCTAATCTTTGATTCCCACACATAGGAGGGGAAGCCACAAACATAAGTTTACCAACTGAATTGGATGATTTTTCGAGTGATACAGGCAGATACCGTTGGCCACCCACCTATTCCACCAGTTTACAATGGTTCTCCATCTTCTTGGTAGATTTCTACAGTTTTTCGGGTCCCAAACTTTCGAGGCCGTTTTGAGGCCCTAATTGATGTTTTTTGGCCAATTAGGGGGTGAGGGGTTTCCATGGCATGCTTGGGCCCCAATCAAAAGTTGTAATTCTTTATTAGTTATTTCCAACAAGCTATCGAGTGCCCTAAACAAAGATCTTATGCAAAAGTTGCACCCCCAGGAAGTTGACATATCAACTAGCCACCTTCAGGTCCATAAATCCTTTTGGCACTTCATCTTCCAGGGTTATGTTTTTGGATGTTGGTTTTTTGTCTCTTTATGTTATGATAAAAAGGACCTTTTTGGTCTCTTTGTAATCAACTCTTGCGAATGATCGTAGCTGACACATCTCTCTTCAGAGATAAGCTACCATTATCCAAGCTAGTTTGTATTGCTTTGCAGTTTACAATGTTTTTCCATTCCATTCATTAATAGAATTTGGGTTTTACTGTACTACTATGGTTTATGCAAAAAAATTGTGTGTATTTCCATTTTATATTGCTTCCTTCATTTCATTCTACAAATAATCCAGATCACTGAGCCTTTTCCTGCTTAAGCCAAAGTGGGTTGAAACGAAAAGGGATGGGCCCCTGGTTGTCTGAAATATCCAAGGACAAGAGAATAAGCTTGTGATTGGATATTGTTGAAGGGAGAATCTCATAATACACAAAAAAAACCTTTTGAAGAAAGGAACTATGGACGAGAAACTTGTCAAGCCTGTCAACTATGTGCCCAAGTCTGGTCCACTTATTTGACTAGGTGAAGTTATCCTTGGTTGGGAAAAGATCCATCAAATCCATGCCCCCAATGAGATCCTTCAAATTTTTGCCATAGGGATCACACATAAGACTCCCTTTTTGCTTCTCCTTTGCCAATATAGTTGCATTAAAGTCCCTTGCAACAATGTGGCACAAATCTTCCCTAGTCCGTGAGAAAGATCTCCAAAATCCTTGTTTTTGCCTTTTTAGAACTGGTCCATACACATTGCGAAGCAAGTAGTTTCCCTTGTGTTCAAATCTTCCAAGGCTACCAAAATCTAATTGGAACTTTCAGAGTTGCTTATCATGTTGAATTTTCTATTATCCCAAAAATTACCTATTCTCGGGGAGGCACCTCTAGTGCTCATAGCTCTATCTTTCCCACTATTCCACACCGTTTGAAGTAAAGAGCATACATCCTCTACTTCCATTTTTATCTCCTAGATTAAATCAAGGAGAGTTTTTCCTTTGAATACCAAAGCTTTAATTGCTTCAATCTTTTGTTTACTCCCTAAGCATCTGTAATTCAAGGAGATAAGTTTCATTGTTTCTTAGATTGAAGGACAAACTTACCATTTGGTTCACTGCTTTGCTCACGAGCTGAGTTACGAGATCCAATACTATTCAAGTGTTTGTTCAAAGAGGCATGTTGTCCTAGTGATTTATCATGTGCAACCTCTTCTTCTTGCACCCACTTCGTAGATTTCCTTCCTACTTTATTTTGAGGGGATATTACCTCTTCCAATCCCTCCAAAGACTCCTCCTGCATATGTTTTCCTTGAGTTCTAGACTCTAGTTGTGACGCCTGTCAAGCTATGCCCACTATTTCAAAAGGTGTTTATTTCCTTGATGGGTCTAGGAGGGAGAAGGGGGATATAATCATCCAAGCCCACCTACTCAACAACCGACCGCGAGGAAGAAACTAAATGGGTTGAATCCCCATGGAACTCCCCTTTAGGGGGAGACAGATCAACTCCAACATCTCCATCTTTGGCTTGCACAAGGGCCTGGAAATTTTTTGGGGAAGAAGGGAAAGAAGATCCAAAGGGTTTGGATGATGCTATGTCTTGATAAGGATTCTTCCCCTTTTTTGGAACCTGTTTCCATCCTGACTCTTACTCTTTGACAAGATCTTTCTCCACGTTTTTGGGACATTTTATGGAAAAATGACTATATTCATGGCACATCTTGCATTTTAACGGGATCTATTCATAGTCCAGTTTCTGCTCATGGGTCCAACCATCCATTCTGAGGTTAATAGACTCGGACAACCCCTTTTCCAAATTAACCTCCACACATATCCTCACACAAAAAAACATGGGAGGTTTGGGCTGAAACCTGTTAATGTATCGACCCAATGAACTACCGATGGCAGCTAGATCTTCATCATATTGACAATGAAGGGGAAAATGCAGAAACTTAACCCAAACAGGAACAACCGAAGGTATATCACTATCTGGATCAAAATACATACTCCATCTATTCAAATACATTCCATGAGGCCCCATGAAGTATGGACCATTTTAGAAAATCAATTCACAAGCTTCTTTTTCTCAAATAAAAAGGCATAGTAACCGCAACCACAAAAATGATCCTGCAACCTTTCTGTGAGAAGAGGCCTCTAGTATTTATCGAACCAAATATTCATAGCCCTTGGATAGGGCCAAATCCCAATAAGGAGTCCCACCAATCCTCGTTTTGCCAGTCCAATAGCCTTCTTTTTCACTGAGACAGAGGATATATTAACCTTAGGAGGGATTGATCTCTTCACAAAACATGTCGCAAGCCCAGATGAGGGAGCCTATGGTGAAACATTCTTCTAATAGTTCACTAAATTTTTCATCCAGCATATGATCCTACTCCCCAAGATCTAGATCCGGGGAGGATCCATGACAGCCGGTCCTAGATCGATCAATCGATGGCCATATAAAATACAAGCTCACATACACAAATAAACTTGAACTATGCATAATTCAACACTTATGAATTCCTACATACATGAGATCAAACACAACAAGGGTGTATAACATGTTGAAACTAAGCATATTAAGGTAAGGTGAATGGATGGGTAAAACATGTAAGATAATATTTTTATTGGTTTTCAAGGTTTGGTGCATGAAAAGGAGGATTAAATCACTATTTTAATGTAAAAGCCCATAAATGTAATAACCACCCTCCTTCATGGGCATAATATAAATAAGGGGTCTTCCAGAAGTCATGAGAATCAATTTGTAATCTTTCATGGGCATAATATAAATAAGGGGTCTTCGAGAAGTCATGAGAATCAATTTGTAATCTTTCATATTTCTTTGTATAAGTTCGGATGCATAAGAAGAGAAAAGGAGAAGAAGTTCCACAACTCCCTTTCCCGCAAGGGCGAGGGAGGAAGATGTAAAGGGAGGAAGATGTAATTAGGTTTCTTTGGAATTAATAAACAGATCTAGGTCTTATTATTTTTTCATTATCTTGTGTTACAATGTTGTGGAATAAATTCTTCCGGTATGTAGTAGATGTTTGTTTAGTTTTTTTTTTAATAATGTTGACCATTAGAGAAAATGGCTAACAAATTGCATCGGCTGGGAAAGTGATCTGCTTTCCGTCCTTCCTTGGCAGATTGGCAGCAGCGGCAGGGGAGGTGGATCGCTACAAGAGCCTGGAGCCAAGGAGATATTTCAATGTATAGAGGAATGATGGCCACATTCTTGTGGATGGCTGAGTGACTCCTTCGCTGCAACATCCAGATCTAGATCTAGGTTCCTGGAGGTTGTATTTTCCCAGATCTATTTTATTAGGTTCTGATGATCCAGTGTGCACTGGGTATATCAAACAAATACGCACGGGGTATATCAAACGAATGCAAGATACTGCAAGACAGAAAGATTTGGAGCAGATTCCCCTAAGCTTCGATAATCCATGCTTAAACGTAGTCTCCGGAGTGATCTCAAGACGTGATCAGTGAAAGGTCAGGTAGCACATATCGATTAATGAAGATAATTCTGTGGATCATTAGCTGTGGGTTATTCTGATCACATTTTACTGCACCAGTTGTGGAGTAACATTACCAATGTATTCCTTTGAATCCACAAAACCAATAATCATTGGCTTCTACAAGCATTACAGATTAGTGTCCATTTGTGGGAACGATGCTTCCAAATATGCCCATAAGTCATGCACTGTTAAGACTTGAGGTTGTAGGAACCCCCCGACTGAAGTTACGTGAAAGAGGTCATGCATGAAAGAGTTTGGACCTGTGCAGCATGAGGAGCCTTTGGATGATCTTGATATAGCAATTCCCAGCGAAGGCCATTATCTAACATGTTTGTGTGCTGGTGGACAGCTAAAAGCCTCTTTGAAATGCTAAGAGAGGAGATCCGTGAGGGTTCTGGTGAATAAATATTACAGTTCTAGAAAACATTGTTGAAAGAATATGCGGTCGTATGGACACGAATGGGAGGCATACAAAGAGAACATAGTTGATTTGGGATATGATCCTCTAAAGTCGTGGATCAAGTGCATCATCTGGGTTTGAGAATCTGTTCCATCCGGTGGAGATCAGTGAGGCGTGTTATTGGTATGTGAACAACGTGTGCGCAATTCTTGAAGTGGTAAACACTATTGTGATGACACTCGATAGTTGGTTAGATTGAGCAATCCCGGAGATTGACATATTGCTAGCAGACAGTCTAGTTTTTGTGAGGATGAGGATCTTCCCCAGATGAATGAACTTGTAGATATTGCTTGCTGTGTAACCAATGCAAACTGGAATGATGAAGGAGCATTGGAGTATTTGGTTTCTTGTCCGGAAGATCTTTGAGATGTCCTTCAACATTGTAAAGTTGAAGCAGTTACAGTGGACACTTGGGAGGCAGATAGAAAGATTGTTTCAACAAAGTAATTGCATGTTTGTGAATTGGTACAACTAGAAAAAGAGAAGATAGTTATGTCAAGTAGCATTGTGGATGAAGATGGCCCAATAGAAGATGATGTGGTTTGGAGTCTACTGGCTAGTCCTGTCCGTCCTGCTTCGACAGGACTTCTACAGATGATTTTGAGATTTTGAATCCCAGCATGTTAAAGACTAATCATAGTTAGTTAATTTACCTAACTGTTATACTATGATATTTTTGTAATATATATGTACATTTATGTGCATATTCAAGATAGCTTACTTGCTCATTAATGTGAAGACTTTTCTGTCATTGTTGGTCGTCATGTCTATCTTTCTTCTTTTTCATATATTTATCATGATGTTGTCTAATAGTGGTATCAGAGCATAAATGATCCAAAAGGAGGTGATGGGCATTGCTAATGAAGATGTTGCTGCATTTAGAGATGGGGAATATATGAAGATGTTGCTGCATTTAGAGATGGGGAATATATGGAGCAGTGCTGTGTAAAGAGTAACCAACGGTCACAGTGTTGTCATTGTTTGCTTGAGGCAGAATCGGTAGGAGGGCCAAAGAATACTAGAACTAATATTTTGCAATTCTATTTGATATGGTTTATGAGGTTTGCAGAATTTCAGAGAATAAGATATCAATATTTTATTGATTATAATTTCCAAATTTAGTATGCTGAGATTCCGTGACTGCATTATTGAACATTTGTGTGCTTTAACTAGGCTCAATAATTCAAGCTTGCAAAGTATTTATTGCAATTAAAAGCATTGCATTAACATATGAGAAGTTCACAGCACCGTCCTGAGTGAGAGATCGATCTTCTTTATCCACTACGAGTCTCCTTTGAAGAGATATTCCTTCCAAAATCTGAGTATTATATGAGTTTCATTTTCTTTGCAGACACTTAATGGAGCAGACTTAGGGTATTATGTTTATGTAGCTTGACTAATACAAATTCTCAATATATTGTCATAGATCTTGGCTAAGTACTTTGACTGCTCTATTGATCTCAAGGAAAACTTTTTTTATTCCTTTCGAACACATTTTGAGAGAATGAAGATAACTTAGATTGATCAAAGTTTACCTGTGATTAAAGACAAGCATTGAAGGGGTCGTTTTGGGGAAGATACAAGCTACCAGGAATAAGAGCAAAGCCAACAAATTGACCACAAATTGGAAAAGGAAGATAACTATGCAAGTCTTGAACACATTTCAATGTGCTATGTGCTGGCGTGAAGGTTCTCTCCACCAGCATGTTCTCAAAAGAGGTGTAAATTGATGTGAAGGTTATTCAAAGTGAAGAAGCCATCGTTGGACCAGGATTCATGTTCAGCTACCCTTGCTCATCGTACATTTTTGTGCAAACAATGAATGCTATTTTGCGTTGCGTGAGAAATTTGGCGCTGAAGCAGTAGAAAAACGCCCAAGAAGAATCTCGCCTCGTGAAGATCGTAAAGTCGCGCAAGATCAATCATTGGACAGCGTTTGGGTTCGATCGGTGTGTGAAGATTGAAGTTGACAAAGAGAAGCCCCGCTACCTGCAAACTCAGTCCGTGTGAAGAAGTATAAGAGTGATTAAATTTGTCAGAGCTGGAGGAAATGCCTCACCAGAGAGAAGAGCGGCCTGAGAGAATGTTGCAGACCTGTTCAAAAATTTTATTGAGGAATTCAGTCTAAGTGAAATAAAAAGGAAGACTGCATTTTTTGTGCTGAGGTAATCGTTGCTTTAGATAGCCATTTATTCAATTCATTGGCATTTCCATTTAAAAAAAAAGGTAAAACAATATATACATTGTGAAGTAAGTTTTTCCAAAGGTTGTGATAAAATTCGTGAGTTGAAAGGAAGGAAGTTCATGTATGAAATTTGATAATTTTGATTCATTGAATATCTAAGAGATCTGCGAGCAAATACATCAAAAAAATAAAAAAAATGTTATTAATGCTGCCAATGGAGCTTGGAGTGGAGACTGTCAGTGATAGTCACTATCACTGACTATCATTGTGAAAGGGAAAACCTGTCCTTTCTGCCAGAGCATCCAGATTTAAAGAACAATTCAACTCCTGCATTCTGGACTTGTGCCCGTTCAGAATTTTATGACTTGCAATTTGTGATTTTGCAACTCCTGCATTGTGGACTTGTGCCTGTTCAGAATTTTATGACTTGCAATTTGTGATTTTGCAAGATTACGTATTTTGGTACTTACTATTGTTCCTTTAGTGAGTATTATTGAGTTGGATTATTATAAAAGGGTGAAAGAAGACCCCGCAGTAAAAGAAAAGTCATTTTGAACCTCTTTTTGAACTTGTTTATGTTCAGAAATTTCAGTAGTTTGTGAATGAAGGACAAAGTAATCATTCTGAACCTGTTTATGTTAAGACATTTCAGTAGTGGAATGAAGTTTTTGCAGTTGATAACTTGTCCCTGAAAGGGGGGAATAACATCTGCAGTGTGAAGTCAGGTTCCAAGTTTTTGTTGTGAGCTTGTGAACAAATGAGAAACAAGTATGCAACCTTGTTCCTGAATTTTGAAGACAGAGTGAAAGTCAAGTTTCCAGAACCATCAATCTAGGAGACTCACATGAGAGTCTACTTGTTTTATTGAAAGTTTTTGGTAATCTTTAAACCATCTTTACGCGGTTCTTGGTACAATGTTTGTGATCACCAGAAGTCATTCAAGCTTCTAGTTGATACGGTTTATGGTCATCCTAAAACCACCTCGTTGTTGTTGTCATGGTTTGTGGTCATCCAAAAACCACCAATCAAGTAGAAGACATAAAGTTCTTCTTGTTTACATTTTCAGAGAACATATACAATTGTTTCTCTGTTGGGAGTTTATGTCAACTTGAAACCATACAACTTAGTAGAAGTCTTCATCTTCTGCTAGATTTTGTTTCAAAGAGATTTTCAGCCATTTGTAATTGACCTTGTTGAGTTTTCTACTCTCTGAATTTGCTTGACACTTTGTTAATTGTTAAGTAATGACAGTTTTTCAGGCACTAACAAACTTATGATTAAGGGGGATGTTAAAGACTAATCATAGTTCCACACTTGTGGTATTTTTGTAATATATATGTACATCTATGTGCATATCCAAGATGGTTTAATTGCTCAATAATGTGAAACATTTTCTGCCATTGTTGGTCTTCATGTCTATCTTTCTTTTTCTTCATATATTTATCATGATATGTTGTCTAACACATTAGATGAGGGGCTTTTGGGCGAGTGTTTCTAGCAAGGAAAAGAACTACAAGAGATTTGTTTGCCACAAAGGATCTCAGAAAGGCGGACATGATTCACAAGAATGCAGTGGAAATTTAGCTGAGCTTAACATTTTGATATCTGTCCACAATCCTTTTGTGGTGCGTTTTTTCTAATCATTTACATGCAGACAAAGCCTATATCTTGTAACGGAGTACTTAAATAGAGGCGATCTTTATTCATTGCTGAGAAATTTAGGCTGCCTAGACGAAGACATGGCACACGTTTATATAACTGAAGTTTTTTGTGTTGGAGTAAGTGCATATGAAGCTCGACAACTTGTTGATCGCCCACGATGGCCATATTAAGGAACTACAGTTTTTAGTCACTGACCGTGAATTCTTTGGCATCATCTGTGGAGTCGTGGTCTCCGTTAGGAGATGGGTCCAATATATCTTCACATTCTGCACTATGAAAGTGGGCTACCATACCGCAGGCGTATCTGGCCACCACACCTCACAAGCTAACTTTAAAGTCGGCTGTGAGTTTGAGCTGATGTTAAAAATCTAGCCTGATATGTGAAGCCTCGATGCATGGACGGTGGGGATGTAGATGTTAGTGAAGTGTCACAAGTTGTTGGTTTTGAACTAGCACTTTGTCAAAAGTGGAATAATTGGTAGAAAACCTGGGCATGGCACACTTTTTGAGCCCAACATTTATTATTATGGGAATGTCCCGACTCTCGATTCCGGAGGATTGCACTAAGGAAACAATGACAATGAGTTAAATGTTTTTTTTGTTCAATCGAATCTGGTTGCAACATCAAGCCCTCCTCCAACCCTCTTTGGATTTTGTCCATACGTCGGTTAAGACGTGTCCCCCTATCATGAACTGTTGGCCAATTGTGGAAGGATGTCAAAGGAAGTTGCAAAAGAACCCACCTTCTCCAATGGTGTTGCAGGCAGTTGCATTCCAGAGATGTGATGGAGGCCTGTAACACTTTGATGGATCTTGATACACTTGGGCTAAGTTGTTGCGGAAAGGCTACATGAAGTTGCAGAGAGATGAGATCTGGAGATATGTGCTTGTCCATGATGATAACCAGACTGAGAATCATTTAAGACCATGGGATTATTTTCAACACCAGAATGCTCCAAATAATTGCATGGTCATACAACTTGGGAGGAGTTTGTGGCGCACTACATGATGATGATAATTAGTTGCAAAATAGCGTTGGATTGTAGTCACAAAATGCACATAAGAGATGTTGAAATGAACTTACATGGGTTACGAACAGTTTGTGGACAGGCACATCCTCTTTAAATATCATGATTTATAATGATTGGAAAGCTGCAGAAATCTCATGAAAGAGTTGAGAATTGAGTACATCATTGTTATGCTGTGGAAGGAGATTTCCTTGCTGCATCTGGTTGCAGAAAGATGGCTACCTAACATGCAAAACATGCAGAACTGTAGTGCCATGTCAAGGAAGAGTTGCGAGGAGATAAGTTTTGAAGGGTTGCGGTTACTTCAAACAGTTACGGATTCGACTTGGCTGTGGAAAGATCATATTGTTGTAGAAAACTCAATTGGTAATGATGACCTCTTATGGAAAGTTTATGACAAGTTGCAGAATAAGGCATGGGATAACAGACACTCAAATCGCCTTGCTTTTCCGGCGATTTGTTCCCTAGATCCGGTTATAAAAACCTGCGGAATCGTAGTTCCACCCCATTTACTGCAAACTATGCCATGGAACTGTGCCCCTAGGTTTTGGCCCATTTTAAGACGACACAGATCATTGAAATTCCAAAAAAATAACGAGAAGGGGTGGAACTGTGCCTTGTCGTAAAATTTTCTGTTGCCGGCAGGGGGCGATTTGAGTGCCAGTTATAACACGCTGCAGCATAAGGCTAAGTATTGCGGAAAGTTGCGATTATGTATTTGTGCACCCAATTGCAGAACATAATTTGTGGATAAGTTTGTTTTTCAAGAAGTTATTGCTTGGTTGCATTTGACCTTCCTCTATTGAGATTATTTTTAAAAGGCACAGTGGTGGGGGTCATGGTTTTAATAGTTTCTTGGAGGTTGCAATTGGTTTTTATTATGTACTATCTTAAATTAGTGAATAACAACACCATACCTTTTATGTGCTCAGTTATAATTGCCAAATATGTACTGCAACTGATGGCAACAATTCTGTGTACTTAGACTTTGCATCGTCGAAGTGAGTATGTGGAGCTACAATTGTTGTGGGGTGATCTCTCTCGGTGATTGGCGGCACCATGGTATTAATGTATCTTCATTTCAGTTGTAGCACTATAAACTTGTTTAGGCTTGGATGGATTTTCAGGAGTGTGGTCGTTGGGCTTTGTGACCCCGTTGGTTATGATATCTTACTGGCAGGATGGCTCGATGGATGATGTTTGTGGAGAGTGTGATGATTAGCTTTGAGTGTGACTATCAGGTTTGATCACCCTGGTGGTTGTGTTATATTTTGGTAGGATGGATGGTTTTTTGGTAGGTTGTGGATAATGATGATGACTAGAACTTGAGCAATGGAATTACAGATGGGTAGTGTGATGGACAGTGACCATCATGCAGCTGAGTTTACAGTTAGAAGATTATATTAGGATGATTGAATTTTGCGAATGCCATAGGTGAGTATCTGATCTACGGATGTCATAGGAGAACATCTGAGATAGTAATGAGTTGTGTTGGAGTAGATTATGTGATGATTATGATGATGGATCGGAAAGGGATCGATGATCAACAGTCGGATGAGATGTGTCCATAACAAAAGTCCGAGCCATGAAGTTAGAGCCAAAAAGGGGCAGATTCTTCCGATGAGGACGAATGTAGTGTTCACAGTTCAACAGGAAGTTGGTAAAGTCCAACCATGTATACACCATTAGTTCCTAGTATAGTTGGAAGTTGCCTAGGATAGTCTCTGAGGCATTATGGTAAGAATGATTGATGGCCATAGGGATATCTATGGTAGAGGATTGAATGTCGGTATCGAGTTACATAACTACTCCACGAGGTTGTGGCCGACTGAGTAAGCTACATTAAGAGAAGAATGAAGCGGTTAGAGAGGAGTGAAGAATAAAGAAGAGGTTGCACTCGTGAAAGGAAGGCATTGAAAGAGTAACATGTAGACTAGAGTAGTTTGGCAGCTGCATGTAGAAGCAGTTTCGACACTGATTGACTCGAGGACGAGTCAATGGATAGCGGTGGGGGCCTATTGGAGCCTAGATGTTCAATGTAATGGTCATTAGTTTATTTATGGGTCGATTGTTATGGGTTGTTAGGGTTTGGTGCATGAAAAGAGGGATTAAATTATTATTTTAATGTAAAAGTGGGTAAATGTAATAACTACCCTCCTTCATGCGCATCGTATAAATATGGGGTCTTCGAGAGGTCTTGGGCATCAATTTGTAATATTTCATATATCTTTCTTTGTATAAGTTCAGGTGCATAAATAATGAATTTATTGATGGCATCAATTTCTAAATTCACCATTGTATGCATGAAATATTTAAAATGAATAGTATGAGATAAAATATATATTATGAAGTTCAATGTCTACAATTACTCTATATAAACTTGACAAAAGATAAGCAACTTACTCTTTATCATCCACTTTTTTTCCATTCATTTGGAGTAGTTTCTCTTCCCTTTTCTCCTCATTTAGTTGGTCATCGCAAACCACTACACCTAGCGTTTCATCGATTTGCTTGATGTACTCACTAGCATAATAGAATGAATTGTATACTATATATGCCTCTGCCATAGACCCCTCAAAAGCTTTCCCTTTGTCAAACAAAACCATTCAATTTTTACATGTATCTCTTTAAGAAGAACATCCAACAACATGAGACCACCCTAACTAATTCAACCTCATGAACTAGGTCAATTAGAACATGAAATTGCAAGTTCGTGGAACTTGTGGGTAGTTCCTTCTAAAACATACAAATAATTTTAGCAATCCCTCGATGCCACCATGGAATGATACCCATATGAATATCCTTTAATGCGAACCAATGTACAAATGTAGATAATTTAGATATGGCACATTGGTAGGTCTTAGGGGAAGTCATGGTACACAAAATTAAGCACGAGCAAACGATAATGAATCTTCAAAATAAACACATACAAAATTAATTTCCATAAAGATGTGAGTGCATAGTATAGGAAGAGTCTAACCCTTCGACGTTTTACCCAAACGTCCGTCTCCTCCGTCCCCTCCCGTCAACGGCGCCCCAACGGCTGCCTTCTCCGGCGCCCTTCTCCGGTGGTCTCACTCCTCTCCACGACGTTGGGGTCCCACGCGATATCTTGGGCTGCCAATCCTCGTCCCCGTCCGGATTCGCTCCTAAACACGCCGACGTCCCGTCCATGCATTAATGCATGCTACCAACCCAGCTACATTTCGAACCAGCTCGTCCTCCCCCTCCCGCCGCTTGTGCTCTGTTCCACCGTTCCCCTCTGCCCTGTCCCTGCATCCCCTCCGCTGCGATATTGGACTCATGTTCATTGCAAAGCTGCTGGCATTCAGCAGGCCCACGGTGCTGTTCGAAAGTGCGAGGTCCATAGAGACTGACGGCGCCCTCGAATTCATCACAGGTAACTTTCTTTCTTAATACCAATTTTCAGGGCAGAGAGGAAGATTGTGTTCCATTCCATAGGCATGAGTTTTAGTGTTCACAGTTTCTGTGGATCATCAATGCCCGTGATAAGAAAACAATCTCTAGAATAGGTACAAGGAGGTAGAGGGTTAGACTCTTCCATACATCATATATTTTCGCTGCGTTTTTTTATCTGTGCTCGCTGACTACTCTTCATATTCGTACTCTGTTCTGCTTGCTTACCGATACTCCATTTTCCGGGCTGCTTTTACTTTGATATTGTGCTTTGCAATAGCCATGGCGGCCTTGGATCTTGCGATTGGAACTGCAGGCAACACCATAAGCAGCACGATAACCAGCGTGATTATTAATCCACTTATCCAACAAATAGATGATGCAATTCATTTGGATGAAAACAGAAAGCTTCTAGAAGTTCAGTTAAATCGCATGAAGGGTCTCGTACTCGATATTCAAGATCAATTCCAAGATCAACAAAGGGTGCTTCCAGCGACGGTGAAGAATTGCTTGCAAAGGATGGAAAATGAAGTTGGAAAGGCGAGACAACTGATCGATCGCTCGCTACACCCGCAACATTGTCTTGATTGCCTCCGTTGCAAGCCCAAACTCGCCAGGCAAATCAGACAATGGAATACTAATTTTGAGGAGCTCTTTAAAGAGATTCAAGCTGACATTTCTGTCTTTCACAATGCTCGATGGATTGTCTCGTCTGCACCGCATCAGGCAGAGCTATTACTTCAAGATGGACTAGATCATGGCTTTGTCGGTGAGAAAAATAAGGATGCAGAGATACAGCTAAAAAATTGGCTTATGGAAACTCCCCAAGTTGGCTTAATTGGCGTCTGGGGAATGGGCGGTATTGGAAAAACCACATTGCTCAAAAAAATCTACAACTACTTTAAGGTCAGGAACATTTTTGATGTCGTCATTTGGGTCACTGTGTCTCAATTTTCTATTATAGAGTTGCAGAATTGTATTGCTCAGACAATCAATTTAGACAGTAGTTTTTTCGGTTCCAATGCTGATCTGAAGAAGATGAAATTGTCTGCACATCTCAAGATTAGGAAATTTCTCTTATTTTTAGACGACATGTGGGATCCACTGAATCTGAAACAATTAGGCGTAGAAATTGGCAATGGCAAAGGAAGCAGAGGTTCCATCTCTAGAACTCCTCATCCCCTGCAGCTCACAGGATCTCTGGAATCTCTTCTAATCCCCTGGCAAGTGAGGTTCCATCTCTAGAACTCCTCATCCCCTGCAGCTCATAGGATGCTTCAGTTCTAAGGCTGCTCTTTCTTTCCTGCAATAGCAGTTCTTCTTGCACATTGTTACATTCTTTCTGAACATTTCTATCATTCTGTGTGCCCACCATAGGACTCTGCCCCTGCTCTGATGATTTACATTTCATTTTATCGGTTTCAAGTGTGGAAACACCACCACATGCACCATTATTTTCCATGTCACATACTACCTTTTTGACCCCATCATTATTCTGAACAGACCTTTGCAATTCCGTTTTGAGAGCCTTGTTCTCTTCTTCTGAGGTAACCAACTTTTTGTGCAAATCTTCAATTGCCATTTGAAGCTTTTGATATTTTCTTATCTCATCTTGTAATTCTTCATCAATGTTAATGTTTTCTTTCTGGAAGACATCAATACCTTCTGAAGATTCCATCTGCATAAGTTTTGAATCAATCTGGGATTCTAAATCAGTATCTGCCGTGGTTCGGGAACTGCCAATATGTTCCTGTGAATTCACTCTCTGACCTGATTCGTCAAGTCTCATGTCTTGAGGGGTTTCATTATCTTCTTTTAGCGTAGAAATTCCTATATGGAACTGTCTTATCCTTTGCTGCAAGACCCCATCCTCATCGCTGTTTTTCTCAGATCCAGTCATTGGTCTTTCATCCCTCTCTTTTAAGTTCTTGAGCTCAGGCTGCTGTTTCAGTAGGTTCTCTATCAACATATCAGAATTTGCAGTGAAATAAATATCATCTAAACTCCTGTCACAAATATCCATGGTGCTTGACTCAAGCCCACCATCTGAACCAACTACTAGGTCTTTCTGGTTGGGATGTTCACTATCCATGCCTGCAGAAGAAATGAGCACTGTATCCTCGAGCCTAATATTTTTAACACATAAAGGGCACATTCCCACATCCATGAAATAAAAATCCTATTAATTTATTTGATCTTATGCAACATACTTCATAGATATATTAAGCCCAAAGAAAGGCCTGACAAAATTTATTTGATCTTATGCAACATACTTCATAGATAGGCCTGCTAATTAGGAATCTACAAATAGAAGCATTTTGACAGAAGACCCTGCAAGCTCTGTCTACTGAGAATACTTATGCAAACTCGGCTCCAGTCAAGGTAATCACTTACATGTAACCAATCTCTCTCCTTCTTCCAGAAGATGAAGAAAACTTATTGGGTCGAAGAAATTTAATCAAAAATATTTTAACAGAGAAATTATCTGTCCGGTGAGAATCAAATATTCAATATTTTGACTGATGTGCATGGATTTTGTGAATATATACAATCTGGGCAATCTGTTTCTGAATGAAAGTCTTCTTGAAATTTTGATTTACAGCCAATTGATCTCTCTTAAAAAATTTGAATTGATTTTGTTTGGTTTTTAATTCACACATTGGCACTGATCTACGACTAGCTGGTTGAGCACATATGTTTGCAGTCGAAGGAGCTATCAACATGGTCAATCCACACACTCTGATGTTCACAGTTAGAGATAGATTTGGGTTAGTGTTTCATTTAGCATATTCTGAGGTCTGATTCTATACTATTTTCATGTGAACTGCTGCTATAATTGTAAATACAAAACAAGAAGAGATTGAGTTAATTAATTTAGGAGTTTCTTTTTATCCACCCTATAAACACAACTCTGAAGTTTATTTCAGATCTGGAAAGTGCATTTATTGTATTGAAATACCTAGTTGCCTGCTGAATGCTAAAATGTCACTATACTGGAAATTTGGTTATCTAATGAGTAGTGAATGATATCACATGCATCAGTTTCTTTTTGTCCTTTATAATCATCTTCTTTGTACTTCCTTTTTGATTGAATTACATATGGATGACTGTTGGTTATTGGCCAGAATTCATTGTTAGTGATATTAACATACATACATTTGCAAGTCTTTTGGTGAACTCAGTTATTGAAGGCCTAACATAATTGCTACATCTGATTGGTTAATTTTGAATGGTAAATAAATCTAGCTCATTACTGGTTATACCTTGCCCTAATACATGCTTGTGACCTCTGCGTACTTAATTAGTGATATCTATTTGCATTGTCATGAGTGATGTTCTTATGGTATTGATTATCTATATATTTGATGCTAATTGTTTGGTGAATGTTAAATAGGATTGAACCCTACTTTTCTACATAAAGCATTGATTTTGTTTGCACCCAGCTAATGACAGACATTGCTAATGATACATATTAATTAAATATACAATTGAGTTGATTTTGTAACACCCTAGCTTCTATGAAGGTTTAGGAACATATTTTACTTTATTATGACATGAGTATTAACCCTAGCTTCTGATACTATCTAAGACTGTCTCTATGTTCAGCAAAGCAGAGTCGTCATGTGTCCTTGACATTCCTTTTCTCACAAACAACCATTTTACATTATCTAGTTGATTTCTATCATTCACAAAGTAGTTTTCAAGTTTCATAATGCTACTGTTTTCTAATATTTTCCCAATATTTCCGATAAACTAATTTTTCTGTTTTTTCTTAATTTTTGTGATTTTTCGAGGCACAACCATACCTTCAGTTTTTCTGATCAAAATTTGTTGTTTTATACTTTGACAGGTCTTTCGAAGCACAAATAGTCTAAAAATAAAAAATGGTGCACAAGTGGACGTTATGCTTAGAAGTGTCTTGCTGTCCGAATCCTGTTCAAGCAAAGATTAAATATGTTATTTACAACAATGCCTCTAATCAGGTCGTCCAAAGAACAAGAGATGTCTATGGTAGAACTACTAATAATGAGGCATACTATATTGCCCTTGTTGAAGGATTGAAAGAAGCAAAAAAGTACGGTGCCAAGGATATTGTAGTTTACACAAATTATGAACTGATATGTAACCAAATGAAAGGCCTCTATCAAGTTCGGGC
Source organism: Larix kaempferi (assembly GCA_027924585.1). Lineage (NCBI taxonomy): Eukaryota > Viridiplantae > Streptophyta > Pinopsida > Pinales > Pinaceae > Larix > Larix kaempferi. The sequence goes on along the minus strand of BSBM01000380.1, from coordinate 9,051,353 downwards.
AATCAATCTGAAGCCTCTTCATAAAGAAGCAACAATCCAAGCTGCCCGATTTCAGTCATTTAACATAAATTACCATGCAAAGATTCATAAGCTGTCCACCGGTCTTGTGTTTGGAGAAGTTTCAAAAGAGAGCTCCATTTCGAAAGTATATGCGGGTGGTGAAGAGGAATTATTATCAATGTCTATTCCAACAAAAGTTGTCGATGGAAATCGATATAGACCTGCAATATGTAAAATTAGTATTCTTGTTATGATCCTTGCGGTGTTTCTAATGTCATGGTTGTTTCGTTGAAACCCATACATTTAATACTTTCACCTGAAAAGTGACATTTTTGTTGGACAAGTTGGAATTATCAATGATAAATAGTATGTGATATTTGGGTACCCAGTATTATGAGCTTTTGATTATACTATATGGGATCTCATTTATGCATTTATGTTAAAATGTTATTTGTATATATTTTTGAGTATTTTGTATTTGTAGATATTTTTACAGTTTATTATGCAAATACCCCATTGTTGGAGCATCAATACACCCACTCTTGCAACATGGTGGCTAATTACATTCAAGAGACTCACAAGATGAATTGAAGAGAGATAATTGCAAAGCAGAAGGACTGCCTGAGAACCAATTCCCAGAAAATTAAAACTTAGGGCCAACATGTCAAGCAGCGATCAGCCTTCAGCTGCAGGCATGAAGTTGCTCCTAAAGCCCGATGAAGTGCCAGTCATAACATGCTTTCTTGTTCGAATTTTTAAAAAATTACTCCTTTTGGCCAGCATACAATGACAATTTTACACCTTCCAGAACATAAGCTAATCTCTAGAGAGCTCCAAAACCAATTCCGCCATTTCCAGAAGCTGCCTTCTAGTCGCCGCCACCTAAAGATACACAAAATATTTGGAATGATACACAAAATATTTGGAATCAGCAGAAGCATTTAATACAGAAACAACATGCAGATTGTTAAAAATTGTTCAATCCGCCTCTGCCAACTTTCTCAAGGTATCCTTGCCATTTTTTCTTAGTTAAGAGATAGTGCCTTGAGTTGATCTTGAAGTGCCGGTTTTGGGAAGGGCATAGATACTCTTCCAGTTATAGCTAAAGAGGACATGCTTGCCCCCTTGCTTATGTAGAAAGAGTGATCTTATGTGGAGACTCACCACTCATTTACTCCTTGATGTATCATTCTTGCTGTACATCTATGATTTAATTTCAATTAAAAAGAAAAGGTATGACCTGGTTGTGGTACTGGTCACCACATGTTGAATGAACACTGGCAGTAAACTAGTAATAGGTTCTCTCCCTTTGATCCATGGTGGCCAACATGGAAATAAATGTTGTTATTGGTAGTGATCACCATGTGCTCAAAGAACGATGGCAGTTTCCAGTCAGCTAGCAGTGTTCTTTCAACACATGGTGGCAACATGGAACTAAATCTTGTTACTTGTAACAGGACAGTACGCCTTACTATGTTTGATTGTTTATCCAATGGGACTAATTATTGATGATATGAGGTTTCCTGGACCAGGGTTGAGTGTTGCTAGTAAGCTTGTGATCCCATGTTTGTATCCTTGCTCAGCTCATGAGTGACCTTCATGGAGGATTGTTTCGGTGGTCATCAACTTTGAAACAATATGGTGGACTCCCTTTTATCAGTATTAAGTTTTTGTTCTCAATATATCTGAAATTGTTTGCTTGTTTCTTATAGCTAATCTGCTATTATGCAGATCTGAATGTGAATGGCCTTTCTTCTGTATTTCATTATTGAAATACTTCGATTTAATATTTTGAATTGCTTACAATAAAGCATGAGGGATATGAGTGGGCACAATAAAATGCTCACTGGGGAAATCTTTTCTTGAAGCTAAGCATACTCCATTCAAGGTTATGCCAATTCTCTTGCTTAACAGTCCCAACATTAGACGGCCCGCCTAACTTTCTTTCAATACCCTTTCATTAGGATGTAAAAATAGATAATCTGGTATTAGTGAATTGGTTCACTGTGGCAAAAATAGTGAACTGGTTCCAGCTTCACAATAATTTGAGATACTAATTTGAGGTATCTTGCATATCTTTGATTCTGGGTCTCTAAGCAGAACAAGCTTGGGGCACAGTGTTTTCTTCAATGGCGTTCCATGCCTGGGCTATATGCATTTCTCTACTTGTATTTTCATTAAACGTGGTTTCAGCTCACACCCATGTTCATGGTATGTAAATGACTGCTCTTATCTGCAACGTTGTTTTATCAATGTCTTTGCAGTTTTCCAGGAGAGAAAATTGTCATTCTTGCATAATTTCAAGGCATGGATATGCTTAATCTGTAGTCTGAAATTGAAGTCTAAAAGTGTCCCGGTGAGCTAACCTGAGTAGTCCTTGTTAGTTATTAGTTACCCATTTGTATAAACTTAGAAAATGCCCAAGCATGGGATGTTATAGACTGTTAAAATTTTGAGAAAATAGCAATGGAAGCTTCAATATTAACAGATAGCTGTAACCCTTCCACACTCATATACCGTACTGAGCAAGGCAATGCCAAGGGAAACAAGGTATTCAATAGGAACTCTGTCAAACTCTGTTTATTGCTGGAAATATGTTTTCAGATAATAGAATGAAAACATGCATGTTTTTCATGGCAGTGTCTGAGAGGTTTCTGAAATTTACAGAATTCTTCTTACTGATATTGGAACACATGGCTTGAATTGTTACACTTTTCTCATATATAAAGCACGAGTATAAGCACTTTTGATTTTAGTCCCCAGATCGCACCATATGTTAGCTGCCTGTGACCATTGGATCCTACTTCGCACTTGTAAAGAACCAGGCCCGACTTGTTCAGGGCATTATTTCTCTAGAGAAGGGAGATGCTCTGTGGTCAAAGAAATCTGTTAATTTTGTAACATAAATAAACTAAAATGACAAAAATCTTATCCAATTTCTAATCTTTATAAAATAACCAGGATGGATCCATCTCGATCTTTATGCCATGACAAATTTGTATATGGATTTTTTTTCTCTCTCTTAACGCTTAATAAATCTGGGTTAAAATGGATTTATGCATTCTACAATGTGTTTGTTTGTTAATGGATTTAAATGCATTGCACAGATCAAAAGTTGCCTTCTTATGTTTTTAATTTTTCAGTATTTCATCTTTTCTCCTTATCAATCACTTCCGTGAGAATTTTAAGGGAATAAGATTTTGAATTTTCAGTCTTCAACTGCTTGATTGAGCTGCAAAAAGATAATATTTGCAGCCAACTTGACTACTCTGGTGTATAAGTAGTGATGCATCACAGAATTTTCAGTCTTCAACAATCTCCTTACTCTCTAAAACTATCTTTTGCAGATCTTCTACAATATCTACCCAATTCCCCTACTGGAGTTGTAACTTCCTCTCACAACTCTACCCAAGAAATCCTTTCTTGGAGTTGTCCTCACATGCAAGTTCTTGAACCAACTCTGATACCATATGATGCAGCTATAGGATTTAGGTTGTCTATCAAAGTTAATCAAAGTTGAACATGTCAGTTGAGTACACATCATCACTAGCCGATCATAGTTGACCATGTCAACTGGGTCCACATAACTACTAACAACCTCCTGGATTTATGCCTAGGTCTCTGCGTCGTGCTCCATTTTCCCTTTGTTAAATACTAGGAATTATTACTGGAATTCAACAAACCAGAAAACTGGAACATAAATATTTTGGGGTGATGCAGGATAGCCCATAAATCAGGGTCGCTACAGCATTATGATACTACTAAATAATAATGTTAAAACTTGTTAAACAATTTTTGTTACCATGGTAATTCATATAACTCTTTTAAAATATCTTCACTTCTCTTCACCTTATAATGGTGTACTTTTTGCCCCTTCAAGGGAAAATTGCTAGTTACAATTACGTATCCATGTTCAAAAGTTAAACATACCCTTAATGCAGTGTTCATTTTATAACTGCACATCCATGTTCGGGTAAAGATATCATCAACATTTCTAATAGGCAAGTGACCTTTTGCAGAGAGACTCAGCTAACACATCTTCCGCAAATAAATGACAAATCAATTAAGACTTTCAAATTTAAAGTTAAATCCAAAATTACAATCAATTAAGACTTTCGAATCCAAAGTTGAAGGCAATTTTCTTATTGAAAATACTAATTGAGGCAATTTCCATATTAAGGATACTGATTTACCAGAATGCATTGCCATAGATCTTCAAAAAAGGAAATTATGCAGTGTGAATACCAGAATAAACCACTCTTTTCATTGAGAAATATCTCAAAATAAATTGACAATCTCAAAAAATGTGCTTAATAACTTCAAATTGGGAACAAGTAGGACATTTATTTTTAGTGAAACGACTATTTTTCAACAAGGCATTAGAGGGTAGTTTCTGATACAAGATCAACCACAACTCTGAGTTTATACGAAAGCTTTGTAGAATCCCACCTTGCTTACATGGTGATCCATTTAAACTTTGTATCGGATGAATTCCACAGTGCATTTATGGTGGAGACAAATCTAACTTAGAAGATAAAGATTTTTGCCATCATATTCAGGTCCATCTTCAATCTGTGTAGCAGAATATAAAGTTTCACAGGCCCATCTTCAATCTCTCTGCACTAGGCCATAAAGGCCATTTTGCATCCCTAAACTAACTTTGTTTCAGGCCAACAAAATTTGGACAAGAGTTTTTGAGCCTCTTTCTGCAAATTATGTTCTAGCTCTACATCTTGGAGCACCAGATATTGTAGAAATAAGCCCTTCCCCTAAAGATGATTTACAATAACAGATTGCAGAATCTCCAATTATAGACCCCATATCACTGGAACAAGCGTTGAAAGCGGGATCCAAGACATTTGTGTAGCAACTTCAAAGCAATTAACTATACAGATAATTATCACAAGCCTTGAGCCCTTCTCAATATTCATGGAATCTTCCTTCATAAAAATGTGCTTGGCTCATTGGTCATCGTTAAAGCTGAAGCCCTTGCATGGTGGATTTCTCATAGCAGAAGATGATGCTCCTCCCCTTCGTCTATAGTCACCTGGCAGCGTGTCATGAGTCAGCACAATGGAAAGACTAATAGAACATCCAACACACCAATAAAGGAAAATGCAAAGCAAATCACCAACCTTGCAGGTCACCAACTGGAGACTTGTCAATTAATTGGGCATGTTTTGAAGGAGGACGATCCCTTGGACAATTTCTATAATCTGTAATTAAAAAATGAAAGAGTCATTATGAAATGCATTTAAAGAAATACAGGCATGCAAACATTGATTACAAAATATGAAAGTCTCATCAAACGTACCTGGCACAACAGTAAAGGTTGGACGCCAATATTGCATCTCCCTATGGCCTTGGATTGGTACCACGGTTGTGGAGGGTTGCACCTCTGAACACATCAACAAAATACACATTAAAGCAGGTCGATGCCGTAAAAAAGGGTAATTGACAAACAATTGATAACATAGCCTTTTCCAAACCTCGTAGATCAGCAATTGGAGAATCGTCCATTAAGTGGTCATGTTGGAACTCCCCGTGGCTTTGGCTAGACATCTCCCTTTGTCTTTGGCTAGATGCCACCGTTGTGGAGTGTTGCACCTCTGCAAATAACAAAAAAAACAACACGAATAAATAAAATTCAGACATATACAATGACACAAAACAAAGTAAATAATAGAAATGAATTAAATTACAAAATAAATGCTCTGTGTGATTGAGAGAAATGAGCGAGTGATATCTTCAACAAATAATGTCCATCACTTCCAGAATTTGTGGAATCTGCTACAGCACTTAAGGGAAGACATTTATTTGAGGCAAGACTTGTCAATCCAGATCTGTCCCATCTTATTCCAGGCATGAAGAAATCAGTTTATTTAAATTAATATCAGATTTGCCTTGTTGAATGCACTACTGTTGGAAATAGGATTATATACACAGTATTATTCAAATTAGATGGCATATTTTTAAAAGTGAGATTTAGACCATCTAATAATTCAAATTCCTTAAACATTAATTATACTACGTCTACCCCTTTCAAGATGCCTTCCATGTTTTCAAACTTAGCAGCGCCATTTATTTTCTTATTTAGCTACACTTGGTAACCCTCTTGGGGGTATATATCACCATTCCCAACCCAAGCGGAGGGAAACCCTCTCTATAAATCATATTCAAAAATTTCTTTAGAAAAATAAATATCTAATATCATACTGTGTATTCTGCCTTGGGACCTGTTCATTAGATTTCTCTTTTATATTACCTTGTTAGCCTCTATTATGATGTGGGTTCGGTCAATATCCCCCAATGCTTGCAATTGAGTCTTAATCCCGCTGTTGAAAAACTTAATTACATTACTAGCTATATCAGGTTTGGCTTCTAGCTTTGTTGATGTTCTTTTAATCTATGTTGTTGATGTAGTTACCAACTCTAGTTGCTCTTGGATTAGCTCAAAGTGCTCCCAATATTTTAATATTTCATCTAATATTGTATCCCAAAGGGTGTGTTTGTATCCTCTTAGCAGGGATTTCCCTATGAGACTTTTTGATAGTATACCTATTTCTTGCTGCATCTCATCCCTATCTTGTTTCATCTACTCAATCAGTTCATCTTTTTTTTCTATATATCGTTTCTCAAAGTTGTAATTTATCCCTCTTTATCTTTCATTTTTTTCTCAATATTGCTCATCTCCACTCGTTTCATGGCCAACTCCTCTCTGTATATTCTCTGCTATGGAATTACACTTAAATAGCAGGATTCTTTTAATTTTGAAAACCATAAATATAAAGATACATGCAAACATTTTGGGTCTATTAAGGATTTATGTAAACAGTTGGGTTTATTAAGGATCAATGGTATTTTTACTGGCTGTTTTCGAGGCAAAATAATAGATAATAATGACCCTAGTGGTACAGAAAAGTCCCTGAACCTGAGTCCTATGGCCGATTCATCATGTGCCTTCCTATTTGAGCACAGACCAATTTACAACAGAAATAGTTTACCCTGCCACGTGAGGCTAAGTGTACGTAGGATATTACAGATGTTATTGAATCTTGCCTTCATAAAAAGCATATGTTGGCAGATGGTTCAGGTCATTAGCCGCTGTGGGAAGGCACAATAATACCTTTTACAGATTGCCTGAGGTCCTATTTAATAGGATACCGCAAATTTCATTGCATATTGCCACATGCTAGCTAGTAATATAGTTGGAAAATGAGTACAAATTAACACTAGTAGCCCTATTAGTAGGATAGAAGAAATAGAATTGCATATTGGTGACCTTCTCCCTACTAATAGGATAATGAGAAAATGTATAATTGTGTTAGAAGTCTTTTATGAAGAGGTTACTCTAGTCCTTATGCTAGATAGTGGCAGAAATTAGACTAATTGCATTCTCATAGATGAGAAGTGTCTTGTAGAGTGATGACATTATTTTCAGTCAGTTGATTTATAGAAAAAAATGGTTACATATTATATTGATTAGGCAATGTGGCATCTAAATGCTCCTCTCTCTTGAGCATGGAAACCACTTGTCTAAAAACTAAGGACTTCCATTGAATTTTTCTGTCAAGAAATGATCAAAATTTACTTGCAATATTGGCTCAGTATTTGATAATGATGATTCACGAAAGAGCAGTCTTAGCTCTACACTCCTCAAATGTTCTTATGACCGCACTGCCTTGACTTCAAATGAGATTGACTTCTCTGTGATAAAGTAATATTATTAATGAGCTCATTAGCATACAGGGCTTTGGGATCTGTATAAAATCCTTTCAAATCTCCATTTTTGTATATTATGAGGCTGGACATCATGCTCTGCATTCTGTTTAGATATCTTGCCTTCTTTCTTGAGATTGGTTCGTGCAGAAGATCAGTCGTTTACATACCATACTTGTATTATTTATGTTTGAATAGTGATGTTCACTGTTGTGAGTCAGTCCTACTGATATTGTACAGTCACTATGTGATCCTTTTCTTTATTGATTGTGTGTGTGTTGAGGGGAATACTGAACTTGCAATTAGGCATATTTTACATTTGCCATTGCCAATTTCTACGCCTAATTGCCATTGCCAATTTCTACCTCTGCTTCCTTTGCCATTGCCAATTTCTACGCCTAATTGTTTCAGATTCAGTGGATCCCACATGTCGTCTAAAAATAAGAGAAATTTCCTAATCTTGAGATGTGCAGACAATTTCATCTTCTTCAGATCAGCATTGGAACCGAAAAAACTACTGTCTAAATTGATTGTCTGAGCAATACAATTCTGCAACTCTATAATAGAAAATTGAGACACAGTGACCCAAATGACGACATCAAAAATGTTCCTGACCTTAAAGTAGTTGTAGATTTTTTTGAGCAATGTGGTTTTTCCAATACCGCCCATTCCCCAGACGCCAATTAAGCCAACTTGGGGAGTTTCCATAAGCCAATTTTTTAGCTGTATCTCTGCATCCTTATTTTTCTCACCGACAAAGCCATGATCTAGTCCATATTGAAGTAATAGCTCTGCCTGATGCGGTGCAGACGAGACAATCCCTCGAGCATTGTGAAAGACAGAAATGTCAGCTTGAATCTCTTTAAAGAGCTCCTCAAAATTAGTATTCCATTGTCTGATTTGCCTGGCGAGTTTGGGCTTGCAACGGAGGCAATCAAGACAATGCTGCGGGTGTAGCGAGCGATCGATCAGTTGTCTCGCCTTTCCAACTTCATTTTCCATCCTTTGCAAGCAATTCTTCACCGTCGCTGGAAGCACCCTTTGTTGATCTTGGAATTGATCTTGAATATCGAGTACGAGACCCTTCATGCGATTTAACTGAACTTCTAGAAGCTTTCTGTTTTCATCCAAATGAATTGCATCATCTATTTGTTGGATAAGTGGATTAATAATCACGCTGGTTATCGTGCTGCTTATGGTGTTGCCTGCAGTTCCAATCGCAAGATCCAAGGCCGCCATGGCTATTGCAAAGCACAATATCAAAGTAAAAGCAGCCCGGAAAATGGAGTATCGGTAAGCAAGCAGAACAGAGTACGAATATGAAGAGTAGTCAGCGAGCACAGATAAAAAAACGCAGGCGAAAATATATGATGTATGGAAGAGTCTAACCCTCTACCTCCTTGTACCTATTCTAGAGATTGTTTTCTTATCACGGGCATTGATGATCCACAGAAACTGTGAACACTAAAACTCATGCCTATGGAATGGAACACAATCTTCCTCTCTGCCCTGAAAATTGGTATTAAGAAAGAAAGTTACCTGTGATGAATTCGAGGGCGCCGTCAGTCTCTATGGACCTCGCACTTTCGAACAGCACCGTGGGCCTGCTGAATGCCAGCAGCTTTGCAATGAACAGGAGTCCAATATCGCAGCGGAGGGGATGCAGGGACAGGGCAGAGGGGAACGGTGGAACAGAGCACAAGCGGCGGGAGGGGGAGGACGAGCTGGTTCGAAATGTAGCTGGGTTGGTAGCATGCATTAATGCATGGACGGGACGTCGGCGTGTTTAGGAGCGAATCCGGACGGGGACGAGGATTGGCAGCCCAAGATATCGCGTGGGACCCCCAACGTCGTGGAGAGGAGTGAGACCACCGGAGAAGGGCGCCGGAGAAGGCAGCCGTTGGGGCGCCGTTGACGGGAGGGGACGGAGGAGACGGACGTTTGGGTAAAACGTCGAAGGGTTAGACTCTTCCCACTAGAATCCCCTAAGCAATCATCCATATCAATATTTACTTCATTGCCTTTGTCCCCAACATGTGAAGAACCAATGGAATTGTAGATATTTTGAATTGGTGATTGATACATAGTGGGAATTGAATAGGTGGTTGGTTCAAGCACGCTTGGTGTGCTTCCTCTCCGATCTATGCTTTTTTAGTGGTCTTCTCTTGATTTGACTCTGAGTGAGGTGTAATGGAAGATGGTGGAGAGGTCCCTCACCATAAGAATTATGATTGCAAAAATATTGAATATTACATAGATGATATTTGTAAACATAATGCATTTAGTATGTTCAAATATTATACTAAACAACTATTAGAAGCATTGATTTTTCCCCAATTGTACAAATGCAACCAACCACTTTATAAAACAATACAAATGTTGAATTAAACAATACATTTACATTAATTCCATTGAAAACCAAAACATACAATTACCCATTGATATTTTTCTTACGTGCAAATGAGACGTTTAGAGGTAGTCCCAATGCAATGTGTCTTTGACGAGTGGTAGGTGGTTTACGAAAGTTATAGTTTATTAACAAGATGTCACTAGGAGACAAACTATATATTGCATGTAAGACAACAAATATGGATGCTTTCCTTTTCATAAAGAACTCCTTGTCATTGGAGTGTTCCTCAAATGAACAATTTGCAATAAATAATGAACACCTATAACTATTTATGAACCCTACAATGTTCTCATGAGTGTGTGAATGACCATTGATATATAACATGTTCTTCATATTAAAGTTTCTAGAAGCATAACCGTTCATGCACGTACTAAAGATGTAAATGCTATGTTGATTTTTACAATATTCAAGTAATTGGATAAACTATAAAACTATAAAGAGGACCACAAAATGACATAAGTGCTATTGACTGTTTAAGAGGAATGAATACATTTGAAAGGATAAATGACCCAAGATTTGCAACATCTATTTTAGACTTGGAAATCATGTAATTGTTACCACAAAAGGATAATTTGATCCCAAAATCTGGCCTAGATAGGGAAGACACAAGTATCATACAAAAAGTGATTGTAATAGGTTTGGTATTTAGTTTGTAGATGGATAGGAAGAGAAATTCATCGTTACCTTCCAATAACTAAAATGACCTTTGTTTTTACTTGGACATTTTTTTCTCTTAGCACATACAACATTTTGGATCTCCTAGTAGAGATGTTTTGGGTGGTATTAATATCATACTTTGTTTTACTAGAACTATTGGTTGACTTAATAGAAGGAGATGGGTTGTTAAATTTATGAGAAAACTTGATTTGGATTCCAACTTTCTGCAAAAAATAAGCATATGGAAGTGTGAAGTGTTCATGTGTAGCTTTTCTATACCACCTATTGGATTTTTTACCATAGTGGGAGGTATTACACCATCAACTTTGGGTAATTGATCATTAATATAATGAGACAGTGTGACACACTAAAAGTTCTCTTTCAACCCTTTACATTTTGAAAAACTAAATACTATTGGGGTGTCATTAAAGAGATCCATTTAAAGATGAAGTATCATCAATCCATGTTGGTGGCCGAAACATGGCATGTTACAATTGGCAAGGTAAAGTGGTTGCTCATTTTCATCTACAAGACATGTGTGATATCTTTCTCCATATAAGACATTGTAGTGTTTTTCAACCATGTGGAATATATTGCACATCCAAACTTGATCCCGAATCAGGATCCTACAAAATTCAATGCATAATTATTCACATGCATGTGAATAGATAACATAAATTCAATGACATAATCAAAATATAAATAAAATCTGCACACACTACAAAATATAGGGAAGAACTTGATGAGCTTTGAGCAATATGGAATGAGTTGCACTCTAAAGACTTGATCATTTGATATTATAACTTTTTCTCCCTACAGTTGATCCAAAACAACAATAAATACATGTTTACATTCTTAAAAAGAAAGTTTGGGAAGGATATACCAATCTAACTTAAAATAGACTTTTAAAACCGCTTTTTAAGTATATGGCATGAGTTTAAGCATCATCTGTATCATACAGAGTATTGTAATTTATGTGTTTTTATTCCCAAAAGAGACTTTGGGATGCATACAAAATTTTAAATCCAAGCATATTTTCGTAAGGATTTTCAATGTAACTAGTGTGTTTATGTCAAATAATCAAACTTATGCTTTTCTACAAACAAAATGCATTGATGTGCTAAACTATGATATGGACCGATAACAAACATCGGTGAAAGGAAATATCTACCAGCATATATCCATCTAAAAGGGGCATAGATCCATCTAAAAGGGGATCTACCAAGCACCAAGAGGGATCAAATCTCTCAAAGGTGCAAACCCCTTTTTAGACTGGAAATGTTAAGGAAATGTGTAATGCAATGTTTATGGTTTTAATTTATCTAATTTGTGTAGGTTTATATGTATGTCGTTCTAAATATTTTAAATCTAATTTGAGCCGATTTATTATTTTTTATAAAGGACATGTGTTCGCTATAGGATGAGCACGGAAGGAGTTACACATATCCCCCCTACTGGGGTGTAGAATGCGCCTCTTCAGCGCAACAAAGTTTTAAATGTGGGTGTTTGCACTTGCATTTTGAATATGTTTATATTATACCGATGCAATTTACACATACGATGTACAAGTGCACTTATCTATAAAAAAGTGTACCATAAACCAAAATATCAAAATAAATAAAATTACACACATGTTTCTCATCAATGAGATGAAATATCCAATAAAAGAAAGAGCAAGAATTTCATTTTCTAAAAGTGAGTTTAAAATAGAAAACCCTAATCACTATTCCACTGTTTTACCAAAATTAGAGAGGAGACTTGTGCGAGAGAGATTTATCGGGGGAAGAATTTGGAGTGGCCATATTTTTATGAAAATCCAAATTTGTAAGGGATCACTGTAGGTTACTAACAACTATGCAAAGGAGAAATTGCAGGTATGCAACTTATTACTATTTATCTCAATTTTTCCCCTAATAGTTTTGAAAAAAACCATTAATTTTTTTCCTAGTTTCCTTTCTTTAGTGTTGTAAACCCTAGCCTTTTGTTTCTTCCTTTATGTTTTATGTGGTTGCAAACTCTAGCATTAAGATTTTACCCTCTCCAATATTCCACAATGAGATTTTTTCTTCTAGGCAATGGATATTTAATGCCTTTTTGTATATGTATATGGGATGCTGAGTATCTATAGAAATGAGACCACTTATTGCATTAGATCCCAAAATGTGGCACTGCTTATTAAAACAAATGTTTATGTGGTAACCAATGCACAATGTGCAATAAAATGCATCAATGTCATTTTAAGGAAAGTGCAATGTTATAGTTCATATTTAGAATAATTTATGGTTTAGCACTATGAAATATAAATTGTGTATGTGCCTATGCACTTTTTATTGAATAATGTATTTCCTGAGTTTATTTTACTATTTTGAAAATTTATAAATATTTGGCTACACAGATATTGATGGATATTCTTGTTATTTTCCCACTGGTGCGTATTAATATTCCATGCACACCTATTAAACTCATAACATTTATAGCCTAAATTTATTTGATTTATCCATAAAACATATTTCGTAGTTTCCATATTTCATGATGTAGGGATTTTATTGATAGAAGATGTCTCATAGAAGTTCATGGAAAAAAATTGTTGCAACAAGAACGAAGGGAGCGCATCCCAAAAAGAGAACAAGGTAATTTATTTGAAATTTTGATATAGAATTAATATATTTGAATTATTTATAGGTTTAAATGATGTGTATTGGTTAATGTATGTCATGCCGAGCAAAAAATTGCAAAAACTTGATAAGATTATTTGCAATCTAACTATAAAAGAGTGTAAAACATTTATGTAAACTTTTAAATGGATGAAACATGTGAATTAAAATTTAATTAAGATGATTTTTTTTTTTGAAGGGATGGCTGTAAGTGTTAGAAAAACTTGCTTTTATGGTAATCTTATCCAAGAGGATAGGATGCTGGAGATTCAGAACATTTTGCCCTATAATTTCTGTTCCATTAATGATGGCTTCCGGTATCTTGGCTTTCGTCTTAAGCCTAATGGATATTTAGTCAAGGACTGGGAGTGGCTTATCAAGCGATTTGAGCAGCGTATATCAAATTGGACGTATCGGCTCTTGTCAATAGGAGGTAAGTTAACTTTGGTTAAATCGGTTTTGATGGGGCTTCCGGTATACTGGCTCTCATTATTGCCCATTCCGTGCTCTGTTATTAACTCCCTGAGGAGACTGTTGTGTAACTTTTTATGGTCTGGGGGTTTATATAAGAAGGGTCTGGTGATGGTTGGGTGGGAAAGAATTGCACTGCCTTTCGAAGCTGGTGGATGGGGTATACGGGATCTGTCGGTGTTTAGTGCAGCTCTGCGTTTGAATAGCCTATGGCGTGCTCTCTTTGGTAACACATTATGGTCAAGACTCATACACCATAAATATATTAGAATGGAGGTCTCACACTGGCTCCGGACCCCTGCTAAAAAAGTTCGTGGTATCTCACCCATTTGGAACGGTTTTCTGAAGGTATATAAATGGATGGCTTCGGCATTATGTTGGAAAGTGGGTCGTGGTAGAGAGGTTGCTATTGGAGTGGATCCAATTGCTGGGATGAGTGAGTCCTATTGTCTATCCCCACAACTGGTTCAGCGTTTGCGTGACAGAGGATTTGTCACATTAAATAGTATAGGCAATATTGATTCTGGTCTTTGGATGTCGGATACGCAACTCCAGAGTAACTTGGACGATGCTGTGGAATGGAGGGATTACATACACAATCTCAAGATCTGTGGTATTCGGCTCAGAGATATTGATGATTCGGTTATCTGGTCCGGGAATGATGCAACTGGATCTGTTACTGTCAAAGCGGCATATCACTATATTATAAAAGGGAGATGCATATATCCGAAACAGTGGTGGTTTGGCAAACTTTGGCATTGGAATCTACCGCTTAAAATAAAATGCTTTTTCTGGTTAGTCCTTCAGGACCGGCTGAATTCATGGGAGAATCTTCATTCTATGGGATGGATAGGCCCCAGTATGTGCTTTCTGTGCAGATGCATTTTGGAGTCAACGAAGCATCTCTTACTGGAGTGTCCTTTTACTTTAGAACTATGGGAACATATTTATACGTTTTATGGCATAAAAGCTCGTTGGGCAGGAGAGTATATTGCCAATACCTTACTACAGTGGCGCACTGAGTGTAAGGATCACTTGACACTGCCTATATTTATCTGCTGGGTGGTTTGGAGGACTAGAAATAAGGTAATATTTGAAGACAGTCGACCTCCGGTACAGCTTCTGTCTAAGAATGTTATCAGCTACTACTCTAGTTACATGGTGGAGTGTAAGGCCAAGGTACAGCGGAATATTGGGCAGCTTAATTTATCTTTCACACGTCCCATATGTTTCTTTGATGGTGCAGCTGCTCTTGGAGAATGTGGGGCTGGGGGTACCATATACCTCAATTGTGATCATTATTATGCTTTGAAAATGAAATGTGGAAAGGGCACTAACATGAAAGCAGAAATTATGGCCTTATGGTGTGTGGCAATGGTGGCTAATTGTTTTGGCCTTACTAATGTCCTTATTTTTGGCGACTCGCGAGTGACTATTAAGTGGGCCAGGGGGGAATGTGACCTTAATGTCATACAGCTGACTTATTGGTGTGACAGAGTTATGGAGGAATTAAATAAGCTGGGACAGATCACACTGAAGCACATTTACCGGGAACATAATGTGCAGGCGGATCAACTTTCTAAATTAGCTTTGGATTCGGCTGAGGACATCATTGTGTGGGAGGAATACTTTGAGAATCAATGTATTGATTCTGGTACCTGGCGATATTTAGATTAAGTTTTCTGACTCTTGGATAATGTTGCTATATGCTGAGCCAAGGACCTTTGGTCTGTTTTTGGCACTTATTGTATATTTTGCTTTTTTGTATATCTACCTCTCGAGGGAGACAATATCTTAGACTCTGATATGATGACCATCTTGTACTATTTGATTCAAGTTTGAATATCAATAGTATGTATTTTTTCACGGGAAAAAAAAAAAAACCTTATTAAATAATTATAAAGTGACTTTTAGGAAGTAGTCATGTAATATTTCCCCAAATCACTTCATAACCCCCTTTTTTAAAACTAATTACTCAACATCCTTTATAGTGTTTCTTTTCGCCCACCATCATTGAATAATTAATTTAATCCCTCTGATTAGGAGGACACACTCCAAGTCATCCCCACTTGCCAAGCAAGAGAGCACAACGAAATTGGGGACATTACATAATAGTTGGTGTGGAATGATCTTATCTATCCCTGTTATTAAATATTGGATAGCTTGGCAAGTGGGGAATGGGGTCCAGGTTTGAATTGGGGTGGATCTGATAATTGGTGGCTCTAGTTGGTATAAGCTATCTCCTAGTATTATACATCACTTAAACTCATTTGGGTTCTTTGTCTTGTCACATGTTCATAATCCAAATACAGGTCTATCGAACTCAAAATATTGGTTCAAGGCGAAGGATCTCAGGCTGGGGTAGATATGCTTTAGAGTGGGCGAGTTATACTAGGGGACTGGAGAATTGTGGTACCAGGATTAAGAATGTTGAGGATCAACTCTATTGGTCTTGGAACACTTTGTTTGGGAAATTCATTGCCTCCACTGCTTATGACACTTTAGCATTTGATGTAACTAGCCTTTCTGATAAATGGTGGCACAAGTTACTTTGACAATGGAAGGCCCCTTTGAAACTACAACTCTTTGGTTGGTTAGCTTTGGAAGGTAAAATTTTGGTTGGCGTGAATCTTCAAAAGCGAGGAATGTTCAGGCATTTTCACTGTGATTTATGTTGCCAGGGGGAAGCCTCGGTGGATCACTTATTAGCACCTTGTCCTTTCTCGCAAGATGTTTGGGCAGAAGTTATCGGCGTTTTGAATAACAACCTTCCTTGGAAGATCTCATCTTTCAAACAAATCCTTAGATCTTGGGCTTAAGCTGATGAAAGTTTGAAAAACCTTGCCCTTCTTATCTTCTGGAGTATTTGGTGCCATCAGAACATAATCGTCTTTGAAAATAAGAGGCGATCTCTGTAATGCATTACTTCAAAGATCATTGGGGAATTTAGAGAACATCCAAAATTTGAATCAGCTCCTAGGATTAGTTTTATAAAAATGCCAATGAAATATATTATAGGATTGCCAGGTTGGGTTTTTTTATAGTCCAGAACAAAATGGAAAATATGGAGCAGAGATGGTTCTTAAATTAGACAGGGAACATTTATACCATTGCTGGATGGCGTGTGGTGGCGGTACGAATTCTGGAGCAGAATTATTGGCCCTTTGTGGGATCTTAGTCTTTTCCAGATGGAAGGGTGTCCTTTCCTTCCATATTTTAAGTGACTCACAGGCTATTCTAGATTGGGTGGTCTTGGCTCCAAGTAATAGCTCTTGAACAGTGGAAAGGTAAAATCAGTGACCTTCAATCCACATTTCAATTTTTATAGTTCAACATATTTATATACAGTTGAACCATAGAGCAAATAAAATTTCCAAGAGGCCGGTGGGAAATTTAGAAGGTCTATTTCTTTTTGACGAATACAAAGAGAGTTCAAGAATCGCTACAAGCTCAATCCAGGCTTATGGAGGGTCATAAATTTTGACTTTGTCTCTATCCTATCACTGTTTATGAGGATATATTTTGTTCTTTATAGCAAAGAAGAACTTACTGTTTTTTCAGCTATCCATTTTTGTTTATTACAACTATGAACATTTTTTTAGTTTTTAGTCATATTGGCATACTGTGCTATTTTTGACTTGTGTATGTCAATGGTATGAAACAACTATTTTTTGGAAAGTATCCCTCAAGGAAATGGCATTTCTTGGTCATGATCAGAGATTGATATCTCACTGTGAAGAATTGTAAGGTTGTCTTTGATTCAAACCTATTGAATATCAAGCAACTAGAATTTTTTTCTTGAAGAAAAAACCTATTGAATATCAAGCAACTAGAATTTTTTTCTTGAAGAAAAACATATTCATGTGATAGTATCGATCTGTAGTGTTACCTAATTTTGTATATTTGCGTACAATCATCTCATGGAATTCAATTAACTCTATGAGCCAGACCTTGAGATTGGGAAATAAGAAATTGTTTGGAAAATGAATATTAGCAATGTTAATTGTGCATAGATTTATTATTATATTCATTTTAAACAATTATACATCTTAGCATAAAAAAATTCTTGGTAGTGCTTTTAAAGTTTGAGCTATTTCACACAATGTGTTGCATTCTACGGACTCCATATTTTCCTACTTTGCATTGAAGCTCCACGGCTGACCACACCTATTTCATATGTAAATCATATTGTTTAATGTATCTTATGGAATTGCAAATACTTACCGGTGAGGATTGCAAATATGATTTACATATGCATACTTTCATCTACTCCCACTTAACAAATGCACACCTTCACCCCCATCTCCAACCTCATGAGGGTGAGTAACAAATGCACACTTTCACTCACCACCTCAAACCTCATTAGAGTGACGTGACAAATTCACATCCTCACCCTCCTCCTCTAACCTCATCCTCGTAAAACGACTATATAAAATGCACAATTATAATCATAATAACTTTTTATTTAAATTATAATAAATATAATAAATTTTTTTTATCATTTTTTTACAATTATATTTCAAAACTCTCAGAACCAAAATGTAGAACACAATGCTCACCAAAAGAAAATGAGGCATTCACCATGTGCCATTGAAAACTCTAGTACACACAAACAAATATTAAATCATTGATTACTACATTAACTTCAATTTCAATCCCATTGAACAAAATAAAACACATTTTATAACTTAATACCAATTAAATATGTCTTATAAAATTAAAATTAAATAATCCATCTTATCTCCAAATTTTTATATTTTTATACTTAATTTTTAATTCCTTATGCTTTAGGCATTAAAGTTTTCAATCCAACAAAAAGCACATTAATGTGTACAACATATAAATGATGATTAATAAGCCCATTTTAAATCAATTCTTCATCTTTTTATTATGTTAAAAAGATATGGTCTGATGATTATTAAGTCCATTTTAAATTAATTCTTTATCTTTTTATTATGTTAAAAAAATATGGCCAGTCTCTTTGGGGTTTCGGGGGATGGTAATATGGTTGATGGCCAAATGTAAAGTGGTTGGCATTGTAAACCAAGTCTATGTCTATCTTTTAGTATGGTCGAGTCACTTAAGGTTGGTCATGAAGTCAAGTAAACAGTGGTGACTGTTTTTTTTTATAACATATTTGCAATAAATTTTATGTTTGGTCGATAAAGCGAAGCTTACTCCGTGAAAAATAAATACATTTCACTACTAATTATCACGAGTCCAACTGTCATCTGGAGAAATGCGTCGACTGGCCTGAGTAGTTCGTCCACCAACATAAAGATGCTCACGCTAATCGATAACTACACCAGTGTTCGCCAACCAAATAACTTACCTGCCGACTAATTAACTACGTCGACCTTTTTTTTTCCTTTCGTATTTCTGTCGACTGAAGCATACAACATTTTTTTTTTCTTTAATTTCTATGTTCAGCTATATGCTTCAACAAAGCTTACTCGATGAAAAGTCGAGAGACAGGCAAGCCCTGAGCTGTATCATCCAAGCATTCACTCCGGTTGAAGCAATATTAGTATGCAAACTAATTGTTGGAGGCTGAGATTATAATGACATAGTGATGATTAGAATATATTTCTGGTAAAATAGATGAAAAATTCTATCATGTTAGTTTCCAGTGATAATCAGAATATCTCTGGTAAAATATATGAAAAGTTTCGATTAGCTACCATAATTGATACTGGTAATTAGAAAATATTTTTGATAAAATATATGAAAAATGTCTGTAGCTACCATAATTGATAGTGGTAATTAGAATATATTTCTAATAAAATATATGATAAATTTCTATCATGTTAGCTGGTGGCGATAATCAGAATCTCTGGTAAAATATATGAAAATTTTCTATCATGCTGTTAACTGCCATAATGGATCGTGATAATCAGAATATCTCTGGTAAAATATATGAAAAATTTCAATCATGTCATTAGCTACCATAATTGATCGTGATAATCACAATATATCTCTGGTAAACTATATGAAAATCCTATAGAGTGGAGATGAGTGGAAGATCGGTCGAACCCAGAACTTGTCACGGTTGAGTTATCGAAGTCAAGCCGTCACTGGTCGAAGAGGAACCTGTCAAGTTTGTTGGATTGTCGAAGTTGAATTGAGACTTGTCGAGTTTGCAAGTTGTCGGAGCCAGAAACGATCGTGAAGACTGTACTTACAATCGGCAATCGAGATTGCGCTGATGGGCAGACTGGTGTGTGAAGCTGAAGCTTATGGTATGTGAATCTAAAGCTTTTGTTTAGTATTGTTTAGTATAACAGAAGCTTCCAATGTTTCCAATGGCCTGTCGGAGCTTCTATTTAGTATAACTGATCTGGCATGCCGAGAATTTACAGAATCACGTCGTGGTAATGAAGTGACATTTCCACAACGCCATTTTTGAAATCACTTCGCCATTTTGGTTTTCCTGGTGACGAAAGAGGATTGATCCTAAAATAACACGATTCTGTTGCATCATGGGAAACAACAGGACTTATATATCCTCACATTCGCCACAACAACCAAAGAAACCCTCCCCTGTTTACTGGATCAGCTCCGTGATGAAAAACAAGGAGCTTACGCACTGCATATAGTTTCTTTTGACCTCTTTTTAACCGTCACCCCAAGTTTACATGCATGAAATCTTTAAACTCAGTTTCGTTAATCAAATATTCCTCTATAGACTTGCCCAGTTGTCGAAGCTAGTTTAAAACGTGATATGTAGTCCGGAAATTTCCAAGTAGATTGGATGGTTATGAAAACTATTGAGAGATATTTCTGGACTAAAATCGTGAAATGGCTGGAGAAATGCAAATATGAACCGGGGCATTAACAAATACAGTACTGTTGATTATAAATACACTGTATCTTTTTTTCAACTAAAATGAAAGGTGCAATTTCTGAAAGAGAAAAGAAATATATCCAATATCATTCATGCTTATCCCATAAACTCAAGATGACCCTGTCGAGATTCATGTCAGATTAATTAATTCCTTTGTATTTTTGTTGAGATCCATTGAAAATATTAATTTGTCATATGAATGAAACGTCGACATGACTATGGCTAAACGCAAGATGACCAAACGTCGACAGGGTCATCTCGACATGTCGCGATCTCTACAGGCTCGTCCTCCTCGACCAGCCAGCAATTTCGACTGGTTTGTCTGAGGAAAGTCACAATCTCGATAGAGTTGTGACTTATGGAGCCATTGACATCTTTGGAGAGTTGTGGGCAGACGGGTGTGTGAAGCTGAAGAGCATATGTGGCTTGGAGCACGCGATTGCTGGGATGTCCGAGTTAGAAGAGCTTTTGACCAGGTGGATGCGATGGCAATGCCAGTAACTTTCTTGTGTGTAGAGTGAGTCAGAGTCCTTGCAGAAAATTGACTATTTTGAAAGAAAGCAGTCTATTAGATTGGCGTATCAGTGTGCGCTATCCTGGAAGTAGAGCGTCGACTATTTCATAAGAAGAGAGAGTCGGGTATTTCATAAGAAGAGAGAGTGGATATCTATGTTTCATTAGGAAGGATCTAAAGCTGCGCTAGGGTTTCACCTTTTTCTATTATCCTCATAAGTTTATCCTTTGATGGCGTTCATCGTCCAAATCCAAATCACGATAACGAATAAAAAGAGGATAGATCTTGTTTTCATTTCCGTAACGTGGCATACACCAAAC
This sequence comes from Larix kaempferi, assembly GCA_027924585.1. Classification (NCBI taxonomy): domain Eukaryota; kingdom Viridiplantae; phylum Streptophyta; class Pinopsida; order Pinales; family Pinaceae; genus Larix; species Larix kaempferi. The sequence goes on along the minus strand of BSBM01000380.1, from coordinate 9,029,764 downwards.
TATGAAACAACTGGTTTCTATTTGACATAATAACTGGATTTCTAATTAAAATGGAACTATATTAGCTACAAATCGGAGAAAATATGGTTATTTCAATTCGAATTGACTGATACGCAACTTCAAGACTAATACTCAGCTTCATGATTTTAAAATTAGGGATTTCGTAACTGTCATGTATTATATGGGCGAAGTGAGTTCAATTTACATCATATTCTGAAACTTTCGAAAACTACGAGAACCAAATTCTTGGTCTTAACTTTTAGAAGGATTTCTATGAGTGTTCTAATCTTATCATTTGTATTACCGGTGGCTTCAGCACCAACCCTAAACTTTGAAGTCGCAGCCAAGCAAGCTTGGCGCAGATGGCTAATACCGAATTCTTGGTTTTAACTTTTAGAAGGCTTTCTATGAGTGTTCTAATCTTATCATTTGTATTACCGGTGGCTTCAGCACCAACCCTAAACTTTGAAGTTGCAGCCAAGCAAGCCTGGCGCAGATGGCTAAAACCGAATTCTTCTTCTTAACTTTTAGAAGGATTTCTATGAGTCTTCTACTCTTATCATTTGTATTACCGGTGGCTTCAACACCAACCCTAAACTTTGAAGTCGCAGCCAAGCAAGCCTAGCGCAGATGGCTAGCATGAGCTGCCAAAAACCTCGCAGCTTCTGTTTAGTATAACTAATCTGGCATGCCGACAATTTATAGAATCACTTCCTCAAACTTTTCCCAGTGGAGGAGGTCAGAGAGGTCGAGGAGGTCGGAGGAGGTTGAGGAGGTCGAAGAGATCAGAGGAGTTCGGAGGTCGGAGAGGTCGAGGAGGTCGGAGGAGGTCGAGGAGGTCGGAGGAGGTTGAGGAGGTCGAAGAGATCAGAGGAGTTCGGAGGTCGGAGAGGTCGGGGAGGTCGGAGGAGGTCGAGGAAGTCCTCGCACAGATTAACTGGACAAGTTTCACCACTAGTCGAACTTCTACTTAGTCCGACAGCTTGAATGTGGCGTGGACTAGACAAAGACTTCCAAGCATCCTTCCAATTATTAATGAAATGCTATTATTATGAGAGATTACAGTGACCAATTAAGAATTTCTTTACTGTGTTGTATGATCTAATTATTCTTTCCCTTATCCTTATCAAGAATATAGTCATGTATGGAATGGTTTGTTAATGAAGCAAACAATTATTAATTTTCGGTGATTCTTTTTAAAGATTTTTCATAATTTTTAGGCCGTTCACCATTTATGCACCCAAATGATCTTCCAAAGAATGAAACGACAAGAGAGTAAACAAATTCTTCGCCAATATTACCCAAACATTTTCTCATTTTTTATCCACCCAAATTGTCATGCTCCAATTTGTATAAACCATTTCTAGGGATGATAAGTCAACACAGGAAGGAGGATATTTAGATTATAAAGGAGATAACATCTACATTGTTAATTCAAGCAATACTAAAAACTTAGGTTTAAATGATAGCCTTATAGCAAATCAACCGTCAGAGGATAAAGATAGTGACGACGTTAAAAACCAAATTTCCTTACCAAAACAATAAAGGTATCTCCATCGCCATAATCACTTGGAGCACACATAATTGTTTGTAACAAAATTGTATGCATCTATGTGGTTGACTCATACTTTTGATATGCATCGAAATTCCTATGCAAGATAGTCAGTCGAAGAAACTATCTTGTCGATTTCATGCTTTTGATATGCATCGAACTTCTTCTTCCTCAATTTCATAGTTCTTCCAGGAAATTGTCAAAGAAGCTATATTGTCGAAGAAGAAGCTAGAACTTGTCGAAGCTATCTTGTCGAAGAAGAAGCTATTGATCTGGCAGATTTTCATGGAATGAAGGAGGTTTGAGATTTCCCACAGTGGAAGGTAATAAATTTTTTTTTAGAGTTATTTTAGACTCTAGACGACATGGGAATCATCATCAAAACGAAAATATGGGATTCACCTTATAGGAGTGAAATTATTGTGTCAATAAAAGTCATGCTGCACCAGTCGACTTCTTCCATGTCGTGTCATGCTGCACCAATTTGTTTGAGGTATGTGCTATTTCCTGTGCACATAACCATGCTGCTGAGGGTGGTTGTGAACACCTGGAGAATCAACATCCAAATGATCTGTGTTCGACATCTTTCTTACATGTGTCTGAAATTTAAATTTACAATCTGAAATTCACTGTTATGAATAGACGAGTAAGGAATTATATTTACCACCTTACGAACACGAGAGTTGGTTGTATAGAGGTAGTAGCAGCAACATGAGAGTTGGTTGTATAGAAGTAGTAGCAACAACAACTTCGAAGCACGAATTTTCGGAAGTAGACACGAATTTAGTTTCAAGAATTTTTTACCAGCATCTTAGATCACCGATTTGTGGGCATTGATGAATTTGATCAAACTCGGTGTAACCTAAACTGTCAACTTGGAACCTGTCGAAGTTCTTAATGTTAATTATTATTCCTTTCGATTACAATGCCGACTGTATAAATTTCAAAATATTATTTCTTTTGAGTTCTATTTCCGGTATTAAATTGCATTTAGATCATTACAGTATTAAAATGTTTTTTAAATACAGGAATCCGATAATTATTGATCAGTCTTATTGCTATTCGACATCGCCATGTAAAATTCAGTCTTATTGGGATTCGACATTGCCATGTAAAATTTAGGTAAAGCGGAAAACACGGAAAACAGGTCAAAGAGGAAATAAGATCGACGTGATCTGGTCGGCGTGCGCAAAAGCGGAAAAACAGGCGACAGGATTCTATTGGATTTATAGACGAGGAATCTTTCCAAGTTGGAAGGTAGCTCTTCTAGTTGGTGAACGCCTACGGCGTAATTAAAAACAAAAACCAATTTCCATTCAGAAAGCACAAATTACCAGCTGATTTTCCAGATCTAATATAAATTGCTGACTAATTCTGGAACGACTGGTTGCTTTGCAACTCCTATATATATATATATATATATATATATATGGTTTAATGTAAATTGCTAACTAGTTCTCCAACACTAAAGGCAAAGAATCTACCACTTTGCAAGTTCCCTTTGTATATATATATGTGTGTGTGTTGGGGGTGTTTTATGGTATAGCTTTGGTGAGAAATGAGGTTTCCCACGTATACAAGAGATGAGATCATTTCATATATTTTTATTTTTTATTTTATTCATCAAATATATCTTTTCCATATGGAAACACTAGATATTAATTCCATCATATATCTAAATCCAATGAAAATGACACATTACACAAAAGTTCACTATCCAAAACAAAGATGGGAATGAATATTGCAAATGGTAGATAATACAATTTGAACATTTAGAAATTTGTAATCTTAAAAAGAAAGAAAATATATCTGATAATTGTAGAAACTAGTAGAAGATACCACAACATATGCCCAATAAATTCTTCTTCTTCATATGATTAATATTTAAATTTATTCTCAGGGATGGTAAGTGCGAGGGGTATTTTTTTGACCCCAAAGGAAAACAAGAGTCCACGTTTGCATGGGGATTAGGAGAAACTTCAAGCAATTAGGCTGAGGCTTTAGCTCTCTAGCAAGGTTTACAAATAGCCAAGAGAAAACAAATTCATCATCTGATAATTGTTGGGGATTAATGATAATAATTCGTTATTTGGATTTAAATTTGACTTCGAATGAAGGACCTCTCTGCCAAACTATGTGGAGAGTGGAACAATTGGTAAGCGAGTTTGAGGAGATCAAAGTTTTTCATGCTCTCCAAGCTTTACACAAACAATTGGACCTTTAAGCTAACCGAGCATGTGAGTTAGAGCAAGGCAGAATGGACATAAATGGTGAGGAAGCAAGTTATTTCATCATCCCTTACTGATCATGATCATGTTAGATACAATGATTAGTAAGAATGACATATTTCAAAGGATGAAACCTTCTAGACAAGACAAGTGGCAAGCATTTTCTATCACACGACACGCAGACATCATCCCAATCTCTGCTTTTATGAGAAAATTCAATAAAGGTCTGTATTCATTAAATTTGATTATCATGAAACCATCTCCTTCGTGTGAAGTAATCCTTGACATGAAAGGGAATTTGTATGCTCAGTCCTTCATGACTGAAGGAAATGATGGAATGAAGGATGTTGAGCAGTGTGCCACCCCAACAAGTTATCATATGGTTATTGTTCATAGAGTTGTAGTCATTTGAATTATTTGCTTGAAAAATTCTGAACTGGAGGATCCCTGGCGAGACACTCTGAGAATCATTTGGTGTAATGAGGTTCTAAAGGAAGACATAATTAATTGGCATCGGTCCCAGGTGTTTGGTGGATGTGTTTGAGAAAAGATAAACTGTAGATCCTACATTTTGGACACATTATGAAGGTACACATCTTGTTATTTGAGAGATTAGATTGTCCATTGATTTCCAGAAAAGGTAGAAATTATTGTCCAAATCGACTTTATAGCAATGAAGTTGAATGTCCTAAAGTTTGCAATACTCTCTATCATCTGAAGGCATTTGGGAGATGCGAAGGCAATTCTTCATAGGCAATCTACAGCTCATACATTCTGAATGTAAAATTTTTGTTATTTGAGAGCTTTGATTGTTGTTGGCTTTGTAGAAAGGGTAGAAGTCAAACCCAATATACTATAAAACGAGAACCCGCACGAGTTCTCATTTTTTTGAAGGTCATATTTAGTAGCCGCTTTTACCTTCATTTCGAAAAGTGGTGCTGTCAGTAGCACCCCTTTTTTCTAGGGATAAATTTACAATTTTTTTGAAATCCCATCCGGTGCCCTTGCAAACAAAATCATAAATCAACCCCCAAATCAAAAAATGGTGCTATCAGTAACACTGCATTTTTTTCGAGACCAAAATTACAACATTTTTTCTAACCCAAGCGGTGCAACATGGTACTACTGCAATCAACCCCCAAAATTACAACTTGTTTGACATCATCACCTTAATAGTCGACATCGTTGCAACAAAAAAGACAAAATCAACTTACGACTCGAAAATAGGTGCTACGAGTGGCACCCCTTTCCTTTGTTGAGTTACATTTACTTGAGAAATTAAATTAAAAAAAATTAGAAAAGCAAAAAATAATCAAACTTTAAAAACAAAAAAATCATACATATGGTAAAAAAAATAATAAAAAGAAAACAAAATACACACAAAAAAAAAGTTAAAAACTTTAAAAAATGGAAAAAAAAAACACACACACACACACAAAATACCAGCTATCTAATGTTATTTGGCCTCTATTATACCAATTTATTTTACTTCAGTACATTCGCATTTACAAAACATTACAAAGTTTATAAAAAAAGTATAGCCTAGTCTTTAGAGGCCTTCTTCCATCCCTTCATCTGAAATCATGAGCACCTTTGAGTGGTTGAGCCCAAATAACAGTAGATAGTACCCGATACGGATACGTGTACCCGACCCCAGTACGGATACCCATGCAACACATGATATCACTGTTTTGAATTTCATCAAATTATATGTATAGACATCTTAGCAGTAAACTAATGGACCTAAAGACCACATTCCTTTTTTTTTATATCAACACAAAGTAACCATTTTCATTTAAAAATAACTAGCATTTGCCCCTTGAGGGGCAAAAATGAATGCTGGTAGGAAAAGAGGAAAGTTAGAAGGAACAAAAACATAGGCATAGGCAACGAAGGATACTGGTAGGAAAAGAGCAAAGTTTGTAACAATCTCAGATTACAAAGACATAGGCACTCAACCCATAGCAAAAAAAATGTTAAGTTCATCAACACAATTAGGCAACTACAATTGCTTTTATCACAATCTCTGTAGTAGTAATCTCAACACTATAGATTACTACTATATATGGAATATATAAGCAATTTGAAAAAATATTTCTGCAATAATATCAATGAAAACAATGATTATAATAGCTCCTAAACTATACAAACTACTTGTGAACAAAAGTTTGCTTTCATGCCATGTGTTGTATCAATAAATTTAGGAATATCCATATACCAGTATAGGTATAGAACTCTTTCATGGACCATCTCTTGATAGTGCCACAATCTAAGTTGTAAATGAATATTCGTTATGATTGCTTCAAGAATGGAAGATACAGTGGGAAACCCAAATATGTTTCTTTCTTCTCATTGAGTATTTCAAGTCCACAATAAAAACTTTACATCCTTCTCAACCATGTAAAGGCGAACATACCTGTCACTCTATGAACTAATCTTATGAAAATTACTAATAAACCAAGGAAAGTAACTGGTTATCAATGACTCCCACCGCATCAAGGATTCACACGTCTTCTGACAATATAGATAGTTCACAACAAACCACAATAAAAATGCAGACTTACAACACAATAGGAGTGGTGAATATTTGTTATGCTTTCTTCAAGAATGGAAGATACAGTGGCAAATCCAGATATGTTTCTTTCTTCTCATTGAGGATTTTAAGTCCACAATAAAAACTTTACATGCTTCTCAGCCATGTAAAGGCGAACAGACCTATCACTATATGAATTAATCTTCTGAAAATTACTAATAAACCAAGGAAAGTAACTGGTTATCAATGACTCTCACCTCATCAAGGATTCACATGTATTCTGACAATATAGATAGTTCACAACAAAGCACAAAAAAATGCAGACTTACAATACAATAGGAGTGGTCATAGCTCTCAATATAAAGGTTTTATTTATTCAACGTGGAGGTAGATGAGGAGAGGTCGCTTTGCTTGGCTGCTTTGTTTTTATGAATGTAAAAGAGAGTACACAGCTTACAACCTCAGTTCCACAATTTGTTTGTGTAGATATAAAGGAGGAGGACTGTACTTCACGGGGTTCAAGGAAGCTGGGTGGTTGAACAGTAGAAGATGAGGTATGGTCAGAAAATGGGGTTTCATCGGGTGTGACATGATGAAGGAGGGATGAAATGTCTGTTGGTTCAAGATGCAAAGAAGATAATTTGCAATTGGGTTAACTTGAACATCTTTGTAGTATGGGTCATTTGATAGTTTGTATTCAAGAGCAACAAGAACACGTGCTCGACTAACAAAGAATTCATAAGGCTTGTTTGTAGGGTTGCATTTGCGAACAATAAGGATGTCAATGTCTGAAAGTAAATGAGGGAGGGAAGTGGCAATGCTAGAAATGTTTTGCGGGAAGCTAATAGTGTGGCCAAAATATGTATATTGTCCGCCATGGGAATGAGTGACTTGTAAGATTGGGTTAACACAATAAATGAGAATTTCTTCAACTTGAGTAATCCTTGCAAGTACAAATGGTTGTATGCCAGGATCCATGTTGTTTGCCAAGGAAAAGCGGTTGACATTTTTTTCCGCGATACAACGAGAACATGCATATGCACAACAAAAGTGGTTTGTTTTAATTCCAGGATAAGATTCCATGCATATAGAGCATACATTCATGGGAGATAGTTTGTCCAATAGTGTATGGAATCGTTGTTGTGTACCATCGGGGCTAGAGTTTGTTGAATGGGGTGTTGCAGATGTGGATGGTGGAGAGGGTGTTAGGGAATGTTGGACAACGTGAAATGGGGAAGGGATATTAACAAGTTGACGAGCATCTCTATATAGAAGGTGTGGACGCTTTTTTTTTTAAACCATATAGAACTCTTCTGTGTGCATTGATTTGATCAGTGTCAAGATTTGTCGACATGCCTACAAAAAAATTGTGCGGTGGTTATGATCTTGATGGTGCCTTTGGAGAAAGAGAAACATACTATATATTTACCCATTGGAAGAGTGAACAAAGGTAGATTGTAAAAGATAAGGGGAGAATGGATAAATGATGATAATTTGTTGCAAGAAATAAATATAGGTGCTTCTGAACATTGTTTATAAAGAAATGAAGTATAAAATAAGAGCATATATAAGATTGCTTATGAAGGTTAGAAATAGTACTTGATAAAACAATGTTAATTTTAGGATGTTAATTACTAACTAAGAGAAAGGCAACATATTAGAAAGCGACAAGATAGGTTAAAATAAATCTATTGGTCAATGCAATGTTACAACAAAACAAAAATAATATAATATTCAAGACTATTTATTGCTGGTTACAAATACCACTTAAGTAACAATGTTGATACAAAAAGTTGTAGCTGCTAAGTATGAGAAGAATGTAAACAAAGTTTGGACTGTAAAGCAGTCAAACTTGGAAAAAGTGAATGTAAAGGTAAAGTTCAAAGCTTGCGGACAATTGGACGCCTATTGAGCACAATGTTGTCGCTTTCATCAAGTGGGTCAATTGTTGCCAATGATGGTGAAACCTCTTCGAACATGACAACGAACACCTTCAAGCGAAGATTTGAATTAAAAGTTTATGTCTTCACCGACAAGGTCAAAAGGTATTCTCGAGCACAAACACATTGAACAATTTTCTTGCCGATAGGAACAACAAACAAGAAGTGTCAAACAAGTATGTCTATTAACCTTTAAATAAAAGTGTTAAGCAAGTATGGAAGATATATATTGATTAAAAAACAAGTATGAATTCATAAGTAACTTTGATAAGTATAGATAGATACTACAGGTTCTTCATATAGACAAGATGATCAATGGAAAAAACAACATTCAAACGAAAGTGTCAAGCAAGTATGGAAGGTATGCTGACTAAAAAGCAAGTATGAACTCATAAGTAACTTTGATAAGTATAGATAGATACTACAAGTTCTTCATATATACAAGATGATCAATGGAAACAACAACAACACTTGATATCAAGGTTTGGAAGAAGATGTTAATTTGGACTTATCCAATCATTTCTTATCATTTTCATTTTGTCTCTTTCATGGATATGAATACTAAATTCTAGAAGTGGTTTATATTTAGAAAGGAACACAACTATTGGTCATATGTTATAAAGAGAAAGGGTGGGAGATGGAAAAAAGGTATACAAGCTACTTACAAACTGAAAATGTATAGCGATGTTGCATAAGACATTCATACATGTAATGATAATGTTATGGCGGCATACTAAAAGATATAGCATGTAGATAAAAAAATCAATAAAGATACAAATGAAAGTAGAAGGAAGGTGTATTAGATAAATGAGCATATGCACATATAAACTTCCTATAACCAATATCTTAATCCAATAGTGTGCTCTGAAATGTTGTTAATTAAGTGCTTATACATGTATAAAACATGTTATGTTCTTATTTTTTATGCTAAGCATGAGGTTTGCTAATTAGAACATAAAGAGTCCACTTTAAAACTATGGAACTGCTATATAGCAAGGAAGAAGAAAATATAAATTGATATTGGTTATGGGAAACTTATATGTGTAACGAGAAATAAACGGATTAAAAGAGGTTAAGTGGGAAAGGTCTTGAGGTAAATATGGCTTGCTCTTGTTGTTTGCATTTACATAGAGTTGATATTATAGAAACACACTTTACAAAGTAGTTTTGTAAAATATTTTTGAAACAAATACCCAAAATATAAGGTTTAAACAATTTCCATATTGAAATAGTGTTTATATAAGGTTTAAACAATTTCCATATTGAAATAGTGTTTGAGAACATTTCTTAGTTTTCACTTGCTTTAATAATATTTGTTGAAGTGGGTTTAATTAACAAGAAATATTTATAATATAAAATAAAACAAAAACATGTACATTTCAACTATATATTTGTTTTCATTGTATTGATGATGCTTTAAATACTCTTAATGAATTTTTTTCCATTTAATTCTATAAATGTTGAGTAAACAAAACATTCTAGTAGAGAAAACAACTAAACTCATAAGTAGTCATTCACAAAACAATCTAGTAGAGCAAACAACTCAACTCATAAATAGTCCTTGACAAAACAACTATAACTCACAAATAGTCATGTCATTCACCAAACAACTCTAAATCACATATATAGAGAAGCAAGACATCATGCATATCCCTCTACAACGTTCTCCAAGCATATTAAATAAGAGATTAGACATTGACATCTTTTATATACCATTAACATTGTTAGATTCATCACCACTATGCTAGTGTGCATATTATAAAAATTAGGTTTAGTGTGCATGCCATACAAATTAGGATATGATTAATTTTTAGTATGATTAGATTGGAAGAAAAACATAAATTTGATCCATATACACAAAAATATAAAATGTATAGAGAAATACATATTTCCTTTTAATTGAAGTTTCATGATCATGTTCAATATAAATATTTTCCCAATTATTTGAATATGAAATATAAGGTATATCTATATATGTAGAGAGAAAATAATTAGTAGAAAAATACTTATGTTTTTAATTAATTTTGTTACAAAATTTTCATCATAAAAAACAAGCAAACAAGAGTTAAAAATAGTAATATTTTGTGTTATCCTACTTTGAATATTTTATGATTATAGGAGCATTAAAATGATTATATGTAAAAAAATACTTATGATTTTAATTAATCTTGTTACACAATTTTCACCATAAAAAACAAGCAAACAAGAGTTAAAAATAGTAATATTTTGTGTTGCCCTATTTTGAATATTTACCCTACTTTGAATATATTATGATTATAGGAGCATTAAAATGATTATATGTTAAAAATACAGATGAATAAGAATTATGGTATCATTCTACTTTAATAGTGTTATGATTTAATGAAATAAAAAAGACATTTCTATTATTTCATAGTTATATTAATTTTTAAATCTGGTAAGGATCATGAGAAGATTCCTCTTGCATTATCTCATATTAATTTAAAAACATTTAAAGAGAAAATCATCATAGACATTATCTTTGTAGAATAAAGGCATAATTTCCTAAAAACTCTTCACTTTTTAAATGCTATGTAAACTCATTATTGAATGGCCAATTTAAAAAACCAAAGTAATTTGAAAAACCATTCCCATACTAATAAACATTCCAAATTTAAGGATATCTTAAATCATTCACATAAATTATGAAATAAGATTCCTCTTGCATTATCTCATTATCACTTAATCACCTAAAAATATTTAAAGAGAAAATCATCAAACACTATATTTGTAGAATAAATGCATAATTCCTCCCAACCACCCTAGCTACAAATGGACTTAAAATTGGTATATATATATAAATAAAAACCAACAACACGAGAATATGATTTAAAAATTAAAAAAATAATAATAATTAATCACATGCAATCTCAAAAACAATCGTAATCAAATTCCAAATAACTCAATAATATGAATTCTTACACAAAATATCATTTAAAACTAAAAGAATAAAAATAAATAAATAATATCAAAATCTCATAATATAAATTCTTACTTAAATAAATAATAACATGGCAATCTAAAAAATAATCTTGATCAAATTCTACTTTCAATTCTATAATGTAATTTCTCACTCAAATTATATTTTCAAGATCCACTTCCAATATCAAAATGTGAATTCTTACTCAAATTCCACTTTCAAGTTCCACTTCCTATCTTATAATTGTGAATCCTTACTCAAATTTCACTTTCAAATTAGAATCATGATATACAAAGATATTATTACTTATATTTTCAAGTTTCACTTCTAATAATATGAATTCTTATTCAAATTCCAATAAGATAATATGAATTCTTATTCAAATTCCATTTTCAAGTTCCACTTCCAATTCTTATTTAAATTCCATATTCAAGTTTCACTTCCAATTCTATAATGTGAATTCTTACTCAAATTTCACTTTCAAATTATAATTATAAAATACAAATATATTATTATTGTAGTGTGTGTTTAATTAAAAATCTTATTTATATAAAAAATGAATAAATGTCTTTCTCCTTTACTAAAATAAAACTAATAAATTATTTTAATACTTAAATTATTTGGCCTTTTTCCATTTAATTTATCATGTGCCTTAATCCATTAAAGGAACATGAAAGTAATTAAATATATCTGCAAACGTACAACTAACTATGACCTGGGATTTGTACATACATAATCATGAGGTTAAATACACTTTCATAGTTGTGAGGCTAGATGGAACAAAACAACCCTCCAAACACAAATAACAAAAACCAGCACTAAGCATTTGTTGGTTCTGAAATAACTTATTGAGAACTTTTTCATGATTGGAAAGTCTGACCAAACTGCCAAATACATTGTTTACTTCAACATAAATAATAAAACAAATCATACATTACCAACTATGATCTCGTAACTTTGAGCCACTTGGATGCTATGCATAAATAAGCCCCCAAGTCACATATTTTACATATCAATGAATAGCTAAAGTGCAAACCATCACAACTACCATTGTAATCAATGTGAAATGCGCTGAGAAAGCGTGCTCATCCAGCCAAAACAAAACACAAACTGTGAATCTCTGAACAAAACGGTGAGGTGCCAAAATTGATTGAATGATCATAGGGAATTTGAGCGCTTTCTCTACAATCTTGGTTTGATTAAATTCTTTTCTTAAATGATATACTTCACACACATGCATGCTTGTGGGTTGGGCAGAGAGGGCGTTAAAGTTTCTGCCAAAATAAAGCATTCAAGCTTACATCAAAGAGTTAAATCAAAATAATTGCTTTAATTAACTATTAACATCAAAGCACTACAACGGATAACTCAAATTAATTTCTTTTCTAAAATAAGAAAACAACTGGAGTCATTGTAATCCATCGATTTAGCTCGTACTGTACATAAAGCACATCGATAATAATGGCAACACATGGGCAGCCATGCACCGAATCGAACCAGTTGACGCTACTCAACACACACATGCAGAGAAAATGGATGAAAACAAACTCTTACGAACCAAGAGAATCAATATTACAACAATACATGGAGAAGAAAATGGATGAAAACAACCTCTAATTGGGAACCCTACGCATCAATATGCAGATTTATTTCTCAGAACCCTTGTCATCTTTGAGAGCCATGCGGACTGTGTGACTTAAAATCATGGGAAATCATGCATGCATCCATGAAAGAATGCAAAAAGGATGTGTGTATGTTTTCTGTTACAGCAATTTTTAGTTCTTACCATCTAAAGAAAGAAAAGAGCATAGTGACAAAATTTGTTTTTTGTGCTTTTGTAGTCGCCCTAATGCAAAGCTGAGTAGCATAGCCTATCCTGTGGCAATTCAATAGACTATACGCAAGCCAACACAAGGCTTCAACTTGTGCAATGCCTAGTTGTGGCTCAAAATAACTTTCAGGATAGCTATGCTCCTTCATATAAAGAAGTAACCATTATAAAAAAACTATTTCTGAGTGTTTATCCATATTGGTTCTAAGTTGGGCCATTGCTGAGGTAATAAATTATATTTTGTTGATGCTAGCTAATGCCTGAGAGCTAATTTCTTCCAAACCTATTTGCCATGTGAATATAAAATTCATGTCCATACTTAGTCCTGACTATTTCGGAACATAAAGCATTAAGACCTTTTCGGGCATCAATATTTAAGGTTATGTTATCTAGAGAAACCAAAGACTGGATATAAAAAGTTATTTATTATTTATAAGATAAATTTGCAAAACAATTACATAGTGTGAGTTACAACTTACCTTAGCAAAAAGTGCGGTAGAATCAATTCCACGTATATTAAGTAAGTGCAGAGCAAAAGTGTCTTAGAATGCAGGCACCTATCAATGTTAAAAGATAGATCCTACACCTGTTAGCCTGCACCTGTCAACGTTGCTAACATGCACAAAGTATTGCATGGCATCACAGTTAACGTTTAGAATGCGAGCACCTATCAATGTTAAATAATAGAGCTTACACCTGCCAGCCTACACCTTTCAGCCTGCACCTATCAACATTGCGAACATGCACAAAGTATTGCACACACAATAAGATAATGGTTGGTTTCGGTTTTTGGTGTTTGGCAGTTGCAGATGAGAATGATGCTGACATTGATTCCTACAGAGATATGGGATTTTCATTGCTAGTCCGTATGGAACAGTTGCTGCTGCCATTGCCTACATTTTCCCCTGCAGACTGCACAAAGTAGTAAGCATAGTCTTGCTTTGAATTACAGGAAAATCAAGAAGCAATGGTGGGTGCTCTTGTGAGTCGTTGCTGCACTGCACTGCGACATAAGCTCTCTAGGAAACCCCAACATAACTGAAGCTAAATCAGAGATAGATGAAGGCTACATCTCTATAAAGCTTCAAAAATTCTACCCTGAATGTGTTTTTGTTTTTCTACCCTGAATGCAAAACTGACTAAGGAAAAAACAAAATAAAGGGAACAAGAGTACAAAACGCTAAGAAATCGATAGCAGTCTGCCTGCGTGGATGGATTCCAACATATAGCAAGAAGGGTTATTGTTTTGGGAATGAAAAAAAGCCACTTCAGATCGTCGTAAGCAAGAAGCAATGGCCTGTGCTCTTGTTCATGCGCAACATAAGCTCTCTGGCAAACCCCAATATAATCAAAGTTAAGTCAGAGACAGATAAATCTCTTTCTTGTTTTTATGTTGCAGGAATAAAGGACGATATTCTCATTGTTCTTAGGCAGCTTACCAATTTCCTCATTTCATTCCGAGACAAGGCGATGTGAGTTGATCTGCTTTCTCCCTCATCTAAGAGCCCTGATTTGCGTTGTTGCAATTGAAATGATTATTCATCATCTACATTTACATTCAGAGTCATGGTTATTGCTTCCTCTCTTAGCCTCCCTTATGCATTCCAATGTCTTTTTGCCTAGTTAACAACGGTTAAGGATTAATGATTTTCATTGGTCATTGTGCATTCATGATGGTCATATTCATACTTAGTTGTTGTTGCTTGATCTTTCTAGGTTCATACTTGTATTCACAGTGACATACAGAAGGGCAAGGCCATCAACATGGCATTTTTCGGAGGGGATTTTTACGAAATCTGAATGGTTGTGGCCAGATTGGGGTATTTTTAAGAATCTAAATGCCCGTGGCCAAATTATTGTCTTTAATTTGCTGAAGAGTATTCAATCTCCTTTGAAAATTGTTAAATGGGACTTGGATAGTTTGCCGCATTTTTTCTGTTATCTTCTTCCCCGGATCTTTGTGGAATTTCATCCATAATGTTGTTTATTGCGAAAATGGCCTCCACTAAAGAAAAACTCCTTCCCTTCTATGGCATTTCCGCAACATTCTCCTGAGTCATTTTCTCACATGGCACTAACGAACAAAAAAACACTTCTGTTACACTCTAAAAGAAGGCGTGAATCGAAGGATGTGCAGGTGAACTGAAAAATGGAGTTCTCCACGATCGGAGAGTTCTAATGCAGAGAATGCCTTGTGTTCTTCCAAAGCGACAGAACACGTGGCAAGATTTCATTCGCTCTATAAGCGAGGAATCTAGCCGACGTGGATGCTTATGCATCTCGTTGATGAAACGCCTACGACGTAATTATATTTTATTTTAATAATTTCAAATCTTATATAAATTTGACTATATATATTCTTTCATAATATTGCAATTTATATAAAGTTCAGTTCAAAACCTCTTTATGTATTTTTCATGATTTGTTCAACAAACTCGTGCATCCCAAGTGCAACAACTTCCAAAGAGACTCAAGATGTAAAAGACATTATTCTCTTTATTCTTGGAATTTAAGAACATTGAAATTGGAGAACAAATCAAAATGATATATATATATATATATTCTAAATTAATTATTTATATATAATAAAATAATTTTTATTTCATTTTAAAGTTTTGCTTTCAAGTTTTATTGACTTGTACATTTATTCACACAAGGTATAATCAAACAATAAACTGGATCATGTGGGTAACGATACTTTGCGGTTGTTAAATCTACATAGGTTCCAGGGTCCATTTAGGGGTCTGGTCAAACCCTGGATTCCTAAGCAGTCCCACAGGTTTCCAGGTCCAGGGTCCATTCAGGGGTCTGGTCAAACCCTGGATTCCTAAGCAATCCCATAGGTTTCCAGGTCCATTTAAGCAGGGTCCATTCAGGGGCTGGGCAAACCCTTAATTTCTAAGCAGAATATCAAATTCTAACATACATGTTTTATTTATATATATATATATATAGATAAACAATAATCCAGTGTGAAATTTTAACAGATTCTAGGAAAACACTAAAAATCTGCTTCTTCCTAAAACATTATAAATACATTAATTAAATTAGATGCACAACCTATATGCATGCACCGAAACCGAGCAGCAAACTATTTACCATTACACTTTTAAAGGCAGATTAATTAGAATTCTGGCCTATATATTACCTTAAATTCAAATATACCTTAAACACAAGCAAATATTCAAGAAACGGAGGAGAAGCGACCTCCTATTTGCAGCTTTCATCTGTCAAAAACGAAAACGGCCATACAACACCATTTTCCGGCACGTCCGTATTTGCAGCGTTTGACTATAAAAAAAACCTCCAAACGAGAACGGTAAACACCATTTCCCGGCACGTCCAATTTTTCTGGTGGAAACGGAAGGTGCCGTCAAGTTTCTGGTAACAGTAAGTTCCATTGTACATATTTGAAAGTGAAGCCTAGAGTTGCAATAAATTATAGATTAAATTCAAAAAAATTAATGATACGATTAAGATCCGTATAGCTTAGAGGTAATGATAAAATGGCATTATTTTTTTTTGGACTTTAGTTTAAACTTGGAGAGTTAGATATTCCACAAACTATTGAAATAAATCTAAAATATATTAATGAAGGACTATTACCCATGTAGCTGAGAGTTGACAATAAAATGTCATGAAATAATTTTGTGACTTGATTAAAAGGCATAGAGAAATCTGGGCATAGTAATTGCTCCAGACTTTTTGGATTTATTATTTCAGATTAGCATATTGCACTGTGAAACGAGGAAGGATGTAACTTCATCCTACGGTTAAATAAATTTGGTAGATTCAGTAGACGAGTATAAATTTTACCCAACTCTTAATGCGCTGGAAATCTCTTGAAAATTTAAAGAAGATTTTAAATGCAGAAAGACTTTCAAGATCACAGGTCCGAAGGATATTTAATGAATGAAATTGAAGGCAAAAAAACACGAATTAATGTAAAGGAAGATGATTTGAACATTCCCCTCTCCATTGCTAAATTCCATCATCTACCTTTGAAATTGGAGAAGAAACCTTCATCACACAATGGATAAAGACTTTCAAGATCACATTCAATCCAAAGGATATTTAATGAGGGCATCATCTACCCAATGAAATTGTAAAAGGAACCCTATTTAAAGGATACACTTTCTTGGCTATTTTGGAAAATCTAAATTCTTTTCTAAGACATTCATTTAAGATGACATTCTTTGAATCTTTTACTAAGTTCATTATATTGTATGGATAAAAGATTTTGGATCCCTTCTTGTGTGAGGAAAATTGGGCAAATAGGATTTAAATTTTAGTGGATTAGTGGGTTAACGGGTTAACAAGTTAGTAGCACATTGGTAGATTAATGGATTAGCAAGCTAGGGGTTAGGGATAATGTATTAGTGGATTAATGGTTAGGGGTTAGTGGTTCAATGGGTTAGGTGTTATAGGCTAATGGAATAGTGGAGAAGAGACTAGTGGATAATGGTTTAATGGTTAGTGGGTTAGGTGTTAGGAGTTAATGCTATAACCCTATTTGATTACCCTTGCTTGAGTTATTAGTCACACTCTATAAATACAATGTTTGTAGTAGTGAAGAATATTATTTTGAGACTTGCTAGGCTTCAATTGGAGAATCCTCCCATGCACCCCCACCCTAGTGTGTAGTTACCTATGGGCACCTATGTTTTTCCTTGAAGCAACCTATGGGTGCCCATGTCTTAACTTGAAGCAGCCTATGGGTTCCCACATTATGTCAAAAAGAAACATGTGGGAACCCTTAAAATGTCCATAGGTAGATAGTCTCATAATTAAGGTCAATTAGTATCAAAATCAAGGACATACAAGTCCACATATCCCATACATACCACTCAAAACTTGTACACATCATGTATGATATAGTACAAAATGTACAAGTTTTGAGTAGGATGTATGGGATATGTACACTTGTATGTCCTTGATTTAGATCCTAAGTGACTTGAACCACTTTTTTTTAAATATAAATTGAAGGTTCATGGAGGGTAAGAATTAGTTTGATTAGGCCTTGGAAAGACCAAGAGAATGCTTTGATCCTAGATCATCTTCTTGAGGGAAACCATATATTTTTCTCTACAAGTGCCTTTAGATCTTTGTCTCCCTTTTTGTACAATAATCTAAATTTTCCCTTTTTGTACAATAATCTAAATTTTCCAAGTGAGTGTGAGTTCAAATGAGATTAAGGTTAGAGGAACCTAGCTCAGGTGAAGAAGGTAATAAGTAGCATGCACATGTATCATATCTTGTAAAGAAACCTATTATTTATATAATATAGATCTCTCTTCTTCGTCAATTTTGTATCAATGATCCAAAATCAGTAATCTCATTACATAGAAGTTTTACCAATGAAATTGATCTAAAGGCACTTGTAGTTTTACCAATGAAATTGATCTAAAGGCACTTGTAGAGAAAAATATATGTTTTCCTAAAGAGGAAACTTCATATATCCATTCGGGGGCTAGTCAAACCCTTGAAACCCCGGATTCCTAAGCAATCCCATAGGTTTCAAGGTCCATTCAAGCATGGTCCATTCAGGGCCTCGACAAACCCTTAATCCCTAAGCAAAATATCAAATTCTAACATACCTGTGATATATATATATATATCCAAACAATTATCCAATGTAAAATTTTAACAGATTCTAGGAAAACACTAAAAATCTGCTTCTTCCTGGAACATTCTAATTTGAAGCGTTGACTATAAAAAACGAAAACGGTAAACACCATTTTCCGGCATGTCCATTTTTATCTGGTGGAAACGGAAGGTGCCGTCAAGTTTCTGGTAACAATAAGTTCCATTGTACATATTTGAAAGTGAAGCCAAGAGTTGCAATAAATTATAGATTAAATTCAAAAAAATTAATGATACGATTAAGATCCGTATAGCTTAGAGGTAATGATAAAATGGCAGTATATTTTTTGGACTTTAGTTTAGACTTGGAGAGTTGGATATTCCATAAATTATTGAAATAAATCTAAAATATATTAATGAAGGATCATTACCAATGCAGCTGACAGTTGACAATAAAATGTTATGAAATATTTTTGTGACTTAGATTAAAGGTGGCAATTGCTCCAGACTTTTTGGATTTATTATTTCAGATTAGCAATATTTTTGTAACTTAGATTAAAGGTGGCAATTACTCCAGACTTTTTGGATTTATTATTTCAGATTAGCATATTGCACTGTGGAAAGAGAAAGATGTAACTTCATCCTACGGTTAAATAAATTCAGTAGATGAGCATAAATTCTACGTAACTCTTAATACTGGAAATCTCTTGAAAATTTAAAGAAAAAGACTTTAAATGCGCATTCAATACGATTACTGCAAATTCCTCAAATATTTGGGAAGTCCCATTGTTATTCAAGCGAGCCTCGAAAACATTAATCTATTGGTATTGTATACACTGATTAAATTTTGACGAAATAAATGCACTACTCTAAAGCATTAAGCTGCGGCATTCTGGCGGAGGCACAGGATATCTTGTGTTGTCTGCGCAGTAGTCGTAGATCATGTAATGTTTGCGCACCCAGTTGAGCCTCCTCAATATTTCTTTTCTCTCCACCACTCCAGTACTGCCTCCCTCCCCATGCAGCGAATTAGTATTAATGGTGGATGACGATGAAGAAGAAGTTTGCTGCAGCATGCACCTGGAGATGTCTCTGTTTGATCTGACTTGGCAGGCTCCCTCAACGCGGAAGTTTCTGTAAGAAGCAGCGAAGGGGGCATTGCTCCAGTTGGTCTTTACAAGCCCTCCTTGAGTCGCCCAGTCATCCGCATTCCACAAACTGGAGTAGACTCCCATGGCCTGCCTGTTCAGATACGGCACTTCCATTGCTTCATTGTTCTTGTACACTCTGATTGGTGTGGCGTCCACATAGAATATGATGTGCTGGGGATTCCACTGGATGGAATATGTGTGGAAGTCGGCGGTGGGGTCGAACCACAAGTAAATACGTTGTTCTCTGTTGCCGACTCCATGAGCGTAAATGTTGGTCTGCACGATGTAAGGCTCCCCGGACACATTCCCCAAGAACTCAAAATCCACTTCATCATGCTTTGGGCCTGCATTCGAAGAAAGCTGCAACATATTCCATATATCCAATATTAGCGAACATAAATCAGCCGCAGCTATTAGTATCTCGGACATTGAAGGAGAATACTTACATAGTAAGCAGTGACAGTTCCAGCTGAGTCTCCCGGCACCAACTTTATTTGCATTCCAATGTTGCCAAACAGAAACTTCTTCTTGGACGCAAAGCCGGATCCTGTATGTATAATATCATAAGATTTACCACTACTGTAAGTGGTCATAAGACAAATTCATAAAACTAGTAGAGCATTTCTTAATACAAAACAATAGGCCTCGACTATCACCTGAGGATCGGTCAAGTAGGAGTTGCATCTGTTGGCCTCCATTGAGGAATCTGGCATGATCAGGAGCCCAACTAATGTCGAAGTCCTGGTAAAAACTCCCATTCTTCACTCTGCTGCTTGTAGCCGTCCCCCAAACAAGCAAAAACATGAACTGCAACATGAAAACCATAGATGACGCTCTCGAGACGAAGGAAGCCATGCTTAAATTCGCTCAGGTAGTTCAAATATGGAGTGCTGAGAACCACCCAGCTTGAATTTATAGGTGGAAGTGGAGCGTCCAGCAGCAGTATGGACAGATTGGCGTAAGGCAGATGATATTATGGCATGTCCTGTGTTTGTGTGCCATTGCTGGGTTGTCATGCAGGAAAGGCAACCAAGTGGGCCTATTCAGTAGTTGTAAATTAAAGAGAAACAAGGACTCCCTGTCTTTATTGATTCAACTGCATATCTGGGTCCAGCTGTGTCTCCGCTGTAGAGCATGTCATATGTGCATCGACCCGTGAGGGAATATGTGGTATCGTGTCGACTACTGGAGAGTCCATACTGTGAAACAAACTTCATATGTACACAAGCATTAGGCTATATCTATCTGACGAGTTTTATCACATGAATACGAGACGTGAAAGTTAAGGGTGGGACGTATACGGACTTAAAAGTGTGCCACCATATTCATGCCTTCCAGCGCAGTCTAAGCTGGAATCGGGATTCGGAATGGCCGCTGTACTGCAGATTGGGTAAAATCCAGCCAATTAATGTACTCTTAAACAATGTGTCCAAAGTAGCCAGCAACTCACTCTCGAATCGAGCTGTACAATGGCTAACCAAAATGCCCCCAATTTGCCGGATTTAGGCAGAGCAATTCTTGTCAAAATCTCAATTTAGAATGTTTAGATCGCAATTTTTGCGATCTAAATAGTTTTAAAACTAGGTAATTAGTCCAGAATAGGCAATCTCAATTGCTAAAATTACAAAAATGCGAAAATAACCATTTCCAATAAGAATTTTAACTGGTTTTTATACCAAAATAGCCCAAAAAGCAGGACGTTTTGGTTGTCTTTTATGCTACACCCACTTGAATCAAGCAATTCTCCGTGGTTTCAATTGAGTGAACTACTGCATATGCATATTTTTTTTTTATAAGCTAAATGTAGGTTCTTATATTATCAGCAGCAAAATATACAGAGTATCTTTGAAAGAGTAAATATCGACATAATAAACCTAGCAGTGCTACACATAAGCAAACCAAAAAACTGTCTAAACAAAAAGAAGTGCTTAAACCAAAAGAAAAGCAAGAAAACGAGCATGGATAGTACTCCTTAATTGTTGTGGTACTCCTTCTGATCAGGCTAAGTAGTCGGGTCCTTGGCCAGAGTGATGCCAAAGTGGCGGGCAAACTGCTGCTGGTTGTAAAGAACCTGCTTCAGCATGTCCAGTAGATCATCAAGCTGTATAAGAATTTCGGCCTGCCCCTCATTGCGGTCAGTGAGAGCATTGGACAGAATGAGATTGTGAGACCAATGCAGGTCCAGAGTCTTCTGGTAAAGAGTGCTCCTGCCCCTAGTGTTGCCAAGGTCAAGTACGAGGGCTTCAAACTCCTCACTGATTTCATCATTTGTCAGACAGTCTCTAGAGACTCTGGCGTCTTCTTCTGCGTCGTGAATCTTTGCTTGGGCTTGCATAGGAATCTCAGAATGAAACTTACGGGCTTTTTCCACCACCCCTCTCATCAGACGAACCAGTGGAGTGGAGGAGGAGCCACTATGATGCTGGGAATTCATTGGGTGGGTATCTTGACGGGTACAGACTCGCCTAGGAGGAGCCATAGTCACAAGTAAGGTGGTATAAGTATATTGTAAACGCTGCAAAGTCGGGAACCTTAGTCGGAAGAAAATCCAAGAGGACCAGCGAAATAGAGGACTGGCACGGAGAAAGTCAAGGAAAGGCGAGGACTGGCACTCAGAAAGCCAGAGAACAAAGGCACTAGTAGCCGAGGGCTCAGAGTGAACGGAGTCGAGAAAGCTAAAACAGAGGTAACAAGAGCAAAGCCGGGGTGCCGACGTGACGAGCTCTCGGCTGGTTGGCGGTGCCCGTAGAACTCATGAGATCGAAAGGACAGTGCACCCGCGGTGGGGTGAAGTGCTGCATCTTCATAGAGATCCCATTACTCTATTTTATTCCGTGGAAGGTTTTTTTATTTTAAATATAATTTTGCAATGCGATTTTTTTTTTTGAAATGGTAATTGTGATTTTTATTAATTAAATCTCAATTTTGATTATAAAAATAGATTTAGAGGATTTTATTACTTTATTATCTATATTTTGAATATGCAATTCCAACAATTTCAAATTACAATTTCATTAATTTTAGCAAAATAAAACTCTAAAAAAACTAATAAAACTAATAAAACATTTAATTTACATTATATTTTAAAATCTCATCTTCCAAAAAAATGGTTTTGCGTATCAAAAATCAAAACACACCTTACTGATTAGTTAATCTTGTGAATAAAACTCTAATAAAACTAATAAAACATTTAATTTACATTATATTTTAAAATATCATCTTCCAAAAAAATGGTACTGATTAGTTAATTTTGTGAATAGTTTACACATTTGTATTTTCATAATTATGATTGTATATTTTTTTCAAATCTGAAAAATATGAATTTGAATTTATTGATATTTCATTTTTTTAAAATCAATTATCCATTATAATGATTGTATTTCAAGCTTTTCTTGATTCCTTAGAATAGCAGGAAAGTGATTAATTTTTCGATAGATGTAGCCCTCTAACAAATGGTGAACCATCTTTTAAAAAAAAAGCACTATCCATCCTAGTGTGCAGCTATCACACTAAAATGTAACAAACTCAAAAGTTTATTTTGCTGCACCTCTTTTTGGATGTTTTAAATATCCAATCCACTTAAACCGGAGGCCTTTCTGTTTAGAACCCAACGTCTCTCATTTCACCTGGAAAAACCCATACATTCTAAGAGTTTTGAGAAAACCTTTACACTCTAAGAGTTTTTAATTCTCAACCTATATCTTTTATTGGAGAATCTTTTTAGATTTGCTTTAAAGTATTTTCAGAAATCTGCTCTAAAGTGTACTGTACGGCTTCTGACTTGGAGAAATTGTCCATTCGATGCAATTTAAAAGCTTTTAAATTCTCAACGATTTCACTTTGAATATTTAATAAATGCTCAAAGATATTTATCTTTTTGAACAAATTTGAAAAATCTAACGATTTCACATTGAATATTTAATAAATGCTCATAGATATTTATCTTTTTTAACTAATTTGAAAAATCTAACTTTAATGTGTTATCTTTTACATTCTCTCCTTTTAAGATGGATTTATGTTAATGGAATTTCTATAGTCAACATATGCGATTTTAAGTTTTTTTTTTTATTTTTTTTTATTTTTTATTTTTTTTTTTTTTTTTTTTAATTTGGTGGAATTTCCATAGCCAATATGTATGATTTTAAGTTTTTTTTTTTTAATTTAGAATATTTAGACTACACTTTAAATATATAGAATTGTCTAATATATATCAATAATATAAATAATTTAATTATTTACTTTATTAGTTTTTAAAACCACGGGAAAGGAATTGATAAGCTATTACCTAGGCTAGGTCTATAATCCAAAAGAATATCCAAGAGCCAGTGAACCATTTTTATTAGTTATACAAATTGCACTAACTATTTAAAAGGTTTTTAATAAAGCAAAGGGAATTGAGCACAGCCTCAATACATGAAGGCCTCAAAACTTTTTGATTTATGATTATCACATAGACAAGGAATGCTTGTGCATCAAAGCACATGTATCTCAAGACATGATGACCTAGAATGTTTCTTTTTCAATGGAGACATCCTAGAGGAAAATATAGTTTACAAGGTACCCATCTTTGATGCATCTACTAATTATGATATCGATCGAGCATTCATTGATTCGATCACCCACAAGTGCATATGACATCAAGATTGAGTGTTATATTTAGAAACAAGAAGAATGGGAGCTTTTGGTCAAATAAGGGTTTTCACTCGATATTGTATGTCATAAAATCTAAATGTTAAAAATACAAAATTAGGGTTTTAGACACTTCACTATATCCTTATAAGATTGATGAACACCCACTTGCACTCAGGGTAGATCCTTGGCATAGTCAAGAATAAATTAGCATTAACTAGCAGTCAAAGTAGATCCACCGAGATCTAAATGTAATCTTATGTGAATATGTTTTATATTCCACAATTTGATAACTGCCTATTATAATTGGGCTACCTATTTTTAGAACCTAATCTACATTATGTGAGGTGAAGTCAATATCTCTTCATTAAACATAAAGGTGACTTGTGATTGAATAAATTCACATAGTGTTCTAGCGTGAATGAAGAAAGTGTGTTAGTATCTAGTATTGATGAGTCAATGATATTTTATTGGGCATATAAGACATGACATGTATGGTTTTGGAGATGAATACCTAGGGTTTCCACATGATGGAAGAATATTATCAACTCATGGATTACTTAGAGGCCCCACATAAAGGGTGGATATATAGATGCATCAGGAGACTAGTCTCCTATGCTAAGTTCTCAAGGACGAAAGTTGGAAGAGTTGGGAAATATTTTGGAACTTCTAAATTAGAGGGGTCGAAGGGTGACAAGGATGTATCGAACTTGTTGTCAAATCTTGATAGGAATAATAAGAGACTTGGAACAAAGGGTCTACTTTTGCATACAAATTATGTCGTGTCAAGCATTAGAGGGAGCGTAGTTTTCAAGGGTAATGAAGGAGATAGTAATTCCATCAAGAATCTAGCATAGGTTTTGTTAGGGGCAATCAACTAATCAAAGCCAATACTAAAGGAAGTTCCATAGCATTCCAAATAGCAGGGTAATGAACTATTGCTTAATGTTATGTATGTGTTCCATAAGGATCCATCAATGGCTTAGGTTAGGGTTTCTCAAGGTAATGAGGTTAATTTGATACAAGGTGCAACTAATATTCGAACATCCATGCAGAAGTATTCCAGCGACCAAGTTAAAGGAGTCAATTTTGTGGGGGTGAACTTGGACTTGGATGCTCTCTATGGAGTTCTTAGAGAAAATGAGCATGGAACAATTACAAAGGAGGAGAGGAACTCTAAGAGACATAGGAAGGTAATTAGAAAGAAAGAAAAAAAGGTTCATAAAGTTGTAGGTGAAGGTCTAGGTGTGGACTAAGTTATGGATTTCATTTGCAAGGCTTTAGTTGCCAAATTCTTCAAAAGGCATATAACAACATAATCATTGAATAATTGGATCAAAGTAATTTTTAGGGGCGAAATTTCGTCAATTGGCTATTTTGGGCCTTTTTTCAAAAAATAAATTCGTTATTTGGTCATTTTTAGTCTCTAATATCGCCTATATTTACATAAAATATGTTTTTTTATCATAATATTCGCCAAAATGTACACGTTTCAATAGTAAATTGTAGGTTTCATATTTAACATTCGCCTACTTATCTATATATATGTTTTTTTCAATCCAAAATGATCGCCTAGGACATTATACTTAATTATAATATTAGAATCCTTAAAAAATACCATGAATTGGATACAACAATATTGGAGGCCAATTATAGATTCTGACCCATTATATTACATCATGGCTAGGGGGTAGTAGCTCAACTTTGTGTTTTGAATCAAGGACACGACCAAAATACCTAATGAAACTTAGTTTTGGAACTCAAATTTCTTATCATTGAAACCTTGGCATGTTTGTTTTGACCATAGAGCTAAAACATCCACCAAAATCACAGTTTGCATGAAATTGTCAAGGCTCCCTTTAGAGTTCTAGAATGAAAAATTCCTGGAATTTTTTGGCAATATGCTAAGAAAATTCATCTAAGTGGACCCTTCCATTAACACAAGTGTCTACAAGACAATGACCAAGGTTATTTTAGAAATTGACATAAAGTAGGGGTTGACAGAGAGCATGGACATTGAGATAGGGCACATAACTTATACACGGTTCTTGGACTATCACACTATTCCTTTCAAATCCATTTGATGTCATGTGTAATGTTTATAGCTAGAGAATGTAATAAGACTTTTTATGATAAGAATTGGAGAATATGTGTTATAAAGGAGGAAATCTCTCCAATGCTAATAAAAACAAATCCAAAAGTGGGATAGAATGGCCCATCGAAGGATATAGCTAATCATGTTTTTGTAGATTACAAAAGGCTTCAATGTTTGTCATGTCCCCTCCCATCAATCCCACTCTAGGAAGGGAACATGACACTAAAATTTTGGCTTTCAACTCTAGCCCCATTCATCATTAACAATTCATAGCAAATATAAATATGTGTAGATGCAGAATACAATAAACATGCACATCGGAATTAAACTATATCCACACACATATCTAACATGCATTCAATATAATCATAATAGTATTTAATTAAAAACATTGTATAATTGAAACACAAGAGAGTACTTATCTTGAAATGAAGTAGTCCCGAGCAACTGACTGTGCAACTGCAACGTTCCACCCAACCATAGGCCAGTTGTGCTCATCAATATCTCAACACAATTGCCACCCCTAAGCTGGGCATGATTTACACAAGGAAAAAATGAACAACAATTAACACATAGCCAAGTCTATACACATCTCAGCCAAGCCAGTCCACAATTGGGTTTATCAGGCTGTTAAGGAAGTAGGAAGGAAGAATTGCTAAGATAGTGAGCTCAACCATAGAGCTATTGGTACCTCTACAAGATCTAGGTAGCTTGGCACCCACAATACCTACACACCCAACGCAAGGAAGTATTCCCTTCATTGTTACACAGTCCCTCAGGCCATACCTTCCCGTCTAGTGCTCTTTAGGGTGTGCATAGAAAAGTATCCAAAGCCTTTTGACCTTTGGTAAGGTTACACTCTTCACTAGGTTTATCAAGCCAATTCTAGTCCTCTTCTAGTCCTAGTTTCTTGCACACACAAGTTCAATCCAAAACAATGGATACACACAACTAAAACCACAACATTATCTCCCCATACACACATAGCAAGCACATATGTTGGTCATGGCAAAAGGTTTTAACTATGGGAGGCCCAAAACAAGATTTCCATGGATTTCCCAAATCGTGGCACCCAAAAACGAGCTGTGAGAGGGGAAAATCGACCACAAGGAAGAAAACGACTTCTCCTACAGGTATATGAGCATTCAAATGGACAAAACCGACCTCTATGGACCCCCAAATTGAATTCCCTTCCTCCTAGTCATTCTACAACACCAAAAACGCCCTTTTCCCAGCTAGAAATCAAGGAAACACATGTAAAATGTGGAGAAAAAATGCCCCACAAGCTATATGGACGTGAGAGAGCAAAACCAATGCATGAATAATGGATTGGTAACCAATGCATGAATAATGGATTGGTAAGCAAATTCGCGGGTGTTTTCTTGCCCAAAAATCCAAACACAATTTTCCCATAATTGATGGTTTTCCCATACACTAAATTGGGACATCCATACTCTCCATTTCCCAAAATAATAACTACCTCAACCACCTCTTGGAAGAATTAAATGATTGGGTGCATAAGTCAAAATGGGTAGTTAATGGTTTATGGGTCCTCTCATTGACACTTGGCTTGACATTATTGGTTCAAGGGTTTGAATATTTTCCCTCCCTATTCCTTGTAAAAATCATGCCCCCATACTTTTGTTACATTGCATAGCTAGTTGTGGGTATTTTTATTAAAATACATTTACATCATATTTACAATTTCCATTGTACTAGGCCAACACGCGATCCACATGCATCGATTTTTAATTGTTGATACATAAACGCTAAATCGAAGGGGGCCTTGTCCTTGAGATCCTCACCATGATTTTTATAACGATATTACAACATTTACAATTTTAGTGCAACGGGGTCAAAATCGGGATATTACAATGTTGGAGGATCAAAAGGATATATAGTTGACTTCTCAAGAACAAGTATGGGATAGTCACATCTCCTTAATGGATGAGATTGCATGATCATAGGTAATAGACTAGTAACAAGCTAGAGTTTTGGGTGAATCAAAAGGTATGCTTTTCTAGATTCTTCCCCCATACCACTAGTAACTAAGTTAATAGTGTATTTGGGTTTGGGAATTATGAACAAAACATTTTGAATTTATATAAAAGCTCTAAAGGGTTTCCCTTGTAAAATATTATCCCGGGGGCCCTATCAACTAATAGTAAACACCCCTCACAATTTGGTGAAATTGAGATCTCTATGTCATGTTATGCTTCTAGTGATTATTCGAGAGTTAAGGTTCTTTTCAAATCTAAACCTTTGGAAGAGAATAAAAAACCACATGGTCATTACCATATTAGACCAAGAAGAGAGGAAGAAGATACGAGGGGTTGAGTTTTGGGTGGGTTGGGTAGTGATGGAATGAAGGTTTTAGAAAACATATCACTTCACATAAATTCGAATATAAACATTATACAAGAAAGTCATGGAGGGAACTCTAGCAAGCGAAACACAAACAAATTACTAGGGTCCATAGAGCAAGTCAGACCCTTCAAAGGGTTGGAAGATGTTTGGAATTTCCTTAAACATTATAGGGTTGGGAAACCCTTCAAGAAGCTAGCACTTTCTAGACTTATAGAGATGCAAAAACTTGATATTATAATATTACAAGAATCCATGGGGGGAGGGGATAATATTATTGGTCTACTTAAATACTTTTTAAAAAAATGGAAATTTGTAGCTATTGACGCTTTGGGTATATCGGGGGGACTTTCCATATGCTAGAAGATCAAATGTTTCATTGATAAACACTTACACTTTTGTATTAGGGTTATACACAACCGTTGAAGTAAAGGCCCTAGAATTCTTGTTTTTGTTCTAAATGTATATGTGTTACACCAAAATTATGTCATGATGACATATGTACCCTTGGTTTGTCCCAATTCTTGAAGCATTGATGCCTAATTGTCTAAAAAGAAGGATTTACATACATCTTTCCTCATATTGTGACATCAACGCACTCTGCATGTTCACAAGTAGCGCCAGACCTATGGTGATGCCCTCTACCCATTGGCAAGGTGCGTCATTGACCCTCCTTTCCTTCAGTCAAAACGTGTCACCCCATCCCTGATGTAGGATTCTATTTAGCAAGGTGCGTGTTCAAGCCCCAGATGTGTAGGTTGCTGGAATGGGTTCCAAGGCTAACAACAGAGGGTGAAAGCCCAGACTAAAAGGCTTCAAAAGGATTTGCACAAGAGCAATTCTATCCCTAGCTTGTTTGGTGTAGTTAACTCCCATGGATATAAAGGACTCTGCTGGAACTTATGGGGGTTTGATCCCGAAAAGGATCAGTCTTCCTGTGAGGGATGGTTGAAGTGTCCTAACTCTAAAAATGGATCTAAACTAGAACAAATCTACCTTAAAGGAAATCTAAACTAAGTTAGATCTAATCTAAAGAAAGTGTTTCGACTGTGTGCAAGATAACTTGGTTTGAGTTTTAATAAGTCATTTCACCAGCTTAACAGAAATGTAAAATTGGATCTTTTCTTATTACTTCAAAATACAACCAGGCAATGAAAATTAACCGATAATAATTTAAATATTTGGCACACGCAAGGTTACCCTATAACTGAAATGCTAATTGAAAAATTAACATGAATTGATTAATTTTGGTTAATCGTTTGCAGAAATAGATAAATGTTTTAATTAAATAAATTCATTTAAAACATAAATACACACATATCATCAATTGAGACAAATCTAAACTGTAGATCAATGCAGGATTATTGATTGCAAAAGTTAAACAATATTCATTCAATAATTAAGATGAAGAAATAAGATATCATCAAAGAAATTTGATAACATAAACAAAGAAGATGCCAAAAGAAACTAACTTTGAGTCAACGGGTCTGCAATAAATTACAAGATATCAAGTGAAGCAGCGTTTCCCCGGTCCTTCTCTGGTGATTTTATCCCCCCTACCCCATGAGACCTCTACCCTTTAAATAATAATTACAAAATAGTTACAAATGATAGAATTCCCATAAAACAGGGATTACAAAATCAACTTATCTAAGAATAACCAAGGGCCATTTTCCACTTGGTCCTAACTTCTAACAACTCATCAATATGTGGATATTTGGATGACTCGAGCCCCAGTTGAGCATCACACGTGAATATTTCCATCTCATTCTTGGCCAACTTATGCCAGGTGAGCAGGAATATGTGGATCTTTCCTTCTAGGCTGATAGGTTGCTTGATGAACTGGTCCACATCTGCAATCTAGATGTGCTCGAGCTGCTGGATCTTTTCTTTGACCTCCCCACATCTGTGTTAAACCTACTCAATCATTAACTTAGGTGGGCAGGCCTTCTCAATAAGGTCCATAGTAGGAAACTTCAACATCTCCATGATATTATCCACATCATACCACCTTCTCCCACAGATAGCCTGTGCCTTTTTTATTGTTTCATCCACCACGTCAAGGATATTCTTCCAGGAATTCAAAGAAGTCCTGACTCTTCTGAATTGGAAGCTATACAAAATGGGAATGCCATCTGGTTTATCCTTGATGTACCCCTGCCAATCGACAATTTCATCGACGGCTTTAGAAGCCTGTTGCCTCTTGCCCATCTGTTGGTCAACAATGATAGACATCTTCTCAAAGGCATTGTTAGCTTCCTGAATTTCATTCAGGGAACTAAACAATTCAGCTAGGAGCTTATGATGTACCTGATTAGCCAAATATTTGAACTCTTGCTGAGAAAACTTAGAGAAACAAAAGGAGGTTTCACTTGCAGTTGCATCCTCAAGCTGTTTTTCCAACACAACTATCTTTCAACATTGGCAGTATTCAGAACCTCTGAATCTTGCAATTGATCCTGGAGGGAATCATTCTGTTCTTGTAGGTCCCTGAGCTGACTTTCATAATCATTCTTTAATCTCTTAAGCTCAAATTCATGTTGTTAATTGATTTTTACCATCTCCTCCTGAAGTTTTTTCAGCTCCTCCTTCTTCATTTCAATTTATTTATTCAGTGAGATCACTGAATCGAAGTTAGCCCCTGCAAATTCTCCCATGGATGCAGCAGTATCCAATGCTTCCCGCTGGACATCACCAGATTGTTTGGTCCAGATAACTTGATTAGGGAAAGGTGCCTACAAGACACTCTGATCTCTACTTCTCTTGTTACCTTTCTTCACCACTGCCTTTTGTGATTTGCTAAAAAAATAATCTCCAAGGGGGACCATAATATCTTCCTCACAAGCAGATATCAACTTAGTAGAAGATGTAGCTACATCTCCTGTTGCAATTAGTGGAGTTGTCTGTGTAATAGTACCATTGGGTATTGGCATGGTGATCTGAGAGGTAGTCGGAGGAGAAGGGATGATTCCAGAAATTGATGGTACAAAGGTTGGAGAAGTAGTTGAAGTGAGAAGTTAAGGAAATGAAATAGGGGTTGCAGCAACTGATGGTGAGGAAGGAGCAATTGGGATTTGGACATCAGTGGTTGGTGGTAGTTGCAGAGAGACAGTTGGAGACTGGGTCTTTGTAACTATTGGTGGTGGAGTGGAAAGTGGAATTGACAAGGTTGAAAGTGAAGGAGTGATGCAGGTTAGTGCATCAAATAATTGAGAGATGGTGGATGGTGGTGCAACCTCAGAGGATGAAGTGAGAAGAACTTCAACAAAGGAAAATGGGAGTGAAGACTGTATTGCATGAATAGCAGTAGTGACCTCGGGAAAATGTTCATCTGTGATAGGTTCATCCATCGTTATGCTGCTAAGTAAATCCGTAACAGCCTGGGAGGTTTTTGTGATTTCCTGTACAACAAGCACAACAAGTGTTCAAGAAGGATATTTAAAATGGGGGGATGGTTCATTCAAAGGATCTTAGCAGTCTATAATTGTTTATTAGCTTGCGAGGTTATTTATTTTTCCTCTAACAAGAAAAAACAAGTTACAATCTCCTAATAAGTCTAGTTACAGGTTTTTATTATTTTACATAAGAGGCACAAGGTAGGGAGGGATGGGTTTGAAATGAAATTAGATAATGTTAAATTTTGAGCATTAATTCACAATACTCTAGGATCTTTGCTGAGAGAATAACATCTACAGTATATCAATGCATGACAATCACAATATGACAAGCATCACAAGAATCAAAAGCATAAAGACAAGAGACACAGAGTTTCCGTGGGGAAAACCCTAAGGTGAAAAACCCCACAACTTCCTCAGAGATAGAGAGAGCAATGGCTCAACCAAAGTACAACCAAATAACACTGAGATAGTCTCTTGATAGCAGATGATCCTCCTCCTCACTAGTGCGCCACTTTTCAAGTGAGAGTGAGTTACTTTTTTTGAGTGTGTAAAATAGAGATCTCCGATCTCTATTTATACTAACCTTTTTTCCCAGTGACCTTATGGGGCCGACTTGTCTATCTAGATACATCCACATTATATTATATATAATTCAGGGCCGACCCCACATGGTGGTCTAATAACCCATCGGCAAGTACACACACTTGCGACACTTGTCAATCCACATGACGACACTTCCTTATAGAGGAATAACACATCTCTTATAAGGGTACAATAAATATATATAAAATATACAGATGAAATACATTCCGAAGTTACATATACATCAACACTCCCTCTTAACTAGGAAGGTATTTCTCGACACAGTTCTGCTAGACAAGTATTCTTCTCGAGATCATCATCATCATCATCGTCACTGCTGCTGCTATCTCAACCAATCTTTGACTCTACTCGTCATAGGAAGTTCTACAGAGCCAGTCCTTTTTCATAATGGATGTAGGCCCACCACCTACAGGTCTTCATCATCACTGGCCATACTGTGGAATCCTCAGGACTTATTACGTGTGTCACAAAACCTGTCTGCAGCATCCCAGGCTATTACGAGCACACAGCTCTACTTATAGGATCTCCCAGGAGCACATTACATGTGACCCATCACAAAACCTGGCTGAAGCATCCCAGGCTGTTACGAGCGCACGGCTCTACCTGTCGGATCTCCCAGGAGCACATTACATGTGATCTCACCACAAAACCTGGCTGAAGCATCTGAGGCCTTTTTCATCCTGTCCAGATCTCTCAGGAGCAAATTACATGTGGTCATGGCAAAACCTGGCTGAAGCATCTGAGGCCTTTTTCATCCTGTCCAGATCTCCCAGGAGCAAATTACATGCCATAGGACAAAACCTCGCAAGAGCATTTGCCAGATATCCCAGGGCACCGAATTACATGCCATAGGAAAAACCTCGAAAGACTATCTGCAGATCTCCCAGGGCACAAATTATATGCCCTCCCAAGCAAAACCTCGAAAGAGAATTTGCCAGATGTCCCAGGGCGCCGAATTACATGCCATAGGCAAAACCTCGAAAGACCATCTACAAATATCCCAGGGCACAAATTACATGCTTACCTGCACAACCTGATCCATGGCCACAAAGTATCATCTGATACTCATCATACATCATCCTGATGTACACATGATCATCCTGATCATCATCACTGCAACATCCTGCTGCATGTCATCTGGAGAAGCTCATCATCCACGATCATCCTGATCATACAATGCATCCATCTGATGCACACCAAGTATCTACCTGATACATACATAGATACATGATCCACACAATGTATCCATCAGCATACATGATCTACCTGATCATACAAAGATACATGATCCACACAATGTATCCATCAATCATACATGATCTACCTGATCATACAAAGATACATGATCCACACAATGTATCCATCAATCATACATGATCTACCTGATCATACAAAGATACATGATCCACACAATGTATCCATCAGCATCCAACATGATGCGTACATACATAAATGATCCAACTGATCATATCCAACATCCAACATGATGCATACATACATAAATGATCCAACTGATCATATCCAGCATCCAACATGATGCATACATACATAAATGATCCAACTGATCATATCCAACATCCAACATGATGCGTATACAAAATACATACACATGATCCAACCGATCATATACAATAGAAACCAGAACATCATCCTAATGCTCACCATCCAACACTTACATCCACAGCCATGTGAAGGATCCTCCTTCCAACATGCTTGGAATGGCTTCAACAAATGTGTCCATCACTTCTTCCTCGAAGTGTCCTCGATCTGAAGAACGCCAAGCCTCTCTCTGAAGTACTCGAACTTCACCCTAGCTAGTGGCTTCGTCAGCACATCTGCAATCTGCTCGTCCATCGCAACATACAGGAGCTTCACGGCTCCTCTCTGCACCATATCCCTGATATAGTGATATTTGATCTCAATGTGTTTCGACCTGTCATGAAACACTGGGTTCTCGGACAACTTCACACAACTCTGGTTATCACAGAAGATACCAGTAGCATCCAACAGGAGATCAAATAACTCAGACAATAGCTTCCGTAGCCATACTGCCTCACAGCTAGCTGAACAGGCTGCAACATACTCTGCCTCAGCTGTACTCAGTGCCACGCAGGACTGCTTCCTGCTAAACCAAGAGATCACACCTGATCCCATACTGAAGCAGCACCCAGATGTGCTCTTCCTATCTGCAGCACTGCCAGCCCAAGCTGAATCAACATAACCCCGCAGGTTAAACTTTTGATTCGCTTCATACTTGATCCCATAATCTACTGTACCCTTCATGTACCTCAGAACATGCTTTACAACAATCAGGTGAACACTCCTCGGATTCGTTAGGAACTAGATCAATGTGTTCACAACAAAGAAAATGTTCGATCTCGTGTTCGTCAGGTACATCAAGGACCCAATCATCTGACGATACATGGAGACATCAACTGGCTCAGATGAAGCATCACATAGAAGCTTCAGATTCGATGCCATAGGTGTGGCCATGGCCTTGCAATCCATCGTCCCAAATCTCTTCAGGATATCTACTGTGTACTTCCCTTGACCAAGGAAGATCCCACCTGCACTCTGCCACACCTCCATACCTAGGAAATAGTGCATCATTCCCAAATCTTTCATATCGAATTCAGCGGCAAGCTTCCTCTTAGTATCTGCAATCAGTCTATCATCTCCTGTTACAAATAAGTCATCCACATACAGGAGTAGAATCACAGGATTCCCTTCCTCAACCTTGTAATAAAGGTTGGAATCCGCTTTACTCTTGGTAAAGCCCAAACTAGATAGGAAATTATCCATCCTACCATACCAGGTTCTGGGAGCTTGCTTCAAGCCATACAAGGCTTTCTTCAATCTGCACACATATGACTCCCTGTCATGTATTTCAAAACCGAGTGGCTGTTCCACATATACTTCCTCTTCAACTACACCATTCAAGAAAGCAGTCTTGACATCCATTTGGTGTATTTTCCACCTCATTGCTATAGCCAGGGCAAGTACTGTTCTGATAGAAGTATACCTGGCTACAGGTGCAAAAGTTTCTTCATAATCTATTCCCTCTTTCTGAGAGAATCCACGAGCTACGAATCTTGCTTTGTATTTCTCCACACTGCCATCTGCAGCATGCTTGATTTTGTAGATCCATTTGGAAGTCACAACAGACTTCTCTTCAGGTCTTGGGACAACATCCCAAACATCATTCTTCATTATTGATTGGTATTCCTCAACCATGGCATCCTTCCATTCTTTCTTTTCCGCTGCTTCTTCATAACTGGAAGGCTCTTGGTTCATAATGTCACAGAGTAAAGCAACATAGTTGGTCTGTGATCTGGTTCTCTTCTTTGCTCTATGTTCTTCTTCTAGAATGCCAAATCTTTCTGCATCTTGAATGAGCTCTCTAGCCCATGCAGGTTTCCTCTTGTGAGGGTTATCCTCACGGGGTGGATCTATAGGTTCCTGTGGATCTTCAACTTCACGAACAACTTCTGGAACTGCTTCAGTCATGGTAGTGTCTTGAAATTTTGTTTCCTTAGGTTCTTCATAAACTTCGATGGGTGCCTTCCTTGATTTGATGAATGCTGAGTTTTCATCAAATGTTACATCCCTGCTGACATCAATCTTCTTGAACCCTGGAAAGTATATTCTGTAAGCCTTCGACCTTTCACTGTAACCCACAAAGATACCCTTCTTTCCTGAAGGATCTAGTTTAGTCCTCTTTTCCTTTGGGACATGAGTATATACTGGACAACCAAATATTCTGAGATGACTGACTTCAGGTTTCTTACCAGAAAAGACCTCTTCTGGTGTCTTGTTGTCCAATATCTTGTGGGGTGTTCTGTTCTGCACATATACAGCTGTTCTAGCTGCTTCTGCCCATAGATGCATAGGTAGATCCTGGTCATGTAGCATTGCCCTTGCTACTTCCATGATAGTTCCGTTCTTCCTTTCTGCAACTCCATTATGTTGTGGATTATAAGGAGCAGTCAACTCCCTCTTAATCCCTGAATCACTACAAAGCTTCTTGAAGTCACTTGAGGTGAATTCTCCACCATTGTTGGATCTGAATGTTTTGATCTTCTTGTTAGTTTGATTCTCCATCAAGGTTTTGAATTCCTTGAATTTATCAAGCACCTCATCTTTGCTCTTCAAGAAGTATACCCAAGTCTTCCTGGAGAAGTCATCAATAAATGAGACATAGTAAACATACCCACTCAGGGAACTGGATGACATAGGGCGACATACATATGAGTGGATGATTTCTAGGATGTCTTTTGCCTTGCTTTCACTGCTTGGGAAAGCCTTCTTAATGTTCTTACCTTTTGCACATCCTTTGCAAACACCTTCATGTTTGGTCTTGATTTCAGGAAGACCCTCTATTGCCTTGCTTGCAAGTGGAAGTGCTCTATAGTGCATATGAGCTAGTCTTCTATGCCAAAGTTCACTTGGCTCCATGGATTCATGCACCATGGCATGTTCAGGTTGTCCCTTCAATTTATACAAGCCTCCCTCTTGCTCTCCAATCGCTACTGCATCATCTATGGTCTTTCCCTTTGGCCACATTAGGACTTGTCCATCCACAAATGCAACCCTCATACCTTTTGCATCCAATGTAGAGATGGAGAGTAAGTTCTTCTTGAGCCCAGGTACATAAAGTACTTCTTTCATCTTCAAGGATTTTCTAGAATCTAGGTTGTAGGAGGCTTCACCACTTCCTTTGATTGGGTATTGATAATCATCCCCAAGTTTCACCTTATGGGGTGATTGATGTTCAGATAGATTCACAAAAGATTCCTTAAACCCAGTCATGTGTTTGGAAGCCCCACTATCAATCAACCAATCATTACAACCATGGGAGATGGTACCTGTGAGAGCAGAGATCAGAACATACTCTTCTTCACTTGAGGAGTCATCATTACTATCACTTTCTGCCCTAGCCTTCTTCTTTGGGGGTTCATCATCTTC
Source organism: Larix kaempferi (assembly GCA_027924585.1). Lineage (NCBI taxonomy): Eukaryota > Viridiplantae > Streptophyta > Pinopsida > Pinales > Pinaceae > Larix > Larix kaempferi. Next base: position 8,991,954 of record BSBM01000380.1, on the reverse strand, counting down.
GACAGCATGAGCATGAAACCTTCTTTTTCTACCCTTCTTCTTCTTGTTGGAGATGTTGTTGTCCTTCTTGTTCTTGGGATAATTTATGGCAATATGTCCTTTCTCATTACAGGTGAAGCATATTCTTCTTTCTTTGAAGTGATGTGAAGATCTCTTGGAGTGAGATGGCTCTCTCTTGGACTTCCCTTTCTTGGTGTGAGCTGTGAGAGCTTGATCTTCATTCCCCATCTTTTCTTCTCGTGCCACAAGCCTTGCTTCTTCTTGTGAGCATTCTTCCTGTAGTCTACTGAAGGAGATCAACTTCTTCCTTGCACAAATTCCTTGGATAAAGGAATCCCATGACCTGGGTAGGCCATTTAGAGTGGTCATCACCACTTCACCATTCTCCACTATTTCATCCACTGCTTCTAGTTGTTCCTTGATCTGGGAGACCCTTGAAAAATAAGATAGAATGGTTTCTCCATTCTGAAACTTTACTCCTTTCAATTGGTTCCGCAGGGTCATCTTCCGATTTATGTTCTTCCCTTCAAACAGCTTGGTCAAAGAGTCAAACATCTCCTTGGGTGTCTTAAGAGAAGACACATGGGGTATGAGATGGTCTTTGATAGAATCAACAATGATTCTCTTTGCCTTGACCAAGTTCTTCTTGTGCAATGCCTTGGCCTCTTCATCCTCTGGGATAGGGATGTCTTCTTTCACATATGAGTCCAACTCATTTTCTTCTAGGATTAACCCAATCCTATACTTCCAGGCTCGGAAGTTATTAGCCCTTTCAAGCTTATCCTCAAGCTTGGTGTGGAGAGACATCTTAAAGAGTACTTCAAATGGAAATAGAAAAGATTTAGATCTTACCACTTGAAGTGCTGAAAACTGGATCTGGTCCCGGATTAGGGTTTGTGAATTTCAAATTTCTGAAAGGATAGAAAGATGTGCCTTGGTGAGCTGATCAACTTGGTACATTCAGAATTTGAGATCAGCAAAGTCTTGCCCTTCAAAATTGCCTTTTTGTCCTCCCGGGTTCACTAGGGAGAGCCTTGAATTAGGGTTTGAGTTTCCCGGAGATCTACCCAGCCAAAAATCTCGATCCAAAGCTCTAAACTTCGATTTTTGCAAGGAGCTTCCAGCTGTGTCTTCAGATTTCAGAAATTCCTATTTTTGTGGAAACCCTAATTTTTAGGGCCAAATCTGAAAATGCTCGGAACTGAGTTCTGATTGGACAGATAGATGCGCATAGATGAGTAGAGTCAATCTACTATACTGATTTTCAAAAATATGTGGAGAGAAACCCAATAAACAAGGAACTCAAGCTTCCGTAACTGCAAAATGTCTTCTTCTCAGGTTAGCTCTGATACCATGTTAAATTTTGAGCATTAATTCACAATACTCTAGGATCTTTGCTGAGAGAATAACATCTACAATATATCAATGCATGACAATCACAATATGACAAGCATCACAAGAATCAAAAGCATAAATACAAGAGACAGAGTTTCCGTGGGGAAAACCCTAAGGTGAAAAACCCCACAACTTCCTCAGAGATAGAGAGAGAAATGGCTCAACCAAAGTACAGCCAAATAACACTGAGATAGTCTCCTGATAGCAGATGATCCTCCTCCTCACTAGTGCACCAATTTTCAAGTGAGAGTGAGTTACTTTTTCCGAGTGTGTAAAATAGAGATCTCCGATCTCTATTTATACTAACCTTTTTTCCCAGTGACCTTATGGGGCCGACTTGTCTATCTAGATACATCCACATTATATTATGTATAATTCAGGGCCAACCCCACATGGTGGTCTAATAACCCATCGGCAAGTACACACACTTGCGACACTTGTCAATCCACATGACGACACTTCCTTATAGAGGAATAACACATCTCTTATAAGGGTACAATAAATATATATAAAATATATAGATGGAATACATTCCGAAGTTACATATACATCAACAGATAATTCCAATATTATCCAACTAGCTTGCCTAAATTTTTCAATGTATGTTGTTCACATACCCTTATTTAGAGAAGAAAAATTATAATGAAGTGGTTCACTACTTCCGAGTTTTAGTCACACCAAGTAAATAACGTTTTTTAATTTAATAAAAGATCTCGATTACTATCATACTAGTTCTTTTGTTATGAGTAACTTATTCATAATAATTTCTAGCCAAAGCTAATGCATTTCTTATATGATTTAGAGTTTGTTTATCAATGCAAAGGAAATGGAATATATGTGAAGTAACAAGGATATAAGCCACAAAGTGGCTAGTCCCTGCCTAATTAATTAGTCATAGATTGTTTAGTAACTAAAGTATTAATTGGTAGGTGATATGTGGCTCTGCTCTCGGTTCTTAATAAACAAGTGAAGTAGTGAGACTCAAAAAATGCCTATCAGTTTAAACATGAACCATTGGCACTTGAATTGGCTATGTTTCTCTAATAGGTCCCTTAGCGGGTTATGAGTTGAAGCAATCCAAGTATCGAAATTGGGAAGAATACTCATATGTTTTTTTCCTTGGAAAACATCCGGATACAGGGTTGAGGAATGAAGATTGGGTGTTCTTTCACCTTATCCCTCTCTTCTTGTCTAGATACCTCTTGCATTTCATTATCTTCCAATTTCATCTCTTCTTTGTTCCCTTTCTCTCATGGAACAAGGTTGACTTGTCTCATATTCTTTCCTAATTCATACGCTCTAGAGATAAATCAAAAGGATATTGGAGCTTGGAGTGCCAAGATTTGGTTATTCCTAACCTCTTGTACTTTGCAATTGATTATATCTTCCTTGTTGTAGTTCATCTTGTGGTGATCTATCTTGGGTTGGACAAAATGTTTTCTTTTCTTTCTTATTTTATCTAGAAACTCTATTATTTCATCCTTTTGGGATCTTCTATACTTTAGACATCAAGCATTGTATATGTTAAATGAGAATCTAATGTGTGGGATGTTGTCAAATCTATAATGGTTATCTTTGTTTAACTATGTGCATTATATATTTTAAATTTCCAATGCAATATAAACTCTTATTTGGTTGGAACATTGGTGAATATGTCCTAATTCACTTTGTTTATGTGCACTTACCCTCTCATTCTCCATTGGGGTATCCTTTTCATTCTCTACTGATGTTTATCCTTTCTCTGCATGTTCATTCTATTTTCAGTGACCTGTTCCTCATTTTCCAACACATTTCAAGCATACCTTTCATATTCTTTAGCATGTTTATAAGAGTAAATAACATCCTTCAATTCGTTTGTTATAAGCACACATGAGAGAATCATCATTTCAACATATAGGGAGAGATTCTCTCAAATATCCTCAACAATGGTCATAGTATTGGATTTATAATGTTGGGCAGTGGTCGAGAGCTTTAAATCCGACAAGCCAAAATCCCATCAACACCAATGCACTATTGTGCTATAAATTGTAAGATTTCATGGTATGTGTTTAATTTAAATTCATTCATTATGTGGTGGATTGCAAGAGTGGAGGTGTATAGTAATAATTGACTGTGATGATGTTTTGGAATATCTATTCTTCTTCCTTCCAAACCTTCTCTTAATATATGATCAAAATCACTTAATGCCTCCCCTTGTTTCCAACAAATGTTTATGAGAATGAGGATGCTATATGGTTTTACCATTTCACTCTATTCCCATTCATTTCCTAAAAGGTTGGGGTGGGGTAGGGTATGTTTCACCCATTCCCACCAATCAAGAGTATGCTTCCTTAAAGTGTTATAACAAGAAATCTTAAGCTAGTTAGTAGTAGTACCTCAAGAAAAAAGATCTAGATCTACATTGATCATGTGATTCCATTCGTTGGGTTGTCCATTGCAAGGAGGAACATATGCAAGTAATATGTTGCTCACAACAATCATGGGGGTGGCTGTGACTAGGGAAATGCTAGTATTAGAACTAGATGCAAGGGATTGCATAGGTACTAAACTAGATGTATGCATTCCTTAATATTTTAAACTAAGAACATAAAAGTGCACACACATGGAGAGACTAGTCTTTGAATGTAAGGTTGTGTTGTCCTCAATGGTGCGAATATACAACTATTACCATTTCTCTTGAGGCTACCTACAAATCTTCTACGGATCCCGCATCCATCATATTTAAGTGAACATATTTTGAACATTGTGCAAATAAACCATAAAACTATTTTTAAATATCTTAGTTAGGCTCTAGGATAGGGTTTAGTGTGCATAATTAGATAGACTGACTTGTCTCAATGTTGGTGGCATTCAAACCTAATTTTATGAGGCAAAGAGCTAAGAACAGTCTTTTGTGTGGAACCCACCATGAGTGAACTTCGAGACTTAATGGTATAGTATAAAACATATTTTAAGCAATTGTGGGTATTATATATCCCTAACGAAGATATATCATGGAAAACTAATCCCAAGGATACACCAAGCTAAGTCCCTTGAACTAAAATGTAAAACATAGCCATAAACTAGTTAATCAAATATGTGCACAAAACTAGAATAATAAATAAATCGATATGCTAAATCATATATGTCAAAAGCTAACCACATGCATGAAACATAGATATGTCTAGAGTTAAGAAACCAAAATACTCACTATCACATAAACTATCCTATAAGGACACACATAACACATGTTAATACAATAATTGCATTAAATTGTTAGATAAATAAGTGTGTAGGTTAGTAAGGTATCATCTAATTGTTACATCATTTCCTTTCTTTGAAATCTAGAGCTATTGTGTCTCTCGCCATGCTCATTAAGTAGGCTAGCAACTATTATATTTGCATTGCTTGCCCAAATATTGGTATTGGTGGGTAGGCTAGATATGATTTTTTTGTTATCTATTCGAATCTTTATGTAGGAGCCCATAAATTTGACAATGTCTTATCAAATAATAACCCCATGAAACGAATAAAGTTCTTTTCCTAAGAGAACACCCAGTGCAAGTAAGATAAATACTCCATAAATGGAAAGAATATGTATAAAATGAATAATTGATAAGTGATGCTTTACAATTATAAAAAGGCCCATATATATATATAATTGGGTTGTCTTGGCACCTTTACAAAAAGGCATGACTTTTCAGTTTTAGATAATTTATTATATATATTTTTATTTTATATAACATTGCCTTCTCTTCATAAATGTTTTGTCCTCAAAGCATATTTATAGAAGACTTTTATCCCTTATTTTTGCTTGTAACACTTTCTCGTGATTTTCTGTGTTGGTAGCTGTAAAACTTGAAGAAATGAGACAATGTGTTCTTTTAATTATCGAGTGAAAATGTTCCGTCATTTTTGAAGTGGTCCATTCGAGATCTATCTTCATTGGAACTGTTCGTTGATTGATTGTTCAGATAGAACTTCTCGTTTTTTGCTTCCACCCAATTTGTTGATTTGGTCTCCATTCTGGTTTGAAATCACAACTCGTTTGTCTATATTCCTTTTGACCTTGTTATTGGTCATATTGATTTTTTATGATTTGGATGACGATAAGGCATCCTAATCTTTTGTGATTGTCCTTCAAAACTATATTGTCTCAATGTTTGTAGTGATTTGTCAGTATAAACATTCATCTGAATTTGATCGTTGTTTGACTCTGTATTGGTTCTCCTTTTTGTGTTTGAATTCGAGTGTTTGATGACTTGTCTATTGGGCCAGTGATCATTTCCTTGTCAGCTAATGATCCATTGCTATCTAACTTTTCTTGTAAATATTTCTTATCATGCTTTAGTTTTCTAATTTGTATGAGTAAATCTCGATTGTGTCTCCTTAAGCACAAGAGTTCTTCCTTATAATATAACTTGTCGACTTCATCTTGACCATCTTGATTCTCTTGTTCTCCTTCTCTTATCTTTTTTTTTTGTTCTAGCAATTCATGATTAACCTTCCTTAAGGAAGATTTTTTTTCGCCTTTTCTTGATAATTTTCTATGGAGGTATTGAATATCCTCTTCTAACTTTTGATTGCACTGTGTTTTATCCTTCGTCTTCTTGATTTGAAGAAGCAATTTCTGATTATGATCTCTTAGACGAAAGATCTCTTCCTCTCATTCTTGTATGTCATTGTCAAATTTGTTTCTCGCAGTTTCAAATTCCTTAATTTGTGGTGGATTCTCAAATACGATCTTTCAATTTGGAATATTTTGTCTTTATTAGACCATTAAAATACTTCTCTGTCATTTTCAAATTGTAAATTTTTATTGCTTTCCTTGTAATATTGTAGTTCACCTACCAATTTCTCTAATGCAATTGCAATTGAGAATGTCCTTGATATTCTTCCATAATAAAATATTTGCTACATATCGAACAGGGGCGATTGCAATTTTTAAAAACTAACACATACTCGAACTTTAATTCGCAATGAGGGCACTTAGCCCAAAATTTAGACCTCTGTATGGAATCGATAATTTTCCACTCACTTCTTCAATAAATAGACAAATATGCTTCAATAACTTCTTCTTTTTTCAATAATTATTATTACTATTATTAAAAGTAATAATAATATTATAACAATATGGAATACACTGAACTTTGTAAACCAAATAATAATAAAATTTGATAAAGAATTATTCCAATAAAACCGATATATATATATATATATATATATTTTTAGTCTTTTTCTTAAATAGCCGATTTAACTTCATCACTCTTTAATTGACATTTAATATTATTAATCACTTTTTTAATAAACTCTTTTAATCAACTTGAAAAGCGCAGTTTCATAAAACCATGTATTGGTGTTATATATATATATATATATATATTTCTTTTCTTTTCTTTCTTTCTTTCTTTTTTTAAATTTTTTTGGGGTAAAATATCATTCTTTTATTTTTACTTATTTTTCCTTTTTATTGAATATTCTTTCCTCCTTTTTTTTTTTGAACTCGGAAACTCTAAATTTAATGGCTAAAATCCAAATTGAGGTCAAAGACCTAAATTCAAAGAAACTTTGATAATGTTGGCCACAAGCCGGAATCAACGCTCTAACGAAGAAAATTCGTTTCCTAAGAGAATACCCAGTGTAAATAAGATAAATACTCCATAAATGGAAATATTTGTATAAAATGAATAATTGATACATGATGCATTACAATTATAAAAACACACACACACATATATATATATATATATATATATATATATATATATATATATATATAATTGCGTTGTCTTGATACCTTTACAAAAAGGCATGACTTTTCAGTTTTAGATAATTTATTTATTTGATCACTTTATTATTTTAATTTATTTATTTTATTGCTTTCTTAATGTTATTTTATATTTATATATATATTTTATATAACACCCCAATTAAGGTTGGAATTCATGAATGCCTATGCCTAGGTTGTGAAACATTCATTGGAAACTATATTCCATCATTTTTAGGAATTCTAAGATCACTACTCTCTTTGTATGTTGTTATGGTGATTATTAGTCCACCATTATGAACTCTAGTGTTTGTTTGTAGTTTTGAAAGTTCATGTTTTATATGAAATTATGTTTGTGGTTCTAGTTTGCCAACAAAGTTTACATAGTTGGGCAAATGTATAGAAACTATGCTTACAATATGGTAAATTTTGAGTTTATACATCATGAAATTAAATAGGCTCTCAACTGCGAAACAATTTTTTTTTTTTTTTTTAACCCCTCACCAATTGAAGGTGCAAAGACATAACAGGGATATTTTTATAGAATTCAATATTATCAAAACCATATTGATTTTGCCAAAACTAGCAAGTTCAACCGATGTACAAGGCTAACATGTCCAAATTGCAACTCTAAACAAAAATGGTCGGTTCCATACAAATTTGTACGCTATGTGAAGGACCACCATTTTGACCATGAAAAGAAAAAGTAAAACAAAAGCTCATAAAACTAACCCTAGACCTTAGTAATTACTAGTAATATTAAATTCTTAAAGTAAAAGGATAAAAAATGAAAAATAATAAGAATGCCAACTTAGAAAATAAAAGATAAGGAGATTGCCAACTTTTAGTTAATTTTTTAACATTACCATTGATTGTTTTTGGGTGTTTGAGAGTGGTTCCAACCACTTCATATGCAAAAAGATGAATTCTAGATCTCATTTAAAATTCAACAAACTTAAAAAATTTCAATATTTCAGGATTGCAACATTTCCACTAGATTCTATCGTGTATGAGGGTGTAGGATTTCCATTTAATCAAAAGCACCAACCCCTCTATGTACATCAATGTTTGAGGTGTTGATTGTTGAACTCCTATGTCATGGCATTAGTAAAAATGTACCATTCACTCAAGCAAAATCACTTATTAGTAATAGGAAGCTTTTTCTATCTTGTTTTAATGCTTGGATTATGAAGTTTCATCAAAATTGGAGTGTTGACTAATGTTATTGGAAGATTGATTTCGAGATGTAGGTAGAAGCAAAGGTTAGAGCCTAGAGGAGGTATGCAAAGGGTGCTACTGATAAATATAATCCCAATATAGACAATGATGTTGATGATATGTAGTTATTTGATGTAGTGTGATTTTATTTGGACTCTGGAGGCCATTTAGAGCCCCCTTTGTTTATGCACTTTGGTTCATATATGCAGTGCACTTTGTGCTATTAGTTATATGCACCATTGATATATACATGAGAAATCTTTGCATATTTGTGTTTAATGGTTTAGATTCACACACATATATATATAAAATCAAAATTTGAATATTTTACACACACACACACACATATATATAATCAAAATTTGAATATTTTACATATTTTCTGGTCTAGTTTTGCCTAGTTTCCAATTTTTGAGGTCCATCAGTTCAGTGACCAGTCTGATTTTAATAACATGGGTAGAATTAATCCATTGGACACCAATGTCGACATAAATGATACTTCATTATGGCACAAGCCATATCGACACACTATGTTAAATATCTATATTTATTGAATACCTTAGGAGGATAATAACGATTGCTAGTAGTACAATATAATGAAGATTTATGGTCAACTCATTTAGCTAGAAAGAAATAAAAGAAAGAATTTGAAGGGAAGGCTTGGGGAGATAAGGTTGTATTGGATCTAGTCCGATGAAATCAACCTTTATTTTTAGTGTAGGGTATTTTTCACCTTTTTATTTGATGATTTATGTAGAAAGACGTGGGTGTAATTTTTGAAGATTTTTTATGCTTTTGCTATATTAAATGTTTATGAAATCAACCTTTATTTTTAGTGTACGGGATTTTTCACTTTTTTGGTGATGATTTATGTAGAAAGACATGGGTGTACTTTTTGAATATCTCTCATGCTTTTGCTAAATTAAATGTTTACAAGGCAATAGTAAAAATGGACCGATTAGAAAAATAAGGATACTTTGATTAGATAATAGAGGACGATTATCTTATAGTGAATTTATTGATATTTGAAAGAAGTGATACAAAGTTTTTTGCACCAAATATACTCTTGCAAAATGTGTGGTTGAGAAAAGAAATAGAATGACAACAGAGGTTCCATTTAGACTTGTGATGTATACTTGAATACTATATGGGGGTCCAAGAATCGTCAAGGAAGAAGTACGTTGGGGCGAAGAACAAAAGACCTTGAGGTTTTAATATGTCCCTTAGGAAGGCGAAAGGCATAACTAGGCTTTCGCAAGGTGTCTCTAAGGACGTACAAACTCACCTTTCAAGGTTCCCTCTGTAACTCCCGGTGCATGGAGTAAAGACAACCCTGGTTCTGAGGAGAATGCACTAAATTTTCGCACATCTCGCACAAGTAAAGGTAGAATCGTGAGTAATGAGCTCATTTCCCCGGTAAATCTCTTTCAATAGGATCCTCTTCGAATCCCTGAGCCTTGTTTTTCCTCTTGTCGAACCTCAAAGAGCCTCCCTTTGGCCCCAAGTGCCTTCTTTCTTGAGGATAAAACAGGCGGCACCGACTTTATAGGAGGCACTCTTTCCTTAGATGAGCTACAAGGTGAAGCAAGGAACTCCAAGCTGAGCACAGCCTGCTAGTTAGACGTTCCAAGGTTACATAAGAAGTGCATAAAAAAGAAAAAAGCTCTGAACCTTATTCTTGGTGAGGGTATCAGTCTGAACGAAGTGGTTATTAATTGTGACTGCATGCTAGTCGAGAGATTCCTAGGTTAGAAGACTAGACTACAAGGATTAAAAGACTGGGTCTCACACAGTTGGACAGGGCGGCTTGGATACGAACCTGAATCTTTTGTCTTATCAAAGGGATGGCTTGCCTTTTCTTTTCAGAATGCAACACATTTAGAGGAGATTTTGAAGGACTTTTGGACGTGGGACTCTTCGGCACTCACCCTGAAACCCTGGTCGCCTCTTTTTGATGCCTCTAAGGAGAGTTTTGATAGACAACAGGTATGGTTAAAACTGCCTAATCTCCCTTTCGACCTTTGGTCTCTCGATGTTTTTAAAGAAATAGGCAATTCTGTGGGTACCTTCTTAAAGGCTGACCAGTCTTACCTCTCGACTGGGATCTTTAGAGTGGCTAAACTACTTGTTTCAATTGACCTCCGTGAAGGCCTGGCTGAAGAAATTGTCCTGTCTTACAACGATTTGTCCCATTATGAAGTCCTTGATTATATCGGGTTTCACTTTAGGTGCAATCGGTGCAACTGCTATGGGCATTTGGCATCAGCATGTTCGTTGTCTTTTAGCTGAAAGGTTTGGATACCCAAAGCTCCCCCCCCGAATAGATAGGCAATCCCGGTCTGCACTCGGTCTCCTTGTCGCCTTTAGTTTCGTCTGTAAAACCTGTCCTTTCACACTCTACGCCTTCCTCTATTAAGGTCTTACATTATTGGGACGAATCTGAGCACTTTGGCTTTTCTGTCGTGGGCCCATCCCCTACAGGGAGTTCAGACCATCCAACCCTTCTTTGCACTGTGGATTCACCAACCCCTGTCTCCCTTGACCGAGTTTCTCCTCTAAGGAAGGAAGTTTCACCTACCGTTGGGATCTACAAACTAAAGCTTCGACCCAGGTTGAGGGGATCGGATTGCCAAGATAGAGAAGATGGTATTGGCTTAAACCCTCTTTCTGCTCAATCGGGGAAAAGAGGAAGGAAATCCAACCTACAAAAAGCACAAACTAAAGCTCTGGTGGAGCAATATGGTCTTCAACAGTCTATTTTAAGGTCGCTTAGAGTTGAGAAAACCCTAGTAAGGGTTCCCTAATGAGAATCTGCTCCTTGAATGTTCGAGGGATGGCTAAACCCTAAAAATAACAAGCCATTCTTAGGTTGTTAACTTCGAATCACCCCAAGATCTTGTTTTTTCAAGTAACTATGATGGATGGTAGGAAACTAGTAAAGGATCTTCAACAAATTTTGCCTGACTGGAACTTCTGTTCTCTAGACGCAAAAGGCCTCTCGAGGGGACTAATTACAGGCTGGAAAGTTGGGTTATGGTCTTTAAATTACTCCTGGGCAATGGACTCGATCCTAAGCATTGAGCTGGTATCCTTAAAATCGAGGAAGGCCTATCTTTTGGTTAACGTTTATAGGCCATATGCTAATCGAGTTCCTTTTTAGGACTCGTTTCTCTCAAAGAAACTTCTAGAGCACAACACTTTGATTATTGGAGGGGATTTAAACTTCTCCTTGGGACATTCATAGGTTTGGGGACCTTAGGCATCTTCAGATATCCTTGCAGGCTACTTCCTGCAAAAATTAGATAAGGCAAGGCTGCTAGACATTGGATTGGTAAAGACTACTCTTACCTGGAGCAATACAAGAGTTGGGGACGATAGAATTTCCACAAGACTCGACAGGTTTCTTTTGAGTGAAACTTATTGACTCAACAAGTAGATTCAGCCAATGGGTCGAGAATGGAGGCGATTTTGATCATTGAACTATTTTTTTGAGATGGAAGTCTTAGGTTTTACTCCGCCTGCTCCATTTAAACTCAATCCAGTTTGGCTCGAGAATCAAGAACTCTTATTGCTTCTAAAGTCGGTGTGGGTTCCTTTCAATTCCAGAGTCAGGCACTCAGCTGCTCTCCAATTCCTGTCCAACTTAAAAACTGCTAAATCTTCCATTCTCTCCTGGACAACGAAAATGAGATCTGAAAATGATAAGGAATTGAAAATTCTGGAAACTAATTTAAGGGATTGGAGTGAGAAAGAACATATGGGATTTTCTTCAGATTCTAGCAAAGAAGTGGTCCTAAACTGGGAAAGAAGGAAAAGATATATGCTTTCCATTAAAGAAGCTGAGTGGAGGATTAAGAGTAGAGCCTTATGGCTTGCCAAAGGTGATGAGAATACGAGGTTCTTCCATCATCATGCCTCCCACAGGAAAAGCATCAATTCGATTCGCAATATTTCTACAGAAGAAGGGGAAATACACAGTTTCAAAGCATAAGAAGGTGTCAAGTTTTTCGAATCATATTCAAAGCACTAGAGGAAGCCAATATATAGGAGAGTGTGAAAGTGGCCAATTTTTTTCCTTCCGTGGTCAATGAGGAAGACAATGACATTATGATGCAGCCTATTACAAGATGTGAAATGGAGGCAGCACTTAATTGCCCAAGGAAGGAAAAAAGCCTTGGGCCTGATGGCCTTCCGGTAGATTTGTACATAGCATTATATGAAACCAGTGGTGAAGATCTTTTAAGGTTAGTAGAAGACTCGAGGAGAAATGGAAAAGCATTGGCAGCCTTCAACACAACTTTTCTGGCTTTAATCCCGAAGGCCGTAAATCCTACCAGCTTTGATCACTTTTGCTCGATTTCCCTTTGCAATGCTATCTATAAAATCATCGCTAAGCTCATTGGTCAAAGGATCAAACCTTTTCTCTCGACGAGCATTTCGCAAGAACAATTCGACTTTCTCCCCCAAAGGAAAATTCACGAAGGAGTGGCATTAGCTCAGGAAGGACTTCATATGATTAAATCCAACAAACTTAAGTCCGTGCTCCTAAAAATCGACCTAAAGAAGGCCTACGATAAGGTAAAGTGGAGTTTTCTAAGGATCATCTTAACGCAACTAGGGTTCGAAGGTCCTTTCATCAAATGGATTATGGCAACTGTCACCACAAATTCCTTTGCGGTTTTAGTGAACAGGGCAACTACCACCTTCAAATCTAGCAGTGGAGTCCGGTAGGGATGCCCCCTAGCTCTGTTACTTTTCCTCCTCACTGCTGATGGGCTAAGCATAATACTTCTACATGGAAGAGCTGAGGGACTCTTCAAAGGCATACTCATTGGCGATACTTGCAGACTCATGTACTTTTCGTGGACGATATCCTTATCTTCTTGGAAGGTACTGTAAAGGATTGGGAGTTCTTATCAAACTCTCTTAATCTCTTATGCACAACAACATGTACGCATATTAATCTCCAAAAATATTCTATTTTTGGTGAAGGTTTAAAGGAAGAAGAATGGATTATTCTTAAACGTTTCTTCCCTTTTATTGAACAAGTTTTGGAAACGGGACTGAAGTATTTAAGTTTCTTTTTAAAACCAGTACGATATCTGAAAAAAGACTGGAATTGGCTGATAGCTAAATGTGAAAACAAAATAAGCAACTGGAGTTTTAAATGGTTATCCAAAGCTGGTAGGTTGGTCTTAGCCAAATCTGTTTTAGAAGCAATACTAATATATTGGAGCTCCATATCCTGGATACCTATGGGAGTTTTAATAGCTATTATAAAACTCATTTTTAATTTCATTTGGTCTAGTTCCACAGAGCACAGGAAATTCGTCTAGGTAAAATGGCAAGAGCTTGCTAAACCCAAAAGGTTAGGAGGGTGGGTACTGAAATGCCCACTTATTTTCTCAAAAGCTTTAGCAGCCAAATCTATCTAGAGACTTATCACTGGAACAGGGCTTTGGCAGGAGATTATTATACAAAAATACATCCAACCTCTCTCGTTAATGGAATGGATCCGTAGCCAACATAAATTGAAGTTGAATGTCTCAAATTCTTGGAAAGCTTCCTTACAGTCCTTTCCCGTTATTAGCAAGCATTTTTTGTGGAAAATAGGAAATGGTAAGAGCTTAAGAGTAGGTGAAGACACATGATACGCAAGTGGGGCAAACAATACTCTTCCAGCCCCGATGATCCAGCATCTCAGAAACCAAGGTCTTTACATGCTTCACCAAGCAGCGAACCGCAAGACAACCACTCCCTTTGAACAAGGATGGATCAAGGAAGAGACTCTAGGGTTCATAGGGGAGCAAGCCGTTCTTTGGTCAGGCTTTGTAAATCTTTTAAAGTAGCACCATATTCACTTAAATTTAGAAGCAAATCAACTGGTTTGGGGATATGACCCTCATGGTAAGTACAGTCCAAAAAGAGGATATGAAAGTTTGGTCGAACAAGGGATTTCTGATATCAAGTGGTGGTGGCACCCCTTATGGAATTTAAAATGACCTCCTAAAACAAAACTGAATACCTGGTTTCTTTTAAATGGAGAATCCTTGACTTGGGATCAATTACAGTGCCGAGGATGGGAAGGACCAGGAAGATGCGTTCTATGCAGAACTGCTGAAGAAACTAACCTTCACATAACCGTTTTTTGTTTTTTTCTACGACAAGTATGGAAAGAATCAGAGGTGCTTCTAAAGCATAGTTTTATCTGGACGGGTGATTCAGTACAGGAGTGCTTAAAGTCATGGCTCTCAGATCAAAGAAATAACCAGTACAAAAGCTTGCCGCTAATTGTCTTCTGGAAGATTTGGATAGCCAAAAACTTTTCTATCTTCGAAGATTATATCAAAAGAAACAATATGTAACCCCATTGAGAGTTTTTGGTTTTGTAGCACATAATCTGATTCCAGATGAAAGAGTAAATTAGACCAAAGATGGAAATTGTTGATGTTTGTTGGTTATTGTGATCGAATGTTTACAGGTTATTAGATATTGACACTAACAAGGTAACCACAAGTAGGGATGCCATCGTTGATGAAATTTTAAGTTTACTTCCATGTGATTCAAATTTTAAATGCAATGAAAATTGTTGGTTGAGGCTAAAATATCAGTCAATGCATAAAGAAAATAGTTGCAGGTTAAGGGAAGACATCGAGAGCCAATGCGTAATGAGAGCATGTAAATGATGAGTCTAAATTTGCTCCAAGAGAGCTAAATGATGATCAGTGAAGAATAAATCAAGAAGTCAAGACCAAAACGGCACTACACTGCTTTGGAGGATGTGATTTTCCTATGTTTCCTTAGCCTGGAAAGGAAAGACCAAGTGGGAGATTAATGGAAAGAGGGCAGTAGGTATGAGTTAATATCCACTGTACTGAATTTTTATGAACCTTAGAACTATATTATGTGGGAAAGGTCCATGAATATAAAGTTTTCTGCACTTATGTGAAACGAAACTTGTGTTAGAAAAGTTGCCTCCATGTAATAAGAACATTTGTTTGCAAACAGCTTTGTAGGGAAAAATACAAAGTTAATGGTTTGTTAGATAAATATAAGACAAGGTTAGTTGCAAAGGGATTTGCATGGTAATAGGGGATGCATTGAGGATGCATTCACCCCTACAATGAAGTTATTTACAATCAAATTAATTATACCCACGACTACTCATTTTGGATGAAAACTTTGCAAGATGGGCAAACACGATACTTTTCTCGATGAAGATTCAAAAGAGGAAGTTTATATGTATGCTCTGGGTGCATACTTACTGTTGTATTTTGAAAACAATTGTAAATATATGCTCCAGGTGCCATTAAGGAGTAGTAGTAAGTCCAACATATCAATCCATGAGGTCACAACTCGAGCATCAACATCACAGCAAGAGATTCTTTAATCTATAAGTGCAAAATTCAAAATATATTGTGAAATGGTGCTGACAATAGCAAGCAAATAAGGGAGTAAAAACAATGTACTGCTGTACAGCAAGGAAATAATGAAAGGATGTAAACCCAACTTCAACATATGTGTCAGTTAGAAATGCGAATGCAGGGGTTGACAGTGAAGTGGACCTCATTCTCCCAAAGCAAGACACAGTACTGGGAACTCGACATTTTATATAATGAGTTCAGAACATCAGAAGCAAAGGATCATAGCACAGATGCTCACGCCAGCAGGAAATTCACTAGTATGAATCAAAATTAAAATGTTTGTAAACTGAAGGAATTAAGTTATGTGATCACATCTAATATAGCCATAGGCAACAAAGGTTCCAGCGCCCTTACCACTTGCAGTACAGATCTTTTGGTATGGTATAATTTATTGTTGTAAGGCAAGTTTTTGCTATAAAAATCAAGGATACATCTATTTGATCCTTCGAAGATAAAATACAATGAATAAGATAAAATTCTATTATTCCACATGTTGTGGAATAATAGAGTATGTTTGACTAAAAAAAAAAGAAAAAGTAATAAGCATGGGTTGAAATAAAATCAACTCAAAATTGCTCTCTTGACAGCAATGTGCCCTTATGTAGAATAGGAAAATTCAAAGAATATAAACAAACTAAATATAGGAAACAAAATGAATAAACTGGCACTGAACTCTTGTATAATCTTGATGACGAGCCTCTCATCAGAATGCCCATGTGCACATTAAAGCTTTTTGCTGAGGTTCCTCATTATAATGGAAATATGAATGCCAATGCCCGTCGCTGATTAAGGGAGGTTTCCCATAAGAGTGCTGATAAGCACACAATGGCTTGAGCTAGAGCCTAGAACCCAGCATAGGGATTATGATTCTATAATATTATGAGAAGGCCCCAGATCGTCTATGATTCTCTTTTGGAATCTGTAGTCCACTATAGTCATCAACAACTACCTGCAGAAATAACAAAGAAATTGATTTATGCTACTAAATATAAGTTAACAAAAGATCTCTAGGTTGCACAGAAAAACCACATTATGTGTAAATTTCAACAAAGGCATGCCACAATATTTACATCACGACAGAGGGTAAAATGAGACAAATCACACCTCATATTCATGACCTTGGTAGGAATATGAGACCTTCAGCTGTTTAGGTTCACCAGGACATGGATCACAAAAACCCATGATGCCTGATTTCTTAATCCCTTCGTGGAGCTGTTCAAGGAAACAATCTGAAAGTGAATAACAGTGAAATTTGTGGGAAACACTGAAAGCATATATATTATATATCTTCATTTATATTGGCATTAACAGATTAAGCATGAAGGATTGCTTCACAGGAAACAATTGAAAAACCAGCCATGGATAACAATGAAAAAAATGAGGTTTCAGTGAAAAATAGTGAATGATCTAAATTATCGCTCAAGTGTAGTGTCTAGAGAAGAAATAAACTGTTTAACTATAAATAAAATGATGGAAGCAAACTGCCTTTGTGAGAAATCAACACAAAATTCCCTTTACTAAAGTCTGGTAGCATACAATGCGCATATATATGATTCATCTAATTATAATCCAGTTAGGCAGCGTGTTTTATATTCTTGCACCTAATTGGTCACCTTGTAACTTAGGAGTGCTCCTTGTGCATTGACGCCCAAAAATTTAAAGTAAGTTGAGGAAAAACGAGTTGTCAAACAGTTGAACTGTTTTATAAAAGGAAAACATTATGATGGGCGCTAATGAGTGTGTTCCCTTGCAACTCTAATCGTCTCGCTCAGTGGAACCCTAAAACATAAAAGCTTTCCATCGTGAATATCAAATTTGAAAGCTATAAACTTACTATTGGAAATCATATATCCAACCTCAGTTTTTTGAAGATCATACTGATGAATGCTTAGAACAATATATAGATGACAAAACATTTTGACCCTCGAATGATATTTATACCTCCAAATATTATTTTTATGGTTTTTCACAGAAATATTGGAGAAAACTCCTAAGATAAAAAAGAATATATACACACATACACACTAATTGCTAATTCATTAAAATACCCCAAAATAAGGTGAATTACAAAAACAAATCCCAATCAGAATCAAGTAGCTAGGCACAAAAAAGATAGATAAATATAACAACTACAGGATAATTCACTCCCGTTTGTTCTAGGAAAGTTTAATAACACACAAAATGAGAATGAAATTATTCTGTATGCCAGAAACAAGATAGAAATAATATTACTGGTGACATACAACCAAATCAAGGAATACTAAGCAAGCATCTTGCAGTCAATCTCTATAATTCTGGTTGAACAAACATATCCTAGAAATAAAGTTTACCTTCTGTTAATCCTCCATGCAATGGATAGCCACAAAGATCTAAATTGTGTTATAACCATCCCTAGGAACTAATTAATCCATAGGGGGCCTGTGAAACAATGAAATAGAAAAGACCCATAATATTTGCTATAGGCCAAGTAAAACATATAGGATGGTTACCCATCCAAGGAAAATGTCTGCACAAAGCAAAGATCTAAGGAATACACCCTTAGAATTACTTTTAACAATCCTTAGACACACAAGCAGGGGTGTAGCTCGACTGGCAATTCACTTGAAAATGAGATGATATGTTGTAATAGAGGTCATGAGTTCAAAACACCCCGACTCACACATGCTCCATGCTTGGGGGCTGTGTGGATGCACTTAAGAGTATAGTGGTAGCGGATGGGATTGGACCCCTAGACCCTGTGAGGAACAAAGTTCCCTTCCACACAAGTTACCAAAATATTTGGAATATAAAATAATCCATAATAGGAATAATAATATATTGAGTAAAATATATGAATGAATGAGATGAATACAATGAGTGCCATATATATAGAAAACCTAGGGGCACTTATGGTGATCATTCATGAAGGAATGTGTCTCTTAGAACAATTAATAATTATTTATTATTTCTATGTTTATTAATATTAAATAATATTTATCAGGGAAGGAAGGTGCGAGAGTGATTATCTTTGATCCCGAAGGAAATAAAGTCACCACCTTTGCATGGGGCCTAGGAAAGAAAACAAACAACGAAGCAGAATGGCTAGCCTTGCTCCACTCCTTGGAAATCACAGCGACTCTCAATGTCGACAAACTAAAAGTCTTTTGTGACTCGAGGCATGTTATTCAAAGAATAAGAACTGGGATTAGAAAAAGAGGCTAAAAAAGCTTCAGAATTCAAAGAAGAATCGGCCTACTCTCTCTCCCCCAAGAAATTCATTACTACCACATCCTCTGGGGGAACAACTCTGAAGCTAAGTCACTTGACACAAGGACACAGGACATGGAGGACGCGAAAATAGGAGTGTCCGACATAGACACAGTGACCCCCAGAATTAGGACACAAAGGACACGTTTTATATACATATATATATATATATATATTTTTAAAATATATTAAAATTTAAAAATATAGACATATAGATCCAAATTTTTTAGAAACTAGAAAGTAGAACATTTACAAATATTCAATAGAAATTAGAATCAATACACAATGCACATTAATCATTAATGATATTGATTACACTACACATTTGTCATTCACCAATCACAATGAGACACATAGATGCATTGAAAATTGAAATTTGATAGGCATTGGGAAATAGCTCAAGATGTCGGAACCATATTTCTCATTAAGAAATCAAAATCAAAATGTATTACATAGATGTCAAAATGCCACTGGGCATGGCAAATGCCAAATAGACTAATAGTAAATACAAAAAGGGGTGGATCAAGATGGAAGAATCTCATATGTCAATGACTCAATAGTCCTCCTCCATGCCTGAATCAACAAACTCATCACTGCCCTGATCCTCCTCCTCCTCCTCCTCCTCTCTACCCATCTGACGATTTGCATCTGCTGGTGTGGAAGATGACCCCTCCATATGATCACCATCATCGAAAGTGACCGACTCTAGCATTGGATCATTAAGATCCATGTTGGTTAATGCCAACTCAGTACTATTGTCCAAACCCATATCATCAGGAAAGACATCCCACATCCTTGTCTTTCCCTTCGCCCACTCATCCCTCTTCCTGTAAATAAGACGAAGGTTGGAGTGCACATACACCATCGTATCTGCCTTGGGCTGCTCAAGCCTGCTCTTCTTCAAACTGTATAAGTTTCCATATGTGCTGCAATTCCTCTCACAACAAGAGGATAAAGAACTTGAGAGATGACCCTCAAGGCTATCTTCTGTAGAAGAGGGCATGTTGCCCCATTAGTTGCCCACCAAACATAAGGTTTCTTAACCCCCATGTCTCTAAGCACCTCATATCCTCCAAATCTCCCAATGCCAGTGGAAAACTCTACAAATCCCTCCTCCACCTCCTCAAGTAGGTCTCTATCCTGAAGTAGCCGTCTAAATGCTGTCTTCCTCCCCTGTGAGATCTCTCCATCCATGTGAGGAGGGACTTTGCATGAGGGCCCCGACCCACCATTGAGCCAATCCTGACTGTAGAACTTGGGGTTCAATGAGTGGGCCAAGCAATGCAAAGGTGTGCAATTCTTATCCCACCTGGAGATAAGAATGTCCTGTATGGTGGACCATAAGTTCTCTGCCGATGTCTCATACTTGGCACACTCATTCTCCATAACAATGGTCCTCATGGACTCAATCATGGAATCCCACCCCTCATAAACATCTGCTAGGATGGGCTGGTCCGTGTCTGCAAACCACAACAAAGAAATGATTGGCTCCATATCTTAATGCTAAGATCTACCCTATCCCACCAACCATCATCTAACACCGTGTCCTTCACCTTTTGTGAAGCAATCTGATCCGTCTTTCTCCAAAAAGACCAAAACTTTGAAATCAACATGGATCGAAGAGCGGTTTTGACCTCTCTCAATCTCTTGAGCATGATGAATGATGAAGCAAACCGAGTATCTGCAACCTTCAACAATGAAAGATGTGCGTACTCTTTGTAGATTGTGAGGGCATTGGTGTGGTTTTGTACAAAGTTATGGATATGGCGTGCATCCTCAATAAGTTTCCCAATCCATGTCACATATGAAGCAATAGACTTCAGTGCTAAATTCAAAGAATGGACAATGCAAGGTGTCCAAAATACCTGTAAGATCAATAAAAGAAAGTATAAATGAGTCTAGACTCTAGACTCTACAAGACTACAACTAACAACTCAAAATTTCAAATAAATGAGTAAATTAACAATGCAATTATGCAAGGTGTCCAAAATGAAATTACTTGTGGATATTTAGCTTCCACAAGCATGCCAACATCCTTGCAAACAGGTGCATTGTCTGTGATGATTTGTACACAAGAATCAACACCTACGTCTTCAATGACTTTGATGAACAAATCACCCATATATTGTGCATCCTCGTATTTTCCAAGAGCATCCACCGCTTTCGAGAACACATGTCCATTTGGGGAAGACACCATGAAATTGATGAGTGGATGGGGTGTTGCATCCGTCCATCCATCCGAAACAATACTAACACCACATGTGGGCCGTTTTGATCTAATTGGCTCAATAATTTTATCCACCTCCTTCCTTGCCTTAACCAACAATGTGGTTCTAAGCTTCTCTGAACCAGGAGGCACATAACTAGTTGGAGCTTGTTCCATTAGAGTTCAACACATCTCAATGAACAATGGTGACCGCGCAACATTGAATGAAATGAAGTTGGGGTAGAAATAGAATGCAATGGAAAGGTCCACCTCTTCTCGCGCCTCTTGTTGGAAAATACTATCCATTGGACCACTTGAAGTTGGCCTCTTTCTTGTTGGATAAGCATCAACCTCACTCCTAGTGCTAGAGGGCTTCCTCAAGAATGGAAGAGGATTCCCATTCTGTTGTGTCTTGCTTGCTGCTGCCACCTTCCCTAATCCAACATGGTCCTCTCTTTCCATCTCCCTCCTTTGGTTAACACTCACCGCTTTGCATGAAGAAATCCCACAAGGGAGGGCCATCAAATGGCCCTTAACCCGGTCATATGTGCTCTTGAAAGCATGCTTGAAGAAATTGCAAGTCCAACGCCTTCTTTCCTTGTCACATACTTCCACAAAGGGTATTTACTCTCTTGTGCTTGTTGTCTTGCCAAAACATGATTAAAATGAGCATGAGCTTCACTAGAAGCAGTTGGAGCACTAATAGGAACAGAAGAGGATATGCTTGGAGGAGGAAGATGACGAGAGGGATTAGATGGGGCATACCTCCTTTTCCTTTTCCCTTTAGCTGCTGCCCTAGCTGATTGAGACATTTTTCTTCTTCCTTGATGGTGAGCTTGAATCCTCTAAGCAAATCTTCCCTCAAATCAACTTGGAATCCCTTGCAAATGCTTCCAAACTCCCTTCACCTGCAAAAAAACCAACACTTAGCTCTCCCTAATTCTCCCTTACTCTCCCTTCAAGTTGCAAATGACAAAAAAAAAGTCTTTAAAAGACTCGTGGGTTCCCTTTTTCTGCGCGGTTGTGTGTTGGAATTGAGACATGGTTTGTGTAGAGGCAGGACACAAACTCAACACGTGTTGGGGTCGTGTCCGTGCACGACATGTCCCCACGAGACACTTCACCCTATTCTAATGTGTCCGGTGACTTAGCTCTAAAGCTGCCAACAAGGGAGTCACCCTTGTTATAGGGAAAATCTTATACAACAATGAAAAAGAGGACTTCAAATTCATCCCCTAACTCAAATCTCCAAGATCGTTTTAACCACTTCGGAAACTTAGGAATTTTTTG
This sequence comes from Larix kaempferi, assembly GCA_027924585.1. Lineage (NCBI taxonomy): Eukaryota > Viridiplantae > Streptophyta > Pinopsida > Pinales > Pinaceae > Larix > Larix kaempferi. Next base: position 8,969,429 of record BSBM01000380.1, on the reverse strand, counting down.
GTCATGCCTCATCCCAATGGTTTGGTGAGGGCAAGTGGGCCTTCACATGGCCTGCTCCTTTCTTGTCAGGTCCCCCACTCCGGCATTAACTCCGCCCTCCTCCCCTCGCGGTTTATCCTTCCCCGACGTCACAGCAATTCATCCCCGCTCCTCTGCTCTCCTGCTCTCGGATGAATTGGGCAACCTTCTCCTCTCCAACTCTTCAAGCTCCCCTCCTCGCTCTTGTTCCAACCCTCCTTGTGCCCACCCTCTCGGGCCTTCCTCCCGTCCTGACCTCAGCAGCAACACCATGGTCGACGTGGCAGAAGGGATTGTGGTTCTGAAAGTTGTTGTTGTCGACTTCAAGCACCTGCGCAGGGTATACGAGGCAATTTGCACCGGAATCAAACAGAACAACGAGATGGCATCGGATGTCAGGTACAACTCTCAACAATTAACTTGTCAAGACTCCAGGATTGATGATTTAGAGAGAAATCTCTTTGAATTAATGGGCATAGTTGATATCATCAAAGAAGAAGTTTTAAACATGGCTAGAATGTCACAATGTAGCCACTGCCAGGAATCCCTCACAATGGATAGGAAAATTGCAGAAGCTGCCTCTGTGCAGCAGCAAAATTATGGATAGACTTACCTCTTTTTAGTTGGGTTCTCCTCCTAGTTTTAGTTTTCAATGTATTTTTGTATATTGTTAAACTCTTAGTTTGTAAGGGTTTATCCCTCTATTACAGAAAGAAATGGACAATAGCAAAAAAGAAACCTCATAGTTAATTTGGGCATGCCTACATGTCCTATTTTGATCTCTTTCTCAGAAGCAAGAATCTATTTTCTGTAATGAATGGTTGTGCACAACCTTTTTTCGAATATATATATATATATACCCTGTTTTTGTTAAAAAAAAATTATATAATATTTATATACTTTATATTATTTTTTATTAATGTATATTCATGTTATTTATGTTCATAACATTGCCTTCCTATTTAGAAATGCTTTGTCCTCAAAGCATATTGATGAAAAGGCTTTAAGTCTTTACTCTTGCTTGTAATGTCATCCCGCGATCTTTGGTTATGGTAGCTGCGACACTTGACGAAACAAGTTGATATGTTCTTTTAAACATTAAGTAAAAATGTTGCATCATTTGTGAAGTTGTCCATCCCAAATTAACTTTCATTGGGACCTTTTGTTGATCGATTTGTTGGATGGAACTTCTTGTTTTCTGCTTCCACCTAGGTTGTTGATTTTGTCTCCATTCTGAATATTTTTGATAAAAAATCACAAAACTGCTTATTGGATTTTTATCAAACACTTTGATTGCAAATTTGATTTATGACTTTTCTGAACTATGAATTCATATATCACACTGTAATGAAATTTCTTATAGTTTAAACATAAACACCATACAACCAAACTCTTGAACTGAAGATGAATGCAACACATAAATTTAGGGACAAGCCCAGGGTAAAAACCTCACCAGAGGAAAACCCAAAGAAAGAATTTTATTTATGAGAGATAAACTCAGAAATTCAACAACTCGGATTTTCTTCTACAACATCAAAAACAAATTTCAGAAACCCCACTCATCTGCAAATCGGCATTGGAAACTGTGCCAAATGATACTTACAGTCAACTCACACGTGCGAACTATACAAAACAATTTTTCGGGATTCGTGCCAGGTATGGACTGTACGGATTTTACCCAGCATTAAATGCAAAAAATAGTCTCAAAATTCGTGCCAGATTTGACCTCAACTGTCTCGAAAATTGTGCTAGCAATCTACCTTGAATTATGTGCTTGTACGGTCTGCAAAAATGGCTTTACGGTCTGGCTGTAGAGTCCAATGGATGCTGCAGAATTATCTTGGAAATCGTGCCCTCAAGTTGACTTAATGATCAGCTCTCACAAAACAGAAATCTCCTTCAAGATTTAACTTCTCTCTGTCACTTTCTTCTTCTCTCTTGATGTGACTTCAATGAATGTTTTCTCTCTTCCCTAGATATCTTTTTATATCTTTCCTCTTCCCAAAACCCTAACTAACTAATATCAACTAACTCATCAATGGCTAAGATCAATCATATCTAAAGGTTCACATTAAATGCTCATTTAATAATACACTTTATTATTAAATGCTCACAAAACTTTTTGGGACCCACAACTTAACTTGTAAGTCATTTAAAAAAATATAAAGTCACTTATATTATAAAGCATCTTAGGAAAGTAAAAAATGGTTCCCACCATGTAAACATTACAAAAACATGGTGGGACCTCCTGAGTTACATTTCTAACACTCCCTCTTAACGAGGGAGATCCCAACATTATCATCTTGACCACTGTCAAGAAATCCCACTGGATCTGGAAGCTGATGTCGGAAGACAACTCGAAACTCTGGATCCTGCTCATCCTCTCTATGCCGACTGAGTCTTCTGCCAGTGCTTTGAAGAGATTCACTCTCCTCTCCCTAAACCAGAGATTGAATACTTGGCGCCATTGCAATCTCCTTCTCATCCTCAGAAACTGATAACCATCCACCATATTTTGCAACAATGAGGAACATATCCCATGTTCCTGTCATATACCTAGATGCTCTACTATCAATTGACCAAGTCCTAGCATCCTAGTAACCAATACTACCACAACTTGAATTAAAGGAGGTAACCTCCTCCTCATTCCTGAGTGAAGTCATCCCGATACTATACAACTTGTCTGACCCTAACTTGAACTTCTTATGTTCTGTATCAACACAACTTAACACACTTTCTTCAGCAACCGAGCTCTGATACCACGAAGATTTTTGATAAAAAATCACAAAACTTCTTATTGGACTTTTATCAAACACTTCGATTGCAAATCTGATTTATGACTTTTCTGAACTATGAATTCATATATCACACTGTAATGAAATTTTTGATAGTTTAAGCATAAACACCATACAACCAAACTCTTGAACTGAAGATGAATGCAACATAGAAATTTAGGGCCAAGCCCAGGGTAAAAACCTCACCAAAGGAAAACCCAGAGAAAGAATTTTATTTATGAGATAAACTCAGAAATTCAACAACTCGGAATTTCTTCTACAACATCAAAAACAAATTTCAAAAACCCCACTCATCTGCAAATCTACATTGGACACTGTGCTAAATGATACTTACAGTCAACTCACACGTGCGAACTGTACACAACATTTTTTGGGGATTCGTGATAGGTACGGACTGTATGGATTCTGCCCAACATTAAATACATAAAATAGTCTCAAAATTTGTGCTAGATTTGACCTCAACTGTATCGAAAACTGTGCCAGCAATCTGCATCGAATTTTGTGCTTGTACAGTCTGCAAAAATGGTTGTGCAGTCTGGTTGTACAGTCCAATGGATGCTACAAAATTTTCTTGGGAATTGTGCCCTCAAGTTGTCTTGATGATCAACTCTCACAAAACAGAAATCACCTTCAAAATTTAACTTCTCTTTCTCTCTCTCTCTCACTTGTCTTCTTCTCTCTTGATGTGACTTCAATGAATGTTTTCTCTCTTCCCTAGATGTCCTTTTATATCTTTCATCTTCCCAAAACCCTAACTAACTAATCTCAACTAACTCATCAATGGTTGAGATCAATCATATCTAAAGGTTCACATTAAATGCCCATTTAATAATACACTTTATTATTAAATGCTCACAAAACTTTTTGGGACCCACAACTTAACTTTTAAGTCATTTAAAAAGATATAAAGTCACTTTTATATTATAAAACATCTTAGGAAAGTAAAAAATGGTTCCCACCATGTAAACATTACAAAATCATGGTGGGACCTCTTGAGTTACATTTCTAACACATTTGTTTTTGGAAATCAAAACTCATCTGCTTATGTTCATTTTGACCTTGTCGTTGGTCATATCGATTCTTGTGATTTGGATGATGATAAGGCATCCTAATCTTTTGTGATTGTTCCTTAGAACCATCTTGTCTTGTCGTTGTTAAAGTTAGTGCAGTTACGAGACCCATTCTCAGAGAGGATGGTACGCTAGTCAGTTAACTAGGGTTCCTGGTCAAGTTAACCAGGCAGAGTAAAGAGTAAGACCCTAGAAGGTACCCTAGGGCCCCCAGCTGTCCCCTGGGGTTCTTGGTCGGGGACCAAGCAAGTTGATGCCATGGCAAAGTCCCTAGCATGTGGCTAGGGCACCTACTTGTCTCTAGGGTATTCTGGTGTGGGACCAGACAGTTTCTTGGTCACGAGGACCAAGCAGGTCTTGCAGGTTGAGAAAGAGACCTCCTGGTCCGGGACCAGGTAGATTATTGGTCGCGAGGACCAAGTAGTTCCTGTAGTCAACCATCTCAAAGACTTAGGAGAAAAGGACATCACTCATCATCATCTTGGTCCTGTTATCACATACATAGCAGTTGGGCTACCATGTTTGCAGAACAGATATCTGCACTTTTTTGAGCTTTGCCTTTGCACATATTCAATGAGATCAGCTATGATGAGCAGCATTATTTATGATCACTCACACATCAAAGCATCCTTATATCAAACATACAGTAGACCTTATGACAAGGCTGGGCCTTGAGACCTTAGATTTGATGACCGATATGACCTTTTATTCCATACAGATACAGGGTAGTGTTCAGTATTTCAGATACAGTGTTCTCAGTAGGTATAGTTGGCCCAGATTACAGATATTGATATTGTTGAAATATTGTAACTTCTAAGAATATTCTATTTGTACTTTATCTGGAGATGTTTCATTCCTCCGTTGGGACATTATTATTCATCCGTAGATGTTTTATTCCTCCGTCGGGATGTTATAACTAGGGTTATTAGACTCTCCTAGTGGGGTCGGCCCTGAGTTAAGTTATTAGGGGTTATTAGACTCTCCTAGGAGAAGTCGACCCAGTTAGGGTTAAAAGTCAAGTGAAGTAAAGTATAAATAGAGGAGGTGTGTTCCTCATTTAACACACACTCACTCACTTGTGAAACTCGCATAGGAGAGAGAGATCTACGAAGGAGGAGAAGGAGCTCTTGTTTGGGGATTACATCTTTGTATTTGTTCATCATCTATATTGAGGAAGTTTTGCTGGGTTTTCTACCCCATGAGGGTTTCCCAGGATAAATCTATGTCTATCTTGTGATTGTGTTTCTTTTAGTGATCCTTATTATGCTCTTGTTGTGAATTTTATGCTAAAACTTAACATGGTATAAGAGCTAGCCTGAATAGGACATCTTTCACAAGGTGAAAATCTCTCTCTTCTTCCTTCGATGAGAAATTAGGGTTTCTGCAAAAGTTGGAATTTTTGGAATCTGATTGCATGGCTAGATGCCCCTCCTCCAAAGCGAAATTTTGAGCCCTGGATCGAAGTTTTTGAGTGGGTAGATCTCCGGGAAAGTCAAACCCTAGTTTGACTTTTGGACCAGAAAACCAGTAAACCAAAAACACTGTGAACCAATGAACCAGTAAACCAGAAAACCAGCGAACCAGTGAACCAAAAAACTGCTACAGGTCCGAATTTCGTTGGTCAAGTTTGAAAGGTGAAAAGTTGAAGTTTCCAGAAACCAAGTGCACCAGTCAACCCAACTCAGTCAAGCACATCTCCTGGAAAGGTCAGTTTTTCACTAAGTTGCCAAGGTACCTGTACCCGGGGTTAGGGTACACGTACCCGTACCGAGTATTTGGGTACTCGTAAGGTACGTCTCTTGCCGTACCCTGACGTACCCCATACTGGCTCCATGTACCCAAGATGCATTATAAAAAAAGGGGTACTTATAGGAAAAATGGTACCTCGTACCCCGTGTTTGGATACTCCGTACGCCATGTTTAGGTACTCCGGCGGTATGAGCGACTCAATAAAATGCAATCCGCTAGGGAAAATGTAATGACCCCCAACAAAATTTGAACTAATTTTTCGCTAACTGCTTATGGAGTCTGGTTAAAGACTTATGTCAAACACTTTGCAACACTGTTCAAATTCCACTGAATATTGTCCATATCTGGTAGACTGATTTTGCATTGATTTACAAGGAATGATTTTATGGTTTTATGTTCAGCACTCATGGTACATAATTTAACGACCAAATGTGCACATAAAAATTATACATATGTATTTAATTAGAAATACACTCACATCAATCCAAGAATATATTTGCAATTTTTTATTTCCTGTAACAACAATACAAATATGTGTTTAAAATAAGATTTCAAGTGTACTTTCAGGTCTGAGTTTGACTGTTTGTTACAACTTCTTGGTACAATGATTTATCAAATTTTATGTAACTTCTAGTATTCCAATTGATATCTACTGAGTCTATGATTTATCAAATTTTACGTTTCGAATTTTCAATGTGAATGTTCATTGTTCAATGAATCATTGAATTTAAAATTATGAATCATGATTCATAATTTATGGAGAAATCCGAAATATGATATGATTGTGACACACACACACACACACACACACACACACATATATACAGTACCCTCACATACCCAAGTACCATGTTTCAAAAAGTGGCGTCCCCGTACCCAAGTTTCCTGGCAACTTAGGTTTTTCATTTTAAGAATTTTCAATTTTTGGTGACCTCCTGGATTAGATGGCCCCAAGCACTAAGCTTGAGGACAAGCTAGAAGGCATAGAGAATTTCTGGGCATGGAAATATGGGATTGGTCTCATTCTTGAAGAGAATGATCTTGCCCAATTCATCAAAGATGAAGTTGCAGAACCTGAGGAAGATGAAGTACAAGAAGGACATGATTAGGGCAAAGAGAATCATTGCTGATTCTATCAAAAACCACTTGATTCCTCAAGTGTCATCAAAGAAGACCCCAAAAGAAATGTATGATGCTCTAGCCAGAATGTATGAAGGGAGGAACATCAACAGGAAGATGAACTTTAGAGCTCAATTGAAGAGCACCAAGATGAGTCAAGGAGAATCCATTCAAGATTACTTCACAAGGGTCTCCCCAACGAGAAGCCATTGGAGACTCCCTTGATGAGGATGAACTAGTCATGACTGCTCTCAATGGTCTCACTAGACCTTGGGATTCATTCATCTAGACCATGTGTGCCAGAAAGGAAAGCATGAAGTTTGACATTGTATGGATGGATTGCATTCAAGAGGAGGCTAGAGTAGCCAATAGAGAAGCCTTACTTAAAGAAGATAATCAAGCATTAGCTACCCATACCAAGAGAAGAAGAAGTCAATCCAACTTCAAGAAGGAAAGTCACAAGGAGTCTCAACCTCCCCAAAGGTTTCAAAAGAAAAGAAGAACCAATCCAGAAAGAGATCCATCTTCATTCCAATGTTTCAATTGTCACAAAATAGGACACATTGCTAGAAATTGTCCTTCAAAGAAGAAGAAGGATTTCCACCATAGAAGACATCAAGCACATCTAGCAGAAGATGATAGTGAAGAAGAAGAGGATGAAGAACCTCCCAGGAAGAAAGCAAAGGAAGAAATCGAAGGATATGTCCTGTGACAGTGGTGCTTCAAAGCACATGACAGTACAGAAGAAGACTCTCCCCAATTTAGAAGAAAAGGAGTCCCCTCACAAGCTCTCTAGGAGAATAGAAGCAACATACAATATTGATGATGATCAAAATACTAGGATACAATATTAATGAATTAAAGTGAAGAGTGCCTCGATTTACGTGACAACCATTTATCCTTGGGAATCGTGGCCCTCTTAGGTCACCTCTTTAGTTGCCCAACACCTCTACCATCCTGGATAGGATCACCTTTTGGGGTAACTACAAGTTGTGTGATAACAACACTTTAATTCAATTATGTTAGATCTTTAATCTGAATGATAGACAAGCACAACAATACACTAGAACACAAGAATGTTCTTCGGGTAAACCATAAAGGAGAAAACCCTGCAACTTCTTCAGTGATAGATTCGTCACTTAGTACAATATCAAACCAAGATAGAAAAACTAAAGATAAGATGACTTCTACAACTTCCTTTTTCTTCTTCAGTGAACTTGTCTTTCTCTTCCTTGGAGCGAACTTGCTTGTTGGTGTGTGTCCAAATGAGGGAGAGCACCTCCCTATTTATACTTTATGTGTGACTGACCTAAATCCCCAATGGGGCCGACTTCCTCAACTAACTGGGTCGACCTCTCCTAGGAAGACTCAAAGACACATTTTACATTTATCCTTTTGGGGACTATTTCCCCGACTTACAATGGAGGTTTTACCTTGATATTCTTACATGACTAAATACAATAATGACATCCCCAAACGGAGGAAAAACATCTCTGACGGAGGTACAATAAAAGTAAAATAATATTATAATAATAATATACAAAAGAATATCTTCCAAAGTTACATTTACAACAACACTCCCTCTTAACTAGGAAGGTATTCTCTCGACATAGTCATCATTACAGCTGGACACAATCTCTGGACAACGTCATCATCGCTAGATCATCATCATCATTGAATCATCATCATCACTGCTGCAGCAATTCTCATCTTGTTGATCATTGACTAGTGACATTTCTCGAATCTACCCATCATGATATGTTCTACAGAGCCAACCCTTTTTCATGTTGGATGTAGGCCTAACTCTCATCTAGGACTTCATCATCTATACGAGCAAGCCATCAAGTAGGTACAGCCCAGAACCACATATTACATTGCCAGAGCAATCACTTGCATCTCCTACTATCATCTCATCATATCCGGATCATCTCATCATCTCATGTGGAGAGCCGCCCAGGTGCATAGTAGGATACAGCCTAGGAACATCTACGTCTTCCACCCAGTGGATACATCCCAAATGTATTGCATCTCTCTCTCAATCAACTTGCGTCTTCTACCCAGTGGATACAGCCTAGGAACATTTGCGTCTTCCACCCAGTTCATACAACCCAGATGTATTACAACTCTCTCGGTCAACTTGCATCTTCAAACATGTGGATACAACCCAACAACATCCCAGATGCATTACGTCCTTTCGGACCACCTGCATCTTCCACCATGTAAGATACAGCCCAGGCGCATCCTAGATGCTTTATGACCCATGGACCACCAGCGTCTTCTCACATGTGGATACAACCCAGGATCATCCCATATGCATTACGTCCTTGCGGACTACTTGCATCTTCCACCATGTAAGATACATCCTTGGTCCACCTGCGTCTTCCGTACATGTCACATCACTCAAATATCCTCTACCCATCATGTTGGTCTGCCAAGTGCTAACACAAGACTCCATTGGACTGTCCTTGATGAGGCAAGCAATCATAAGTTGCACAAACACCTCAAAAGGCCATTCCTCGATCCTGGATTACCTCAAGTCAATGATATGCTCAATGACTTTATTAGGAGGTCTCCCTAGAGGAAACATTCCAACGTTCCACTGTACACCACCGTGTGTCCGTGTACCTTCCCGTATACTGTTGTATGCAGTTGCAACCTCCTGTGCCATACAGTATCCTAGATGCAATACTACATCCAACACTCTACTGATGCAACTTGAACCTGTATTCTTGTGTGACTCCAAATCGGTCATATACCTGTCCACCCAATCTATGGATGCATACATGCACATGTTGGCTGATCCAAACAGAATGTGCTCAACTAACTCCTCCATAGATAAACCTTGAGCCTTTAGTGGGCCCTCCAACCCAAGTGGCTCCAAATCTCCATACTCCAAAACAAGTGCATGGTCACAACTCTCTATGTCCAAACTCTCCCCAAGAGTATGTAATTTTGTATGCTCCTCATGCAAAATGTCACGAGAGGCTCCTCCCTTGTGGTCTCAAGGCGCGGTGGTTGTCCCCTGAACGATTCATCCTCTTGTATGCTAAGAGTTGCCTCCTCACCACTATCCTCATCATCAAGAAGTACCTCTATATAGTGCACCTTACCTTTGCCCCTGCACCGGTGGCCTAACTCCCATGGTTCTTTGCAGTCGTAGCACTTATAGGTTTCATATCACTCTAAATGTTTGATGGTGCAAAATTCATTGAATGATGTGGCTGTGCGAAATGATTCACTATGCGCCATATACTCCCTGATGCAGATGGTAACATCATCCACATCTTCCTCTGCACCACTTTAATTGTAATACCACAGCAATAATCATGTACAGTTTTGGTGGCTTGCCATAGCCCTTGGGTTCCACTGCTAACTGTTGTAGGTTGCAATTTTAACCAAACACACACAAACACTTCTCCAACAACTCCTGTATGTGACTGAGTGCTATTCTATAGCTTACAGTGTAGGTTTCAATGTTTTTAGGAAGATTTAAGCTCACTATTAAGCAAATCTGATTTGGACACTTTGTCAAACACTTGGCAAGCATGTGATGAGCAACAATGTGTATCCCTGGTTCTTTTGGATTGATATTCTCAGTCTGAACTTATTATGAGCTAATGGATTGGGTTTAAATCTTTAACACAACAGTCACATGTATAGCATAGATCACACTTCCAACTAAGCAATGGCTACACAAACATATTAAGAGTGGAACAGTTCTAAAGTTCACTGCTTATTAAATACCAAACCACAGTGCCTTTGACTGGAGAATAAACATAATAAAGTGCAGCACAATAAGTACACTTCCACCCAACACAGAGATGATATAAGTTGGCCTATAGATGACAAGGTATGGAAATGTTCTTTTTTTTTTACTGATTTAACCCCCAATAACTAACAACACTCTTCTATTCACCCAACCGACTTCTTGCAGTAGTATTATATTTGTGTAGCAGCACGTGTAATTACTCATCAATCTTCAGAATACTCTTGGCTGATAATCAATTAAATAAAGTATGATGCCTCTCCTTCCTTCACCATGGAATATATAGCATGAAGGTATAACCATTAGTGCACACTTCTCACAACTGTGACAGCCTTTCTTATGAAAACGCAGTACCAAGTTGAGGGCAAGCCTGTAGCAGCTCAAATTCAATAATCACATAGCCAATAACTCATCAACATGAAGATAATGCCCAGAACAGTAAGTGACTCAACTCCTTCAGACAGTGGGTGAAATACAAATATGAAATAGTGACTGTTGTTGGTTGGAACTCTGGCCCAAATATCAGTGATGTTTCTAATGTTGAACTTTCAATTGCTGTCCATAACAATACTACTGTAGTTTGTTCTTTTGGAATGCATGAATAGAGGTGGTACTATCTGGGGCCTCTGATTGTAGACTTTTAACAAACACTTTGTAGTTTATCAATGGTTATATCCCGTAGGAGTTCTTGTTTCTATGGTATGACATCCTCTTATTTGCTGAAGGTGTTCTTTAGCCAAAGGAATTCACTGCTATAATCAACAGCTCTCAGCTTAAATGATAAGATCGTTGCTTTCTACAGCTAATATATGACCATTACAAGTGCCCACTGCCTCCAACAAGCTAAAGCGTCCCCTGCTAATGACCACACAACCACCCAAGGAAAGATCGCTGCTTATTTTATTTGCCCAGCTTTCAAAAGGAAGATCGCACCCTCCAAGCAGTAGTTCAATGTCAAGATAAAGAGTTCGCTGCCGGAATGAAGGATCGCTGCCAGAATGATGGATCGCTGCTAGATGGAGTAGAACGCAGCTATAAACAAAGGATTTCTGCCTTTAATCACTGATCTCAACCTTCATGAGCAGATCGCTGCTATAAATGGTTGGATCTCAGCCTTGGATAACAGATCAAAACTTCCTCATGCCAACATATAACTGAGAAAGATGACATAGCTTCCTGTTGATCCAATACGATTCAACAAGTGATCAAGCAGCCAAGCTTCTAGCAATGGAACGATGCATGCCAATTATGTATTTCATATCTTCTCTTCACGTGCATATCTAGTTTAACAGATCACAGCCTTTGTTGGTGGAATCGTTGCCTGTAGGAAGAGATCCACTCTTCACCTAACAGATCGCTGCCATATATAATGATGCTTGTCTTGTTTTAGAGGTTGATCTGCTATAAAAGGAAATACCCAATGGATCGCTACAAGGGAAAACAGATCCACGATGTGGCAAGGGAAGTCAACCTATGATTCAATGATTGCACCCTCCACAATGATGGATTGTTGCTAAAAATTGAGAGATCGTGGCCCAAGATGTGAGATCGCTGCTAATTGGAGGGTAATGCTGCTAAAATGATGAATCTCTGACTTATAATCGATCTCAGTAATTAATGATCAGGTGGCTGCCGTTAATGTTTCGAAACCATGAAAACATTGAACCAGTTCAACAAATCTTCCGTAGAACCAACAAAATTCCTTAAATCTCCTTGAACCTTCTTGACGATGAATGCACATCTTGTAGATCTGATTGATCTAACTGCTTATGATTGCATGCTCATGCCAATTTCCCGCAGCTAGCGAAGAACATGCTCTGATACCACTGTAATATTCAACTGATATTTGTTGCCTTTTTATACTGTTTTTGACGTAGATTTTGCTTACTTGAGATCTTGTAACCCAATACTTAAAGAAAAGATGAATGCATGTGACGTACTATGATTGCATGACCATGCATGCAATTGCATGGGGTTGCATGAACCCTAAATAGCCCAAGTATTCAAATATGCTATAAAATAGGGATAGAAATAATGCATGTACGTACCAATGAACAGTGCTTGTGATGTAGGTCAATATGAGATAATCATGCAAGTAATATGTTGAGAGTAGGTCAAGATATGTGAGGAACTCTGCTAGACAATTCACCCATGCAATAATGACGCCCTCTTCAGATTAGATAGGTTTAGATCCTGTTGTTGAATGGTGAATGAAGATGTACGGATGAACAACAATGTTGAACTTGTATGATCCAACTCTAAAAGTGTCTAGGGCAGATAGATTTTGCTACTGAATCCACTTGTTGGTTAGGGCAGTGTGCCCTCAACCCTAAATGGCTCTCAGAGCTCTTAACACGAATCTCAATGATCACTAATCACAACAGATTCTGAGTAACTCACTTTTTCGTTCTTTTATCATGTTGAGATTGCAAGTCCTAACTTTTGCATGCCCTGACTTGCTTTTCTTCTTTTTTTCAAGTTGAGTTGCATGCAACTCACTTTTTGCATGCATGCAACTTGATTGATGCATGCTTGCATGCTCTTGGGTTATGGCTCGCATGCTCTACTCGTCAGATGTTCTGGTTTATCAAAACGGAACATTACAGTGGATTTTCCTATTAAACTAGCTGCTAATATCCCCTTTCTGATGGTTAACCACATATCAGGAAAGCCTACAATGGACACCAGAGCATACTGGGGGCCAAGGCCGAGGTTTGTTACTCTTTATTGTAAAATGAAAAACTAGAAGGAAACTAGTTTAATCTAACTAAGCAAATAAAACTAAGCTAACATTAGTAAATCCAAAGCAAAAAAAAGCAAAAAAAGAGAAAAAAGTTCACGCCACAAAAATGACACAAATCCCCCAGGGGGATGGGATGTGGGCGCTGGGTAGCCCACTTGCTTTTATTATTACTTTTACAAGTTTATGGGTGGATTCCCTTGGTCCTTGAAAAATTAGGAACCAAAGGCTTACAAGTTTCACAGATTCGATTCCAAGGAAGTTTGGGTGCTTTGAGGGTCTCGGATGGCCTGAATCTTCGAATTTTCGGTACTTAAACAGGAACTAGATCTCTTAAAGATACGGCTTGAATAACTACATCTAGTTAATAGAAAGCATACTTAAACAAACTAGCTTTGGATCTTCTAAAAAGAGCCTAAATAGTTAAGCATGCAAGATCGTAACCAAAAAGAATTTGAATTAAAAGTGATGGAAAAAGGTAAGAAGAAGCTTAAAGCTGGGAACTTTGGGTTGTGGAGTCTGCTAGTGGAGAGCGGAGGGACTATGCTTCTTCATAAGAGGTTGAAAATATGGAAGACTCAAACAAGTTTAGCCACTCCTTCTGGCTAGGTACTTGCATCTACTTAGACATCCTTGCACAAAGAAATGGTTAAACACAAAGGTCTTGCCGGTAGCAAAAACTTAGAAAGCATGCAATTAAACAAAAAATACATGCACCTCTAAGAGATCTACAACAAACAGAGCATAAGAGAATAATCAAAATAGATATTCTCTTACCTACTGGGAGATAGCTCCCTATGTAGGCCCAAAGCTAACCAACAAGCACAAGAAAATAAGCAGCACAAGTTACCTCATAAACAAAGCAATTGTCATCCACACACATTGATGCCCTACACCACAGGTTTTCTTTCAAAGCCTTTTTTATTCCAAAAGAGTAATACAATACAAGAGCAAAACATAGGCAGCCTTTCAGTCCTCTCACCATACCAAATACATGAGTGAAAGCTTGTTTAAATAAGAAATGGAAGACCGAGGGGTGCATTTCCCAAGGAGAGCTAATTGCAAAGAGGTGGAGTTGAAGAGGAGTATGATCAGAGTGAACTAGGAGCACTTAGAGTGATTTGAGAGGGATTGGTGCCACCTCAAAAGAGCTTGAGCACCAATCCACTTGGAATTTGCCACATGCTCCTCAAGAATGTGCCCCCTCCTCCATAGGAATGCGCCCTCTCTTGGGATCTCCACTGAGCAATCAATGAAATCTTCAATCACTCACTTGGCTTTCCTTGAACTCGCCTTATGTTAAAAATATCCAAAGGTCACTACTCGCTATGGATGCCCTGAGATCTCAATGACCTTGAGTCTCTATAATCCCAATAAATAGTAAAGACTTATAACAAAAGGTATTGCCAGATCTCTTAACACAACCAATAGCAAACTCACATGTGAACTCACAATATACCCTAGAAACCCTAATGGGGAAAACCAGCTCTGATGGGGGCTTTCTTCTATCTCGAGCCCAGAGAAAAACAAGAAGATGATAGATACATACAAAACTTCAGATAAAAACAATTGAACTTGACGGGTATCAAAACCTTAGATCTGCACGCAAAGGCTTATGCATGCACGAGGGAAATGTGCCCTAGCTGTCAACACGGATCTAGATTTCTCTACAAGTCAATCTATGCTTGTACTACCTCTCTCACTCCACAACCCTAATGTGCTTTGCAAATGAATAGATCTGCAACCCAGATCTGAAAAATGCGCCCCTCTGAAAAGTGTGCCCCTCCTCCAAGATTGAAAGTCGCTCTAGGTCAGAACTCAATAGATCTGAGCTCTGATCGTCACAATCCTTCCTCAATCATTGAGAAAGACCTACTTTGAAAATCTCAGCTGCTCAATTCTCAATCTGAATCCTCCACGATTAGCTCTCCTCAGAAAGTGCGCCCTCCTCTCTTAGGAAAACACCCACCTCTCTCATTGATCTAACTC
The DNA here is from genome assembly GCA_027924585.1 of Larix kaempferi. Classification (NCBI taxonomy): domain Eukaryota; kingdom Viridiplantae; phylum Streptophyta; class Pinopsida; order Pinales; family Pinaceae; genus Larix; species Larix kaempferi. The sequence continues at coordinate 8,954,183 of BSBM01000380.1, read as the reverse complement.
TGATATGTCTGCTGAGTAAGTTTATCTGGTGACCTCCTGCCTCCTTATAGTAACTCACAGCCCAATTGTGGTTGCTAAAACCCTAAAGTGAGTGCATGCAAAAATCTCACTTTTGCACTTTTGCATGCTTTTTATTTAACTGTTGTGCATGCATGAGTCAAGTCACCCTCAATGGCCCGCATGCATCCACTGCGGGATTCATGCCACCGAGTAGAGTGCATCTCACCCTCTACTCCATCTTGATGCCTATATTGCAAGAGTACCTCCATGCAAGGCATCTGAATCATGGAGGACAACTTTCCTAGTTAACTTTTCAACACCTTAGACTAGAGACTCATCTACCACCACTACAGACAACTGAAAACATGTTCATGACATGTTTCCATAAAACATGGTGCTGATTTTTGCCCATTTATTATGTCTTTTTTTACTTTTTCGACAGAAAATCAAATTTAGTGACAAATAATCACTAATTTTTCTCTCAAAGTGGGTACATGGGTAAAGTGGGTGCTCTGAGTTAAAAAACAACCACCCCCATGGCAAATTTGACCCCCTAGTACCACTTTTATGACTTTTAATTTTTACAATTAAAATATGCCATTTTATGGGGAATTTATTAAATGATAGAAAATTAAAAAAAAACTAGAGGGGACTTAACACATGTCCATAAGACTCTAGGAAACTGACTAGCATGGTAATCCGTAATATAAATTAGACACTAGGGTTTAATAACCTCCTAAGGCCTAACCACCAAGATAATTACTCCAGCTTTGGAGGATTTGAGTGAAAAACTCGGAAATTATAAGTCGCTGAAAAGCAACAAATTGTCAAATAATTAACGAGGTAAAAACACTCTGGGGTAATGTATTGATGACTAAGTCCTAGGAAAGTCAAGCCTGTTACAATAAGTCATCATGCTACATCAATTATTACAATTCCCCCATGGGGGTACTGAACATGCGTAAAGTAGAAAAAAGGGCCAAAAATGGCCTGCATAGACTTCTGAACACTGATGATGAACAAGTGACTTGATCACACTTTGGCAGCTCACTAACAATCCAACTAAGTGCAACTCAGTGGGTAACACCTCCCACCTTGTGAATTAGGGTTTTATCACTTAGGGTGTTAGAATAAGTTGTAACAACCTACAAATATGGTGGACTCATAAGCAAGAACATCACAATCTTAATCAATTAGAGCACGATCTGCAAAGTACACCGCCATATGTGCATCAAAGAAACAATCTATCCAGTCCAATAAATGAGAATCGCTGCAAAGACGCCATGAAAACCCAGCAAAGGGGCAGGAGACAGTTTAAAATCTTAATAGAGATGACGAGAAAACCTAGTTCCGCAACAATAATGCCACTAGGAAATAGTGTCACAGGTTGACTGAACAGCGTGGAAAAGTCTGCCGCCATGAACAATCTTCCAAATCAAAATGAGAAGGGGTTCCCAAGAAATCCTAATGAAGGAATCCAAAAAAACTAGCTCTGCAAATGATTTGCACACAGGTACAGTCCAGAGGCTGCAAGCCGCAAGCAAGGTGCAGATCCGTGTGCAGGAAAAAGACAAGCCGCATGCAGTCAAGAGCAGACCTGTAAAAAACACAGAAAACGTTTGCCAAGTAGGAAAGAGAGGTTCACAGCTGCTATGATACCATGTTGAGATCATGAACAATAAGCGAGGATCCAATGGAACCAACCTATAAACCCTAAACCAGCATAAACCTTAGGCATAACTTATAAGAGAATGTCATATAATGGAAAGGAACACAGGATGTAGGTGCCCGTAGGCTAAAGAACATAATTACCCATAGGCTAAAAGATCAATCGCAACCAATGTTTTACAAATAGGAGTGAATGTGTGTTTAATGTATTATACACATCCTTCTCGGGTTGGGGAGCTAACCCCAAGAAGGTGACTAGGCCGACCTAATCATAAATGATAAAGTGGATAGCTTACCCATATATAGGCTCATTAAAGCTCTCAATACAGCAAGTAGGGGGTCGGCACATGGCCATAAGTGAAGATTACTCATACTCTCAACATATGATAGCTTAATATGAATATGTATTAAAAGAGAAAAACCAAAATTGAAATCGAAATTTTATTAATGTCCACAAATGATCAAAATTAGTCAATGAAACTTAAGAGTATAACATGCACTAACAACAATGAAGGGTGCACGTAATGCATTTCCCAGTAAAAAGATCAGAGAGAGAGAGAGAGAGAAGGATCCAGGTTACCAGATTCTAATGACAGCCATCCTAAAAATTGCCTCACAAAAGTGAAAAATGTCAGTCTTTGGCAAAATATTAGCAGCATACTGACTCCAGTGTTCCCAGCAGCTTGTTCAAGGGACTAATTTTAGGCTTTTATGTTTTTAACCCAATGTTCAAGAGTAAGACTTTAAGTGCTACTGGTGAATGAATTTTATTATGCTTTATGTTGTTCCTTGAGATCACTTAGAAAGCATTTCGCAGACTGTAGACCATGTACGCCAATAAAATTAACAATATGTTTACAAAACATGATACATACCTTAAGCTGGCCTGAATCATCCACCAAAAAGTTCAACGGTATAGTAACGTCCAGTGTTGGTGGCGGTAATTCATTTTCAATGCCCAACACAGGTTCCTCATCCCTTTGCCCGTGCCCCTTTAGATTTCCATAAACAGCTTCTATAATTACTAACCCTCCCCTTGCAGCTTGTTTATCTTTCTTTCTCATAGCAACGTTATGGAGAAGAGTTTGTGCCTTCTCTGCTGCTGCTTTTCCCTCAAGGACCTGTGATTCAAACACTAATCAGCACCATGCTCAAAATGGTTATAAAAATAATTACAAGAAATAAATAATAAACAGTGACCTTGCACAATCTAACTCCAATTTTACTATGAAAAGGCAAATTGATGATATATGAAAGATGACTGACAAGACTGTTTTAACTGTCTATGTCAAAGCTCTCCCTAAAGACCAGGATGATCTATAAAGTGGCAAATTGGAAGAAGCAAGCCCAACTGCATGCTAGGAAGTTACTAAAAGGTTCACAGTCCAATAAACATCATGAACCAGAAAAAAGTAAAATAATAGACCCCTTTATATTTATCGAAGTATATCAAATTGATAGTTGTTATCTATGGAGCATTGTAATCCTACATGTTTCTGCCTCTGCGGAATTTCATGCATGAGAACAGTACAATAAAAAATCACCTATGTAAGAATAATTACATGGATTTGAGGCACAATTACAAGCAGATTTACTAACTGCAATCTGTTTATACAAACCTGGGCCAAAGTCATTTTCCGTTTCTCTAGAGTCTTTCGTTTCTCCCTTTTCTGGTAGTAAGGTTTAATAATGCAAACCTGGAAGCAAACAGAAACACAGAGCTTCAGAAGGATAACTGTTATGTATATAAGATAGCATGGACTACTATAGTAATAACTTTTATTCAGATAACATATTTGCATGCATAAAAAAATGTTAATTCCATCTCTAGCAAGATCACCTATTTTTTACAAAACCAGTAAAGATTGTTGAAGAGTGGCAAAAAATTTAGAAGGTCCAGTGTTAGCAGAGCTACAACAGTGTCAATCTGAATACAAAGGTGTCCTCTCTACAACAACTGGCTAGAAGGGGCTATAAGCCATAATTGCACCTTTGCAACTTTAAAAGAGCAAAAAGTTAAAGAAAATTAAACAGAAGAGCTAGAGGCCAATCATATATTTTCATAAATGGTACTATTATTTTAGTACTAACCACTAACCAATTACATGCTCATAATCACAGATCAGACTTTTTTTTTAAAAATACTTCTTATATTCACATAAACATATATACAATAAAAAAAGCTATCAATGAAAGGGTATATACAATGCCAACACTAACCGCTTCCTGAAGCTTACTAGAGCAGAAATAAAATCAGAATATACAATAGGGTCCAACTTTTTGGCATCCTTGATTAACCAGGTGCCCTTGGCTAGTAACTGATGGCGTACCTCATCTTTCCAAAGCGCAATAAAAGGTGAAACATAACTACTCTTTTGATCAAAAACATACATGAACCAAAGAGTGAATCCCATGTTAGGGAATAGCCATATCCAAAAAGAGTTGCTCTCCAATAAAGTTTGTTTAAGAACAACTCAAGGTGATGTTCCTCCACAAATCTCCAACAGTCTCTGGCAAATCTACAATCCCAAAGGATGTGCTTATGTAATGTCCTCTTCCGCTTAAGCACAAAGGACCATCCCACTAACCTATATGATTCCCATAGGTTCGAGCGGGGACTGACATTCAGGGAATCAACTGAGGATTGATGCCTTATGCACCCTAAGTAGATCTTTGGCAGGGGTATTAGATCATCAATAGGTAAACAGGGGCCATAGGAACTATAGGCCATCTGCATGCATGGCATCCGAGCATTATTTCATGATGCATGAACTGATTGAGTCTCCAGAGCACTGCATGCAAGTCAACTGAGAATTAGAAAGTAAAGTAACTTAATTAGGTCAAAAGTTAGGTCTAACAGGTGACTGTTATAAAAGAAAGGTAAAGCTAGTAAGGAAGACCTGCTTATATGATTATTGATTTGAGGATTCGAATTGGAGAGCTCAGCGAGCTAAGTTGGGGTTGAGTGCATGCACTCAACTAACTGGTGTATATCGGCAGCGAAATCTATCTTCCCTAGTCTCCATCAGGTTGGATTATCTAGATTTAGCATTGCTTCATCATCAGGTACTATTATCATTCATTTTCTGCAGCATTCCAGTTTATGAGTTATTGAGGGATTTGTCCTCCTGCATGGGCGCATTGTCCAAGGACCTCCCTATTCGCATTACAGTTTATAGGTTTCATTTCTTCTGCATGCTGCTCTCATCCTCTTCAGAGCAGTGGTATTACCTTTCCCTTGGAAGAAGGGCTCTTTAGCTTGAGTCTTCAACTATTCCTCAGCACATCCATCTTCAGAAAGACGTCCTCCTGCATGTGGGTGACTTTCTAAGGGAGGGGCACATGTTTTAGGGCTTGGAGCCACCAGTTATTCTGCATGCTGCTTCTATCTTCTTCAGAAGGGCATTATAACCCTAGCACACCTTGTTTGGAGCTTCAGTTGCGGAGTATTATTTATTGAGGAGCATTCTTAGCATTGAGGAGGGCGCATTTATTCTCTGGAGGACGTCCTACCTTATCTCCCTATTCCACCGGCACAATTCTCGCATGCTGGAATTATATTGATCTACATCAGCTGATCTATCTACTGGTATGTACATGCATTGATTCCTCCTATTTTATAGCATTTCTGTTTATCTGGGTTATAGATCTGCATGCAAGTGCATGCATGCAAAGATCGGTGCATACTTTCATACTCTATTCCTATATTGAGCCATAAGATTACTAGCCAACCACAGTACAACACACACAAAAAAAGATCAATTTGGAATATTACAGTGGTATCAGAGCATGTTCCTCGCCAACTGTGGGAGCATGCAATTGTGAACAGTAAATGAATTCAGAGGATCCACACAACATTACTTACCGGAGACAGAGATTTAGAAACAGTGATAGAGGAGAAGAAGAATTAGAGGATATAGAACTGGGGGATAGAGAGTATCAGTTTGAAAAAAGTAAAAGCAAAGAAACAATGGCAGATGATGATAAAATAGCTTCCAATAGTCTCATTTCAGCTATAAAGGATCTCACTACTAGACAAAAAGAAATGGTGAGTACCATCAGACAAATGGCAGAGAAAAACAGGCCTACCCCACACAGTCCATTATTTCCCAACAGTGATAGGGTATCCACCAGTAGTAGTGGGGAACATTTACATACCAACATGTAGAGCCATCCCCATATATACAACAAGCCCTCCCGACCTACCATGCCTCAATTCTTAGAGAGCCCAGCTGCAGTGCCTCTAGCACAGGTAGAGTTAGAAGAATCCATGAGTGCCTATTTGAGAGAATACAGAGCATTAGGAGATGACTTCCAGTCAGCCATGACCTTCAATGACTTTTGATACTTTAAAAGTAAGAACAGGCCCAGAGCATACAATAGGCCTTTCAACCAGAACTTTGAGTTATAGCGTGCAGTAGGGAAACTGACTATCCCTACCACCTTTGAGGGCACCCGAGGTGGCCTAGTGCGGAATTGGGTACAGAAGTTGGATACATACTTCCAGCTCAACCCCATGATTGAGACAAATGCAAATTGGCTACCTTGCATTTGGATGGGGAGGCCCATGAGTGGTGGTACCATGGGTTGGTGACATTGGGTCACAATACCATCACCTCATACACAAATTTTACACAGAGGCTCATTGAGCGATTTGACAGGAAGGAACCTGAGGTGCATTTTAGAGAGCTAGCACAGTTCAAGCAGACAAGTAGTGCAGATGCATTCATTTCAGAGTTTCAGAGGGTAGCAGTCATGATGACAGATATCTCAGAGAGCAGGTTGATTATGTTGTTTACAGAGGCCCTCATTGAACCCTTACGTGGATGGGTCAAGTCCTATAGACCCACCACCCTAGCAAATGCCATCAGTTCGACTAGAGATTTGCAGGATGCAGTACCCAAAAATAGATTTCCCCCCAAAACTAATTTCCCCATTAAAGATAAAGAGAGGAAACCCTTCCAGAAAGAGTGGCCCAAGAAAGAAAGGATGGATAATGATACCCGCCAGGACCTTAGAAGAAAAAAGTTATGTTTCACTTGTCAAGAACCATGGGTACCAGGTCACAAATGTTCAGGGAAGGGAAAGGCCCACTACATAGAGGTCTATTCCGGTAGTGGGGAGGATGAGGATTATTAGCATCAGGAGCAGGAAGAGACACATGAGACAGCTGATGAGGGACAATCACTAGGAGGTGCGATTGCTACATTGTCAGGGGTCCCTAGATTCCACACTCTCTAGATCAGAGGTGTCATATAGGGCCACAGAGTGGGAGTGTTGATAGATGATGGGGCATCCCACAACTTTATTGATGTTGCATGGGTTAAAAAGAAAGGCATTCAGACTGAGAGTTTTGAGGGATTTTCAGTAGTTGCAGTAGGTCACACCATGGACTGTAGTCAGAGGATTCCAAAATTGAAAGTAACACTTGGGAATTATACATTGTTAGAAACATTCTATGTGGTAGATGTACCTGACACGAATATGGTATTGGGAGTTCAATGGCTTTATTCCATAGGGAAGTATTCCACGAACTACCAGACCATGGAGATGGAGTTCATAGGAACGAATGGCCAGAAGGTAGTATTGAGAGGGATGAATACCTACCCTCCCACAGCAGTGACATCACACAGGATAGAGGCAGTACTCCGACAGGGAGATATAGAGTGGGTGACAAAGTGCTTGGTTACCTTTAGGGAACCACCAGATAAGGCCACACAACATCCAACCAATATAGAGGCCTTACTGCAGAAGCACAAAGCAGTATTCGGAGACCTTCCAGCAAGTCGACCTCCAGATAGGGGATTTGAGCACATTATTGAGTTAGAGGAGGGGACTCAAGCAATTATCACCACTCCTTACAGACACCCCAAGAGGTACAAAGATGAGATAAAGAGTACAATCAAGGAACTGCTCAAACTACGACACATTAAACCTAGCTCTAGTACATTTGCATTCTCAGTAGTGCTAGTGAAGAAAAAGGATGGAACCTTGCACATGTGCATCGATTACAGGGCACTCAACAAGAAGACTATAAAGAACAGGTATCCAATCCTCAGGATTGATGAGTTGATGGATGAACTACAGGGGGCACAATACTTTTCTAAGATCGACCTCTGCTCAGGATACCATCAGATTCGGGTTAGGGAACGGGATGTTCAAAGACCGCCTTTCGTTGCCACTACGGACATTATGAGTTTCTAGTGAAGCCATTTGGGCTCACTAATGCACCAACCACTTTCCAGTCATGCATGAACAATATCTTCAAGGCTCAGTTACGCAAGCATCTTCTTGTATTCTTCGACGACATATTGATATACAGTAGAACTTGGGAAGAACATTTGAGACATCTAGACGAAGTATTTGGAATTTTACAGGAGCAGTCACTATATGCCAAATTGTCCAAGTGTGAGTTCGGCATGCAGGAGATGTTATATTTAGGGCATGTGATAGGGGCCAACGGGGTCCAGGTGCACTTAGAGAATATTCAGGCCATATTGGATTGGCCTATGCCCAAAAATGTGACAGAACTAAAGGAATTTTTAGGCCTTTGCACCTACTACAGGAGGTATGTCAATGGATTCTCACTGATGACCGCACCCCTCACCGATCTTACCAAGAAGGGGCCATTCAGTTGACTGGAGATAGCACGGAAGACATTCGAGAAAATGAAGAAGGTAATGAGTTCATGCCCAGTATTAGCTCTACCAGACTTTTCTCAGCCCTTCGTGTTAGAGTGTGATGCCTCAGGAGAGGGAATAGGGGCAGTATTGATGCAAAACAATCACTCCATTACATTTGAGAGCAGGAAGCTCAAAGACTATGAGCGCCACTATTCGATATATGACAAGGAAATGTTAGCCATTCTCCATGCGCTAACCAAGTTCAGGCAATACTTAGTGGGTGGCAGATTCAAGATTAAGACAGATCACAACAGCTTGAAATACTTCCTAGAGCAGAAAGAGCTAAACAAGAGGCAGCAGAAATGGGTGAGAAAAATTTAGGCCTACGACTTCGAGATTGAATACATAAAGGGAAAGAATAATGTGGTGGCCGATGCACTTTCTAAACGACCAGCTACCTTGTCCCTTATGAGCATCTCATCAGAATGGAGATCTCATCTTTTGGTTGAGTACTCCAAGGATAAATTTTCCTGCGAACTATTGGATGGAGAAATTCAGGACGACAGGTACAGGGTGATTGATGACATCATATACTACAAGAACATAATCTACTTAGTTCCAGAGTCTTCCTTGAAGAAAAAGATTCTACAAGCCTCACATGATTCACCATTAGCAGGGCATCAGGGGTCTCTCAAGACCTACAGACAGATTAGAGAGAGGTTCTCATGAAAGGGCCTCAAGAATGATGTGATGCAACATGTGAGAGATTGCAGCTTGTGCCAACAGAAGAAAATAGAGCACACCCACCCGGCTGGTTTACTACGACCCTTGCTTATTCCTGAGCAAAAGTGGGAGAGCATCTCCATGGACTTCATTACAGGGTTTCCCAAGGTTCAAGGAAGAGACTGCTTGTACGTAGTGGTGGACGGATTGACCAAGTTCGCTCACTTCTTTGCCATTCCTTTAGATTATTCGGCGGCACATGTGGCAGAACTATTTTTCAGAGAGGTATTCAGACTCCACGGGTTACCCAAGACCATTGTCAGTGATAGGGATAGCAAATTCACTGGGGACTTTTGGAAAGAGCTTTTCAGGTTGGTGGGAACCGAATTAGCTATGAGCACAAGTTATCATCCACAGAGCGAGGGACAGACTGAGATAGTTAACAAGTGGATTGAGGGGTACTTGAGGAATTACGTAGCAGGACAGTAGAGGACATGGATCAAATGGCTACACTTAGGTGAGCATTGCTACAATACCACCCACCATATGACCATTGGGATGGCTCCCTTCAAAACCTCTATACGAATACGACACCCTAACTTTTGTAGATCTGATATTTGGTGATAGCAGGGCCCCCAAGGCCAAAGAGTGGATTCAAGAGAGTCAAGACATCCTTAGCACACTCAGAAAAAACATACAGGCTGCTCAAAATCAGCAGAAGATATATGCAGACAGGCACAGGATTGAGCGCAGTTTTGAGGTGGGAGACTTAGTTTATTTACGCTTATAACCGTACCAACAGTCTTCCCTTAAGAAGAAAGGAGCGGAAAAGCTCAAGCCCAACTTCTATGGTCCCTACAAGATAATCCGAAAGGTCGGAGAGGTAGCATATGAGCCAGAACTACCCCCAAAGAGCAAAATTCACAATGTATTTCACGTATCCAACCTCAAGAAGGCAGTAGGTCAGCATATTGTTACATCATCCGAGCTGCCCCCCCTTGATGACGAGGGGCAATTGATTCTGATTCCTGAGCGCATCCTAGAGGTGCGAGAGTGGAAACTGAGGAACAGGATCATCAGAGACTACTTGGTTCAATGGAGAGATCTGCCTATCGAGGAGGTCACTTGGGAAGGAGAACATGTATTACAACACCCAACCTTACAGTTGCTTGAGGACAAGCAAATTCGAGCGGGGAGGACTGTAATGTCCTCTTCTGCTTAATCACAGAGGACCATCCCGCTAACCTATATGATTCCAATAAATTCAAGCGGGCACTCACATTCAGAGAATCAACTGAGGATTGATGCCTTATGCACCCTAAGTAGATCTTTGGCAGTGGTATTAGATCATCAGTAGGTAAACATGGGCCACATGAACTATAGGCCACCTACATGCATGGCATCTGAGCATTATTTCATGATGCATGCACTGATTGAGTCTCTAGAGCACTGCATGCAAGTCAACTAAAAATTAGAAAGTAAAGTGACCTAATTAGGTCAAAAGTTAGGTCTGACAGGTGAATGTTATAAAAGAAAGGTAAAGCTAGTAAGGAAGACCTGCTTATATGATTATTGATTTGTGGATTCGAATTGGAGAGCTCAGTGAGCTAAGTTGGGGTTGAGTGCATGCACTCAACTAACTGGTGTATTTCGGCAATGAAATCTATCTGCCCTAGTCGCCAACAGGTTGGATCATCCAGATTCAACATTGCTTCATCATCATGTACTATTATAATTAAGTTTTTGCAACATTCCAGTTTATGAGTTATTGAGGGATTTGTCCTCCTACATGGGCGCATTGTCCAAGGACCTCCCTATTCGCATTACAATCTACAGGTTTCATTTCTTCTGCATGTTGCTCTCATCCTCTTCAGAGCAGTGGTATTACCCTTCCCCTGGAAAAAGGGCTCTTTAGCTTGAGTCTTCAACTAATCATCAACACATCCATCTTCAGAAAGACATCCTCCTGCATGTGGGCAACTTTCTAAGGGAGGGGCACACGTTTTAGGTCTTGGATCCACTAGTTATTCTGCATGTTGCTTCCACCTTCTTCAAAAGGGCACTATAACCCTACCACACCTTGTTTGGAGCTTTAGTTGCGGAGTATTATTTATTGAGGAGCATTCTTAGCATTGAGGAGGGCGCATTTATTCTTTGGAGGACATCCTACCTTATCTCCCTATTCCACCGGCACAATTCTCGCATGCTGGGATTATATTGATCTACATCAGTTGATCTATCTACTGGTATGTACATGCATTGTTTCCTCCTATTTTATAGCATTTCTGTTCATCTGGGTTATAGATCTGCATGCATGTAGAGATCGGTGCATACTTTCATACTCTATTCCTATATTGAGGCATAAGATTACTAGCCAACCACAGTACAACACAAAAAAAAGAAAAACAGATGAATTTGGAATATTACAGCTTAATTGTCTCTGGTCTCTGGCATGTAGGGCACAGACCATCCGAGAGGCCAGAATTAGACAACCTGGCCTTGGATGGAAGCCCCTGATATATCACCTACCAAGCAAACAATCGCAGCTTATAGGAAAGCCACACCTACAAAACATTGTGAAATCGACGAATACGACACACCTCTGGATCTGACAACACCCAACTCGTGTTGAGTACCTACGAAAGCAGATGATGTTGATGAAGGGTTGCATACATACGGCGAGAACCATACTGCAACAGTGGGATACCAAAGCTCCACTGCCAATCTCTCCAGAAAGGCCCTGGCATACCGGTGTTCATTTTGAACAAATCTGACACTAGGATATAGGCCTATAGCTCCATGATCGCAGGGTGATCTGAGGCCAACAACCCACGCTCTTGAGCATGCAGTCTCCAGGGCTTCCATGAGCGAGCCTTAGAATCCCAAAGATCGCGCCAATGAAAGATACCCTTTCGACTCAGTCGTCTCAACTAGAAGCGTGGCAACTCTACAATGCAGACCACCTGATCCCACCAACTCCAACTCAGTCGAGAGGCAATGTCCCACCCAACTTTGTTTCCCTCCCACTGCCACCGAACCACCCTAGCCATCAACCTCCACATTGTCCAAATACTCTTGAAGATAATAAGACCCCAACCTAAAACAGAGAGGGCGAGGAGATGATGTCACATAAGCCAAAACTGCCTCGTATCCTACCCTCATGAGGAGCTATCAGAGTTTGCTGTCGAAAGAGAACCCATCACGATGATGCACCCTCATGACATCAAACCACTCACTTGGCTACCAAAATACTACCTCATGTGGCCACAGCTATCAATCTTAACCCCCCCCCTCATCCTTGGGGATAGTGCAAACATCCCAAGCAACTAGGAGCAAACCTCTAGCTGCCCCCCCCATACTTCAACCAAAGATAAGCACGCAAAATTTGCTCCAGGCATTTGAACTAAGCCCCGCTGGGAAACCAACATGACATGTAATATACATGATAGGTCTAGAGAATGCGTCAACTACTATCAGCTTCCCTGCAAAAGAAAGATCCTTGTGATGCCATACATGCAGCTTTCTCTGTGTTATTGGGCAAACTAGTAGGGCTCGTTCCCAATAAGCAAAAATAAGAAAAGTGATCCAATGTCACCTCGATCACGATTCTAACTTCTTCGGAGCGTCGGAACCTCCAAGGAAAAGTATCCTTATGAAACCCTGTAGAACACTAATATAACCACAAAACTATATTCTCTATGCAATTTTGTAGTTAGACCAGTGCCTAGATGGAGTCAATATGAAGATATGCTAATAAAATAATCCACCAATGCCAATATATGTAAGTTAGGCAAAGTATATGATCAATAGTATCATCAACTGTAACAAATCATTCAATGTAAGGCCAACTCATCCACTAATTAAATAGGGCATTAACCAATAGACATCCAAACGAAACACCATTACTACTTAGGTCATCCAGAAGTATATAATCGATATAAGGGCATCACATATCATTTATCTCATGTAAACAGATATATCAAGTAACTATGCAAAGATTATAAGCATGTGTTATGGCAGTGTGTAACCAGTCAATACCTACTATTGAAGCAGTGTCAAATGTCATGCCATTCATATGCAAATATGTGTCAACAAAGTGTAGATATCATGCAATAAACACTAATCATCAATAATCAATATTAACCACTTAATTGTATCAGTAAATACCATCTAACATCATCATCAAAAGTCAAAAGGATTTCAATAAGTGGATGTAACTTTCCAGATCTGCAAAATAAATAATGGGACAGTTGTAGCATAAAGGTCAATATGAAGTAAACGATCAACGCCCCATCAGTATCAAACCAATAACAAGAAATTTCATACATTAACCTTCATGAACCAGCAATGGATTTAATCAACTTTAATTGACAATTTGACTGTGTATGAGACAACTCAGAGTTAATGCGCATTTAACTCAGACCTAAAAATCAGACCTATGTTAGGATTAGAATCACCTTGCAAAAAATAAAATCTTAGACTTTAAACACTAACATGACATGGCATAAATACATAAAATGTGTCTTCTGTTGTAAATTTGCAGCAAAAAGATAACACTGTAAGGCACCTTCAGAAATAAAAGTTCCAGACCCAGGAATTAGTGAATTTCAGGCTTCTTCAAAGTAGGAAATTAATCATGAATTAACACAGAAATTTTAATTAACATTCACAAATCTGTATTGGTTTCCTTTGGACCCTTTTTAATGTGTGCTAACCTTGTCTTTTCTCAGGGTGAATGCAGGGATAGCGGTTGTGGAAAAAGCAGAAGCAGGGTCTGCAATTTATTGCAGACCTGCTGCAAGCTAGGAAAATGGAGGGACTGAAGGGAAAGGGAGGCTTATAGGACGGACCAAAGGTGGGATGAGGAAGGAGAGGGGGGAAAGGGGCTCGGGTAGGAGGGAGGAGGCCCAAAATGGAGTAATGGATGATGCAAAGGGATAGAGGGAAGAGATAGGGCAGCGATGGAGGAGAAGGAAGGTGGCAAAGGGGAAGAGGAAGGGAATACGAAGAAGGGTGGAGTAAAGGGAAGGAAGTGGAGGAGGTCTGCAGCTAGCGTTTTACATAGAAGTTACAGTTTAATTTTAGGTTTTAATTTAGTTTAAAATTTACAAAAACAAATAAAATGAAGCAAAATTTAAGCTAAACTAATACTTGCAAAAGAAAATACAAACTCAGAAAATTAGTTAAGAGAACTAATCTAACATAATATGCACAATTGCCAAAACTCAGAAATTAGGGTTTTTGTTGGAGTTTTTGATCATTTTGGGATTTAAGGGCTCCTAAAATTTCGCCCTAGTGTTTTTTGGGACAAATAGGGCAGGTCGAAATTATAGGAGGAAGGGCCGAAATTTTAGGGAGGCCAAAAAATGCAATTTTTTTTTAATTTTTTAATTTTTAGGGTTTCTGCCATAAAATTGCAGACCTAATTCTAACCCTAATTCTACTATGAAAACGCAAATTTACACATGAAAATGCAAGTAAAATTTAGGTTAAATGATATAGAACAACCTAGGGTTTGCATGAGAAATTCACCCTAACCCTAGAGCATCAAAGAGGATAGCCCTCCTCTTGAGATGGTGCTTGCCAAGTTTGAAAAGCTAGGGTTTCTACAACAACTTCAGGATTTGGTTGATGATGCCCTAACTAAGAGAAACTTTGGAGACCTAAAACTCAAGTTTACAATGCTAGGGTAACTAAAGGTTAGAAAATTACTTATTCTAGAGCAAAATGCAACTCCAATGGCTACCATTCAACCTTTAAACTGTTAAGATTTAATATGCTAAGCCAAAAAATAGCAGCATTACATTCCATTTCACAATAATAGCGTATACAGGATCACTGAAGAAACAACAAGCACAACATAAGCACAAGAGACACAGATTTATCCTGGGAAACCCTCATCGGGTAGAAAACCCAGCAAAGCTTCCTCAATATAGATGACCAGCAATATACAAAGATGCAAACCAAAGACATGAACTCCTCCTCCACCATAGCAAACCTCTCCTCCACAAGTGCGCTACATTCTGAGTGAGGGAAGTGTGTGTATAATGAGGAACACACCTCCTCTATTTATACACATCTCCGACTTGTACTTTATATTAACTAGATCGGCCCCAACTTTAACACTAGGTTAAACACCCCACTACAACTGACTGGGCCGACCCCACTAGGGTGGTCTAACAACCCTTTGACTCACATAACACATACAGGGCCGACCCCCATTAGGGAAGTCTAATAACCAAGTTACCACATTCCGTCGGAGGAATAACATATCTCCGGATATACAATAAGATCTTCACGGAGGAATGAAACATCTCTGGAATAATAAAGTACAAATATAATATTATTAGAAGTTACAATATTTCAACACTCCCCCTTAACGAGAAGGATATTATAACAACATCTGCACGAGCAAGGAGTCATCAACTACATCATACATGATACATCTATAAATCATTGGAAGCTTTCTCAACATCATTAGTAACTCAAGCAGTTACTGGAACATCTTCAATACTGGAACATCAACATCTTCAGTACTGAGTCTTTATCTTCTGCAGCACTCAAACAACTACAGCAACATCAACATCAACATCTGGATCCTCACGATCATCAGCATCGTCATCACACGATCATCAACATCGTCATCTAGATCATCAGGATCAACAGCATCGTCATCTAGACCATCACGATCAATAGCATCGTCATCTAGATCATCACGATCAGCAGCATCGTCATCTAGACCATCACGATCAACAACATCGTCATCTAGACCATCACGATCAACAACATCGCCATCTAGACCATCACGATCAGCAACATCGTCATCTAGATCATCACGATCTGCAGCATCGTCATCTAGATCATCACGATCAGCAACATCGTCATCTAGACCATCACGATCAACAACATCGTCATCTAGACCATCACGATCAGTAGCATCGTCATCTAGATCATCACGATTAGTAGCATCGTCATCTAGACCATCACGATCAGCAACATCGTCATCTAGATCATCAGTATTAGTATCCACACCAATACAAGTATACACATCATCAATACAAGTATCCTCATCAATACATGTATACATATCATCAATACAAGTATCCTCATCAATACATATCATTAATACAAGTATCAATCAATACAAGTATCCTCATCAATACAAGTATCCTCATCAATACAAGTATCAATACATCAATAGAAGTATCCTCATCAATACAAGTATCCTCATCAGTCAAGTATACACAATAGCAGCATACCCTACAACACACATGATCCATTTAAGACACCATAACATGTCTAGGGACGATACAGTCCACTCGTTAACTTAGACAAAATCTAAGGACCACTTTCTCGGAGACATATGCCTACGGATCAATTCAGGGACCGAAGTCCGAGGATGATACAATCCCCTCTCGTCCACTAGGGACAACTTCTTGGAGACATCTGTCTACGGGTCAATTTAGGGACCGAAGTCCGGGGATGATACAATCCCCATCACGTACATTTTGAACTAGTGGTTCTGGGATGATGCAATCCCCATCACATACATTTTGAACTAGTGGTTCCAGGATGATGCAATCCCCATTACGTACATTTTGAACTAGTGGTTCTGGGATGATGCAATCCCCATTAGTCCACTAAGGACTTCATTCACGGAGACCATACGTCTACGGATCAATTCAAGGGACCGAAGTCCGGGGATGATACAATCCCCACCTGTCCACTAAGGACTGTATTCTCGGAGACCATACGTCTACGGATCAATTCAAGGGACCGAAGTCCAGGGATGATACAATCCCCACATGTCCACTAAGGACTTTATTCTCGGAGACCATACGTCTACGGATCATTTCAAGGGACCGAAGTTCGGGGATGATACAATCCCCACATGTCCACCAAGGACTTCATTTTCGGAGACATATGTCTATGGCTCACTTTAGGACTGAAGTCCAAGGATGATCCAATCCTCACATGTCCACGAAGGACTTCATTCTCGAAGACATACGTCTACGGATCCTTTTAGAACATGTGTTCAGGGATGATGCAATCCCCTTGTCGACTTAGATCCTGTCTAAGGACCATCCACCAACCTCTCTGTCGACATCACCAATATAGGTATCCACATCATCGACCTCACTATCGATGCAGGCAATCTCATCATAAGTGACCACATCACTCCCCCTTTCGAGGAGGGTCCCTTCCAAGCTTGTCTCGGAAATACTCAAACTTTTCTTGAGGTAGAGGTTTGGTTAGTACATCGGTAACCTATTACAAATTCGAACTTTATAGTTCCTTTCTGCACCATATCTTGTTAGATCCCTATGTGCTTTGACTTATCATGGAACACTGGATTCTCTGTCATCTTGATACAACTCTATTTGTCACATAGGATCACAGTTGGTCCTATCTCTAAGTCAAACAATCCTGAAGCCATACTTCTTCATAACTAGCAGAGCAAGCAGCCATATATTCCGCTTGTGCTGAGAGCCACACTAGACTGCTTCCAGCTAAACCACGAGATCATGGTTGATCCCAGACAATAACATCCTCTCGATGTGTTCTTCCTGTCTAATACTCTTTCTGCCCAATCAACATCTGAGTAGCCATCTGAAGTCATGATCTCCAAGATAGCATAGATTAAAGTCTATCGTATCCTTTAGGTGCCTCATCACATGCTTTGCAACTTATCAGGTGAACACATCTAGTTTCCACTAGATATTGACTCAAGGTGTTCACAGCAAAGCTTATATCTGACCTAGTATTTATTAGATACATCAATGACCCAATAATTTGACTGTACAAAGTTATATCCACTAACTCTGATGAGTCATCCCCTAACAGCTTCAAGTTGGAATCCATGAGAGTGGCCATTCCAACACCTCAAGTCCTTTTAATATTTCTCGACCTACTTTCCCTGGTTGAGAAAGATTCCTTCTGAGCCTTGCCATACTTCCAGACCTAGGAAGTAATGCATCAATCTGAGATCTTTCATTTTCATTTCTGCAGCCATCTATCTGTACCATCTCTCGTCAAATGGGTCTACTGATATAAGCCTCAACATCATTCGAACTCTGTGGTGAGTTCCTTCTTGCATCCATGTCATCTGTGTATAGAAACCATATTCAACCTTGTAGCAAAGGTTGAGATCAACATCACCCATGGTGATCATTAAGCTCATCAATTGACTATCGATCCTGGGTACCCATACAGAACCTGATTTACACTTCTTCTTTAATTACACCATTAAGAGAATGGTCTTATCTAGCCACTTGGAGCAAACATCTCGTCATGATTCTCTTCCTCTTTCTAAGAGAATCTTCTAGCCACGAGCCTTCTATATTTTGTTCGATTTGTAAATCTTCTTGTTGAACATTCATCACTTGTTCGGTGTTCATCATTCTTCATGATCTTTCCTACAAATCAAAATTAAGTACATGATTAGTAATATTTCATAATCATGAAATCATGTTGACATGATAACCTATTATGCATACAGATATAGTTATGCAACTATTTTGACCAATACTTTGGCACAACAATTTCTCATATCCTGTATGCATACAGTGGCTATCTAGATGCCTTCCATCCTTACCAGAACATACTATCGAGAGTGTGCACAACTCTCAACATGTCAGCAAAGAGGTTTCATTCTAGACAAGCAACAATGGAATGTTTGTCCAACTTACCGATCATATGCATATTAGTAGTATATTGTTCAATGCTCTATGAATGTTTACACTCAGCATGATATATATTCTAGGAATACAAATATGCATACAACCTATTACAAGCAATATCATTTACTATTTCAAATAACAACTCAAATACTTATCTTTTATGTTTGTGTGGTTGCCTCCCGCTTGATCTTCTATATGTCTTTTGAACTTCTATTCATTCTGTACCAGTGTGCATGCTCAAGTGTCATCCTCATGATCTCATACACAAACATACATTCATTAGTATATTCTCAATATTATCAAAACATTATAGTTCTAAATAATCTTGAATATGTATAGTCATGATCATAGATAATAAACATTAGTATTCAAGATTTCAGGGAAGTCTTCTTTTACTCATGCATATCATCAATCAAGATAAAAGACATAATATGCATAATCCCTTGATTACTAACTTTATGAATAAGCATATCTAATCATACCAAGTATACTTATATAAGGGATCCTAACACAAAGTAAGATTCATAGGAAACATACCTGGATTAGTATATCTGTTTAACATACCTAATCAATATCTTCTTTGTTTCTCTTCAATGATTTACAGATCCTGTGTTGGAACCTACATATCTCATAGGTTAAGCATAATAGAACAAAGTCATACATACCTCGTAAGTAGAACTTCTATGTGATCAAAGATTATGGAGGAGTCTTCGTCTTCATGTTGTCATGGTCATGGAACTTGATTTGTCTTTTGTGATGTACCTGTATCTTGTTAGCAGACAACATCAACCTCATACAACACCATAGTGCATTAGTACAATCATATAGCCCTAATCAATGAATGTCTTCTATGCATTCATATTGTTACTAGGGTGATAAGACAATTCTAACATTAATCGAGATTGTACTAACCTGAATAATATGAGGACAAACATATTATGAACTTAATCAAGAATCATATTTCAAGACATACCTGTATCTCCTTAAGACATACCTGTCGAGACTTCTTGTAGTCTTCTTATGTAAGGCATTAGCCTCAACTCCCCCTGAAACTTGATCTGGAGCTTGATTAGGGTTTGCTAGAGAAACCCTAAAAATTCAATCTTTGACTTTCACACTTCTGAATGGATGGAAGGATATGTCTTGCTGAGCTGATCAAACTAGCATACTTCAATTTTGAAATCTCCAAAATTTGACCCCTCAAAATTGCCTTCGAAACTTCTGGATCTTCTGGACAGGATCCCAAACTAGGGTTTGATGAAGCCCACCCTTCTGCCCAATCAAAAGGTTTGATCCAAGGCTCTAAACTCTTATTTTTCTGAGGAGCTTCCAGCCGTGGTCACAGACTTAAAAAATTCCAACTTTTGCTGAAGCCCTAAATTTTTCATCTTTCCGATCAAAATCCCGAACAAGGGTTTGATCAAGCCCGGTCTTCTACCCAACCAAAAAATTCGATCTTGGTCTCTAAATTTCGATTTTCCTGAGTAGCATTCAGCCGTGGACTCCAATTCCAAAAATTCCAACTTTCTCCGAAACCCTAATTCCGGAAGCCACAAATGAAGGTGCTCCAAAAATAATTATGTTTTGACAGAAATATGTACCTGATTGTTTTTGCTGGTAACTCCGAACGTTTTGATCCATAGGGTCTGAAAACGTTTTCTGTGGTAGCCTGACCTGTCATCTTTCCATCCCGACAGGTCTAACCTCAATTAGATTTTTTGAGGAGAGAGTTATGCCAAGTGTCGCAACGTGACCTGTTTTATGGGATAAAACAAGAGAGTGGACTTGTACGGCGTGCCACGTGTCACTGGTTCAGCTTCGGCCTCTGAAAAAGTTTCCTGAGATAGTGCAGTCTGTGTACTACCTGTCACTTTTTACGAAATTTCATTTGGAGCTTCCTAGCCCAAGTTATGACCTTTTTGCCTAGGTCACCTGATTTTGACTGAGATCTGGAAGAGGCAGAAACCCTAACTTGTACTGATCATAACTCACAAAGTACAACGAATCTGAGGGTGTCCTTTGGACACACGGTACTTGGGGATGTTATCTACGACCTGTAAACTTTTCAGATCCCGAGCCTTCGCAGAAATGGATTTATGGCGAAAGTTCCACGATGACTGGTTTTTGCTATGTAAAACCCAAACCTTCAAATTGTCGCAAGTGAAGCAAGTGTCGTAAGTGCCATACATTGCCTTCCTTCAGGTTAGCTCTGATACCATGTTAAGATTTAATATGCTAAGACAGAAAATAGCAGCATTACATTCCATTTCACAATAATAGCATATACAGGATCACTGAAGAAACAACAAGCATAGTATAAGCACAAGAGACACAGATTTATCCTGGGAAACCCTCATGGGGTAGAAAACCTAGCAAAGCTTCCTCAATATAGATGACCAACAATATACAAAGATGCAAACCAAAGACATGAACTCCTTCTCCACCATAGCAGACCTCTCCTCCACAAGTGCGCTACATTCTGAGTGAGGGAAATGTGTGTATAATGAGGAACACACCTCCTCTATTTATACACATCTCCGACTTGTACTTTATATTAACTAGGTCGGCCCCAACTTTAACACTGGGTTAAACACCCCACTACAACTGACTGGGCCGACCCCACTAGGGTGGTCTAACTACCCTTTGACCCACATAACACATACAGGGCTGACCCCCACTAGGGAAGTCTAATAACCCAAGTTACCACATTCTGACGGAGGAATAAACATCTCCGGATATACAATATGATCTTCACGGAGGAGTGAAACATCTCCGGAATAATAAAGTACAAATATAATATTCTTAGAAGTTACAATATTTCAACATAAACAAGCATACATCCAACATTTAACAAAAAGACATCAAGAGAAAGACATAGATACCTTCTTGTGCATGTGTTAAGCAAACAACTCTTAGCATCACCTTAGCAAAGAAACAAGAGCAAAGACTTAAAGATTTGTCCCCAAATTAGCAAACATGATCATCCTCAAGAGGTGCACATCACTCAAAGAGCCCTAGTTAGGGCAAAAATCAGAAATAAAAGTGTAATCCCATAAAGTTGATGTGTAAAAATTAAGCGAGGAAAAGTTATTTATACTTTTCACACTCACTTTTACAAAAATAATTAAAATCCAGGCCGACATGTTTTTTTAAAATGTCAATTTGAAATTATAAATGTCAACTTAAAATTAAAACAAAAATAATATAAAATAATCAATTGAGTGGGTGAATTGGGACTTTTTCCCTAGCATTCACCCTTGCATGTCAAAAATGACTGAAAAAGGCCACATCGAACTGAACTGAAGGCTGAGATGCGGAGAGGGGGACGCCATACCCCTACTAACCCCATAAAATAGTGAAAAGCCCTCACGCCCCCCCCTCAAAGCAAGCATTCTGCAACTAGGGAAAGGATGACGTCATCCTTTGTGGAAGCCAGGGAGAGCTAGCGCTGGTGGTCTGGAGCATCAGGAGGGTGCAGGAGAAGACCTAGGGCCATGACATGGGCCTCAGTGCTGAAGAAAGGCATGCCACCAGTTTCAAAGTAATGGGGGGAGTCATGTGGTCCAAAGACCCATCCCTGGGGGTCCCGGCCACCAACCTCAAGGATTCAAGCCCTTTTATGAGGCAGTCAGCAGTGGCATTAAGCCATAGTACCCCCAAGAGGGAGCCAAAGGATCTGGCCATGACCCCACCTACGAAAAGTGGTTGTATCACACCCTCCAAGTCGAAAAAAATGTTGGCCTCTCCCTGGGGTACATCTGGAATATGTGCTATACTGGTACCATGTAACACTGAAGTATTTGTAATCTGTATAATTACAGATCAAAATTAACTGAAAGAAAGGAAAAAGTTACTTTTTCTAGCTTATTATTTAAGAGACATAAATACTTATTACACACCTAGCAACAATTCTCAGAAACCCTATAAACTTCCTATCTCGGCTTCAAATTTTGGTGGTCAGTGTTCAGATTGAAGATCCAGATTTCTAGGAAAAGCTTTTCACGTCACAGGCAGCAAAGTGGCATATCAAACTTGATTAAAAATCCACCCATCGTAACAATATCAAGCTTCACTCCATAGAATTAATACAACTGTACACCTAAGTTAGCAGGATCCGGATTCAGATCTGCCAGATTTATGAAAAGGCGGGATTTGAATATGGCACAGAAACAACAAGTATAAGAAATATAGAATTTTTTTATAATTAAAGAAAAATAAAGTTATGACTCAAGATTCAAAACCATTCAGGAATCACAATAGTAAAGCTATAAGTTATAACCTATATCTTATAACCCAAAAGGCACTTCTCATGCATATTAATATTAGCCATCTATACACCATAAATGATGACTCATAATTTGATAAGTTATAACCTTCATTGATAATTAATAATTTTGAAGACCATTTAAGCATGAGCATGAAGCAGTTTCATAACAGCATTTTTGTGAGCCACATCCAAATCTCCATAAAACACTGAATAAAGTGGTTTTATTGAATGTTATGCCAGGACTAAATAACAGTGTAGGAGAAGTGAGAAACAGCTTAACACATAAAGATAGATCAGACCTGGACAACAGACCTTGACCATGAATGGGGTTTAGGGTTTTTGGAGTTTTACCATTAAAAATTTGAATTTTTTGGGAATACATGGGTTAAAAAAACACTGGAAGTTTCAGGATCTGTGTAAAAATTTCAGGATCCATTTCATTTTCCACAGGATCTGTTTCATGGGCTCATGATCAATTTCCTTCTCTAGGGGATCTACTTCCATGAAGGATCTTTGGCAGATGATGGCAGATCTGTGGATATGCAGATCCTACACACATGGGGTGGCAGATCCAGTTCCAAATCAGGAACTAGATTATTTGTGGAAAACATCATTCTTCTATTTTTAACTTCCAAAAATCTAAATGCCTTTTAGCAGATGGCATTCCAGCATACGATTCAACCTAACCAGATGAGGCATTTTCTTCTGGAACCTTCTTATAAATGTCCAATAAATACATAATATTGAACTTCACTGAAATACAAGAATGGTAGCATTACATTTGTTTTTGGGGTACACTAAGGCAGCAACTCAACGAGTCATAAGGCTTGAATCATTATTAACTTCAATGAAGCCAGAAGTTACTTTAATTGGGAAAATTTATGAGACCAAAGAAAATTTGCATACATATGAGACTTGGTCCCTAAGTTCTAACTTCTTAGTTCACATAATTAAACGATTTATTATAATTGTAATTTATGTTCTTTACTATTTTTCTTATCTCATTGTACATAATTCATATGGGGCGTGGCCACACTTGATCACCCACCTAAATATCAATTCTAATGGAAACCCTAGGAGACTTGGTCAAAGATGATCACTCTCCACTAATTTTGTACCTCTATAAATAGATAATATAATTCATTGCAAGAATCTCCCCACTAGCATGATTGAATCTCTTAGGTTTTATATTCTTCTATGTAATTTTTCCCAGTGTTGTTTTGTGCCAATATAGATTGGAATCAGAGCCCTATGATCAAGGCTTTTCGGGGGCACTGCAATTCTAGATCCCATAGGGATTTTCTGCCTGCCCAATTCTGTCCTTCATGTTCTCTTCAAGCAGCCCAGGTGACAAATGTGTAATCTATTTTTGCTTGGACTGCCTTTTCTATTTTTACTAACATATCTATAATGCGGGTATTGTGTTAGGGCCCTGCTGTTTTATCTAGCCCCTGCTAGTTCACTTTCTTCCTCATGACGTCACTTGATCCAGCTCTTTCATACTTTCCTCATTTTTAGCTAGTGTAGCTTAATTTATGTTCTCAGATTAGCCCTAGGCATTTCCACAGGTGTTTATTGTTGACTGCATTTCTTTCTTCAGCCCCATTGACCTTCCTTTTTGGTCAATTGTTGGACGTTAATATAATTATCTTATCTTATCTTATAAACACTTCACAGTCACAAATCTTGGTGGCAGTTGTTGGATGATGGATCCACTAGTTTTCAGACGATTCTGTTGTTTTTCAAATCATTCTTCTAGTTTCTTACCCAATTCCACTTTAAGAACCCCACAGAACAGTCCCACACTTGCAATTTTGTCTGAACTAAATCTACACTTGTAACTCATACATAACTAGTTCCAATTGCAAAACCAATCTATTCAAGCATTTCCCATGCCCCTATGGCTCCCCAAAAAACCACTTTAGGACTCCAACATTAATCACCTCCTAGCAGATCAATCATCTAATGCAAGAGCAGCATGTCACAAACTCAATTGACATCCAATTTATTAATAAAAAATAGATGAAATTAAAGGAAGTAGAGTAAAATTTATGAATTCTTTTAATTATAACTTTTTTTGGAATAATTATACAATGAAGAATTATTTGTGTAAATTAATAACTGGTCAATTTTCAAATTTTAATAAGTTGAGTATACTATCGT
The DNA here is from genome assembly GCA_027924585.1 of Larix kaempferi. NCBI lineage: Eukaryota > Viridiplantae > Streptophyta > Pinopsida > Pinales > Pinaceae > Larix > Larix kaempferi. Next base: position 8,929,059 of record BSBM01000380.1, on the reverse strand, counting down.
TGTGGTTGCATTGTCGACTTATTTCTAATCACTCTCGTATTATTCTCCTAAAGGAAGACAAGTGTTAATACTTATAAGTTTTTAGAAAAAAGAGGCTTACCTTTATGTAATGGCATTTCATACATTTAATGTTACTTTGATCACTTTAATCCTGTATTCTGGTGTTATGAAAATCTCATTTTTTTATTATTATCCATGGGTTGTTTATCGAACTTTGTTCATGGAAATTCAATTACAAAACTCTAAAGGGTAATTGTGTTAAACCGTAACATATATTTTGTATGACTTATCAAATATTTATTTGATAACCTAGTTTTGCGTCCATGTAAAAAGGTAATCACCACATAGTGGTTGTGAGTTTATGTTTCATATTAAAACTGTGGTTTAAACCTGTTGATTTCCAACATCAGCATGGTTCCGAAGCGTCGAAACATGATGTCAATGGAAAACACTTTCAGATATATCGTTATCCTATTACATCTCGACCATAGAGCCATGGTTCCGAAGCGTCGAAACATGATGTCAATGGAAAACACTATCATATATGTCGTTATCCTATTACATCTCGACCGTAGAGCCATGCCCGAAGTACTCATCATGCCTATATTCAGTTTTTCCATGTACCTTGTTGTTTTCCTCTCGCGTCTCTCTGGAAAAGTTTCGTCATGTCAAAGCCATGTATGTTTTGTTGGTTGAGTCATGCCAATTCTTTTTAAAAGAAGACCCCTAATAAAAGATTCAGCAGTTATTTTCCTGAAGTTGTATCACGCCTACATTCCCAAAAGAAAAAAATCCCCCCCCCCCACCGCAACAAGCCTCACTTGCCTAATTTTCCATAAAAAGAGAGGAAGCTCCAATGTTATTTTCCCAAGAAAAAAAATGAGCCTTTATGAGTTTTTATGCACCTCCAACTCGAAAAAAAAATTCTTAAAAAAATTTCTATGGTAACCCCAATCTATGCACACCTTATGTGAGATTGTCTCTCCAATGCTTGTTGGTTAAGTGTCTTTTGATTAATATTCATAGGTACTTTTCATTAATATGAGGAAACCCCCCCCATCTTTATTCCTCGCCATTTATACTACCTTTCGTTTAAACCATAGATGTCCCTATTTAGGTCTATCTTTAACGAACCAAGCAAGGTTGATCTAAGCATTCCCTTCCATTAGCAGGTTGCCGATTAGGTTGATCTAAGTAGACATCGAATTCAAAAAAAAAGAAAATCATTTTGAAGGACTTACGAACAATGATGTATTTGGTTTGTTAAACGAAAATATGCAAAGGGGAGGCTGACGATGTTTTGGTTTCCATAGGCAGAATTTGTTTTTTCCGATAAACGTTATAGTCTTGAATTAAAATCATTGTTAAAATCATGGTCCTTTGTGATGTGCAAACAAAGAGAGCAAGAAAGCGATCATAGAAAAATTTGGTAGTGACGCAGATGCAGGACGATCAAGCTTATACATCTATTGTGAAAGCAATTTTGAAGAACGTATATACATTGAACACAGGCATTACATGGCGAATGCTTAGCTCGGGGTGTATTCCACCATTCACATCCATCGTTCCTTGGCACCTCTGTGTAACCAACCGAACAGTCAGCCCAAAAGCACAGCCGACGTACAACATGCTAATTCGAGAGGATGCACTGCGCAACACATTGTCGAAAGCAGGGGTCTTACAGAGATTTGTTCGGCATAGCGTGTAAACACTCCACGAAATTTATCACCTAACAGTAACTTCGGGCACCCAGATCCTCGTTTCATTGTTATGACAAGAGGCTAGGGTTTTGGGTTCAGTCACAATCTTACCAGTTACCGCCATCTGTCCACACCCCAACTTGTCGCCACTACATAATCAAGGGTGCTCGAAATACTAAGACGCAGGGTCAACCTGCCATTACTCTGCAATCATTCCAAATGAAGAAAGGTTGCATTTAAAATATATTTCTGAATGGCATACATGATACATGCCAACCATAGGGCCTGCGAATAATAACTCCTGTGTTGATAATACTCAGGCACATGAAGAGGATAAAAGAACGAACAATTCCAAGTTCGGTAGAGGAAGTTATCGCAAAAATAGCGAATTATTTTTTTCTCTCTCCTATTTTCTTATTTAGGAATTATATATTAATTTTTATTTTTAAAAGATTAATAATATAAATGTTTTTATTATTTCAAAATTATTCCATTATCATCTTAATTAATGCGAGATTTATATTTTAAAGGACTTGGAAGTAGTGATAATATAAAATACTCTATATCAGTATTGCATATATCGTCTCGAGGAAAGTATCGACGAGGGTTCAGAATATAACTTCTCGGTGGTATTGGTGGAAAATATCAGAAAATCTTGAAAAATGTCGGAAGACCTCAAAAAAATACAAAACTACTCATTTTTTTCAATTTTTAAAACACATAAAGCAACAACAACATCAAATAGACACATTTCTACATAAATATGATGATACAACTAATAAATAAGATGCTTAAGATGTCAAGTGGTCACATATCGTTACTAAACTGAAAATTCTGAAATATGTTCCTGATAGGATGATACAAAAACTTTGCATTAGAAAAAAACACAAATGACTTGATACAATCCCCCCCTGATTGGTTGTCTACAAAGATGATAGTGCACTTGGAGATAACAACATGAATGACGGATACAGGTTTCCTTGCTGCCCACTAAAAGTACGAACTATATGATGTAAGAAATACACAAGGAAGATGAAATTCAGAAGACTTTAATGAAACCCTGCCATGAATGTAACTTTATTTTACTGGAGATGACATGAAGTAGACAAAGAGGGTGGAGAAAGTACTTAATAGAATCTTTCAATTCAATTTCAAATAATTTAAATTTTATATCGTTGTAGAAATTGTCCATCAAATCTGGACTCACTTCTGTAACTGATCCATTTGGTGTTGGATGGGATAGTGTACATTGATCATGTTCATGGTCAAATAGGACAAGGATTTAGGACAGATATTACAAATTCGGTCGATAATAAGTTCAAATATCTAGACATTAATGCATTGCAAATTTGAGATCCATGACTTCATTTACTCTGTTTATCATCCACTCTAACTTCATAAAAAGCCAACCTGCGGACTCAAAATGCAATTACGGGCGATTTTTTGGCAATTTCGGTCAGCAGGCCGATATTTTCCAATTTATCACAATATATTCCCAATTTATCGCGATATATTCATTGTATTGCGACACATTGAAAATATCGGAAATCTTGCGATATTTATGATTCGATATATAGGATGGGAGTTTAACTATGAGATATATCCGATATATTTGATATATCGGATGGGAGTTTAACTATGCGATATATCCGATATATTCGATATATCGCTGATATGTGCAACACTGCCCTTTATTTATTATTTAAAGTATATTTATCATATTTCGAGATGAAATTTTCAATATCTTAACCAAGGTGAGGTTTATATGAAGTTAGCTATTGTCAAATAAAAATACGACACATAAGCAGCATTCACTTCTATATGTCCAACTCAACCATAATGGTTGACCAAAGTTATTGAAATTCTAATGGTTTGAGAAATCCAACTCATCCATGGCATATTTTTTATAAGGCCGATTTTAGACCCCAAATTTCCTCTAATGGCAACAGAGGCTTAGCTACAAAGCCTTGCACACGGAATTCTCCCTTAGCATGTCTCCTATCAGCAACAACTTGCAAAGATGGATAGAAGTTAAAATTTGCAAGACTCAAACCTTGTCTAGGTTGGCCATTTTCACCATTTGGACCAGCACATACCAGCATTCCAGTTTTAGTCTATCTAGTGAGATGGCTCTTCACCCTAGTGTATGAGCCATTTTGAGTGTTCTTTCATTCACTACATTTCCATTTGTATAACGTCAAGTGTTCTTGTATTCATTGCATTTCCATTTGTATGAACTGCTCCTAGGATTTTTGCCAAGAATTTCCACAGACAGCCATAATGGAGACCTTTGGTCTTTCTTGACAATGCATTCCTGTGGTATATTTGCCCCCACATTCTGCTGTGATGGTTCCATGTCTATAGCACTGCATATATATTCAGTTATAGCTTATTTAGTTATTAGTTGTAACTTCAGAATCTAATGTATCAAAAATTTGCATGATTAAGAAAGTAACTACTGTAACTTCATTGCTCAATGAGGGACAGAATTAAAAATGACAAATCCAAAATAGTGGCTGATATTGGGAAAGGTAAACAGACTAAAGGTAACTGCCATTAATCCTTAAGGAGATAACATAATAATAAAGAGGAGATAACAGTTAAATATTATTTGTGACAGTTAACATGTGACAAATAGAAAAGTCACATGTATGTAAATACTAAAAATAAAAATGACACGTTTCAATAGTAACTTCAGTTAGCATGTGATATTAAATAAAGACTAGCTTCTGTTGATACTTATTCTCTTAAGACTGTTATCACATCCATGTTAGCTGGAGCTACCATGCTGCAGATTGTGTGGTCAGGGACCATACTACATTTTTTTTTTCCCGATCAGAGATTAGATGCCTTCAGAGGGGGCATGCATTGTATTCAGATTGCCCCGAGCAGAGATATCAGAGGGGACAGATTGTTTTGTATTGGTCCAGACATGTTATATAGTATTGCCTACAGGGTCACCCTTCCTTGCCAGGCTTTGCATGATCCCATTTGAGATATTTACTTAGCCATATTATGATCAGAGCAATACAGAGTATTGCTGGTTTGCCACTTATTGCCCAAATTCAGTAGAGATCCAGTTTCAGAGACTGCTTCAGTAGCAGGTATATGGTATGGTAGGTATATCACTTTATGGTTTATTGCACATGTTGTTGTTTAGACTTGTTTATTTATGATACTACACGGACTTGACATATGATGTTTGATTGTGGTGATCTTGTTGTTTATTATGATGTGTATGGCCCTTGGTGATGTCAGTTCACCTCATTTAGTAGACTCATGTATATGCACACTGGTTCCCATCCCCGTTACTGGTATAGACTTGGTCATTTCGTCCTCCTAGGCAGCTAACTTTGGATCCACCTGTCACTTCCTTCCATCCATCCGACTCATTCATGTTGATTTCTCCCAACTTGGACCTTAATTTGTGGTCTTGAGGATCCCCTTCCCCATTGACCTTTGAGTATGCCATGATTCCTTGTCTTTTGTGCCTCGGCTCTTTAGTGTGTGAGATGCATTCTCAAACCTGGGATTTGCTCCTGTCTGTTGCCCCCGATGTTGCAATGCAGTATAGGATTGTGTAGACTCATCGGGTGTTTCCCATTGGTCATCGAAGCATGTTCACTTGCCCCCATTACTCTGCAGTATGAGCAACTTGTTATATCTTTTGAGATATGTATGTAGCCCAAAAAGGGCCATGAAATGTAATGAAATGAAGAAATGTAAAAGAAGCCAAAAAGGCTATGTGAAATGTGAAATCAAGCCAAAAAGGCTAAGTATGAAAATCAAATGTAAAGTCCAAGCAATGTGTTTTTGAACAAACACGGACACAGGTCAACCCTATGTATCAGCTTTGTAGTGGTTATTTCCTCACCTAGTCCTGCGGGGCAAGGAGGTGAGATGGAGTAAGGGACAACTAATTCTAAGTGTTCCCTAGAGTCTCAAGTTACGGTTTGTCAGACAACCAGTTATGGCGGCTCTAGAAAAGATCCACACGGAGTCTTTTGAAGGCACGGATGTGAGTTGCAAGGTTCATGTTAGATGATCAGTGGTGGTTTCCCTGCACTATACCCATTTGTGAGGCACCGCCCTTCCCTGTGTACTGTCATGGTATGCTTATGTCAATGGGTCTCGCTTTCCCCATTTCTCCGAAAGGTCACATGTTCTTGGTCCTCGTCTTCCCGTAGCCTTCACCTTGTTTATCCACCTCACCCAAAGTTAGCTAAGTGGTCAAGTCTATAAGTTGTGCATCACATTGAGTCTTTGTTGGAGGTGGTGGGCCCACCTCACCCAGGGCCTGAATTTATTGAGATATTTTTGTTTTGATCACCACATCGACATTATATTGTTTTAAGTATTGTACTAACATAAATAAGGAAGCCTTAATGCTTCATGTTGCTTACAGGTTTTCAGCCATAACCATTTTGACCAGATTTGACTTGGTCAAACCAGGTTGACTAGGCCAAAAATGGGCCCGAAAAAATGTTGCGATCAGGATTTCGATTTTGGTCATTCATTATCTCTTGGGGTCCCATATGAGCCTCCAAGTGTCAAAATTTGGAAAAGTTGAGGCGTTGATGAGATTTTTAATTATTAGGGGTCACCAGTGACCTGTTTTAATTAAAAATCATGAATTTTGGGCAAACAGTGCCGCCTAATTGATGGATCGGGGTCGTCCAAGTGACCATGTCTACTATATTTGGGGTCTACGATCACATTGCAGCAGATGGTTCACCAATCCGGGCATTATAAGTGGGTCAAAAGCCCAAATTACATCTTCAGCAATAAATTAACAGGGAAAATCAAATATGGCAAAGGTAACTATGGAAAATGGCAAATGCCAAGGTTGTCTAATACAAGGGGGTATTCTAAGGTAATATTTGTTACGTTTGGACATTAGATATATGTTGTGGGTCCCTCATTTTTCCCAGCCCATCATGTGGGGAGAATTTTCCCATGGGAGGTCGTTTTTCACTTAGCAAAAATCAATTTTTTGTGGTTTTGTTGTATGGAGACTATGGTTTAGTGGTATGGGAGGCTAAAACAGCCCATAGGCACCCCCCAACCAGCATTTGTATGAATTTATTGGGATCCACGAGTGGCCCCATCATCCACTTGGGCGTTAGAGGGTATCTTGCCCCCCCTCTTGAGAGTTGATCTCCTCCATTGATTTGGGCATTGAGAGAGTTAATCTCAGCCCTTAGTTTTGGAGGGAGTTAGGGTTGAGAGTGGTCATTCTCTATAAGAGAAGACACTCACCCATTTTGTACTTCTTCTTGGCATTTTTCAGACTTGATATTGAGAAATAGAGAGACATTGGTCCCATTTTGCTTGTGATATGGTGGTGAATGCTTATGATGTTGATTGATAGCTTATTGCTGGTGCATTGTTGAGTGATTTTGTGGTGTCTCCATCCTTCCTTGACCAAAACGAATTGCAGGTGAAATCGACCACTTGAGGAGGGCGCAGCTCCTGAGCTAGCAGCTCCAAGTTGTGTTCTCTCTTCGGGATTTTAACAAGGGAAGTAAAGTTTACATTTGTTTCTTGCTTTCCTTCACTATTTGTCTTTCATTTGTTGTTTTTCCTTTGCTATTTTTCCACGGTTACTGATTTATCTCTCTTTGGCAAGTACTAAGGCGAATTTATCTTCATCATCCAGGTACAATCCTTGCTTATCTCCTACATTTCATTCTCATTTGCAAATGCTAAGCTGGAAATTGTCAATATAAACCATAAAACTAAAAAACTAAAAATTCAACTGTTAAAACTTGTTTTTCTTTCCAAACCCGCTTATGAAATGTTCTTAAATGCTTATGTCCAAAGTTTTGGTTTGATTAGACTCCATTTTCCCTTCGAACTAGCATTGGTCCAATTGGCAAAAACGCCTCCCTAGGGCGTTTTTTCTCTTTCTGTCTAGCTGGGTTGTTTTGGGGTTGTGGGTAGTTTGGATTTGGGTTTGAATCATCATTTCATCATAAGAAACCAAGCTATCGTTTGTTGGAAGTGAATTTAAACATTAATTTAGCACTACCCTAGGTCCACTAAGCTTTTGAGTCAATCCCCTTTCTTGGGCAGTTGTACTTCATCTCTTCACTTCCAGTTTACTGTACATCCTTAGCGTCTTTTCAGCCACACAATCACTGATCTAATCCCACTATCTCATCACGTTTGATTGCTGGTCACTTTCCATTCATGTACTCATTTTATACTTGTGTCCAACCAGTGGCTGAAATCCAACTTAGGATCTCTCATCTCACCAGCACTCATCTCTTGTTTCTATCTCTTTATCTTTTGGGATTTGGGTATCTTTTTGTCTCTCAACCATCACTGGTTGAGAAGGGTCTCCCTCTGGATTGGTTGAGAAGGGTCTCCCTCTAGATTAAGCTACGTGCCCTATCCGAAGTGACAGACGTCTTGTCTGGTGTGACTACCGCTCTTCGAACGGTGGACTTGGCGTTTGCAGGTTACACCTATCTGGCTGCTTGCCCTCTACCATCTCGGACGAGATACCTTTAGTAGCAGCTAGAGTTAGTGTGATAACAAAGACTTAAGGTAATCGTTGTATTTATCACCTCAGGTCCTCAAGAAGCAATCCTGACCAACTGTCACATGCTAGCACACGTAAACAATGTTAACAGTGTCACTGTCACATATCACTTTATATGTGTTACTGTCACATGCTAACATTGTCACTGTAACATGTCCATGCTAATTGTCACAAATAGATAGAGTAGGTCTTTTATTTTTATTAAACTAATAAATTATAAGATAGATAGATAAATACTAAATAGACATGTATGCACTGACATAAAATGTAGTAATCATAATGTCACATGCTAACTGTCACGACTAATAAATGGCAGCCTTTATTTAAATTTTAATGTTATTTGATGATTCTAATGAAAATATGGGCTGAAAAAATTGCAGTTGGCTGTGGCGTGTAGCCTGTACAATGTAGGCTGTGGGTAAATTTACAGGGATTGGTCCAAATTAGGCACATAGTAGGGAACTTATGGCACGTATTATGTCCAGAGGATGATAAACAGAACCAGTCAACAGGAACGGAAATTAAATAGAAAACACTGAACACCACTGTCAAACCCGGAACTGTTACCTGTAGGTTGTAGTTGGGTGTCTCCTTGTGGCTTGCTACAGTGATATCCTGCTGGGTTGATGCCACATTCCATTGAAACAGTTGCTATCTTGAAAGTTGAAACAGTCACCCCACAGTCAATCTCCAGACAAAATCTCTTGGAACAGTCACACAGTGGCTTGGTGTCTTGAAGTAGGGTAGGGGACATAATATAATGGAGGCAGGGGCTTGGAGTTTATCTAAAACTTAAAAGACAAAAAACCTAAAAGGAAAGACAAAAGCCTAAAAGCAAAACAAATAAAGATTGGGATCCACACATGGTGGGGTTTCTAGTGGTCAGATCTGCCACCAAAAGCACAGGATCCACCTCCATTTAGGTGGATATTCATCCAACTCATGGGATCCATTTCTGCAGTTTTTGAAAATGACGTACCAGTGGATCCTAGCGGATCCAAATCCAGTTCGGAACCTCAAATTTGCAGATCCCTGAGCTATCCCCTGTAGATCCAGTAACAAGCCTCTGCATCAAGTTCATTTCTATTCTTCTTCCTCACATCAAAACAGATCTAGAACTTTTCATTATCTCTTTATCAGATCATGTCTTTCACCTAGCTTCCAAGATTGAAGGTAAGGGCCAAGGCAACCAACCCAGCAACAGGCACAACCCTTGCACACAAAGGGATTTACTTACCCTAGAGTTTCAACTAACAATGGTTTTGCTCTAGATAGAACCAATTTCATTGTCGAAGGAAGCACAAACATTTCTCTTTATCATAGGCGGTATGGCCACTCCAATGATGAATATCGTGCCTTGTAAGCCAAAAATTCCAAGGCTCTCCTTGTTGAACTGCAGCAGGTAATCAAAGAAACTAACCCCAAGGAATAGTCTTAGGAACATGACTTCCCCTATCCCAAATCATCCAACCCTTTGTTGGTCCCCTGGCTAAGCATCACGAATCTCGAGAGAGAATCTCTCCTAACTCCCTCACTCACAATTTCCACATCAACCAAAGTTGTGGACAACTCACCATGGACAATGGCAGCCAAAAAACCTTAGTCTCTCACCACCTGGTTGACTCACTCCAGCTCCCTACCACATCGCAGCCACAACCATATCTTTGATGGGTAAAGCAAGCAGGTTCATCAACACCTTTCACATGTAGTTGTTGTGCCACTTTTTCCACTGAATCTTTTATTGATACGATGAATTGTGATGTTATACACCACTAGATTATTATTGCATGCTTCAGGATGGTAAAAGCTACTAGATTGCATCTCGTCAACCTCAATTAGGGCAATAAGATGTCACTTAAGTCAACCTCCACAAGTTCATAGCTCTTTGTTTTCCTCTCATGCTTATGCCTCCCAACTTGCCACAGGCTCCCCAGAAGGTTCAGACTTCGGTAGGGACATGCCACTTCAAGTATCGAGTCCACTTCCCACTCTGGATCTTGCTCTAGGATATACATGCCTCTAGTTCCCATGTTCACAATTACCCTCCCCACACCGGATCTAGATGTTATAGCTTTTGCACCTTCACTTCAGCAACCCATAGTAAGCACGACTCTTTGTTAGGGGGAGCTTTTCTTCTTCAAGCCAAACACCAACAGTTCTATGATCTCACATTTTAGCAAAGATTCGCCTCTAAGTTTTCCATTGGGACATCCCAACCAATGCATAGATCCTACAACCTATGTTGTCCTTTGTTGGAAACTTAGACTGTGGTCACCATCAGCGAATATCGGGGACAATTTCCTCTCAAGGGGGAATTGATGAGACTCAATAGCTAAGTTACCAAAGGACGTAGTTAGACTATGTCTAATAATTGTAATTTACGCTTTTCATTTTAATTTTTCTATCTCATTGTACATAATTCATGGGGGGAATGGTCACATTTTGATTTAATCACCCACCTAAATATCTATATTTTAATGGTAACCCTAGGAGACTTGGTCAAATATAATAATAATAATCTAATTTAAATTCATAGCCTAGCCAGACGCCAAATTGATGTATGAGACCTCCTTGTTTGTGGGCTCAGGATCCCCTCTGTGCAGTGATTTTGTACCTCTCCACCAATTTTGTACCTCTATAATTAGATAATACAATCTGTACCATATGTGCATATTGCTGCAATCTCCTTGCTCCTCACATGCTTGAATCTCTTACGTTTTCTATCCTTATATCATATATGTGATTTTTTACATTATTTTTTAAATTTTTTGTGCCCATATCAGTACTGATAACAGCTTATTACATATCGCAGCAAAATCTCTGAGCATCTGAGAAAACTGAAGCTCTGACTACTAAATCTTTTCACTTTGAAAAGAACGAAAAAGAAACAACTAAAGTCCTCTTCTGCCAAGTAAGTAAATAACCTTCAGAAAAGCATAAAGTGAAGATGGGAAAATCAATGCCCCTGTCGCAACAAATGGGTTCAAGGCTCTTGAGAGCAACACCTGCAAAATAACAAAATTAAAAGTTACTATATATTATAAAATAAAGCAATAACTGGCATACGTCAAATATCAATATAAAAAGATAAATAAGATTGAAACTAAATTATAACAGATACAAACTGAAAGTACAAAACAAAAGCATTGAGAGCACCAAGAAGATAACAGTTCTAAACAGCAACACTCCACCACAAGAAATAAGAAACTGCATCAATAGAGCCAACAAGGGAAAATAACAGACTTATAATGATGTCCATAAATAGCCAAAATCAATCAAAGTGATGGGTTAGTCCATGCATGTCCACATACACATGAGGGCACATAAGGCGTCTCCAATACTTAAAGATAAATCTAAACAGTAACCGTCAAATAGGATACAAGTATAAAACAACACAGTTTAATAAGTTATCGGGGATCAGTCTTTCTTGCATCTACATCACATGGTAATTCAGCAACAGGTCCTGTGTTTATTGGTCAGAGTGTCAGCTCCAAACCTCTCCCCCTTCTAGTCTAACGATCAAGTCACTAGTCAACATGCCAGTTGCTTCGATATGACTTCTCCTCTAACCCATAAAGTTCATACTTCTAGCACAAGATGTCTCCTTTAGTGCAAGGGAATTGTGTAACAATTATAGTCAGTTCCCTCTCTCACATTCTGTGGCCAACTTCACAACCTGGGTATGTTGGACACCTTCAGGCATAGATTCAACATGGAGATTTATCCTATGACATAATGGTTTAAACATCAGACAACAGCAGGTAACTAACAGCATCTAGCAGCTAGATCAGTTGATGTGACTGGTCTGAACCTCACTACACCCATTCATATACACAATGCATTCCCTATTAGTCTATTACATTACCCTAGGGTATTTTTCATCTGTGGCTCATGATATCACACAGCATAACCCACAACAAAGCAGCAATGCTTAAAATATTTGCTAAAACCATCAATATAACACATCATAGCAAATAAATGGGCATGGAAAATAAACCATTTATCATAGTTCTACAACATCATCCTATGAACTAGACATTGTTCATAGGAACACCCTAGTTGACATTGTTTTGATGTGGCAACATTCTTGGGACATCCTAGCTGATTTCTGCATTCATTTTTCAGCATGTTAGGGTTTATTTGCGGCATGTGTATGCAGTCCTGATTTCCCTAACCTTTCATGAGCTAACTCCTTTGTTGTAATAGCTTCCCTTGACTCCATTTTCCCTCGAGTTTGGCACTAGTCTTCAAGGTCCTCCCATCACCCCTTTATCATATACTACAAAAAACACCTAACATCTTGCTAACCCTTGACTCCATTTTCCCTCGAGTTTGGCACTAGTCTTCAAGGTCCTCCCATCACCCCTTTATCATATACTACAAAAAACACCTAACATCTTGCTAAGGCTAACTCTTCAATCACCTTGTGCCTTTATTGACATAGCCTAGCAATCCTATCTTAGGGAAGCCCCCCTTGAGTTGGAGAAGAGCCAACCCAAGGTGTAGAGAGGTGGTTATTGAGGTGACAGTGGGTAACACCTCTAGGATATAGTTGGTCTAGCCTTGTTCTTTCGGGCTTAAACCATACATGTTAGTTCATAATGTAACACGATATGTTCACTCTTTTTACTTTTCACTTTTCACTTATAAAAATAAAAAATGAATGATGATGAACATGCCAAGTTGGTGGAGCCATAGATTAGTGAGCCACAACCATCTTTGTTTCAGTTGCATGAGGAATTGTGCCATGCAACAAACAGCATTAGCCATTTGTGTTGTTGCCACATGAAGGTTTTGTGTTAAACATGTTGAAACAAGATATCCCATATTTGATCAGCAACTACTGAAAGTAGTGCATACCACCAAGATAAGAGAACACTACCTGAATAGCTACAAATTCAAACTTCCAACACACCATAACCCTTACCTTATTAAAGTGCAACTTACTAAAAACAATACAGATAGTCGTCAATCTTTACCGAATATTAACCAAAATTAACCTATACAGCACAAAAAGTAAACACAATAACTTCAAAGTCTGCGCAACATCTTTGAGACAAAGAAACCTTACAGGAACAATTAATTTTTGACCACCACGGAGGAGTTCAAATCTCCAGAAAATTCCCTGCATGACAAAAATTCATCCACATTTCAGTATCAAATACATTAGCCTGAAAAGGAAAAAATCATAAGCAAACAAACACCACATGAGTCTGAGTAGCATGGTAACAGCTCATTACTACTTTAAAATAAGAACACAATGATACATTCCATGACATCAGATTTTACATATCAAGTTTCACCAAACAGAAGGCAAATTTGAAATTACAGCCTACTTGGTAACCTTTCTTATTTTGCTATTTTTGTTCACATAAAAATATAAGCCAGTTGGTAGGGTGCCTCTATTTGTCAATCATGGAAAACGATTACAGGTATTTTCCATCAGCAGAGTCCACAGAAGCCTAAGCCTTGGAATTTTCAAGCAGGATGCACTTGTAAATAAATTTTACTCTGGCCATTGTTAAGTCCTCTACTTCCGTAAGTGCAGGTTGGGCAAATTTGTACTAGATGTACTCATTATGCAAAGTTTTAAATTCCTTAACTGAAGGTTTGTTCTGTGGTTTCCAAAAAAAATGAAACAAAAAACGAGTAACTTCCCATTCCAATCCCAAAGGATTTAATAAACAGTTCCATGAAGTCTTACTTGTCAATGTTAACATAAATAAGGAAGTGAGTAATCAAGTAATAGCCAATTTGTGGGGAAATCGACAACCCAAAATGACCAAGCATGTAAAGTATTCAAGTGGACAGTACCAGTGCCAGAACAACAATTTTTATTTGAAGTCGAAAAGTGTGCGCAACAATTGTCTAACCAAAGTAATTTGCTTCTTATGTTTCTTTGCAAAAGAGAAATTTGTTTAAGAGCTTCACATTATCTGACCATCTCTTAATCTGATCTCTCTCACCGCTTGTGGAGGAAATCAGTCTACTCAGAAAAATGTGTATTTTCCATATCTGTCCAGGCACAACTGGTTACACACTCTGATTGAAATGACTAATTTATTCATAGAAACAACTTAGTCATATTTGATAACAATTTCCTCTTCCTTGTAGAAATGATAAAGCACTAGCAAACATTCAACCTTTTCCAATGAATTAGCCATGTAGCTTCATTCATTGATTTCTTCAACTTGAATTGCTTCAATTATCTATTCAATATGCAAGTACAGAACAGTCAATATTGACTACTTAATTATGTCTGGATTACTCTTTTTCTTTCTCTTTCCAAAGTTAGCAAACTCAAAGTGTAATATCCCCAATGCATTTATAGGTACGATTCCTGATTTGGTTATGTGATTTCATCAAACAGTTTCCAATTTACATTGATTTATAACTTTCCAACAACAATTTGCATTTCAATAAAACATTTCATCAAACATATCATGATCACCCCAATTGCACACGAGATAAGAGGAACATCATTGGCATTTTATTCTGAATAAGAGATGGAAACAACACAAATATCTAAGGCTGCTGTAGCAGCTACAATGTAACAAGAACACACCACAACAAACAACAAGATACTGGGAATACGCCACAGCTCCTACATTGACTGAGTATCTCCTCCACAAGCTCTCCTAGCCTCCACAAATCGTGCCAATGGATGGAAATTGGTTCTGAGAGATTGTCTGTCTTCTTCGCTGCTCACGGCCCTCCTCAAGCTTTGATTCTCTCCACCATTGGCTTTTGGCCCTCATTCAAACCCCAGAAATCCTTCTTGTGCCACGATTCTCCTGGAAGGCGAACCCACAGACTGTCAAACGGTGAGACATCCCTCGAAATACCCTCATGGCTCCTCCTAGCCCCACGGATCTGCAAAAGAGGGAGATTGGGCCCACTAGCAAACCCCCATGATTTCCTAAGGGTCACGGTCCTCCATGGGCCCCTACAGCCTCTCCAAGCGCTCGGCCTCCTCCCAAAAATAGTATCATGAAAATTGTCTGAAGCCCGTGAGGCTTGATCCAGCAAGCAAGGGGTTAGCCCATCTATCACAGCCAGCTCCTCTCAAGAAATGCCTCGTCTCTCTCTCCCTAGGCCCTCAGTCTTCTTCACGGCTCCTCCTCAAGAGCCCTCAGCTCCCTCCATGTCTACGGATGAACAAAAAGGGGATGGCCCCCTTTATCTCTCCTCGACTTGGTTCCACAAACTCACAATAAAGCGGTTAGGTTCGTTCCAATATCCACAGCCTGCCAAAGAGGAAATGCCATGAACAACCAACAGTGAACACGGCCTCCTCAAAGATGAATTCAGCCTCAACAAATTTGGCCTCTCCTCAATAGATGGAGTCCGGCCCCTATGATGGATTCAACCCTCTAAAGTCAGCTCGACCACCACAAATAGTGATTCAACCTTCCAAGATGAAATTCACCCAAGCAAGCTTGAGACCACACAATGGATAGAAATCATCAGATGAAGCTCAATCGAAAACACCAGATAGTTTTCCCGATGTTTAGCTAGGGTGGGATCTTACACCACCGAAACCAAACCAACAATTGAAGTGTTTTCCCAAACCCTAACAGAAACCTTGATTCACTGGGCTACTCCACAAGAGATCAAATCCAAAATACATGATGTCCAGATGAGGCGTTGCCCTTCCTTGTAATATTCCAACTGATATTTTATGTCTGTTTGTGAAGTTTCTGATGATGTTGCCTGCTTGTAGTTTTATGGCCCAATACTCAAAGGAAACATGAATGCATGTAATGAACTATGCTTGCATGAGCATGCACGTAAATGCATGGGTTTGCCAACCCCTAAATAACCCGAATAATCAGAAATGCTATAAAGTAGGGATACAAATAATGCATGTGCGTACCAATAGCTGTAGTAGTGGATGTGGATCAATATGAGACTCGCATGCAAGAGATAAGACAAGGATCGGTCAAGATATGCACCCTTGATATAAATGTGCCCTCTTCAATATGATCTTATGCAACCTTGATATAAATGCGCCCACTTCAATATGTGAATGGATGCATGAGTGCTCAAACGATGTCAGATTGCCTTCGGATGAAGGTACTAGGGCTATAATGCCCTCCTAATCAATATGGAAGCCGCATGCAAGACATGCATGAAGTCTAGGTCAGAGGGCGAGAATCTCCCTCAAAGAAAGTCACCCATGCTAGAGAATGCGCCTCTCTGAGTGATGAAATGGTGTGATCTTTCCTCTGAATCCGAATGAGCAGCCTGTATTCAGTAACTAGGCTAATAGTGATGCTCTAGGAAGGATAGAAGCAGCATGCAGACTTAATGGTGGTTGTCTGTCAAGATATGAAGTTATCCTCTTTGTCAAATTCACCCATGCAAGAGAGGGAGAATCCTCCTATTCCAGGATGTAGCTAGAACCCTGATGAATGTTGAAGAATCCTGTATGATGATAGTAGTAATGTTGAACCTAGATGATCCAACCCTGATAGTGACTAGGGCAGATAGATTTCACTGTCGAAATACACTTGATGGTTGAGTGGTGTGCCCTCAACCCAAAACTGGCTCTCTGACCTCTCTAAGTCGACTTATCAAATCAATAATCAATAAACAGGCATTAATCATTCACTTTACCTTTCTTTTATAACTTTGACATCGCCTGACCTAACTTTTGCAAGACTAGGTCGCTTTTCTCTTCTAATTTCCAGTTGACTTGCATGCATTGCTTTCTGTGTGCATGAAAGCTCAATAAAGGTGTTTCAATGCATGCAACATGAAATATGGCCCTCATGTATTGCATGTAGGTGGCCCATAGTTCCTATGGGCCTCCTTTACCTACTGATGATCTAATAACTGTTGAATATTGTAACTTCTAAGAATATTATATTTGTACTTTATTATTCTGGAGATGTTTCATCCCTCCGGGGTGATTCTATTATGTATCCGGAGATGTTTATTCCTCCGATGAATTGTGGTAACCAGGGTTATTAGACCCACCATGTGGGGGTCGGCCCTGAGTTTATTATTTAGGGGTTATTAGACTTCACTAGGAGAGGTCGGCCCCATTAGGGATTTTGGTCACTCAGGAATCAGTATAAGTAGAGGAGGAGAGCTCCTCATTTGACACACTTGCTCAACTCAGAAAGTAGCGCACTTGTGTTTGAGAGGTCTGCATAGGAGGTAGAGAAGGAGGTCAAGTCTTGGAGCACATCTTCTCTTTTGGTTGATCATCTTATTGAGGAAAGCTTTGCTGGGTTTTCTACCCCATGAGGGTTTCCCAGGGTAATATCTTTGTCTATCTTGTGATTATGTTTCTTTCAGTGATCTTGCTAGTCAAATTAGTTTAAACTTAACATGGTATCAGAGCTAGCCTGAATAGAACATCTTTCACAAGGTGAAATTATATTTCTCTCTCTCCCAAAATTAGGGTTTCTACAAAAGTTAGTATTTTTGGTTTCTGGTTGCATGGCTGAATAGCTCTTCTAAATATCTTACTTTTTAGCATTGGATCGAGGTTTTTGGTTGGGTAGAACTCCGAGAAAGTCAAACCCTAGTTTTACCAAAAGTGCGATAAACCAGAAATTCTGTTGTACATCCGGAAAAGTAAAAGGTTAAAGTTTCCGGGTAAGTACTACTCTATCTCTTATCTTTTGGACTCCCCCAAGAGAAGATGGCTCCAAGCACTAAGCTTGAAGACAAACTAGAAGGTATAGAGAATTTCCGGGCATAGTAATATAGAATTGGTCTCATTCTTGAAGAGAATGTTCTTGCTCATTATATCAAGGATGAAGTTGCAGAACCTGAAGGAGATGAAGCCAAAGAGAAGCATAGGAAGAATTTGATTAGGGCAAAGAGAATCATAGTTGATTCTATTAAAGACCACTTGATTCCCCAAGTGGCTTCCAAGAAGACTCCAAAGGAAATGTATGATGCCCTAGGAAGAATGTATGAAGAAAAGAACATCAATAGGAAGATGAACCTAAGAACTCAGTTGAAGAGTACCAAGATGCACAAAGGAGAATCCATTCAAGACTACTTCTCAAGGGTCTCCCAAATCAAGGAGCAACTAGATGCCATTGGTGATACTCTTGATGAAGATGAACTTGTGATGACTGCTCTAAATGGTCTCACTAGACCTTGGGAGTCATTTATACAAACTATGTGTGCCAGAAAAGAAAATATGAAGTTTGATGTAGTTTGGGAGGACTGTGTTCAAGAAGAAGCTAGGGTAGCCAACAGAGAAGCCCTTCTCAGAGAGGATGACCAAGCCTTGGCCACACACACTAAGAGAAGGAAGAATCAATCTCACTTCAAGAAGGTCAATCACAAGGAACCTCATTCTCCTCAAAAATTTCAGAAGAAAGGAAAAGGAAAGTTCTCTTCTTTCCAATGTTTCCATTGTCATAAGGAAGGACACATTGCTAGATTTTGTCCTTCAAAGAAGAAGAAAAATTTTCACTATAAAAGACATCAAGCACATCTTGCAGAAGATGATAGTGAAGAAGAAGAAGAAGAGGAAGTAAGGCCTCACAGAAAAAGATCCAAAAGAGATGAAGAAGAAGAAGGAAGGCCCCTCCCTAGGAAAAGATCTAGAAGGAATGAAGAAGAAGATGAAGAGGAATATGTTCTATTTTCTGCACTCTCTGGATCTGTGTCTCCTGGAGAAGATACATGGCTCATTGATAATGGTGCTTCGAAGCACATGACAGGCCAAAAGAAAACTCTCTCGAGACTTGAAGAAAAGTCTTCTCCACAAAAGGTATCTCTAGGTGATGATTATCAATATCCCATCAAGAGAATTGGTGAAGCAAGTTACAAGCTTGATTCTGGAACACCTTTGAAAATGAAAGAAATTTTATATGTACCAGGTTTGAAGAAGAACCTACTTTCTATCTCAGCACTGTTTCCAACTAAGTTGTACTTGGTTGGATTGTCAAGCGAGCGGGCTGAGTGGAACATGACACATATCCAGCTGGCCTTTTAAAGGGCCCCGTTTTTAAATTTTTTTTCCACATGTCCATGGCCCTACGGGGTTTGTAATAAAAACGTACTAGCATGGGGTTTTGTAAAAGACTTGGTTCCCTAGGACTTTTTGGCTAAGTCAGGTATTCCAAGGAGTTTTTTCACCTATCTATTATGCCTTGCATTAGTGCATAACATAATTAATTGGTTTTTCTCCTGCTCCTCCAAAGCTGGAATGCCTGGGGAGGCTGACGGGCCTTAGGGAATTATTAGAGTCTATGGGTCAATATATATGAACATGCTAGGCGTTAATTTTGAGTCATATGGACATGTGCTAAGTCCCCATAGGTTGTTTTTAATTTTCGGCAGGTTTTAATTTTTCCGTAAATTGGGCCATTTTTTAATGGTTCAATTAAAAAATTTGTAATTGGCCTATAAGGGGCGTCTGGAGGTATTTTTTGCCTTAGGGGTGCTCGTTTTCTAACTCAGAGCACCCCCTTAACCCCTAAACCCACTTTTTGTAAAGTTTGGGTGCTTCAATTTTTTCCTATGGCCCAAAAACCCAAAAAAGTAAAAAAAGTCATAAAAAATTAAAAAAAAATGGGAAAATGACATAAAAAAATTAAAAGTTTTTTTGAGGAATTTATGGTCTGATTTCGACCAGCACTATTGTAGGAGGATTTTGGGCTGATTTGTAAGGTGTTTGGGCAGCCCCATGTGAGGAGAAATTCATGCCCATATTGGAGGGGCGCATTCACTATTAGAGGGGCGCATTTCATGAGTGGCAACCCACGTTTTTGGGAGGAGCAGCACCTTTGGTGCTGGCTGCTAGCACGTATGGTGCTGTTGTGGGCAGCTATATGCATGGAGATGGCAGCCCCATCCCCTCCACCTTTTATGCCATAACTCCACCACTCACTCCCTCACCAAGTGCGCCCTTCCTCTTTGTTTTCTCTATAAATTGCAGCCTCTTCTCTCATTGTGGTTAGAGAGTTGGAAGTGGGAGCATGAAACTTATGATTGTAATACTTTTTTTTTATGAATAAAGAAGACTTTGGAGATCAGATCTGTGGTGCACATTGTGTGAGTGGATGAAACATTTTGGCTTGTATGATGGAGGTAACCTGTGCATAAGTTTTGATATTCAATAGTATCAACTGTACTCATTGGAAAGATTAGTACTAATTAAATACAATGGGCACAAAGAGGTAAAGTAGTACTCATTGAAACATTTAGTATTTATTTAGTACTAAGTAAATAGTACTAATAGTATCAATTGCAATTTTAGTACTAAGTAAATAGTACTAATAGTATCAATTTTACTTAGTACTATTTTATTTTAAATAGTAAATAGTGGCTTATTAGTATAAGATGCCCAAAAACACTTTAAGAGTGTACTAATTTAGTAAATAGTATCAATTATTTCTTTTATTTTCGGCATTTAATAAAATTAACTAGGATTAAAATTAACCTTGTTGGTCCGTTCCACTGACGGGCCACAAGTTCACTCACAACGTAGTTTTTCCATTTTTTTTACAAACTCAATACGCCCCCCTTGCTTTCCCAAAGTAGGGTTTTCTGTATGAGGGCTTGCCCGAAATACGTGCCTGAAAAGAGACTCCTGGGGTTTTAAAAAGATAAAATTTGGGTTCATAAAATTTTTCTAAAAAAATACCAAGGTCTTCTCCCGTATGCTTTGTGGCCGACTTGCAGCTTAGTCTGATCCAGTTGGTACACATCAGAAAGGAGGGGATGACTAGTAATAGGATCCAACACCGCCCAAATAAAAAATCCTTTTTGTGAAAATCCGACACAGCACGTACTTTGTTGTCGTGGGCAAATTTCCCAGAAGGCTTGTGACAACACTGAGTAGTGACCTCTTGGAAACCGTTAGGCTTGCCCTTGTTGGTATAGCATCTGAACACCTCCTCGAGACTCCGATTCAGCCCAAGCCTAAGAGGGAAGCCACGCTTCAAAATTCCGGACATGTTCCCCCGTACCTTGTGTATATTGGGAACCCACCTGCCATAATAAAAAGATCACCATCACATTAATTTTAAAATAAACCAAGAACACTCGCACAACATCTACTTTTTCTGCTTATGCATTTGTTTATTGACTCCATTATAAGGCACTGGTCTTGTTTAAAGTTATTTCATATTATTGACACATGTGCAAATAGATGATGATTATATTGAATGGGAGTAAATGATAAATGATTGTTTTATTTCACAAAAGTATATGCTGTTTATTCTTGGTTACCAAAAATATTTTCCTAACTCCTAGATTAGACGACTTAGTTTTTTTTTTCTCTTTTCATTTTTAGGGTCCAGCCCCCTTGGCTTCGCTAGGAAAGCCTAGACGGAGGAGTCGAGTCCCAAGTGACAGCACTTGACTTTGACTTGCCCCCAAGGCCACACCAGCAGCTTGAAGACTTCTGCTGCGTTTTCCCCAGGTGTGGAACCAGGCGGCAACAAGCACTAGATAAGAAAGGATTTAGAATTGCATTTATTGATGGACAAGTGCTCATGTGGCCCAAAGGAAAGTCAATTGATGATGCAATTGTTATTGGTGAAGAAGAAGGAGGTCTTTACAAACTCAAGGGTTACCCAGAAGCTGCCCTTGTCCATGAAACCACTAGCCCCAGTGAACTATGACATAGAAGGCTTGCTCACATTAATTACAAGGCCCTACCCTATGTGAGCAAGGTGGTCATAGGTTTACCAGACTTAAAGATTGATCATAATGGCTCATGCAAAGGATGTGAAAAGGGGAAGAATGTCAAGAACCCCTTTCCAAAGAGTGAAACAAAGACTAAGAACATTTTGGAGTTAATTCACTCAGATGTATGTGGACCAATGCCCACCACTTCCCTAAGTGGGTTTGAATACTATCTCACATTCATTGATCACTATTCAAGGAAGACTTGGATATACTTTCTAAAAGGAAAGAATGAAGTCTTTGGAAAATTCAAAGAATTCAAGGCCTTAATAGAAAATCTCTCAGAAAAGAAAATCAAGATTCTCAAAACAGATAATGGCGGAGAAGATACTTCAAAGGACTTTGAAGACTTTTGTAAGGAAGCTGGAATCAAGAGGGAATTAACCACTCCCTACAATCCCCAACAAAATGGGGTTGCTGAAAGAAAGAATAGAACTATCATGGAAGCTGTAAAGACTATGATACATGACCAAGATCTATCCATGTATCTATGGGTTGAAGCAGCTAGGATAGCAGTCTATGTACAAAATAGACTATCCCATAGTGCTCTTGAATTCAAGACTCCAGAAGAAGTATTCACAGGAAAGAAGCCTGAGGTAAGTCATCTCAAAATATTTGGATGTCCTGTGTACATTCACATTCCAAAAGAAAAGAGAACCAAGTTGGATCCTTCTGGTAAGAAGGGAATATTTGTTGGATATTGTGAATCATCCAAAGCATTCAGAATTTACATACCTGGTTTTCATCATATCGAAATAAGTAGAGATGTAACATTTGATGAAGAAGCAGCTCTCAAGAAATCTAGGAAGTGCCAACTTGAAGAAGTCTATGAAAAAGGGACACCTCCTAGAATCGCAGAAGCTATACCCATCCCTGAAGATGATGCACTAGAGGATCATGACATGTTAGAACCACAAGAACCCCCAATTACAAATTTATCTAGAAAAAGAAGGCCAGCATGGGCTAGAGACATTATTCAAGGAGCTGAAAAATATGGAGCTCTTGAAGGCTCCACTAGAGAAAGAAAGAAACCAAAGCTAGTATCAAACTATGTGGCCTTGATGTGTGATCTTGTGGATCAACAACCTACTAGCTATGAAGAGGCAGCTCAGAAGCAAGAGTGGGTAGAAGCAATGACAGAAGAATACCAGTCAATAATGAAAAGTGTGGTTTCTTCCAAATGGATATTCAAGATAAAACATGCTGCAGATGGTAGCATTGAAAAATATAAAGCAAGATTTGTAGCCAAAGGATTCTCTCAGAAAGAGGGAATTGACTATGAAGAAACATTTGCACCAGTTGCTAGGTACACTTCAATTAGAACTATCATGGCACTTGCATCCATGATGAAATGGAAATTACACCAGATGGATGTTAAGATAGCCTTCCTGAATGGTGTAATTGAAGAAGAAGTGTACATAGAACAACCACAAGGATTTGAGGTTAAAGATAGAAGAACTCATGTATGCAAACTGAAAAAGGCTTTGTATGGATTAAAGCAAGCTCCCAGAGCTTGGTACGGAAGGATTGACAGTTTCTTAACAAGCATGGGCTTTACCAAAATCAAAGCTGATCCAAATCTTTACCTCAAAGTCATGGATAATGAACCTGTTATATTACTGTTATATGTAGATGATCTATTTCTAACAGGAAATGAGAATCAAATTATCGAATGCAAGAAGAAGCTTTCTTCAGAATTTGAGATGAAGGATCTCGGATTAATGCACTACTTCTTCGGTCTAGAAGTATGGCAAGAACCAAAAGGAATCTTTCTAAATCAAGGTAAGTATGCTGTGGAGATTCTGAAAAGATTCGATATGTTGGAGTGTAAAGCCATGGCCACTCCCATGGACTCCAACTTGAAGTTATTAGGTAATGACTCATCAGAATTAGTGGATATAACTCTATATAGACAAATCATTGGGTCATTGATGTATTTAACAAATACCAGACCAGATATATGTTTTGCTGTAAATACCCTTAGTCAGTATCTAGTAGAACCTAGAAAGGTTCATTTAATAGCTGCAAAGCATGTAATGAGGTATCTAAAGAGTACATTAGATTTTGGTCTATATTATCTTGGAAATCATGAACTCAGATTACATGGTTACTCAAATTCTAATTGGATAGGAAGTGTCTCAGATAGAAAAAGTACATCAGGTGGATGCTATGGTCTTGGATCTGCCATGATCTCATGGTTCAGCAAGAAACAATCTAGTGTGGCTCTCAGTACCGCTGAAGCAGAATATATAGCTGCATGCTCTGCTAGTTGTGAAGCAGTGTGGCTTCGGAAGCTATTATCTGGAGTGTTTGACTTAGAATTGGATCCCACTATGATCATGTGTGACAATCAAAGCTGTATCAAGATGATAGAAAATCCAGTGTTCCATGATAAGTCAAAACACATAGAGATCCGATATTTCTACATACGAGATATGGTGCAAAGAGGAGCTATTAAACTCGAGTATGTGAGTACTGAGGAACAAATTGCTGATATATTGACCAAACCTCTGTCTCGAGTGAAATTTGAATATTTCCGAGACAAGCTTGGTGTAGTTCAAAAGGACCCTCCTCGGAAGGGGGAGTGATATGATCACTGATGATGAGATTGCCCTCATTGACAGTAAGGTCGATGATAAGGATACCTGTTTATTAAACCTAGATATTTATATATGCTTAGATTTAGGACTCTTATACTTAGAATACTTATATTACTTGTTTCTTTATAAGGATACATGTTTTTATATTGATGTATTGATGAAAATACATGTTTTTATATTTTGATGTATTGATGAGGATACATGTTTTTATATTGATGAGAATACATGTTTTTATATTCTGATGTATTGATGAGGATACATGTTTTTATATTGATGTATTGGGGAGAATACATGTTTCTATATTCTGATGTATTGATGAGGATACATGTTTTTATATTTTGATGTATTGATAAGGATACATGGTTTGATGATATGTAGACATGTATTGATGAGGATACTTGTTTTTGATGCATTGATGAGGATACATGGTTTGATGATATGTAGACATGTATTGATGAGGATACTTGTATGTACTTGTACTAGTGATGTACTAACGGTATCTGTATTGATGAGGATACACGTGGGGGATTGTATCGTCCCCGGACTTCGGTCCCTTGAATTGATCCGTAGACGTATGGTCTCCGAGAATGAAGTCCTTAGTGGACAGGTGGGGATTGTATCGTCCCTGAACTTCGGTCCCTTGAATTGATCCGTAGACGTATGGTCTCCGAGAATGAAGTCCTTAGTGGACATGTGGGATTAATCATCCTTAGACCGTAAATCCCGTAATTCCGAAAGGAAGGATTGTCTTAAAAGAGATTGAGTGGGATTAATTATCCTTAGATCGGAAATCCTGTAATTCCGAAAGGAAGGATAGTCTTAAACATGATTGTGATGGATCCCGTAATTCCGAAAGGAAGGATCACTAGAGTTGATAGGACTGTATCGTCCCTGGACCTCGGTTCAAAAGATACGTGATTTGGATTGTATCATCGATGGACCTATGCCCTAAAGAGATCGGGATTGAGTATCCTGTATGATGATCGTGTGATGACGATGCTGATGATCGTGTGATGACGATGCTGATGATGTGATGACGATGACGATGACGATGATGATTGATGTTCCAATAACTGGTTAAGTTACTGATGATGATGTATTGAAGAAAGTTTCCGATGATTTACAGATGTATCATGTACAATGTAGTCGATGACTCCTTGCTCCTGCAGATGTTGTTATAATATCCTTCTCGTTAAGGGGGAGTGTTGAATATTGTAACTTCTAAGAATATTATATTTGTACTTTATTATTCTGGAGATGTTTCATCCCTCCGAGGTGATTCTATTATGTATCCGAAGATGTTTATTCCTCCGATGAATTGTGGTAACCAAGGTTATTAGACCCACCATGTGGGGGTCGGCCTTGAGTTTATTATTTAGGGGTTATTAGACTTCACTAGGAGAGGTCGGCCCCATTAGGGATTTTGGTCAGTCGGGAATCGATATAAGTAGAGGAGGAGAGCTCCTCATTTGACACACTTGCTCAACTCAGAAAGTAGCGCACTTGTGTTTGAGAGGTCTGCATAGGAGGTAGAGAAGGAGGTCAAGTCTTGGAGCACATCTTCTCTTTTGGTTGATCATCTTATTGAGGAAAGCTTTGCTGGGTTTTCTACCCCATTAGGGTTTCCCAGGGTAATATCTTTGTCTATCTTGTGATTATGTTTCTTTCAGTGATCTTGCTAGTCAAATTAGTTTAAACTTAACAATAACTATGATTAAGATCTTCTTATGGTATGCATGGAATCAATCCTCAGTTAATTCCCTAAATGTCAGTACCTGCTCGAACCTATGTGAATTAGATAGGTTAGCGGGATATTCCTCTGTGCTTAAGCAGAAGAGGACAATACACTCCTCTTGATAATTTTTCCCAGATGTCACTACTCGATTTGAGCAATTGAGATCTCAATGGCCTTGAGTCTCTACAAGCCAAAACAACCCAACTTGTCTATGCCAGAGAAGATCACAGATAAAGAATAAACTTATAACAGAAAGCACTATAGATCTCCTACCAACTTTGACAAAAATTGCACACACACACGTGAATCACAGTTTTATCCTGGAAACTCCAATGGATAAAACCAGCTTCTATGGGGGTTTCTTCTTTCTCGATCCAAGAGCATATAATACAGAGAAAATAATTAGACACTGGTATTCAGAGGATACAACAGAACCTAACGGGTGAAAACCCTAGATCTGCATGCAATAGCTACTATTGCTCTTTGGGAAATGTGTTGTTGATGTAAATGTAACTTCAGAAGATATTCAATTGTATTTTATTTGCACCTCCAACAGAGAGGTTTTTCCTCCAGTCAGAGATGTCATTATTCTGTTTGGTCATGCAAAGTCATTGAGGTAAAACCTCCCTTGTAAGTTGGGGCATTGGATCCCCTAGAGTCAAATGTCAAAGGGTTTATTGAGTCTTCCTAGAGAAGTCGGCCCAATCATTTTTAGTGAGAACGGCCTAGTTAGGTAAAAGGTCAAGTCAAAAGTAAAGTATAAATAGAGAGCCTTGCTCTCTCATTTGGACACACTACTCACTCACACAAGTTCGCATAGCAAGGGAGAGAAGACAAGTTCCCTCGAGGAGAAAGAGAGAGAGTTGCAGAAGATATATTTTGGGTTTTCCATTTTTGCTTGATATTGTATTAGTGACAAATATATCTTTGAGGAAGTTGCGGGGTTTTCTCCTTTGGTTTCCCCGAGGAAAACTATTGTGTCTATTGTGTTTTGTTGTCCTTGTTATTCTTTTAGTTAAAGATCCTAGATAATATTGAATTAAAGTGCAAACATTGACATGGTATCAAAGCTAACCTGAAAAGAAGACATTGTGCAGCAGCGGGAAACTAGGGCTTCCTAGTTTGAGGTCTTCTCTCCACAGATCAGCAAGAAAAGGAGGCTAGGCTAACTCACCCTAGGAGGGCGCATCTTTTGGAGGAAGCAGAACCGAATTCCGAGAATTTTCATTTTTGACCCAGACACTTGTGTCGAGAGAAAACTAGGACATCAAACTTTTGGGGTTTTCCTCCATCAATATGGAAAAAGGAGTACATTGGACAACTCGCCTTGAGGAGCACCTTCCTGTCCAATTAGAAGTTCAAAATTCCAAGTTTTGAAAATTAGGGTTTCTCTGACAAACCCTAGGCTAGCCAACTCTAGAACCAGGTTGGGCATCTCAAATTGGTAAAACCTAAATCTTTGTTATTTCCATTTGAGGTACTCATTTAAAAGGTCTCACCACACCAAGCTTGAGGATAAGCTTGAGGGAGTTGATAACTTCCGAGCATGGAAGTATAGGATTGCTCTTGTCCTTGACAAAAATGATTTGAACAAACATGTCAATGAAGAGGTTCCAGCACCAGAGGGAGATGAGGCTAAGGCTATCCACAAGAAGAACTTGGTTAAATCCAAGAGAATTATTGCAGACTCCATTAAAGACCATCTTATCCCACATGTGTCATCCTTGAAGACACCCAAGGAGACGTTCGATGCATTGACAAAGCTATTCGAAGGGAAGAACATCAATCGGAAAATGACATTAAGGAACCCGCTCAAGAATGTGAAGATCCTGAACTCCGAGACCATACAATCTTATTTCACAAGGGTCTTGCAGATCAAGGAACAACTTGACCACCTTGAATGGTCTCCCAAGATCATGGGACTCATTCATTCAAGGGATATGTGCTAGGAAGAAGTTGATCACCTTCAACAAACTATGGGAAGAATGTACACAAGAAGAAGCTCGACTTGTGGCTCGAGAAGAGAAGATGGGAGCAAATGACAATCAAGGTCCCACAGTTCACACTAGAAGAAATCACAACAAGAGGGAGAACCACCATAACAATAAGAGCGAGAACTACCATCACGACAAACAAAGGAGACCAAGAAGCGATCTATCCAACATTAGATGTTATACATGTGACGAGAAGGGACACTACTCGAAAGATTGTCCCAGAAACAAAGGTCCCTCCAAGAAGTCAAACAAGAAAAGACGTCATGCTCACACCGTGGAAAATGATTAACCAGTAAGGAAAAGAACCAGAGAAGAAGAAAGAGATGATTCTTCAAGTGATGAAGAATATGTCCTGATCTCAGCACTCACGAGCACTATCACACACGGGAGCAATGATTGGCTTGAAGATAGTGGAGCTTCTAAGCACATGATGGGATACAAAGAATCATTCGTCAATCTATCTGAGCATGAGTCGTCACCCCATCAGGTGAAACTTGGGGATGATTACCAATACCCCATAAAAGGAAGTGGAGAAGCTTCCTACAAGGTAGACTCCGACAAATCTCTGAAGATGAAACGTGTTCTATATGTTCGAGGACTAAAGAAGAACCTTCTCTCCATATCAGCACTAGATGCTAAGGGAATGAGGGTTGCATTCGCCGATGGCCAAGTCCTAATGTGGCCAAAAGCAAAGACAATAGATGATGCAACAGTGATTGGAGAGCAAGAGGGAGGCTTGTACAAGTTGAAGGGACAACCTGAACAAGCATTGGTTCATGACTCCATGGAACCAAATGAACTATGGCATAGAAGGCTTGCAATGTTAAAATATTAACCAGGAAAATGATTGGAAAGAAATCCATGCAAAGGTTTGCATGCAACTGTTTTAGGTTTTTGGTAAACCTAACTTCTCATTGAGATGTTATAAGGAAGACAGGAAGTGACTGTCTTCATTAGTGAGACCATTGATCTGAGATAGATCAAGAGAGAGGAGGACGACTTCTCATCTGAAGAAGGGCACATTCTTCAAGGAGAGAGAAGCTCGTACCGCATCCGGTAGAGCAGTTGAGTGTCTGTAACTTACAGAGTATCTTCGTCTCAGAGATTGAGCAAGATCAGTGACGATCAGAGCTCAGATCTGCTGAGATCTGATTCAGTACGAGTCTTTCATTGTTGGAGGGAGGGCGCACTTGTGCATGCAGAGGAGGACGTTTGCAGTCACAGGGCAGTCTTCAGAGCGAGCAAAACAGAGCCGAGGATAGAGACAGATAGATCAGGCAGAGGCAGATAGAGGGACACTCAGATCTAGTTTTCCAGTTAGGGTTTTTCTCTTCTGTGCATGCATCAGCTGGATGCATGCAAATCTTGAGTTTGCCTGAGAAGATTACTGAGGTAACCCTGTATTGTACTTGTCTCTTTTCCTATATGCTCTGGGCTCAAGAAAGAAGATAGCCCCATAGTTTGTTGGTTACTCCCAAAAGGGTTCCAGGGTACATTTGTTGTTTATGTATGATTGCATTTATATTGTTCAGTTGGTAAATACAGATCTAGTTGTTTGAGTCCATATTAATGTTGTATTGATATCGAGACTCATACCGCTTGAGATCTCAGGGCGATCCAGAGGGAGTAGTGATCTCTGGATCAAATATTTACATGGTATCAGAGCCCTAGTAAGGGTAAGGGAGTGCTTTCATACACAGATCTACAGCTGCAGCATCAAATCTACATCATGGGGGAAGAGCAAATTGTTTGCACCTCTTGCTCCGCTACGGATATTGATGAGTGCACTACAAACAGGATTGACAGGGAGATGGCTCTTAACTCTTGTCAATTGTTGATGGCCTCCACTTCTAGTGTATGGTACATAGACAGTGGAGCTTCAAGTCATATGACAGGTGTTCGCGGATATTTTTTTGACCTAGCAGAGGATGGGATTGATCTTAAGATTGTCGTGGGAGACAACTCTACGGTCAAGGCTATAGGACAAGGATCTGTGTCCTTCCAGAAAGACTCTGAAGAATAGAGGAGAGTTCGTGATGTCCTATATGTTCCAGGTCTTAAGAAAAATTTGATCTTCGTTTCTACTATTGAAGATCATGGACTCTGGGTGATGTTCAAAGATGGAAACGTGCTAGTTCATCCAAAAGGATCCAAGGTTGCCTCAGCTGAGAGGATTGGAGTCCGTTGTGGGAAGTTATATAAACTGAGCTTCCAACTTCATCATGCCCTAAGTCATAGCAGTCGGGATGAGGAATGTGATCCCTGTGAGCTTTGGCACAGAAGGATGGCTCATCTACACCATCCGGCTCTAAAGATTTTGAGAGAGATTGTGACAGGAGTACCTGAGTTCAGCACTAAGCACACTGATGTGTGTAAGGGGTGTGCTCTCGGAAAATATGTCAAGACTGCATTTCCCAAGAGCGACACAAGAGCTACAGGAGCTCTTGATTTGATTCATTCTGACCTTTGTGGTCCAATGTCCACCACATCACTGAAAGGATACAAGTACTATGTGTCTTTCATTGATGGCTATTCTAGGAAGACCTAGATCTACTTCCTGAAGAGCAAAGAGTCCAAGGAAGTTTTGCAAAAGTTTCAGGAATTCAAGGCCCTTGTGGAAAAACAGACAGAGAGGAAGATTAAGATCTTCAGATCAGATAATGGGGAAGAGTACACCTTTGCTGAGTTCAAGAAGTTCTGCACTCAAGAAGGCATCAAGAGGCAGTTAACTGTTCCTTATTCACCTCAACAGAATTGGGTGGCTGAGAGGAAGAACAGGGCCATCATTGGAGTTGCGAGATCCATGTTACATGATCAGGGATTGCCATTTTTTCTTTGGGCTGAAGCATGCAACACTACAGCGTACACTCAGAACAAGAGCCCCCATAAGGTTTGGGGGACAGGACTCCTGAGGAGGCTTTTTCTGGGAAGAAACCTGAAGTTGGGCACTTCAGGATTTTTGGATGCCTCACCTACTCTCATGTTCCTTCGGAGAAAAGGACAAAGTTGGAACCCACTGCAGAAAGAGGAATTCTGGTTGGGTATGATGAGACTTCAAAGGCCTATCGCATTTACATCCCTACTCTCAGAAAGGCTGTTGTGAGGCGAGATGTGAAGTTCGAGGAGGATCGGGCCTTTCAAAAGTCATGTGAGTCAGAGAAGGGAAAACAGCAAGTTGCTACATCTCGACTTGACACAGAACAGTGTACTACTCAGCAGTCAACAGGGTCCCAAGTATCTGGAGTGACAAATGCACTAGATACGGTTTCTACACGTACAGGAGTAGGGACTGGCACAAGATCTCAGGTTGGTGATCAACTGAGATCGGGATCCCATATCACAGGTTCTCGAGCTACAGGATCAACAGCTACTGGCACCTCTACTGGAGGTACTCACTCACATACAGGATATTGGGACGAGGATGAGGAGTTCTCATCTCAGGATGTCACTTCAGGGAAAATAAAGCCCAAGTGGCTTCAGGATACCTTGAAGGATGCTCAGGCAGTAGGGACTCCCAAGAAAGATGTGAGAGAAAGAAAGGCTCCACAGAGATTATGCAATTACTTAGCTTTAGTAAGCAGCATCAGTGAGTTAGAGCCTTCCTCATACGAACAAGCAACAGGAAAGCAGGCTTGGAGAGATGCCATGTTGGAAGAGTATGCTTCCATCATGAAGAATGATGTCTGGGAAGTGGTGCCTAGACCAGAAAGAAAATCTGTAGTCACCTCCAAATGGCTCTATAAGATTAAGTATGCTGCAGCTGGCAGCATTGAGAAATACAAAGCTAGGTTTGTGGCTAGAGGGTTCTCACAGATAGAGGGAGTTGACTATGAGGAGAGTTTTGCTCCTGTGGCCAGGTATTCTTCCATCAGGACTGTGATTTCAGTTGCAGCAGAGATGGGATGGAAGATCCATCAGATGGACGTCAAGACGGCATTTCTCAATGGACTCATCGAGGAGGAAGTCTACATTGAGCAGCCAAAGGGCTTCGAGGTACGTGAGGGAGAGTCTCATGTATGTAGACTGAAGAAAGCCCTGTACGGTTTGAAATAGGCACCCAGAGCTTGGTATTCTAGGATAGATACCTATTTGCAGTAGCTAGGGTTTCAGAAGAGTGAAGCTGACCCAAATCTCTACTTCATTGTGGTAAGAGGGGATCCTCTTATTCTTGTGCTTTATGTAGATGACCTGTTTATTACAGGAGCAGAGAAACTCATCAGTGATTGCAAGAAGGATCTTGCATCTGAGTTTGAGATGAAAGATATCGGGCTGATGCATTACTTCCTAGGGATGGAAGTCTGGCAAGAGGATGGGCATATCTTTCTCAGTTAGGGCAAGTATGCAATGGACATTCTGAAAAGATTTTAGATGCAGGATTGCAAGCCTATGACTACCCCTATGACGACCAACTGGAAGAAGCAATTGGCTTCTGAGAGTAAGTTGGCTAATTCCACTAAGTATAGACAACTCATCGGTTCCTTGATGTACTTGGTCAACACCAGACCAGATTTGAGCTTTACAGTCAACACCTTGAGTTAGTACATGGTTGAACCCATAGATTTGCACTGGGTAGCAGAAAAACATGTTTTGAGATACATCAGTGGAACTGTAGAGTATGGACTGAATTATGTGAGGCAGGGAGAGGTCCAGCTCGTGGGGTTCATAGATTCAGACTGGGCAGGGAATGCAGGTGACAGGAAAAGCACCTCCGGGTGTTGCTTCAACTTAGGTTCGGCAGTTGTGTCATGGTTCAGCAAGAAGTAGAAGTCTGTTGCATTGAGCTATGCTGAGGCTGAATATATGGTGGCTAGCTTAGCCAGTTGTGAAGCCATCTAGCTTCGCAAGATGTTGGTGAGTCTATTTGATCAGCAGTTGAAGCCTACGATGATTAGATGTGACAATTAGAGTTGTATCAAGCTCTTTGAGCATCCAGTGTTTCATGATCGATCCAAACACATTGAGATCAGATATCACTTTATTCATGATCATGTTCAGAAGGGAGCAGTTGAGCTACAGTACATTTCTACAGATGAGCAGGTTGCGGATATTCTGACGAAGTCTTTGATGAAGACCAAGTTTGAATACTTCAGGGAAAAGATGGGAGTGGTACAGAATCCTTTCCTGGTTAAGAGGGAATGTTAAAATATTAACCAGGAAAATGATTGGAGAGAAATGCATGCAACGGTTTGCATGCATGCATGCAAAAGTGAGTTTTGCATGCAACTGTTTTAGGTTTTTGGTAAACCTAACTTCTCATTGAGATGTTATAAGGAAGACAAGAGGTGACTGTCTTCATTAGTGAGACCATTGATCTGAGATAGATCAAGAGAGAGGAGGACAACTTCTCATGTGAAGGAGGGCGCATTCTTCAAGGAGGGAGAAGCTCGTACCGCATCTGGTAGAACAGTTGAGTGTCTGTAACTTACAGAGTATCTTCGTCTCAGAGATTGAGGAAGATTAGTGACAATCAGAGCTTAGATCTGATTCAGTACAAGTCTTTCATTGTTGGAGGGAGAGCGCACTTGTGCATGCAGAGGAGGACGTTTTCAGTCACAGGGAAGTCTTCAGAGCGAGCAGAGCAGAGCTGAGGATAGAGATAGATAGATCAGGGAGAGGCGGATACAGGGTCATTCAAATCCAGTTTTCCAGTTAGGGATTTTTCTCTTTCGTTCATGCATCAGCTGGATGCATGGAAATCTTGAGTTTGCCTGAGAAGATTACTGAGGTAACCTTGTATTGTACTTGTCTCTTTTCCTATATGCTCTGGGCTCGAGAAAGAAGATAGCCCCATAGTTTGTTGGTTTCTCCCGAAAGGGTTCCAGGGTACATTTGTTGTTTATGTATGATTGCATTTATATTGTTCAGTTGGTAAATGCAGATCTAGTTGTTTGAGTTCATATTAATGTTGTATTGATATCGAGACTCATACTGCTTGAGATCTTAGGGCGATCCAGAGGGAGTAGTGATCTCTGGATCAAATATTTACATGCACATGTGCACTATAGTACTGTACAACATTCCATTGCTACTTATCTAGAATGAAACCTCTTTGCTGACATGTTGGGAGTAGTGCATGCTCTTAATAATGTTCTGGTAGAGATGGAAGGCATCTACAAAGTTACCGTATGAATGCGGGATATTGATGAATGTTGTGTTGAAGCACTGGCTAAGATAATTGCATGACTATGTCACCTATGCATAAGAATTTGTTTTGAAAATTATGAAAGGTTTCTAATCACGCAACTAAATTGACTTGTAGGAAAGATCATGAGAAACTTGTGATGATGATTCAGCTATGACAATTCAAGAAGTTCATGAAGACCGCGACATGGCAGAATCACAAGAACTTGTAAATCCACCACTTGAGAAGAACTCCCACAGACCAGCATGGGTACAAGAGGCAATACAAGATGCAGAGAAGTATGGCGCTCCAGATGGGACGCATAGAGAAAGCAAGAGACCTAGACCATACTCCAGCTATGTGGCCTTGCTGTGTGACATCATTGATAAAGAACCTTCCAACTACGAGGAAGCAACAGAGAATAAAGAATGGAAGGATGCCATGATCGAGGAGTACCAGTTGATTATGAAGTATGATGTCTAGGAGATAGTTCTGAGACCAGAAGGGAAGTATGTTGTGACTTCGAAATGGATCTACTACATCAAGCATGTTGCAGATGGTAGCATTGAAAAACACAAGGCAAGATTTGTGGCACGTGGCTTCTTCCAAAAGAAGGCATAGACTACGAGGAGACGTTTGCACCTATAGCAAGATACAATTATGTCAGATCTATACTTGCATTGGTTGTAGTAATGAAATGGAAGGTACACTAGATGGACATCAAGACATCATTCTTGAATGGTGTAGTAGAAGAGGAAGTGTACGTGGAGCAGCCACTAGGATTTGAGACACATGACAGGCAGACTCATGTGTGCAAGTTGAAGAAATCCTTGTACGGATTGAAGCAAGCACCCAGGACGTGGTACGGAAGGATGGACAGATTCCTCATGAGCTTAGGCTTTTCCAAGAGTGAAGCGGATTCCAACCTTTACTTCAAGGTTGAAGACAGAAGTCCATTGATACTTTTGCTATATGTAGATGACATGTTTCCGACAGGTGAGGATGAGCTCATTGCAAATGTGAAGAGGAGACTTGCCACAGAGTTCGAGAAGAAGGACCTAGGGATGATGCATTATTTCTTAGGCATGGAGGTGTGGCAGAGTGCGGATGGAATCTTCCTTGGTCAAGGAAAGTATGCAGTAGAGATTCTGAAGAGGTTCTGAATGATGGACTGC
Source organism: Larix kaempferi (assembly GCA_027924585.1). Taxonomy (NCBI): domain Eukaryota; kingdom Viridiplantae; phylum Streptophyta; class Pinopsida; order Pinales; family Pinaceae; genus Larix; species Larix kaempferi. Next base: position 8,893,519 of record BSBM01000380.1, on the reverse strand, counting down.
AAGGAAATGGCCACACCAATGGCATCGAACTTGAAGTTACTGTGTGATGCTTCATCAAAGACAGTTGATGCCACGATGTACCGTCAGATGATTGGCTCATTGATGTATTTGACGAACACGAGGCCAGACATATGCTTTGTTGTGAACACCCTAAGCCAGTTCCTGACGGATCCGATACATGTTCACTTGATTGTTGCAAAGCATGTATTGAAGTACCTAAAGGGTACAGTAGACTATGAGCTCAAGTATGAGGCGAATCAGAAGATTAACCTGCATGGTTATGTTGATTCGGATTGGGCCCGCAATGCCACAGATAGGAAGAGAACTTTGGGATGTTGCTTCAATATGCGATCTGATATGATCTCCTGGTTTAGCAGGAAGAAATCATGTGTGGCACTGAGTACAGCCGAAGCAGAGTATGTTGCAGCTTGTTCGGCTAGTTGTGAGGCAGTATGGCTTAGGAAGCTACTGTCATATTTGTTTGATCTCCAGTTAGAGGCGACTTGTATTTTCTGTGCCAACCAGAGTTGCGTAAAGTTGTCCGAGAACCCGGTGTTCCATGACAAGTCAAAGCACATTGAGATCAAGTACCACTATATCTGGGATATGGTGCAGAGAGGAGCAGTGAAGCTCCAGTATGTAGCGACAGACAAACAGATAGTCGATGTGTTGACCAAGCCGTTAGCTAAAGTGAAGTTCGAGTACTTTGGAGAAAGACTTGGTGTTATCCAGATCCAGGTTCCTCCTAAGAGGGAGTGATGAGACCGGAAGACGCAGATGCACTAGAGCTGATTCTCACATGGTGGTAGACGTAGGTGGTCCTTGGGACGTAATACATCTGGGATGCTCCTGATTGTTCTCCCATGTTGGTAGATGTAGGGTTGGTTCTCATATGGGGGTAGGCGTAGGTGGTCCTTGGTCCTGATTGTCCTCACATAGTGGAGACACTGAGAGGTCCATCGGTCATAAGACACTTTCTGTGCGCCTAGGTAGGATCTCACATGGTGGAAGACGTAGGTGGTCCTTAGGACGTGATGCACCTAGTGTGCTCTTGACTTTGCTCCCATGCTGGTAGATGCGGCCTGACCGTTGAGAGACATATAATGCACCCGGGGTGCTCCTGGGTTGTACCCACTAGGTGGGAGACACAGGTGGTCTGTTGGACATGAGATGTGCATCTGGGTTGTGCTTTGTGTGATGATGAGATGATCTAGATACGATGAGATGATAGTAGGAGATGTAGGTAATTGATGTGGCAATATAATGAGTGGTCCTGGGTTTTTACCTACTTGATGGCTTACTCACAGAGATGATGAAGACCTACATGAGGACTAGGCCTACATCCAGCATGAAAAAGGGTTGGCACTATAAAACTTCCTATGATGGATAGATTCGAGAGATGTCACTAATCAATGATCAATGAAATGAGGATTGTTGCAGCAGCGATGATGATGATCAAGTGTTGATGATGATGTTCCAGCATTGAAGATGATCCAACGATGATGACGTTGTCCAAAATTGTGTCCAGGGTGATGATGACTGTGACAAGAGAATAACTTCGAACTTAAGAGGGAGTGTTGATGTAAATGTAACTTCGGAAGATATTCAATTGTATTTTATATTGATATTACTATTGTATTTTATTTGTACCTCTATTGGAGATGTTTTTCCTCCGGTCGAAGATGTTATTATTATGTTTGGTCACGAAAAGTCATTGAGGTAAAACCTCCCTTGTAAGTCGGGGCATTAGATCCCCTAGAATCAGATTTTAAAGGGTTTATTGAGTCTCCCTAGAGAAGTCGGCCAAGTCAGTTTTAGTGAGACCGACCTAGTTAGGTAAAAGGTCAAGTCAAAAGTAAAGTATAAATAGAGAGCCTTGCTCTCTCATTTGGACACACTACTCGCTCACACAAGTTCGCATAGAAAGGGAGAGAAGACAAGTTCGCTGGAGGAGAAAGAGAGAGAGCTACAGAAGATATATTTTGGGTTTTCCATTTTTGCTTGATATTGTATTAGTGACAAATCTATCGTTGAGGAAGTTGCGGGGTTTTCTCCTTTATGGTTTCCCCGAGGAAAACTATTGTGTCTATCATATTTTGTTGTGCTTGTTATTCTTTCAGTTAAAGATCCTAGATAATATTGAATTAAAGTGCAAACATTAACATGTGGCCCTACTGTCTGCTCTGATCTAGATCTCTGAAATACTCTCATTGCCAATGTCTGGATGTAGTACAACCTCTCTAACCACTCTGCCCTGATCTACTCTATCAATGAAGATAGACTACAACCTCTCTGAATGGACTACACCCCCTCAGTATGGGAAATGCGCCCTCTCTGCACTGAAGTCGCCCCTCCTCAGATCTCACTCAAACTTTGATGAGATCTGCTATGATCTTCTCTAATCATTGAAGAAGATCACATCTGGTTCTCTCGGCCCACCTAACCTCGACAAGAACAACTCTCTTGACAAAAATGTCTTCCTCTCCTCAGGAAGTGTGCCCCTCTCCTCTGAAAATTCGCCCAAGCTCAATCTCTTAGCTAACTTTGCACAGATGCTCTCACTACACACTGTAATGGTTGATTTGTGCCTCCGATCAAGTAAGGACAGATCCCTCTCATATCCCCTCACTATCTCTCTCTGCAGATGCACCCCCTCTCCTCAGGAAGTCGCCCTTTCTGCATGCAAAAGTGCGCCCTCACTCTCAATCTCCTCTCTCTGTGAAGAAATTGCTCAGTAACCTTTTCCAGTGACCTCCTGCCTCCTTATAATAAATCACTAATCGATTAGGATTTTTGAAACCCTAAAGTGAATGCATGCAAAAATCCCGCTTTTGCATGATTTTTAATTATTAAATCATGCATGCATGAGGCAAATCACTGTGAAAGGTCTACATGCATCCACTGTCGGATTCATGTTACTTGGTAGTGTAAAATTTAAAGGAATGTGCTAAACCCTCATTCAGACATTTCTTCAAACACTTTGCTAGATAAATGATTTAATGCTACTCTGAGTTATTTAGGATCAGAAATAACTTTAACAAGAAATACTTCAATGAAACAAATACTCAAATACTGTAGACTATGAACACATGAATTTAGGGCCAAGCCCAGGGCAAAACTTCACAAGATGAAAACCCAAAGAGATATCTTTTATTAAACGAGAACAAAGCTAGAATTTCTCACAACTCAGAAATTCTTTCCTTCAGCAAGAAAAATCATAAATGCTAATAAACCAACTTATCTCTGCAAAAATCAAACTGCTATACAGACAGATTGTGGACCGCCTCTAATTGTGTGCCAACAATTTACTATACGGATTGTAAAGTTTTTTTACTGTTGTTCAGTGTACAGACTGCCTCAAAAATTCTGCCAGCAGAAGTGTACGGACAACCTCAGTTTCTGTGCCAGCAGAATGCCTCAAAAATTGTGCCAGCAAAGGAGTACGGACCACCTCGATCTCTATGCCATCAAAAGATGTACAGCCTATACGAACTATTTTCAGAAATGATCTTGGGAATTGTGCCAATGGTTTTCCTTGGGAAATGTGCTCTCATAAATCAGAAATGATATCTCTCCCTCTCACTCTCTTCTCTCTTGATGTCTTCTTCTTCTCTTTCAAAGTGTTTAAACAATCACTTAAACCCCTCCTAAACCCTAACTACCTTAAATAACCCTAACTTCCTTAATGAATGGCTAGGATTAAAAAAATCTAAAGGGTCATAATTAATTGCACATTTAATTCCTTTTTATAATAAATAAATGCACATTTACAGCTAATGCACGTTCATGCAAAGCAGCTGGGGCAATTATTGAGGGAAAGTATGGCCATATTTTTTGGACACCTTGTGTGGTCTATAGTTTAAATCTTGCATTTAAATCCATTGTTACTGAAGTTGAATGGATGAAAAAACTATGTGAAGAAGCAAGAGAGATTTATATTTTTATCACTAACCACCAACATGCACAAGCTATGTACAGGGAATTTGCTCGACTCCAACTTCTTAAGGTTGCAGAAACCATGTTTGCATCGCATTATATAATGATCAGGCATTTAGTAGACATGAGGGACGCTTTGTCCTCTATGGTTGTTAGTCCACGGTCGAAGACATGGAAACAAAGCAACACTAAAAAAGCAATGCGGCTTAGAGGTATGATTCTTGATGAGGCTTGGTGCGTTCAAGCTGAGCTTTTTGTTTCCATAATGGAGCCACTTGTTGATTTGTTGAGACTTTGTGATTCGGATGTGCCTATGTTGGGTGACAACTATGAGGGAACTGACCGTATGTTGGAAAGAATTCAACAACTTCTTCAAGAGAAGGATGCTCTTTTGTGTGGAGCCATAAAGGACATCATCATTAGTAGATGGAATAAATACAATACCAATCTACATGCTTTAGCCTATGCCTTAAATCCAAAGTACTGTGATGAGGCCTACTTGGCCAAATTTGAGGGTAGGAGGAAGGCCACACACAAAGACAATGAGGTGGCCAATGGTTTTACAGTAGCTATTTCAAAGATTTGCTATGATCAGATGGAGCTTGCAGAGCTAGAGAACCGGTTTACTTCATTCATCACAGGGAGTGGTGCATTTGGCAATATAAACGCACTAGCTGATAAAGGAAATATGACACCCCTTGCATGGTGGGGATATTATGGTGCCCAAGCTCCAGAGTTCCATACACTTGCATCTAGAGTTCTTTCACAGGTTTGCAGTTCTTCAGCAGCAGAGAGAAACTCAAGCACTTATGGGTTCATCCATTTGGTCAAGAGAAACAGGCTTCAATCAGCAAAGGCAAAAGATCTTGTGTACATTCACTCAAATCTTCGCCTCATCTCTCGATCGAAGTCAGATTATAGCGAGGGTCCTTGGAAGCTATGGGATGTGAATCTTAAGGATGCAGATTTGGATACCCCTGACTACTTGATGGCCATCCTCTCATTGGCTGATTCTACAGATCCTTTTGTTGTTGGGGATTTAGATGGGGCATCCATGCCTGAGAATGGCTCGACTATGCCAGGTTCTTCTTCTTCTATTGTTGGTGGGCAGAGTGGTAGACGCATGACATCTTCTTCCCCTGCTGCTTCATATCATCAATCCGGGGAATTAGGTGTTGTTCTGTTGGAGGATGTGGAGGAAGATGACTATCTATCAAATTAGTTTATCTCACTTGTGACTTAGTCACTCGTCATTTTCATATTTATAGTTTACAATTTACACTACTTTTTTCTCGTTTCAGACTTGTAGAGCTCTCTAGATAAGCTCATTTTTTGTTATTTTGAAGAACTATAGCATTGACTCATTAGTCGTGACTCTTTGATATTATCATATTTATCATTTACCATTTTGGCATTACAACATTTGACATTATATGTTTATATTAATATAACATTTGTGGCTTGTCATTATCATTATCATGTTTAGACTTTTAGTTTAGGTTATGAACTTATGAATTTGATTTAAAATCTGAAAATTGCATGTATGAATCTATGATGATATTGCTAATGCTTATTAATGTATGAATTTGAATCATGATCATAATGTTACTCTTATTGTATGAAATTCAATTTGATTTCAAATCTGAAAGTTACATGTATCAGTATGATTCTATGAATCTATGATGTTTCTCGTTTCATGCTACGAATACGATCAATTCTAAGTATGATCATGTTACAACTTTGAAAGTTTGAATGTATGATGTGCGTGTTACATGTGACTTTTAAATTTGTGATTTTTTATAAAATTATAGATTTATAAATTTAAGTTTTAAATATATATTATTATTAATTTATTTTATAAATATTATAAAAAATTAGGGTTAAGGTTCTGAATCCCCAATTCCTAATTTTGGACAAGTGTCGAATCCCATATCTGATTCTTCAGCCGAATCTGATCGCACCCACGGCTCGTGTTACCTTGGTCACGCCATTCAAAGCTTGTCGAACCAACTCTCCATCCTCGACCTTCTCCCCCACTGCCCCCGGCTCATCTCTTCCATGTGTAATCCTGGTAAGGTATGTGGCCATACTCTCGTCCTTGACCATCTTTATGCTCTTCAACTTTTCATGAAGTATCATCTTCCTATTCTCCCAGGAGCTTTGGTACAACTTTATCAATGCATCCCACATCTCATACACGTTCTCTTTACTTGTAACATGTGGAATCACGTGATCCTTGATTGCATCAAGAATGATACTCGGGGCCTTGACATTTTTCTTGTCATAGGATGCCTTTGAAACAGCATCTGATGGAACAGTTACATGTTTTGTGGCAGTGCTCTCCACAATATCCCATAAGTCGTTTTCCTTCATAAATAGGACAACTCTGGCCTTCCATGCACTAAAGTTTGAGACCCCATCCAACTAATCCTCAACACATAAGCTACTAGCCATGATCTCTGGGCAATCTGAACTGAATCAAAATCCCAGTGAACAAAAGAAACCCTCTGTCACAGATCTAGCACCTACTCCCCCAGATTTGAAAGATCTATCTCAGATCTCACCTCCAAACTCACAAATCTGATAGATCTGACCTCTACAACCACAGATCTGAACTCCGCTCTTCAAATCCGATAGATCTAGTCTCTATCTCACAGATCCGACATCACAACGTGTTGAGCATGGTTGTCATTGATGACAAGCCATTAATGACAAAGGTTGATGACATGGCAAGCATGACATGGTAGTTTTGGCATTGGAGCCCATTCAAAGTTGGTCTATGCTTTGGAGCACTAGGTGGTCCAAATGACCCATTCTATGGTCATTTGTGACTTGATGAGGTCATGGAACCCTTATATGGTTTGAGTCATGGAGACCACACTAGACCACACTCTTGTTGACGGAGTCCACTTGCACTTGTACTTGGTAAGGAAACCATGAAAAGAAACCAAGAACATGATGATATGGCATGTTTGATGATGTGGATAATCTCTTGAAGATCATTGATGGAACACTTGGTAATGACTTGGCCTTATGACCCATACACATGGGTTGAAGTTTGATTTTTGGCGTTATGACTTAATGTTTTTGTTGGTAATGGAACACATGATGAAGCTCTTGCTATAATGGTATTGATGATGTGGAAAATCTCTTGGAGAAATGCAAGTGAAGGTTGGGGTCATGGAACCCTTGGATATGGGGTCCTTGGTGCCATTGATAAAAGTTCAAGCCCTTGTTATGATGACATGATCATGAAGCTCATGCTTGATGACCCTTGGGAGTTTGGCTTCTATGATGAAGTCCTTGAGTTGATGATGAAGTCTTCGAAGGTTGAAAAGAAAAATCATATGGTAACAAGCACATATTACCCTTACACTGGGGGGTCCTTGATACTCTTGTGCTATGATGGCAGCCCAGTCAAAAGAAGTAAAATATTGACATGGCATGTTGATGGATATTGATGTTGCATGATGATGCCTTTGAAGCCTCTGGTGGAGCCCTTGTAGTATAGTGGAGAAGATGTTTTCTTATGGGGTCATGATGGCAGTCTTCTCTTGGTCATAAGCCCAAGATGCCCATGACTTTAATGGGGTCTTTGTCTTGATGAAGCGTTTGAAGAAACCTTGAAGCTCTTACTCAAATGAAGCATTGCTTAAAGTAACCTTTATCTTGTTCATGATGCATAAGCATGTATGGACGTGGATTAGCAAGTAACTCAAAAGAAATCTCCTTGCAAGTCGGACTGCTAAAGAAACACTTATCAAATTATTTAATAAATAAATGATGGTTGATGGGTTGGCCCAGTAAAACAAGTTTCAAGTTGATCTTTTCAAATTATAAAAGAAAAAATTCAAGACAGGTCAGCCAGCTTTAAATATGTCACCCTCCAACGTGTATATATACTACAAGTTGTTCCACTAAATGGCTAAGTCTGAAAACATTCTCTCTCTCTGAAATTCGGACCTCACTGAGGAAACTTTCAGGTATCTAGTGAAGAAGTAGCAGCTCGCAGGAGGCAGAAGATATATCTGACTTTGGACTGAGGTAATTTCGGTGGTATCAGCTACAGCAGCAAGTGTTTTAAGTATCTTTCTCTGATTTTCAGGTGACCAATTGAAGTCTGAGGAAGCCGCAGTCAAGCTCAATGGTATGACAGTCATCTCTGAATTTCGGTGGTGGAAGTAGCAGCAGTCATCTCTTAATTTCGGTTGTGGAAATAGCTTGACATCATCTCTGAATTTGGGTAGATAAGAGGACAGCCACAGGTCTGATTTTTAGATAGCTAAAATCAGAAGTAAGACAGTTGAACTTGTTATGACCTTGTATACTGTGGCAGCGGAGGTATAGATGATCAAGAAGCCATACATTTGTATGACTGTTCTAGTCTAATTATCACACCATAGTGGCAGCAGAGATTTGCATATGAATGAGCCAGCTTTGAAGACCAGTTAAAGACCTGAGTATACACAGTGTGGTTGAATAGATTTAGGTATGTGCTTGAGGCAGTGATGTGTGATTGAACAAGGAAGGAAGACCTGGTGAAGATCTTGGTGCAGATATTAAAGGTGGACTTATATGTAGCAGATAAGTGTTTTTACAGTCTGCTAGGGCATCCGAAATTTCTGGGTTTGATCTCTGTAAATGCATGAACCATGAAAAGCCAAGAACAATGATAGTGATATGACAGGTTGATCTCAGTGACAAGTGACTTGGCAGATCAAATTGACTTAATAGCTGATTTATTGTGACATCAGGACAACGATGAAATGGGCATGATGTATGTGAAGTAGATGTGTGTGAGCAGACTTATTTGGTTATTTGGCATGAGCTTGAAGTTCTCTGTATTGGCAGAACTGAGCATGAGCAATGAGCAGATTGGAGAACATGTTGATTAAACTGAGCATGTGAATATTGTTGATTAAGTTGAGCCTATGACAATGACATCCAGCTGATTGAGTTGATGACACTGATCTGTATGTAAAGGCAGGATGAGTCTTGCACTAAGTTGCATGAAACGGGGAAATGGGGACGAAACGGGCAAACGAGGAAATGTGACCCCCCCAAATTTTGGAAATGGGGAAACGCGATATATATATATATATATATATGAACAACGACAAAATTATTATAAAACATAAACCATAAATTATTAATTACATTTAGCTGCAAGCAACATTGTTAAGTGATAAATGTTAAATGATACAAACAAAATTTAAATACATGTAACATCACATTTTACTCATGAACCCAAGTCTATATCATTTCATCCATGCAAGTAGTAGTATCTGTTATCACATCCATGTTAGCTGGAGCTACCATGCTGCAGATTGTGTGGTCAGGGACCATACTAAATTTTTTTTTTCCAGATCAGAGATCAGATGGCACTAGAGGGGGCATCTATTGTATTGAGATTGCCCGGAGCAGAGATATCAGAGGAGACACATTGTACTTTGATGGGCCAGAGCTACTACAGAGCAGTGATTACAGGGTCCCCCCTTCCTTGCCTAGCTTTGCATGACCCCATTGAGAGAGTTACTTAGCCATATTGTGATGAGAGCATTACAAAGTACAGTTGGTTTGCCACTTATTGCCCGGATTCAACAGAGATTCAGCTTCAGATTCACCTTCAGCAACAGGTATATGGTATGGCAGGTATAGCATTTTATGGATATTGCTCATGATATTTGCTTTCAGACTTGTTTATTTATGATAGTACATGGACTAGATGTATGATGTCTGATGTGGTGATCTCATGCTTTATTGTGATATTGATGGCCTTTGGTGAGGTCAGACCACCTTTTTCAGTAGACTCCTGTGTATGCACACTGGTTCCTATCCCCATTATTGGTATAGATTTGATCATTCGTCCTTCTAGGAAGCTAACATTGGTTCCACCTGTCACTTCTATCCACCCATCCGACTCATCCATTTTTTGTTCATTCCCGACTTGGACCTTGATATGTGGCCTTGAGGATCCCCTTCCTTATTGACCCCTGAGTATGCCATGACTCCATGTTTATTGTGCCTCGGCACTTTAGTGTGTGAGATGCATTCTCAAACCAAGGATTTACTCATGTCAATTTCCTCTGATGTTGTAATGCAGTATAGGATTGTGTAGACTCACCGAGTGTTACCCATTAGTCATCGAAGCATTCACACTTGCCACCTTTACTTTGCAGTATGAGCGCTATTGTTATATCTTTTGAGATATGTATGAAGTTGGAAGGGCTATGAAATGTAATGAAGCCAAAAAGGCTATCTGAATGTAAATCAAGCCAAAAAGGCTAAGTATGAAAGTGAAATGTAAAGTTTAAGAATGTGTTTCTTAACACACACGGACACAGGCCAGCCATATATATCAGAGCATTGTATTGATTATTTCCTCACCTAGTCCTACGGGGCAAGGAGGTGAGATGGGGTAAGGGTCAGCTATGCGAATTGTCCCCTAGAGTCTCAAGTTACGGTTTGTCGGACACCTAGTCATGGCGGCCCTAGAAAAGATCCTCACGGAATTTGTTGAAGGCACAATGTGAGTTGCAAGGTGTGTGTTACATGATTAGTGGTGGTTTCCCTGCACTATACCCATTTGTCAGGCACCGCCCTTCCCGTGTGTTATCATGGTATGCTTATGTTAGTGGGTCCCGCTTTCCTCGTTTACCCAAAGGGTCACATGGTAATGGTTTTTGTCTTTCCCCTATCTTTTCACCTTGTTTATCCACCTCACCCAAAGTTAGCTAAGTGACCAAATCTAAAAGTGTGCATAGGAGTTTTTGAGTCTTTGTTGGAGGTGGTGGGCCCACCTCACCTAGGGCCTGTTTTTATTGAAATATTATTTATTATGATCACCATGTCGTCATTATATGTTTTTAGTAATGTACTAACATAAATAAGGAAGCCTTGGCATTCCATGTTGCATGCAGGTTTCAGCCATTGCCATTTTGACCAGAGTTGACTTGGTCAAACTAGTTTGACCAAGCCAAAAATGGGTCCCGAAAAACGTTGCAACCAAAACTTCGATTTTGGTTTTTTATCATGTATTGGGGTCCCATATGTGCCTCCAAGTGTCAGATCAAGAAAATGTTGAAGCATCGGTGAGATTTTTAATAAAGGAAAATCAAATTTGGCTAAGTTAACTTTGGAAATGGTAAGTGCAATGGTTGGTAAAGGTAAGGGAGTCCCCTAATATCATTTTGACATAATATGGACACATTTTATCTTGTGTGGGGCCCTCATTTATGCCCAGCTCTACTCATGGGGCGAATTTGCCCATAGTGGGGCGTTTTTCACTATGTAAAAACTCAAATTTGTAAAAATATTGTTTTATGACCTTGGGTATATGGTCTAGGGGGCTAAAACAGCCCAAAGGCACCCCCTAGACACTTATTTGTATGTTGTATGGGCCCCACGAGTGGCCTCTCTTCTCCCTTGCGCACATGAGGGCAATTCACCCCCCCTCATCCACTTCATCTCAGTTATTCGTTTGGCCATGTGGGGATTAAATCCTAGCCCTTCGTTTTGGTGGGAGAAGGGTTTGGATTTGGAGCTATCTCTATAAGAGAATAAGCTCCCTCATTTGTATTCCTCTTGGCATTTTTGTAGACTTGAGACTGAGTTATTGAGAGACATTTCTTCCGAGTTACCTCTAATATGGTGTGGGATGTTTATTGTGTTGATTGTTAACATACTTCTAATGCATTGTTGAGTTATTTTGTGGTGTCTCCATCTTTCCTTGGCCACTTCGAATTGCAGGTGAAATCGACCACTTGAGGAGGACACAGATCTTGAGCCAGCAGCTCCATGCTTGTGTTGTCTCTTCGGGATTTTAACAAGGGAAGTAAATTTACATTTGTTTCTTGCTTTCCTTCATCATTTGTCCTTAATTTGTTGGTTACCTCTTGTTATTTGCCATAGTTACTAAATCATTCTCTCTCTGGCAGGTACTAAGGCGCATTGGGTCAACCGGCTATACCAAAACGCTCAGGGAAACCACACTTCTTCTCAACATTTGGTCTCCAGGGTTTGTCTTCACACAAAACTTCGCCATCTCCATTATTCCAAGTATGCAATTCTCGCTTGTTTCTGGTATTTCATTTTCATTGTGAATACTAAGCTGGAACTAAGTAAAAACAACCTAAAAATTAAAAAATACCAAAATTTCACCGTCAAGCTCAATTGTTATTTCAAACCCGCCTCCAAAATAATTTTAAGAGTCCACTCCCAAATTTTCAAACCTTTCCGACTCCATTTTCCCATACCCATAGGCACTAGTAATTTTCTGATTGTGCCCTCCTTGGGTAGTTTGCTCACTCACGCAACTGGTGTCTTTTCTGTGTTCTGGGTACACTTGATTCTTGTTTTATGGGTTGTATCATCAACTACAATCAAGTTATAGCTAGTTAGAAGCGCTGAGAAATGTTATTTTTTCTCTACCCTAGGCGTGTTCAGTTATATAATTAATCTTTCTCCCTAGGCAGAATTTCATCATCTCACTGCTTCTAGTTTGTTTCAATTCCCTGGTGAGATCTCAGCCACTTAATCATTGTTTCAATCCATTTACTTTGGCATATTTGAGATCTGGTCATATCTTCATTTGCATGCTTATTTTCCTTCATTGTCTAATCTCTGGCTGGGAGTGATCTTGGGGTTTAATTCACACTCATTCCTTGTTTGCATCTATTCATCTTTTGGGTGTTGGGTGTCATTTTTGGTTCTCAACCATCACTGGTTGAGTAGGGTCTCCCCCTTGACTTGGCTACGTGCCTTGTCTAAAGCGAAAAGCACCTCGTCTGGTATGACGACCGTTCTTCGAACGGTGGACTTGATGTTTGCTGGTGTCACATGCCTGGCTGCTTTCCCTCTACCATCCCGGACAGGATATCTCTAGTAGCAGCTAGTGTTTGTGTGATAACATTTTTGGCGCCGTTGCCAGGGAGGTAGAGGCTTACCCGTGGTTTTCGAGTTTGAGTCTTTTTTCCTTTTTCTTTTTCATCATCGCATTCATACTTAAACTCTGTTGGCTGATTTTCATTTACATAATTTATTACAACCATCATCATTTTTGTTTCACTCTCCACTCTACAACGACATCTTACCTTCAGTGAACAAGGTTTCTAGTTCACCTGGCAACTCCACCCCGTGGCTCCACTAGAGGCCGAACCCATCCCTACAACCGCCGAAGCTTAGATCATTTTTACACTTCACATGAGACTTCACTGGGAACTCTTAAATTGATAAATCAGAATGGACCCAAATGTTCTCCTTGGCCTCTCACAAGCCATAAAAGAATTAAATGAACGTGTGAATAGGGCTGAAAGGAGACGAGGAAATAAATGAATGGGATGCACAATCTCAATATGGGGATGAATATGAATATGATTATGGGTATGAGCCTGAATATCAAGATTTTTGCGATACCCGCGATGCTCCTCATCGGTCTAATGGAATCTTTGTCCTATCCACCCCTAATAGATTGGTAAGTCAACCTGAATCTAGATGTCAATCCCAAACAAGGATTTATAGCCAAAACAATCAGTTGAACTATCCTATTAACCAAGCCAAACCGTCCCCGTTTGACTTCTCTGAAATATATGGGGGGCCTCATCCTATGCCAAATCAATATATGAAGGATTTGCCCCTTTTTTATGCAAGTAATGCGATATCAATTGAAAATCATTTGGATTCCCTCTGGTATCATATGGAACGTCGAAGCACAGATGATGAAGATGTTTTCATGTGTGCCCTTGGTGTTTCTCTAGAAGGGGATGCCTGGTTATGGTTTGAGCATTTAGCACCGGGATCCATCATCGGGTATGACATGTTCACAAGGTTGCTAATAGATAAATGGGGTGAGAACATTGATGGTCCTTTAGAATGTCAAACTAGCACTGATTGTGTTATGGATGATAAATATATTGATGATCTACTTTCTCGATTGGATCATTCCTCTCTTGAGATGTTACAAATTATGAGTGTGCCTACAATCCATAGGAATGTTACGGAGTATTTTGAGAATAATGCTTCAAAACCTCGTGTGCCAGTTAAAAGAGACATCAATCGAATCATACGAGATACTTTGTTATCATTGACTGAGGTAGTTGCAGGCCGAATTCTAGATCTGATTCACCTTTCCATTTGTGACTCCAGTAAAGGATCACCAAAAGAGCAACTTCACAATCATCACGTGGTTGACAATTGTCCTGATCGATGTTCAAACAATCGGAATTTTGACTCAGATTTTAATCATCTCTTTGAAGAGGAGGAGAAAGGTGAGGGTAGTCAAATTGCATTTGAGAAACAATCAAGTGACCATCATGTAACTAAAAATCAACTTTGCGAAGATGAATGGGGTGAAAGCATTGATGAATCCATGGAAGAACAACCAAATGAGGATTATGTGGTGGAGGATCAATGTTATGAAGACGATCAGGATAGCAATGATGAAATGACCAGTGATTGTCCTTATCAGTTTGATTTCTCCTCCCCCGAATCAATGGTGAATATGCCTTTGATTCAGCTTATGAATGAGCCTTCAGTCTATAATAATGTAGTTGAGTATTTGAAGAACATATGCAATAAATCTCATGATAAAGTTATGTATGATAGTGAGCAAATCTCAACCCCTCAAGATTTTGACCTTGATATTGACTTAGAAGGGGAACTTACTAAAATCATACGAAACACTTTGTCATCTTTACTCGAAGAAGGCACAAATAAAGAAGGGGATCCCATTGATCATCAGAGACAAAATTCTGTGCTTGAGCTTTCGATCAGTGAATCCACTAGAGGTCCTCTTGAGGGGTAGTTCCATAGTCATTGCTTCGTTGGCGATTATTCAAGTCAATGCTCAAGTGATCCTGACCTTGTTTCATTTTCCAATCATATCTTTGAAGAAGAAAAAGAAAATATTGAAAATAATCAAACTTCTGTTGAGGGTGGATCAAACGATCATCATGTGGTTGAAAGTCAAATGTGTGAAGATGATGGGGGTTTTAAAAATGATTATATCAATATACCTCCCTGTCAAGATGATGATGATCCAATTATGTGCCAACTCGACCTTGAGTGTTCTTTGTTGCAACCTGCAAGATGGAATCAATGTCACAGAGAACCTTCAAAAGGTGTCATGTTTAATGTCAACACAATTCCTTGCTCTCTCCTTGGTCAAAATGAAGTGATTGGAAATATGATCCAAAGTCAGTTTTGTCTTTGGGAGGTTGACGTTGATGATTTCTTTGACAAATGTCCTTTCTCTCATGCGGATTTGGGGATAGCACCTTGGGGAAATGCCGAGTAAGTTTCTATTTTTCATTCCTCCCTCCCATCCCAACTCATGAAGTCAATGCCTCTTTCAAACCTAATTTTGTTGTGCAAATAGTTCGATAAGGAGCCTTTAGAATGACTAGTGGTCGATGGTAACTTCTTACTTCATTTTCCAGTCATCCTGGGTTAATAATATTTTCCAATCTAATAGTCCCAATGGTTGGTTGACTGAGAAGCTCTTCAAAGATCAATTTCACCTTTTTGCAATTGTTAGGCAACAAGTCGGCCTAATTTTGATCTCGCGTTTATTGCACTCTAACTTGTCCCCTTTTGGTTCTCTCATCTATCATGGCATGAACGAAATTGAGTATGTGAGCCATATCGACGAGGGAAACAAAGTTAACCAAGGAAGGTTGAATCTAGCATTGTATCATTATCTTCCATCATTCTTAAAAGTTGATTTTCATTGCATTAATTCTATTGACATTTGGATGGAAGAGACTTGTAGAAATCAGCCTCAACCTTGGCATGGATTTAATTCTAAGCCTATCTTAAATGTGGAACAAGTCAGGATGGCCATGATCCTAGATTTATTAATCTCTAATCTAGTCCTGACTTGTTTTGCTAAAAGACACCAAGGAAGAACTATTGATCTATTGGATGAGTGATTGCATTGGATCTATGATTTTACTTAGTACTGCTATGAACTGGTTAGAGTAGGGTAGGTAAATTGAATAAGCTCTCGTGAGCAGTAGTAAGTTGTCATTTTTGTCTTGCTCCTTTGTCTTTCTTACCTTTGGCCCGCTTTTCTTTGTCTTTTGATTGTTTAGCCTAGCCCTCTTTTCCTTTCCTTTCCACCTTTTTACACCTTATGTGTCATCGTAATAAAACTTCAAATGTTGTAGAGTACATTTCATTTTTGACATTTTGTTTATATTTCTGCTGGATTATATATATATTGCCTGCCCTGACGAGCGGTCTGCAGAGATTGGTATAGTGTCTGCATTTTACAAGAATATGTACACACATATGATGATGATGCAGATGGCATGTACGTGCATGCACTTTGATGATGATGAGAGGGGTGCTACGGACCATAGATTCTGAGGTTCTCAAGCGCTCTTTCCCTTAGAGCACTTGTCCCAGCTGGAGCCAGATGTTATCACATATTAGTTGGAGCTACCATGTTGCAGATTGTGTGGTCAGGGACCATACTAATTTTTTTTTTCCAGATCAGAGATCAGATGGCACTAGAGGGGGCATCTATTGTATTGAGATTGCCCGGAGCAGAGATATCAGAGGGGACACATTGTACTTTGATGGTCCAAAGTTACTACAGAGCAGTGATTACAGGATCCCCCTTCCTTGCCTAGCTTTGCATGACCCCATTGAGAGAGTTACTTAGCCTTATTTTGATAAGAGCATTACAGACTGTAGTTGGTTTGCCACTTATTGCTCGGATTCAGCAGAGACTCAACTTCAGATCCAGCTTCAACAACAGGTATATGGTATGGCAGGTATAGCATTTTATGGATATTGCTCATGATGTTTGCTTTCAGACTTGTTTATTTATGATAGTACATGGACTAGATGTATGTTGTCTGATGTGGTGATCTCATGCTTTATTGTGATGTTGATGGCCTTTGGTGAGGCCAGTCCACCTTTTTCAGTAGACTCCTGTGTATGCACACTGGTTCATGTCCCCATTATTGGTATAGACTTGGTCATTCGTCCTTCTAGGAAGCTAACATTGGTTCCACCTGTCACTTCCTTCCACCCATCCGACTCATCCATTTTTGGTTCTTTACCGACTTGGACCTTGATATGTGACCTTGAGGATCCCATTCCCCATTGACCCCTGAGTATGCCATGACTCCCTGTTTATTGTGCCTTGGCTTTTTAGTGTGCGAGATGCATTCTCAACCCTGGGATTTACTCATGTCGGTTGCCCCTGATGTTGTAATGCAGTATAGGATTGTGTAGACTCACCGGGTGTTCCCCATTAGTCATCGAAGCATTCACACTTGCCACCTTTACTTTGCAGGATGAGCACCATTGTTATATCTTTTGAGATATGTATGAAGTCGGAAGGGCTATGAAATGTACATGAAGCCAAAAAGGCAATCTGAATGTAAATCAAGCCAAAAAGGCTAAGAATGAAAGTGAAATGTAAAGTCCAAGAATGTGTTTCTTAACACACACGGACATAGGCCAGCCATATATATTAGAGCATTGTATTGGTTATTTCCTCACCTAGTCCTGCGGGGCAAGGAGGTGAGATGGAGTAAGGGACAACTATACGAATTGTCCCCTAGAGTCTAAGGTTACGGTTTGCCGGACACCCAGTCATAGTGGCTCTAGAAAAGATCCTCACGGAGTCTATTGAAGGCACAGATGTGAGTTGCAAGGTGTTTGTTAGATGATTAGTGGTGGTTTCTCGTATTTCATTTTCATTATGAATGCTAAACTGGAACTAAGTAAAAACAACCTAAAAATTAAAAAATACCAAAATTTCACCATCAAAACTCAATTTTTATTTCAAACCCGATTCCAAAATAATTTTAAGAGTCCTCTCCCAAATTTTCAAACCTTTCCGACTCCATTTACCCATACCCATAGGCACTAGTAATTTTTTTATTGCGCCCTCCTTGGCCAATTTGCTCACTCACGCAGCTGGGGTCTTTTCTGGGTTCTGGGTACGCTTGATGCTTGTTTTATTTGTTGTATCATCAACTACAATTAAGTTATAGCTTGTTAGAAGTGCTGAGAATTGTTATTTTTTCTCTGCCCTAGGCCTATTCAGTTATATAATTAATCTTTCTCCCTAGGCAGAATTTCATCATCTCACCGCTTCTAGTTTGTTTCAATTCCCTAGTGAATTCCCAACGACTTAATCATTGTTTCAATCCATTTACTTTGGCATATTTGAGATCTGGTCATATCTTCATTTGCACGCTTATTTTCTTTCATTGTCCAATCTCTGGCTAGGAGTGATCTTGGGGTTTAATTCACACTCATTCCTTGTTTGCATCTATTCATCTTTTGGGTCTTGGGTGTCATTTTTGGTTCTCAACCATCACTGGTTGAGCCAAGTCTCCCCCTTGACTTGGCTAGGTGCCTTGTCTAAAGCGACAAGCACCTCATCTGGTGTGACGACCGTTCTTCAAACGGTGGACTTGGTGTTTGCAGGTGTCACCTCCCTGGCTGCTTGCCCTCAACCATCCCGAACAGGATATCTCAAGTAGCAGCTAGTGTTTGTGTGATAACAATATTAAAAAACAACCTTTATAAATGAGGCTATATAATTTATATCCAAAATTAGCCTTTATTTATGAGGCTACAAGTACAATGTATCAAACTGTGAACAATGAGCATACTAACATAGAACAGGAAGCACGCACTTCCTCATCTTCAGTCTTCCTCAAAAATAAAACAGGAAGCACGCTCAACAGCAGAATGTAGAGAGTGGAAGAACTATTTCCAATTCCACCTCTAGGTTCCTCAACTTAGTGCAGCAAGAGAGATGTCCAAGTCAGCAAATTTTGACTCGACATCCCAATCTGCACAAGGGCTATTGTTATATTCTGGGACCTGAGTGTTGAAGTCGCCTGTGTGAGGAGAGAATAAAGTGATGTTCTCTTTATAACTTTCTTCAACCTAATTAGAAGCATCTAGAATTAAATTTATTTTAAAATTTAATGTATTAACCCTTAATAACTGAAATCTATGGGCGGAAAAGGACTTTACGAGCTGGTTTTTAAGTGACGAGCTTTTATTTGGCAAGAAATGCACCGTACAAGAGAGGAATCGTGATGGAAACGTGTTTCTATCCGTACGGACGTGTTTCCCATTTAGGAAACATGTTCCATACAGACGGAAACGAATTTTCATCAACTACCATACAGGTTTCCGAGTTTCAGTGAGTTTTTGAGGGTGAAACAGGTGCTAAACCCAAGTTTCCTGCAACTTAGATCTTGCACCTTGAGGTTTGGATACCTCACATCTTCTTAGTTGGAGCTAAGAAAACTAGGTTGAGCCTTGGGCTAAGAGTTGGTGCTCTTCTTATCAGTTGGTGTTGATTGTAATCGCAAAGATTGGTGTCATCCACTGTAAATCATATCAAAACATAAATAAAGCTCTCATACAATACTTATGTTGTCTTGTGTGATGTATGATGATTTTATGTTGAAATTATGCTTATGATGCATCGTTGATTTAGTTGATGAATGTTGTTGCAAAGATGTTGTACTTAGTAGCTTGATGTGCTCTACTTTATTGATTAGAAGTAAAAAGCGTTTAATTGCTTACACATTGATTCATTCGCCTCTCAGTGTGACCACTGTGTCCAACACAACTGAGTCTCCACACAGATTTGGTATACAGCTCACAGATCTGAGTGTAAAAGCCCCTTATGACCCTTACCAGGACTTTGATACCATGATAGTTTTTCCCAAATGTCACTACTCGATCTAGGAAACTGAGATCTCAATGGTCTTCAGTCTATATAAGCCAAAATGTTAAGATTCAATATGCTAAGATAGAAAATATCAGTATTACATTCCATTTCAAAACAATAGCATATACAGGATCACTGAAAGAACAACAAGCACAACATAAACACAAGAGACAAATTTATCCTGGGAAACCCTCATAGGGTAGAAAACCCAGCAAAGCTTCCTCAATATAGATGACCAGCAAATACAAAGATGTAATCCCCAAACATGAGCTCCTTCTCCTCCATAACAGATCTCTCTCTCCTATGCACCAATCACAAGTGAGTGAATGTGTGTTGAATGACGAACACACGTCCTCTATTTATACACAACTCCGACTTGACTTTTACACGAACTAGATCGACCCCGACTTAACCACTTAACATAATGTTGACTGGGTCGACCCCACTAGAGAAGTCTAATAACCCAAGTTACCACATTCTCCACGGAGGGATAAAACATCTTCGGATATACAATAGGGTCTCCACGGAGGAATGAAACATCTCCGGAATAATAAAGTACAAATATAATATTCTTAGAAGTTACAATATCTCAACACTCCCCCTTAACGAGAAGGATATTATAACAACATTTGCAGGAGCAAGGAGTCATCAACTACATGATACATGATACATCTATAAATCATTGGAAGCTTTCTTCATACATCATCAATAAATCAAACTGTCACTGGAACATCTTCAAGATCTTCAATACTGGAACATCAACATCTTTAGTACTGAGTCTTCATCTTCTGCAGCACTCGAACAACTACAGTAACATCATCATCTGGATCTCTTGATCAACATCATCAACATCAAGATCCTCTCGATCAACAGCATCAACATATGGATCCTCTCGATCAACAGCATCATCATCTCAATCATCTCTATCATCATCATCTGGATTATCTCGATCAACAGTATCATCATCTCGATCATCATCATCTGGCTCATCTCGATCAACAGTATCATCACCTCGATCATCTCGATCAACAGTATCATCATCTCGATCATCTCGATCATCATCATCTAGATCATCTCGATCAACAGTATCATCATAGCAGCATACTCTGCAATGCACATGATCCAATTACGGGATGATCAATCCCTCTCACTTTAAGACACCTCTCATGTCTATGGACGATGCAATCCAGATCTACTTACAGGATGATCAATCTTGATCCTTTTAAGACACCTCTCATGTCTATGGACGATGCAGTCCAAATATACTTACAGGATGATCAATCCTGATCCATTTAAGCCACCTCTCATGTCTATGGACGATGCAGTCTTGACCACAGTGCCAGTCCTTTTTCATACTGGATGTGACCTAGATTAAATTTAGGATTTATAACCAAAGAGCCAATCCTTTTTCATACTGGATGTGACCTAGATTAAATCTAGGATTTATCACCACGGAGCCAATCCTTTTTCATACTGGATGTGACCTAGATCAGATCTAGGATTTATCACGTACATTTTGAACCAACTGTTCAGGGACGATGCAGTCCTATCACGTACATTTTGAACAAACCGTTCAAGGACGATGCAGTCCTATCACGTACATTTTGAACTAACTATTCAGGGACGATGCAGTCCCATCATGTACATTTTGAACTAACTGTTCAGGGACGATGCAGTCCTATCACATCTACCAGGGACCACTTCTCAGAGACAAATGTCTACGGATCAATTCAGGGACCGAAGTTCGGGGATGATACAATCCCTCTCGTCCACTAGGGACCACTTCTCAACCTTATTGTTAATATCATCGACCTCATCGTCAGGACAAGTAACCTCATCATCGGAACAGGTAACCTCATCATCGATACATGTATCCTCATCATCAATACAAGTATCCACATCATCAAGTACAAGTATCCTCATCATCAATACAAGTATCCTCATCATCGACCTTACCGTTGATGCAGGCAATCTCATCATCAACCATATCACTCCCCCTTTCGAGGAGGGTCCTTCTGAACTACACCAAGCTTGTCTTGGAAATACTCAAACTTTACTCAAGATAGAGGTTTGGTGAATACATCAGCAACTTGTTCGTTAGTGCTCACATACTCAAGCTTGATAGCTCATTTCTGCACCATATCCCTATGTGCTTTGACTTATCATGGAACACTGGCTTCTCTGTCATCTTGATACAACTTTGGTTGTCACATAGGATCACAGTCGAATCCATCTCTATGTCAAACAGTCATGATAACAACTTTCGAAGCCATATCACTTCACAACTTAGCCGAGCAAGCAGCTATATATTCCGCTTTGGCTATGCTGGGAGCCACACTAAACTACTTCCTGCTAAACCACAAGATCATGGCAGATCCCAGACAATAACATCCGCCCGATGTGCGCTTCCTTTTCTGATACACTTCCTGCCCAATCAACATCTGTGTAGCCATACAATCTAAAGTCATGATCTCCAAGATAACATCGACCAAAGTCTATCGTACCCTTTAGGTACCTCATCACATGCTTTGCAGCTATCCGGTGAACATGCCTATGTTCCACTAGATATTGACTCAAGGGGTTCACAGCAAAGCATATATCTATCCTTGTATTCGTTAGATACATCAATGACCCAATAATCTGTTTGTATAGAGTCACTAACTCTGATGAGTCATCAGCTAACAGCTTCAAGTTGGAATCCATGGGAGTGGCCATGGCTCTGCATTCCAACATATCAAATCTTTTCAAGATTTCCACAGCATGCTTTCCCTAGTTGAGAAAGATTCATTCTTGCCATACTTCCAGACTTAGGAAGTAATGCATCAATCCAAGATCTTTCATCTCAAATTTTGTAGCTAGCTTCTTCTTGCTTTCCATGATCTGTTTCTCACTCCTTGTCAGAAAGAGATCATCCACATACAGTAATAGTATGACAGGTTCATCATCCATAACCTTAAGGTAAATGTTAGGATCAGCTTTACTTTTGGTAAAGACCAAGCTTGTCAAGAAGCTATCAATTCTCCCTCTGTGACTGAACATCATTCACACTCTGCATTGAGTGATCTTCTACATATCTATCTGTGCCATCTCTCATCAGATGGGTCTACTGATATGAGCCTCAAGATCATTCAAACTCTGTGGTGAGTTCCCTCTTACATACATCTAAGAGAAGAATTTCATCTGTATATAGACACCATCTTCAACCTTGTAGCAAAGGTTGAAATCCGCATCACCCATGGTGATCATTAAGCTCATCAAATGACTATCGATCATGGGTACCCGTACAGAGCTTTCTTCAATTACACCATTAAGAGAATGGTCTTATCTAGCCACTTGGAGCAAACATCTCGTTATGATCCTATTCCTCTTTCTAAGAGAATCTTCTAGCCACGAGCCTTCTATATTACGTTTGATTTGTAAGTCTTCTTGTTGAACATCCATCACTTGTTCGGTGTTCATCATCCTTCATTTGTAGATCATATCGCATGATCTTTCCTACAAATCAAAGTTAATTGCTTGATTAATAATACTTCATAATCATCATATCATGTTGACATGATAACCTATTATGCATACTGATATGATTCTCATAGTCATGCAACTATCTTGACCAATATTTTGGCACAACACTTTTCCATATCCTGTATGCATACAGTGGCTATCTAGATGCCTTCCATCTCTATCAGAACATACTGTCAAGAGCGTGCACAGCTCTCAGCATGTAAGCAAAGAGGTTTCATTCTAGATAAACAACAATGGAATGTTTGTCCAACTTACCCATCATATGCATATTAGTAGTATACTCTTCAATGCTATATGAATGCTTACACTATGCATGATATATTCTAGGAATACAAATATGCATACAGTTATTACAAGCAATATAATTTACGATTTCAGAGATTCAAATAACAACTCAAATACTTATCTTTTATGTTTGTGTGGTTGCCTCCCGCTTGATCTCTATATGTCTTTGAACTTCTATTCATTTTGTACCACTATGCATGCTTAAGTGTGCACTAGTGTCATCCTCATGATCTCATACATAATCATACATTCATTAGTATAATCTCAATACTATCAACATTATGTATGGTCATCGTCATTTCATACATAGGTATACTTACCTAAGATCCTAACACAAGGTAGGATTCTAACTTGATATAGGAAAACATAGCTAGATTATTATACCCAAACAATATCTTCTTTGTTCTTTTCAATGATTTTAGAGACCTTGTGCTAGAACCTGCATATCTCATAAGTTAAGCATAGTAGAATAAAGTCATACATACCTCGTAAGTAGAGATTCTATGTGATCAAAGACTATGGATGAGTCTTTGTCTTCATGTCATCATGGTCACAGAACTCAATTTGTCTTTCTTGGTGTACCTTTTATGTTAGCAAGTAACATCATCCTCATACAACACCACAAGTGCATTAGTACAATCATAAGTGTCATAACCCTAATCAATGAATGTCTTCTATCATTCACATGCATTCATACTTTTACTAAGGTGATCAAACAATCTAAAACTAATAATGATTGTACTAACCTAAATAATATGAAGGCAAACATATTATGAACTTAATCATGAAACCGATTTCAAAACATACCTGTATCTTCTCAAGTCATACCTGTCGAGTAGTCTTCTCTATAAGGGTAAAACACTAACCATCAAACGTAGATCACTTGTAAACATCTTATGTATGTTCATGGTGCTAGGATGATAGAATATAAACGCCATTTAAACCTTCTTCATCGCTGCCCTATGAGTCTCCCAACTTTGCTAGGGTTTCTGCTTACTTGGAAACCCTAATCTTCAATCTCCTTCCTCCCACAACGTTTTGATGGAGGATTAATATCTATGATGAATGGATTCCAAATCCATTATCAAAGCTTCCAATGTTGTATCAGGTGTCTCCAACATTGTATCAGGTCCTTCCAAACCTAAACACTAAAAAACCCTAAGTGAGAGCTTCTTTCTCCTCTTCTTAGATTTTCTTCATTGATCCAATTCAGATGTGTTGTAATGTTTCTGGTGTATCTCTGCAATTTCGGATCTACAGGGTCTGAAACTTCGGCCTGTGGTAGCCTGACCTGTCATATTTCCAACCCCACAAGTCTGAGCTTTAATGGATTCTCTGAGAGAGAGTTATGCCAAGTGTCGCAACATGACCTGTTTATGGGATGAAACAGCATAGCAAACTTGTACGGAGTGCCATGTGTCACTGTTTCAACTTCGGCCTCTGAAAAGCGGACCTATGAAACTACAGTCCATGCCCTACATGTCACTTTTTGCGAAATTTCATTTGGAGCTTCCTAGCCCGAGATATCACCTTTTAACCTAGGTCACTTGTTTAGGACTGCATTCTGGAAGAGGCAGAAACCCTAACTTGTACTGATCATATCTCACAAAGTACAACGAATTTGAGGTTGTCCTTCGGACACAAGGTACAGGGGGATGTTATCTACGACCTATAGAAGTTTCAAATCCTGAACCTTCGCCAAAATGGATTTATAGTGAAAGTACCACGATGACTGATTTTTGCTATATAAAACCCTAACTTTCAAATTGTCACAAGTGAGACAAGTGTCGTAAGTGCCATACATTGCCTTCCTTCAGGCTAGCTCTGATACCATGTTAAGATTCAATATGCTAAGATAGAAAATATCAGTATTACATTCCATTTCACAACAATAGCATATACAGGATCACTAAAAGAACAACAATCACAACATAAACACAAGAGACACAGATTTATCCTGGGAAACCCTCATGGGGCAGAAAACCCAGCAAAGCTTCCTCAATATAGATGAACAGCAAATACAAAGATGTAATCCCCAAACATGCGCTCCATCTCCTCCATAGCAGATCTCTCTCTCCCCTATGTGCCAATCACAAGTGAGTGAATGTGTGTTAAATGAGGAACACACCTCCTCTATTTATACACAACTCTGACTTGACTTTTACACTAACTAGGTTGGCCCCAACTTAACCACTTAACATAATGTTGACTGGACCGACCCCACAAGGGTGGTCTAATAACCCTTTAACCCACGTGACTCATACAAGGCCGACCCCACTAGGGAAGTCTAATAACCCAAGTTACCACATTCTCCACGGAGGGATAAAACATCTCCGGATATACAATAGGGTCTCCACGGAGGAATGAAACATCTCCGAAATAATAAAGTACAAATATAATATTCTTAGAAGTTACAATATATCAACACAAAATAACCCAACTTCTCTATGCCTGAGAAGATCACAGATAAAAAATAAACTTATAACAGAAAGCACTATAGATCTCCTACCAACTTTGACAAAAATGGCACACACAAGCGAATCACGGTTTTACCCTGGAAACCTCAATGGGGAAAACCAGTTTCTATAGGGATTTCTTTTTTCTCAATCCCACAACGTATAATGGAGAGAAAATAATTACACATAGGTGTTCAGAAGATACAACAGAACCTTACAGATGAAAACCCTAGATTTGCATGCAGTAGCCACTGCTGCTCTTTAAGAAATGTGCCCCTGTTGTCTGCTCTGATATGGATCTATGAAATACTGTCACTGCCAATCTCTGGATGTAGTACAACCTCTCTAACCACTGCCTTGATCTACACTATCAATGAAGAAAGACTACAACCTCTCTAAATGGATTGCTCCCCCTCTGCACTAAAGTCGCCCCTCCTCAAATCTCACTCAAACTCTGATGAGATCTGCTCTGATCTTCTCTAATCACTGAAGAAGATCAATCTTGCTTCTCTTGGTCCACCTAGCCTCAAGAAGAACAACTCTCCTTACAAAAACGTCTTCCTCTCCTCAGGAAGTGTGTCCCTCTCCTCTGGAAAGTCGCCCAAGCTCACTCTCTGAGCTAACTCTACACAGATTCTCTCACTACACACTGTAATGGTTGATCTTTGCCTCCGATCAAGTAAGGACAGATCCCTCTCAAATCCCCTCACTATCTCTCTCTGCAGATGCACCCCCTCTCCTCAGGAAGTCGCCCTCTCTGCATGCACAAGTGCTCCCTCACTCTCAATCTCTTCTCTCTCTAAAGAAACTGATGAGTAACCTTTTTCTGGTGACCTCCTGCCTCTTTATAATAACTCACTAATCGATTAGGGTTTTGAAACCCCAAAGTGAGTGCATACAAAAATCATGCTTTTTAATTAAAAAATCCTGCATGCAAAATGTTGCATGCATGGGGCAAATCACTCTGAAAGGTCTGCATGCATCCACCGCTGGATTCATGCCACTTGGTGTTACACCTAATATCTTACCACCATCAGATTCAGTGTATAGACCCCTAAAGTTCCATTGGTTAAATCATTTACCTGGAAGGGACATCATTGTGCTTATGCTAGGTTTTGAGAGGTCGTCGCAGGCTGCACTCATGCAACCTGCGACGTCGCACCTTGCTCCACTACAGGGTGTGACGAAGTCAGTTAATGGACAAAAATAGGCCTTTCGAGCTCATTCTCGAAGCCTGCTGACTTGTACCCTTATCCCTGACCTCTTGGGGGAGTTGGCACTCGGTTCCTAACCTCATGGAAGGATCCCCCATCTCTCTCCTACCATATCTCAACCTACCCTATCCACATCCTATCCACTTAACCCTATATAAGGGAGGCTCTACCCCTCTCGAAATGGGGTAGTCTATGGTACTCTTATGCTGGTGAAATTAGGCTTAGTAGAATTAGCACTCTAGCTTGGGAGACATCCACTTCTCTCTAGGAGCTTTGGCATGGCTTGTCGGAAGGAGCTTGCAACGTTAAGGAAATGGTTGTGATCCCCTTTTCTATTGTACTCTCCACTTTTCAATACAGTTAATACAATTGCTTTCCATAAATGTTGTCGCATTGATGATGTTTAGAGTTTTCCTCCTTAACTGTTAACTTAGATCTATCATATGAAATGTATGCTTTCACTATTCTTGGTCTGTTATATGTTCAACAGGGTATAGCCGTTTAAGATCTGGCAGCGCTGGAGCATTGGATCAACGAAGGAGAAAGGGATCTGCAAATCCAAGGTAAACGATCTATCCTTCCATTTGCACTTCTATTTGATCTAGGAAAGTATTTTGTGTTATGTCCTATTTGTTTTAGACTTACGTTAAGCTAGGGAGATCAGGCCTTGAGTCCGCTCTCGGTAGATTGTCCGTCAAACAAATCTGGCGACCATACTGGGGAGAACATTACTTTATAGTTGTCAATTTGAATGTCTTTTTTCAGTTGATTTCTTGCCAAGCCATACTATTTTGTCATTTCCTTCTTGAAGTGGATTTCACCATCAGATCTTCACTTTGAAGAGTCTGGTTAGCTTCCTTTGAGTTTGCACATCTCATTTGCAGACCTGTTTATTGCTCATTATATGGAGAATTTGTTCATTTTTGAACTCAGATCCCGCCTGCCGCACCTAGTCAATGTACCCAGAGCGACATTGTGTGTTTTTTGATCTCTGTTCTTTGCTTGTTAGTCTGTCATCGCAACCCTTCCATTGGTATACTGCGACGCCGTCGCACTCCCCGCATTGGTGATCTGCGACGTCACATTGTGTATAAGCACAGAGTGCGCCAATCTGCCATTTTTGCCATGCAGGCATGCCCTCTCCAGTTCTGTTGTGAGTTTGGTTTGTGTGCAGACTCCCTCTGTACTGTATGATCCAGTCAGAGATCCTTTTTGCTTTGTGTGATTGAGTTGTTTAGTTTTTGTTTGGAGTTGTTTTGGGTTAAATCTTGGACGAGTCTGAGACTTGGTAGTGGCGGATACTCTTGTCTCCCCCACCTACATCCACTCACCCTTGCATTCCCTCCTCTCCTTTCCAGATCTGACCATTCTGTTGGATCAGTTTCCAGACCTCACTTGCATTCATTCTGTGAGTTTTGCTTGCTTCTAGTCTTGCTTGTTGCTAATTGATTTTGAGTGTTTGTATGTATTTTTAGTCCATTGTGTGCTCATCTCTTCTTGAGATTTTCTGAGTTATCAGAGTACTGCGAGTCATCTTTTCAGTTCAAGCATTCATGTTTAAAAGCACAGTTGTTATCAAATTGTCATTTTGATGCACTCATTGAAAGATCAAAAGTACTTTATTTCCGTTATTTTTCAAGATCATTTGAAGAATTGCATAAGCATTGGAATATCTAATTCATAGATCTTTTGGAGAAGTTGAAAGAAAGTTGCATTATTTGCATTTTTCATGAGTTGCTCATCTTCTTGGAAAATTCGAATATAAATCAAGTTTTGCAAAAGTAATTCCATGCTTTGGAAATTACATTGTATCTTTTGGCTTTTGTGCTTTTAGGCTATCATAGTGAAAGTGAAAAGTTTGCATGCCTTACTTAGAAATTCTCTCTTTTCATTACTTAACACCATTTTTGTTTTGAAAAGACAAAAGAAAAAAAAAAAACATGCTTTGATTTGGCTTAGTAGAGTTGTGAAAATTTTTGCGTTTCGTTGAAAAGGAAAAAGAATACTTCATAGTCATTTTTTGGTAGATTTGGGATTGTCTTGCATTGCATTGCTTTGGTTACTATGCATGTACCGTCCAGGTAATCGGATATGCAGGCAAGGGTACAATCCCAATCCTCCTTGTCGCGTCATATTGTTGGACCCTGCGGTATATCGCGAGTTGCGAAGCCTTGACAATCCTGCGAGGTTCCAGACCATTGAATCCACTCTTACAACATAAGTTTGCTTGTGGCCTTAGTTTGTGTAGGGTTTTGTCTGATCTGCTTTTCTTTTAGTTTGCCCTTAGGAGAAATGTTTCAATCACTCTGGTTGAGTTTCCTTGGAGAAGGTCTCGCAGGATTCAGAATTTGCCACCCGAATATCCCCTTAATCAGGAGGTAATTTTGAGGGTAAGAATGGATCCACATGCCAAGGTCGGGTCACATGAAGTGGAAAACCCCACTTTGAATATTGGAGGACATTTGTTTCCACATACTCCTCTAGATTCACCTGCCTCTCATCCCCCACAGCGTGAAGAAGCACAAATCCCCACCTCACAAGACTCACCTCCCGTTGCACCGGGAGAGCCTGGGTCGGTGGAATGGATAAACCAACCCTAGGATGACCCTACAGCTACTACTAGTCCATCAGCAGCTTATTGGACATCTTCTACCGATCACTCAGTGGCCTATTTCGCCATTGCCTCCCCACCCAGTTGGGCTAGCCCTGACGACCGCTTAGCACCGTACCGTCAACAATTGGCTCGTTTACGTGCTATGGGTGAGGAGTTTTGAAATCGGAACTTTCAAATAAGATTCGACGATAGACCAATCCCAGGTCGCTCTTTTCTTTCGAATCACCGGAATCATCCACACAACACGTGACCACTACTAAAACTGGTCAACCATCCATTCCTGCACATACATTTCCTAGACAGGAGACCAGTTCAGTACCCCACATAACCCAACCTGTTGAAGGACAACAGTCCAACACACCCGTGACTACCACAGTTACGTCACTTGTTCCTCCCCCACCCCAAACTTTACGGGGAGGAAACTCTTTACCCCCTACCTTATTTACGGGTAGTGGTAACCGTGCAGTGAATAATCAACAACCAGTGTTGGGTCAACCTTTACCTAGGGGTCAGCAAGTTGTTGTTGGGGGGCAACCCCCGTCTCTTAACCATAATCCTGCAACAGGGGTTCCCATCGGGCCTTCCGTTGGAAATTCCTTACCTCCTTGACCTTCCACTTCGGGACTATCCCATGTTGGGGGACCGTCCAACGTAATTCAACCTCCATCGCGTCAAGCGTATCCAGGTCATCTTAACCCTGTGCCGGGTCAACTTAATCCCGTAAACACACTCTACGGGGTACCTTACCCCGCTAATCCTTACACTCTATGGGGCCAGCAAAATGTTTTACAACATGGACCCCCACTTACAGTCCCACAAATCCCTCCACCCCCGTTTGGTCCACCCCCACCTCCCATTAAAAGCGGCGGGCGCCCACATAACCCTGGAGAAGGCGGAACTCTACCTTCTGGCGGAGGACCGCCCCACTTCGGTCATCATGGCCCACCACCCCCTGGCGACGGTGGTGGAGGACCACCCCCCCCCTCCCGGCGGAGGTGGGGGAGTACCATCTCATCCCGATGGTGGTGGAGCAGCACCACCCCCTCCTGATGGTGGTGGTGGAGAACCTTCTAATCCTGGTGGTGGTGGTGGTGGACTCCCACCCTACTATGGTGGAAGTGGCGAAGGAGGCTTTTACCCTTCCGACGGCAGCGGTGGAGGCCCGTCCTATTCCGGTGGTGGTAGCGGACCACCACCTCCTCCCGGCGGAGGCGGTGGCGACCCATCCTATCCTGGAGGTGGTGGCGGACCCCCACCATTTGGAGGCGGCCCACCCCCTCCCAGTGGCGGAGGCAGCTCCCACCTTATGGTAACGGGCCACCTTATTATGGTTATGGACCTCCTTACTATGGCGACGTACCTACATTTGGTCCAGGCGGCAGTACCCCTATGGTCAATCGATACAAGGTCTTACAGGTCCTTACACGCCTTATCCGTACTATCAGTACTCGCAGCCTAATCCGCAACTGCTCTTTTTGGCTACTTTGGATCTACCTGACCTGTCTCGTTTAACTAATGACCCCATTTACCACGGAACTAATTGGCCACCCATTCCGGTGAAACTTCCGTCAGATATCCCAAATTTTGATGGTAAGTCGGGTGAGGATCCTAAAAACCATGTGATGACATACCACTTATAGTGTTCATCCAACTCCCTGATGGACGACTCGACCAGTCTTCAGTTATTCCAATGGACTCTCACTGGTTCGGCTGCCAAGTGGTACATTGAACTACCACCCCATTCTTTTTCTGATTTTGGTTCTCTTGCTATGAACTTCTTGACTCATTTCTAGCTGCCTATACGATATGAAACTGGTACAGAGCTTTAAACCTCGCTCCATCAAAATACCGCTACTCATATATCAGATCATATACATGAGTGGCGGAGGAGACGACGTCTCATTAAGGCTCCTATTCCAGATCAGCTCCTAGCAGACCGGTTCACGAAGTTTCTCATCCCGACCATAGCACGAGATGTTTCTATGGGAGGTGTTGTCACTGAAGAACAAGCCATCGCACGTGCCCACTTTCTAGACTTAGTCTATGCTTAGTCTGGCACATTGTTTGATATCCTTCCTGATGCACCCCGCAACACTTACGACCCCGCGAAACCACCCAAGGGATCCCAAACTGATGGAATCATTGGATCCCTTACCACCCAGCCTTCTTCTCAAACTGTTGGTTCGTCGAACCCCTCGGGTTGTTCCCCATCACCAACTCAGGCTGGTCACGGCACCGCCAAATCATCCACTCCCGCTGTCACCGAAGAAGTGAATTTTGTTTCATCAGTTTCACCTCAAAAGTCTGGTGGTAAGAAGCAAAACAAGGGGAAACCTAAGTAATCTTCCACCCAACAGGAACAAAAGAGCACCCCTGATGATACCAAACAGAGAAGGAAGTTGAAGTATCATTTCCTACTGTGTGGTGATGATCACTTTTCTAAAGAGTGCCCCCATAGAGACAAAGTTCAAAAGTTTCTTAAGGGTAAACCCACACCCGCAGTTCTCAACGATCCCTTCCCTGCTCAAAATCAGTAGTCTATCGCTCACACTTCTTCTTCCCAAGGAGAAGCATCCACCACCGCACATGTTCTCATGGTGCGTAACGAGACCATCAACTTGAACACCCGTTCTCGTTCGTATGACTCTGTACCAGCTAAGGAACCTGTTGGAAGTAATACTGAAAAAGCTTCCACTTCGATGCCCGATGTTACCATACCAGTTGCGCCTCTCACCCTAGAGAATCCCTCTCTCGAGTCATTGTTGCATCCACCCAAGAGCATGATTAGAAAATCGGTTTTCAATCCTAATGCTCGAGCTACTCAAAACTACAACATTGTAGAGGACCTAGCACAAGCTCCTTGTGCTACGTCGACGCTCGAGGTCTTGCAAAACTGTCCAAATCAGCGCAAGACTCTCCTCGCTGCCATCGGTGCAGTTGACCCGGATTCATCGACCACCATTATGTTCTGGTTGGAGTATTTCAAACCGAGGCTCTCCCACCAATTAGCATTTCAAGTTACTACAAACATTGCTGGGAAGATAATCCATCGTACCATTTTGGACGAAGGAGCCTCTACGTTAGTCATGTCGATCGCATGCTAGAGATCCATTGGTTCTCCTGAGTTGAATCGTTCTCCTACCACTTTGAGAGCCTTCGACGGACATGGCTTTAAACCTCATGGGCAGTTACAAGCTTTACCAGTTGAGCTAGGGGGCAAGACCACAACCATTAACGTGGAGGTAGTCGCTGCCCCGTTGGATTATAATATTTTGCTTGGTCGCAATTGGTTTTACGCCATGACTGTGGTCGCATCATCTGTCTTCTGCATAGTACAATGCCCCCATCACGGTCGAATTGTCACAGTCGACCAACTGGATTTCTGCACACCTGACACCACTTCTCACTCAGGCGATAACGTTCCTTCAATTGGATAATCTTCGCAGAAGTATGAGAGTGTGGGGGTTGGCCTCCTTAAGGATTCATCCCTTATGGGCGTCTTTCCTACTTTGGATCCCTCACACCTGACACCACTTCTCACTCAGGCGATAACGTTCCTTCAATTGGACAATCTTCGCAGCAGTATGAGAGTGTGGGGGTTGGCCTCCTTAAGGATTCATCCCTTATGGGCGTCTTTCCTACTTTGGATCCCCCAAACCATGTTGCTACGGTGAACATGATCTCCTCGCAGATTTCATCTATCCCCAACTCCACTGATTCATGGCTTGTACCTGATGAAGCCACCACAAACCTGATTAGAGATACTATGCCTCTATCACCCGCTGAAATCATGTATGAGGCTATCCAGTCAGCACGGGCATCATCCGATCCTCTGCTACGGACTTTTCATTCTGACGAGTCCATTATGGAAATCATGAGTGCAGATGATCCGCCGTGGGAAGACCTCCACCATCGTTCGTCTTTCCTTCCCTTGTTGGACACTGTGGAGAACAGCATTCACACCATCTTTACACTGAATGTCTACTCTGGCTCTCAATCTTTGATACACGTGTGTCAAACAAACTCTGATGGCAAGTTTGCCAACATCGAGCCCACCAATTTAATAGACATTTCGGTTACTCCTGGTGTAGTGGAACACATTCATTTAGGCCAGAAGTGTTCCCCTAAAGAAGTCATCGCCGCCACGGCCTTATTCAAGCGATTTCAAGACGTTTCGCTTGGACCTACGAGGAGATGCCTGGGATAGACCCCTCCATTGTTTTACATGAGATTAAAACCTATCCCAACGTCAAACCTCTTTGCCAGAAGCTCCGACTGGTACACCCTCGGAAGACTGCGGCAATCAAGGCAGAGATTGAGAAACTCTTGAACGCCGGCTTCATTTACCCTGTCCCATTGACAAAGTGGGTCTCAAACGTCGTCCCTATTAATAAAAAACAGGGTACCATCCGCGTCTATGTCGATTATCGAGATCTCAACAAAGCTTGTCCCAAGGACAACTACCCGACTCCCTTTATCGACCAGATTATCGACAATTGTGCTGGAAGTGTCATTTTTTCATTCATTGATGGCTTTTCCGACTACAACCAAATTGAGATCCACCCCGCTGACCAGCACAAGACTGCATTCATCTGCCCTTGGGGAACGTTTGCATATCGTAAACTTCTGTTTGGTCTTAAAAATGTTGGTGCCACATTCCAACGGGCCATGTCGTATGCCTTCCATGATGTCAAGGACTTCGTGGAACCTTATTTGGATGACCTCCCTGGAACCTTATTTGGATGACCTCCCTGCCCACTCAAAGCAGCGTGAGTTCCACTTAGATCATCTGACGACCGTTTTCCTCAGATGCAAGCAGTACAATATCCATCTGAATCCTCACAAGAGTATTTTTTGTGTCGAGTCTGGACGCCTGTTAGGGTTCATCGTCTCAAAAGACAAGATCTGCATTGATCTCTCAAAGGTGGAAGCTATCGTCGCTCTTCCACCTCTGACCAACATTACGGAACTTCAGAGTCTGCAAGGACGTGCGACTTATTTAAGGTGTTTTGTTTGTAATTTCGCACAAAAGACGCAGGGTTATATGAGATTGATGAAAAAAGACGTCCTGTTCATTTGGGATGATCAAGCTCAACAATCTTTCGAAAGTTTGAAACATGCCATCACGCATGCCACTGTGATCCAACCGTCGAATTACTATTGAGATTACATTTTATATCTCGCAGTTTCCGACACCACTATCCCCATGGTTTTGGTACAGGAAGACCAGAATGCCCAAGAACATGTGATATACTATGCCAGCAAAGGTCTCATTGACACTGAAACTCGCTACTCACAGGTTGAGAAGCTCGCTCTCGCGGCAGTCGTTGCCATGCAGAAGTTTCGCCATTACATTTTGCTCCGTACCACCACTATCATCGTTGATTTGAACCCCATGTACCACGTTCTGACTCGTCAGGTGCTTGGGGGCAAGTATTCACACTGGATCGTGATACTACAAGAATTCGATCTTCTTTTCGAAAAAGCCAAGTCGAAAAAGTCTTTGGTGTTCGCTGAGTTCATCTGCTACCTCCCCCGTACTGATACCAAATCTGAGCCCAATGACTCGTTTCCAGATGAGTCATTGTTTCTTATCAGTACGTCTGATCCATGGTATGGAGATATCGCATTATATCTTCAAACCCAATGCTTCAACCCTAAATTGTCTCGCGACGATCGTCGTCGAATACGCCACCATGCAAAGTATTATTTGTTTATCAGTGATACTTTGTACTGTCGTGGTATCGACTCTATCCTTCAACGTTGTCTGACTCATGATGAGGCTGAAAGCGCTCTGAATGACTGTCACACTGGGGCATGTGGCGATCACCTCTTTGGGATGGCTACAACCTAGAAGATTTTGCACGCAGGATATTATTGGCCATCAATCTTCAAAGATTGCATCGAGGCTGTAAAAAAATGTCCTCCATGTCAACATTTTCATACCAAAAAGCGCACCCATCCCGCTCCATTACACCCAGTTATTGTCGTTGGCCCCTTCGCTAAGTGGGGCATTGATTTCATGCATTGTAAGCCTACCTCGGCTGGGGGGCATAGTTACGTCATTGTAGCTGTGGACTACTTCACAAAGTGGGTTGAGGCAATGCCTACATGCATGAACGACGGCAAGTCCACCGCACTCTTCATGTTTAATCATGTAATAGCGCGGTATGGAGTCCCTCAAGCGATAGTTACTGACCATGGTTCACACTTTATGAACCACATGGTTGACGAGTTGAGGGACAGATTGGGTTTTCGCCATGAAAACTCAACACCATACTACCCTCAGTCGAATGGATAGGTCGAGGCCATCAACAAGGTCTTGAAAACTATGGTCCAACGGAAGGTGGGTACGCACAAGGCCAATCGGCATAATATGCTCTTCTCCGCACTTTGGGTGTATAGAACCTCCGTTAAAACCACCACCGGATTTACTCCTTTCCAACTAGTGTATGGATTGGAGTCGGTCCTTGCCATTGAGTGCGAGATTCCGTCTCTCATGCTCGCCATCGAACTTCTCCCAAACACTACTGCCGAGGAAGAACGCTTCCTCTACCTAGCTAAGCTCGACGAGACTCGCCGAGATGTCGCTCTTGCCAACATGGCTCATAAGAAACGCATCAAAGCGCAGTATGACAAGTCGGTAGAACCTCGCACCTACAGCGAGGGAGATTTGGTCCTCACATATGACCAAAAGCATGATAAGCCGAGGGCGGGAAAGTTTGAGTCCATGTGGCATGGACCTTACATAATGAAACGCGTCTTAGAGAAGGGAGCTTATGAGCTTGAAGACTATGACGAGATATCTTTGGGTGAACCCCACAATGGGCTTGACCTAAAGAGGTACTATGCTTGAGTCTTTCATGCATGAGTACTTTTGTATATACTATACATGGCGTGCGTGTGTTTTTTCAGTGTGGTGTGACGCTTTGATTTTTTGTGTGTTTAGGTTTTGTTTTGTTTCTTATACCATGTTCTGTCTGCGTGTGCAAATGGCAACGTGTTCTGGATTCGCGGACGGCGCCAGTCAGCATACCCGTAACCTTGCTTCGGCAACCTAGGTACTCTATTCACCTACCGACGAGCTCATCAACTCAGGGGGAATGTGTCTAGGTTTCACAACCAACAATGCTGCAGAATATCAAGTAGTCATTGGAACCCTAACTGATGCAATTTCTTTGGGTATGGACCACGTTGTTATCCACCTGGATTCTCAACTAGTGGTCTCTCATCTTAACCGAGTCTACGTCATCCGCGATCCTACCTTACTCCGTCTCTATCGACGAGTTCGTCTTCTGGAAAGGACCTTCGAGTCCATTCAGTACCTGCACATTCCACGAGACATTAACACAGTTTTCGACTCTATGGTCAACTTCATCTTAGATTGGTACATTGCACACACATAAGCATAGTTATGAATTGTTAAAAGTAGACATAACATGTAAATACCTCATTTTATATATCAGCAAACACATAACAAGACCACACCATTCATTCATTTTGAAACACATTATGTATAAATCGTCGGAATGTTTGTATATATATATATCTCAAAAAGTAGTGCTTGTACAAAAATCTAAAGCACGATGGCTTTCAGTGAGTCTCTACAAAATCTGAAGCCTCGTAGCTTTTAGTAGTAACAAATATGAGGCCTCTAAGCTCTCAGTACATACACAGTAACAACGTAAGGCCTAGCGCCTGCCCGTACAACCTTAGGTGGTCTAACAGCTCTAGCCTACCGAGTGTGGAAACAGTCAACTGCTCTCGCAACCCTGCGAAGCAGCGCGTTGAAGCGCGCAGACACTCCAACCGTGTATACCTACATGGGTCGCGGCACCTCATCTACCGTCGGCTCGGGAACATCTAATGTCAACCCACTCAGGTTGGCATAGACTCCATCCATCTCTACAATCGCAGTATGCACTACAGGTCCCACGACTGCTCCCTCTCCTCTCTCTCTCCTAGTAGGAAGAGAGACTCCCACCGGTCGCACACGTCCCACGTCTGCACACACATGTTGTTTACTTGTCAGCGCTACATCAAAAAAAATCATAAATGCACAAAACTTAAAAAGTACAAAGGTTATTTGTTCTTACCAAGGTCTCCCCATGCTGCTCCTTCTGGTAGTGGCAAGTCCGGATCATCTCTAAAGTCCGTACCACTGTATGCAAAGTCCTCCACCATCAGTAACTGACCCTCCAGCCAAGTGAAAAACTTGGTGCCATATGAGAGGATGGGACCCACACCATGACGGGACTTCACCGCCGCCCATCTGGCCATGTGTGGATCCCTAGGATCCCTGACATCCAGTAGTACCTGAGGAC
Organism: Larix kaempferi; assembly: GCA_027924585.1. Classification (NCBI taxonomy): domain Eukaryota; kingdom Viridiplantae; phylum Streptophyta; class Pinopsida; order Pinales; family Pinaceae; genus Larix; species Larix kaempferi. Next base: position 8,855,453 of record BSBM01000380.1, on the reverse strand, counting down.
GCAAGAGGGGAACCCGTTCCAGTAAGAAGGAGATTACTATCGAACCATAGCCGAACTGTTTGAGCTCTCCCTGCCGACAATTAGTCAGCTGAGCTCGCATGTTTGCGAGGAGTCCCTTGCACCAGTTAAAGATCTTCGGAGACATACAGTCCTCCGCGTATATCATCTATAATCTGGTGGCTAAGTGAGGAGCTTGGCTCCCAGCCATCCTCGTAATGGTGAAGAGTATGGCGCGCAATAGACGTTTCCGCACGTTTTTTATGGGAATCTTCCCACTATAAGCAACACTGTAGGGAGTACAATGTTGCAGGATCATGTCATCCACAGTTCGATCACTCCCATGCGATCCACTCAGAAGCACATTGTCCCCTCTTCGGGACAATCCAATCAAGAAATAGATGTCCTCGACATCTATGGTAAGCACGTGCTCACCAATCACGAAGTATTGCTAGGCCGCATCCCAGCGTCGAAGCATATGGGTCAGTAGTGGGATTTGGGACCTCATCCCCTGAATCTCGAAGAACTTGAGGAGCCCACAATTCCTCAATGCTTCCACACATCGTGGATCATTTGCAGCTTGTTCATCATCAAACTCATGCTCCCGTTCACGCCACTTCAAAACCATTTTGGATGCTTGGAACCTGCCAAAAGGAGAGTTTTAACATTGTTAGAACTTGCTTCAACCACCAAAAGTTCATTTTTTGAGCTTGGCTTGAGTTTGGGGATGGACATTTCCGTCGTCGCACCCCGTTTTTGCAAACAGTGCGACGTCGTCGCAGTCCAGTTATGCGACCCTTGCGATGACTCTGTCTCATCGCTGTTCCTGAAAGGGCAACCTGCGACGAGCCGAGGGCGCAACGGCCCTTCCCAAACCAAGCCAAAAACCCAAAAACTTAACGAAATTCAAAAATGTAAACCACTACAATTGTGCTGGATGAAGTTTAGGGTTACCTGCTCCGAACGGCGGGTGAAATGGTTGCTCGTAGCTCCCGGAATCGACAAGTGAAGTTTTGGCTCCAAACGACACTACTCCCAAAATTGGCAAATAGAACAATGGTGACTATATTTGGTTTTTATTTCTATTTATAAACAAAATGGAATATTCATTTTTCAAATATTTGATGCCTTTATACCGTTTGCTACAGTTTGAATTAATTTTATCATATTTGAACGTTCGGGTGACTATTTGACCTAGTTTCCGAGTGTGCAGGAGTTGTTAAGTGTCTTTTTATGCCATTTTCGCATTGGAACGATCATCTCAGATATGAACCCCCCTGGTAAATTTTTGTCATTTATCTTTTCATTCATTAGACTGTAGTTATTTAATGATTATGAGCTTACTCTTTGTTCTTTCTCATGCTCTTAAAACTATGAGAATACGTTACCGAGTTACGATTTATCACTTTTCCAGGCTCGTTAAAATCCTACAGAAAAGGAACCCCCCCGGAGTCTATCTTTAAGCTCTTTTCAGGCTCTCAAAATACGAAAAGATTGCCAAGCGAACTTGTTGCGTTCACGCTTCTAAAAGGATTTGAATGGTCGTCTTCCTGGTGATAGTTTACCCATTTTTTGGACCAGGGGGCACTACTTACGAAAAAGGTATACTCTGGCCAATCATGACTGGAAGAGTCCTCTCCCGCATTGTTTTACCCTTTTTTGGGCGATGAGGCTAACTTTACGAAAAAGGACCGTTGGAGTCTTCTTTAGTTCTTTTCAGACTCTAAACATGAAATGACGACCGAGTTTACCTTTTATGGACTCGTTAAATTTTTTACATTGAAGGGCCCGCCATGAGACGAACCCCTCCTATCCCAGGTTCGAAAAATATTTGGGATTGGACTCATCTATGAGATGAGCTATACCGAGCATCTGGTTACCCTCATCAAGCTCGTAAAAACACATCAGGCACTTATCATTCATGATGGGGAAAAAGGAAATCTTTTGTATTACACCCTTATCTGTGGCAGTACTTAGTCGTTCTTGAACATGGTACTCATCTGCATTTGCATACAGTATTTGGATCATCTGTTTGTCCTCGAGTTCCGCTTACTTCCTGAATCTTGTTACTCCTTTGAGTCATTCAAAGAAAGCTTCCATCATCAGTTGCATTAGGAATTGGTGTCGTACTCGTCATGTCAATACTGCCAAGTCATGCCATGCCCATGTTCAAGAATACTTTCACCATTCATTATCTGCAGTCAGTACACCTTCCATCATGTCGATCTACTCTAAGTCAATAATGCATGTTACTGTACCATCCGATCCACTCTACACATCCTTTGTCGTGTTTCGTGTCGATGATGGGGGATTCATCATGGCCCTCCTTCGACAGATTCATCCTTGTTGACTTCAGCTCATCATCCGAGGATTGAATCTAGAAACCAACCAAGTACCTTGGCCCTGCATGCCTCAATGGCAGGTTACCTCGCTTTCAACATGAGTTTACATCATTGACTCTTGATTGAAAGATGTCATCTCGCGTTCGACTTCAACTCATTTATTCACGATTGATGATATGTACTATGATACCTTGGGAATCATTGACATCAATGGTGATTTCCCTCGCACTTGTTAACGATATACATCAATGACCGGTAATCAAGTGGTCTCTACCATGTTCGAAGTCAAGACATTTGTAATCACATGGTTAGATTCGTATCATTGCGGGTTCAGCTTGAAGACCCTGGGGAGTTATGTTTTACCCAGGTTGTGATGGAGTTTGTATTGAGTCATATTACACGGATCCACATTTGTATTGGTCGTGGCTGTGTTACCATCTCATCATGGATCTACGCTTGTGTCTAGTAGCCATGACTGTGTTCAGTTGATCATTACTACCATGGATCTGCATTGTATTGGTCAGCAGCCATGTTGTACATCATATGTGATTGTCAGTTCAGAGTCAGTTGTACTGCAGCAGTGTCCTTCATCCGACAAGTCCAATTGCCATTCTTCTGTCAAAGCATTTCACCTGTCCGATATTTCAACAGCTTCATGCTTTGGAGGGCATTCTGTTACATCTAAAATCTTACCACCATCAGATTCAATGTATACACCCCTGAAGTTCCATTGGTTAAGTCATTTACCTGGAAGGGACATCATTGTGCTTATGCTAGGTTTTGAGAGGTCGTCGCAGGCTGCACTCATGCAACCTGCAACGTCGCACCTTGCTCCACTACAGGGTGCGACGAAGTCAGTTAATGGACAAAAATAGGTCTTTTGAGCTCATTCTCGAAGCCTGCTGACTTGTACCCTTATCCCTGACCTCTTGGGGGAGCTGGCACTCGGTTCCTAACCTCATGGAAGGATCTCCCTCTCTCCTACCATATCTCAACCTACCCTATCCACATCATATCCACTTAATCCTATATAAGGGAGGCTCTACCCCTCTCCAAATGGGGAAGTCTATGGTACTCTTATGCTGGTGAAATTAGGCTTAGTAGAATTAGCACTCTAGCTTGGGAGACATCCACTTCTCTCTAGGAGCTTTGGCATGGCTTGTCGAAAGGAGCTTGCAATGTTAAGGAAATGGTTGTGATCCTCTTTTCTATTGTACTCTCCACTTTTCAATACAGTTAATACAATTGCTTTCCATAAATGTTGTCGCGTTGATGATGTTTAGAGTTTTCCTCCTTAACTGTTAACTTAGATCTATCATATGAAATGTGAGCTTTCACTATTCTTGGTCTGTTATATGTTCAACAGGGTATAGCCGTTTAAGATCTGGCAGCGTTAGAGCATTGGATCAACGAAGGAGAAAGGGATCTGCAAATCCAAGGTAAACGATCTATCCTTCCATTTGCACTTCTATTTGATCTAGGAAAGTATTTTGTGTTCTGTCCTATTTGTTCTAGACTTATGTTAAGCTAGGGAGATCAGGCCTTGAGTCCGCTCTCGGTAGATTGTCCGTCAAACACTTGGTAGAGTGCATCTCACCCTCTACCCCATAATGATGCCTATACTGAAAATGCACCTCCATGCTAGGCATCTGAACATGGAGGACATCCCGGGATACCACTATCTCTTACACCTCTTATCTTTCTCTAAAGCTCCATACCATGGACAATACCATGGAACGCCCAATACCATTTAAAATGTCATTAGTCACTTTTTAGAAATAAGAACCTTTTCGAAGCTAAGTGACAATAGGAATCGTTGGATTTTGTGCAACTTCAGAAGATATTATTCCTTATATTTTATTTTACTTTTATTGTACTTGATTGTACCTCCTAAGGGAGATGAACTGGATGTAATTATTTATGTAATCACATGTAAGAGTCAATGTAAACCTTGGGGTGCAAATAAACAAAAGAAAATTATTAAAAATAAATTATTTATTGCCCCCAGGTGAAGTCAGCCCAGTTAGGGAATTTCTGGTTTTTGCACTTGTATAAATAAGAGGCTAGTGCACCTCATTAGCTCATTCACTCACTTAGGAAGTGCGCATCACTTGGAAGAGGTTGATTTCGCATCACTTGAAGGAGGAAGCTTATTTGGGGCATCTACTTGTGAAAGATACTTTCATATTCTTTCTCTTTTCTTATTTGTACTCTGATCTCGGAATTATCATCTCTCTGCGAAGGTTGCTGGGTTTTCTCCCATTTGGGTTTCCGAGGTCAAACTCTTTGTTGTTGTTTTGTGCTTTGTCTTGCTTCTAGTGATCTTGGTAATGCATTTATGTTTTATGCTATGAATGTATGAAATTTCAACATGGTATCAGAGCCATTCTAGAAGAAGCCATTGTTGAAGAAGAACTTTCAATTTTTGACCTAACTCTGTGGGTGTAGCAGAATTAGGGTTTCAGTTTTAACTCATCTCTCTCCACAGATTTGGACCGTCCCACCCTCTATTCAACTCTCCTTGGCAAGGCGAATTTATCTGTGGATTCAGTTTTTCAAAATATTAACTTTCATTGTTGACCTAGCTCCTGCTAGGGTTTCTGAACCAGATCTGCAATCAAAATGATTGGGATGAAAGTTTTAGATTGTTTGGAAGGAGCCTCCAACTTTATCCCTGGAAGTCTGGGGTTCTTCTACTCCTACAAGAAAATGATCTCTATCTATATGTAAATGAGAAGGTCCCTGAACCAAAAGCCGAAGAGGATAAATCCCGTTGGAGGAAGAATGATGCTAAAGCAAGAAGGATTTTTGTGGATTCGGTGAGAGACCATTTGGTTCCTCAAATCTCAAGAAAAACGAATGCTAGGAAAATGTTCAAGACCATTATGAAGCTGTTTGAACACACTAGCCTAAATGTATCCATGACTTTGAGAAACCCGCTCTCAAATATGAAGATAGCAAAGTCAGAATCCATTGCCTCTTACTTTATGGGGATCGCAGAACTCAAAGACAAGCCCAGCACCAGTGGAGATCCTATTGGCGATAAGCAGCTTGTCCTCCACACTTTAAAGGGTCTTCCACCATCATGGGATTCCTTCATCCAAAGCATAAGTGGTAGATCCAAACTACCAAAGTTTGACAAGCTTTGGGCAGATTGCTCTCAGGAGAAGACCAGGATTGCAGCACGTCGAAGACTCCATGGCCATGGCACTCAACCTGAGCATAACCAAGCTTTTGTTTCTCATGCCACAAAGGGTAAGGGAAAAAGTAGGAAGTTCCATAAACACAAGCACCAAGATAGGAGACCAAGTCCTCGCCCAGATCAAAAGGAGAAGAAGGACATATCTCAAGTTCAATGCTATAGGTGCAGAAAATATGGACACTACGCAAATAGTTGTCGAAGTTCAAGTAAAAGGAAGCATGAAGCCTCAACTGCTGATGTAGAAGAGGATCAGCATCGCAAGAAAGAAAGGGATGATGATCGTTCGGAGTTCCTCTTCTAGAAGATTCAGAATGCAAGAACATAGATCTCTTATGGTTCCCACAAGAAGGCAGTGGGGGCCCACACACCAAAACAATAAGAGATAAGTTATTTGTTTTCTTGCTTATATAGATTTGTTTTTGTCTTATATGCTTTTTATATGCAGATCTAATGTATTGAGCAGTTGATATAGTTTACCCTGTTATATTATGCATATGACCTACACAACATTTCATGAAGTTAGTCTAGATGATATCTCCCTCCTACATGCTTAGAGTAGTGCACACTCTTGATGGCATGGTCTAGTGGAGATAACATACATCTAGATACATCCCAGAAGTGTTTGTTAGACATGTTCATGATTGTTGTGATAAAGTATTAGCTAAGATGCCTGTGTAAACTATTTGTTTTTCCATTTGATTATAAAATGTCACTGATCATCAGTCGGGATTTGACTTGCAGGGAAAACACCATGTGATTTGGCCTACAAGAGAAGACATGTTCCGATGGACATATGAATCCCGTTGATGTTCAACAAGAAGCTTCCTGGAATATGACTCTCAGCCTAGAAGGATGACCTCGGAGGAAGCTTTCACAGAAGTGAAACCAGAAGTAAGCAACCTTCAGATATTTGGTTGTCCAGTCTTTATACATGTGCCCAAGTTGGAACCTTTGTGGGATACAGTAAGTCTTCAAAGACTTACAGGATCTACATCCCAGGGTCCAGACAAATTGAAGTCAGTAGGGATGTGACCTTTGAAGAAGAATTAGCTGTCAAGAAAGGTAGAGGATCAGACATGGAGATCGATGATGAAATGATAGAACCAAAAGAGATGAGATCATCTCCCCCTCTAGTTCAAGAGGGATTTAGTAGAAAAGGATGAACCTATCGATTCCATTGATCTAGTTGATATCCCAAGAAATGTTGCAGTAGGTCGGAAAAGACCGAGATGGGCACAACAGACTTAGCATGGAGCATATGGAAAATACAAGGCCAGACTTGTTGCCGGTAGATTCTCTCAGAAAGAGGGAGTCGATTATGATGATACATTTGCTCCTGTGGCTCGAGATACTTCCATCAAATCGATCATTGCGATTGCTTCAGCTATGAGATGGAAGGTGCATTAGAATGATGCAGAACCCAACCTTTGCTTCAAGGGTGCAGATGATGAGCCACTAATTTTGGTATTGTATATTGATGACTCGTTTATCACAGGAAATGAGCAACTCATTGTATGGTGTAAGAAGAATCCCGCCTCTGAGTTTGAAAGGTCTTGGACTGATGCACTACTTCTTGGGATTAGAAGTATTGTAGAGGCGGAAAGAAATTTTCCTAGGACAAGGAAAATACACCATTGATATATTGAAGAGATTCGGGATGTTGGACTGCAAGTCCATGGCTACTCTGATGGATGAAAATTGGAAGAAGTTGAGAGATTCTACTTCAGATTCTGATTTGATTGATCCCACCATTTATCGCCAGTTGATTGGGTCATTGATGTATCTGACCAACACCAGACCAGATATATGTTTTGCTATGAATGCCCTCAGTCAGTTCATGTACGAACCGAGGCAGATTCACTGGATTGCTGCAAAACATGTGCTCAAATACTGACGTGGCACTGTGGGATATGGATTGAAGTATGGTCTAGATAGTGACCTGATATTGCAGGGGTTTACAAACTCAAATTGGGTCGAATGTGTTGCAGATAGGAAGAGTACTTCTGGATGTTGCTTCAGTCTGGGTTCTGCAGTTATTTCCTGGTGCAGCCGGAAGCAGAACTCGGTAGCACTCAGTACTGCAGAGGCCGAGTACATAGGCTGCTAACACAGCAGCTCGAGAAGCAGCTTGGCTTCGTAAACTCCTGGCAGGATTGTTTGGACAGATTCTAGAGCCGACCGTGATTCACTGTGATAACCAGAGTTGTGTGCAGATGTCAGTGAATCTTGTATTTCACGACAGGTCGAAGCATATCGAGATTCGATATCACTTCATTCATGATATGGTACAAAAAGGTGCAGTCGAGTTACAGTATGTGCCGACGGATGACTAGACTGCAGATGTTCTCACCAAAGATCTTCCCAAGGTGAAGTTCGAATACTTTCGCGGAAGACTTGGAGTCGAAGAGAACATATCCCTCCTTGAGAGGGAAATATGACATTGAGATGCTTTCCCTGCTTTGCCCCGGTGTCTTCTATAGTCCAATTACTCAGCCAGATATGGGAGAAATCCCATAAGCAGATGAGTAGGACAGTCAACAGTGGGTCGGGCTCACCCTGGTGCATTTCGCAGTCTAGTTGCTCAGCCAGATATGGGAGAAATCCCATAGGCAGATGAGTAGGACAGTCAGCAGTTGGTCGGGTTCATACTGGTGCCTCTGCAATCCGGTTACTCATCCAGAAATGGGAGAAATCCCATAGGCAGATGAGTAGGACAGTCAGCAGTTGGTTGTGTGATTGCACTGGTGCCTCTACAGTCCTAGTACTCAGCCATATATGGGAGAAATCCCATAGGAAGATGAGTCGGACAGTCGGTAGATGGTCGTGCCCATTTGATCATCTGAGATCTCAGCCTAGTATGGGAGGAACCCATCAACAGATGTACCAGACGGGTAGCAAATGGTATAGTAGAGATGGCAGAGCTGATTATCTCATATATCTAGGATTGAGTGATGCTCTTGGATCCAGAATCGAGTGATTCTCTTGGACTCACCGAAGGATTGGTGAGGATGTCACAGATATTCAGGATTGAGAAATTCTCCTAAAATCCAGGATCGAGTGATTCTTTTGGACTCACCGAAGGACTGGTGAAGATGATACACTGAGACTGTGTGGACAACCTTCAGCATGCATAGAGATGATGGAGACGGAGTAGAGTACAAGATGAAACCCATATGATCGTGATGCTGATGAAGACCGAAGAATACCTTCCTCGTTGAGAGGGAGTGTTGGATTTTGTGCAACTTTAGAAGATATTATTCCTTATATTTAATTGTACTTTTATTGTACTTGATGGTACCTCCTAAGGGAGATGAACTGGATGTAATTATTTATGTAATCACATGTAAGAGTCAATGTAAACCTTGGGGTGCAAATAAACAAAAGAAAATTATTAAAAATAAATTATTTATTGCCCCCAGGTGAAGTCGGCCCAGTTAGGGAATTTCTGGTTTTTGCACCTGTATAAATAAGAGGCTAGTGCACCTCATTAGCTCATTCACTCACTTAGGAAGTGCGCATCACTTGGAGGAGGATGATTTCACATCACTTGAAGGAGGAAGCTTATTTGGGGCATCTACTTGTGAAAGATACTTTCACATTCTTTCTCTTTTCTTATTTGTACTCTGATCTCGGAATTATCATATCTCTGCGAAGGTTGCTGGGTTTTCTCCCATTTGGGTTTCCCAGGTCAAACTCTGTGTTGTTGTTTTGTCCTTTGTCTTGGTTCTAGTGATCTTGGTAATGCATTTATGTTTTATGCTATGAATGTATGATATTTCAACAGGAATGACCCCCTTGTCTTCATTGGCTCTAGCCTATAGGGTCAGATAGGCTACTAATCATCCTGTCATCTGGACATCACAGTCCTCCCTTCCAAAAGATTGCTTGTCCTCGAGCAATGCCACCATAACTTGATGCACCATCAGTTGTACAAGACTAACATTGGAAATGATGCCAAGGTCTCAAGCCACTCGAAAAGAGGCGAAGCATCCTCTACTGGATACATGGTCCAACAGGATACTAACATAAGAACCCTCCTGAATATCGTTGATAAGTAGAGCACCCTGATGTTGCAACAACCAATGTTATCGGAACCAGACCGGAACCGGCAAAACCAGCTAGTCCGACTGGTTTACAGAGGTGATCGGTCCGGTCAGGGACCAAAACAGGTTGAGCCGGATTTTTTGCCGAACCAGGTACAGAACGTGCCGGTTCTGTACGGAACCGGTCCGGTTCGTACAGGACGCTTAAAACAATAACAGTCTAGGTGTTTAATGAAACTCACAATCAAGATTGGTGCACAATAAGCTGCAACAGACCAATGATTGAAGAACTTGTTAAAATAGCCAAGGTATCCTCATATAGCACACAGTTAACTGGAATCTGAAATCAAGGTAGTAGTGTCCACTAGTTTTGGCAAAAATATTGAGTCCGCATTGGTTAGGAATTAGGATATCACATACCTTCTCTTTACCGGACTTTATCTTCTCATCCTCCATCTTTTGCTACACTTTTCAAGATGGGATGCATAGTCCTCAACTATCAATATCTTTTTCACGAGGCACTGCGGCAAAGTCTTGAAATTTTTTGTTACAATTCTCTTCATTCGGATTTGAAATCTCATGTGCAAGAGGCTCATGTGATAAAGGAGAAATCTGGTGATCTAAGCAATCTTCCAGAACTTCATCTCTTTGTTGTTCATTCGTGTATACATAACTTTTCTCTTCATAGGGGATATAATGTGCTTCAAGAACGGATTTAAATGCCTCAACTTCATCATTGATTTTATCCAAGAGAACACTCAAGGGGTTGCTCTAATATGCAAGTATTATGTTCTCTATCTCTACCAATATTTGATGATGAAGACTTTCTTGGTTAGATTTTCACCCATACTTGCTATATATATGAGAAACTTTGCATATTTGTGTATTAATGGTTTGGATTCATATGTATGCACATGAATTAATATGTTTTTTACAAAATATGAATATTTTATGTACTTTTTCGTAGACCGGTTTTTTCCCGGGTTTTTTTCGGTTCCAGTCTGGTTCACATTTTGGGCTTCGCTTATTCGATGACCAATCCGGTTCCGATAACATTCGCAACAACTTGCTCAACCCCTCAAAGGACTGCTCTACTAGGGAACCAATCTCACTGGCTCTCACCTCTATGTCAGCTACTGAACTATCTAATAATGAAATCCATGGGTCCCAAGCTAATCTCAGAAAGGGACCACCATGTTGACACTATGCCAATCATATCATAACTATCTTACTGTCCTACCCCATATGCATCCTCCTCTCCTGTAACTCAAATCTGAAATAAGTGTAAGGGCTAGCTCGAACCCGTCCGTAAATGGTAAAGTCACCAAGGTCCCACACTAGCCTATAAGATGTGAAACACCCTCTACCCATAGTGTTGGTCTTCCAGGTGCTAACACAAGAATCCATCTGACTACCCCTGATGAGGCAAGCAATCATAAGATGCACAAAATCCTCAAAATACCACTCCTCCATGCATCCAAGCCTTAGCATCCCAACAATAAACTCAAGAAAACGAAGACTGGTCATCTCATATGTATCGGCTCCACTGTCAGACTCGATACTAAATACCAGAAAAGAAAACTTGCCTGCCATAAAGAAGAAGCTTCAACCTCTCCTCCACTAACATCCCAAAAATATAGCAAACCAATCACCATCACAACCCTGTCAACCATCTCTACCATCTAAAGCAATCCATCGCTCAAATGGATACTTGGATCCCACCACCAAATAGGAAGTCCATCAAAACCAACTCCTATTGACTACTATGCCATGCTGATAATCATCGGAGTCCCAATGAAAGCCTCTAGTGGAATCCAAGTCCTAGGAATCGACTCTAAGCCTACTAATCAATTCGGCTCCCACCAAACTGCATCAAGAAATTTGCTATCCCAATCACTATCAATGTGCTCAAGTAACCCATGGGATCCAAGCACCTTCCCTGAGTATAGCTCCTCTAGCTGTGGTACCTCATACTAGTGCAAGTACTGAGAATGCCCTGCCAAATGTGAGCCACGCCTTACCCTTATGATCCTCTCCCTAAGTGAGGACTCGAGGACTAAGCATGAACGAACCCTGTAGCAAATAATGTCATACCCTACTCTATCAGTTGCATGTTAGTTTTTCACAATTTAATTCAATATGATCTAGGATCTTATCTGAGAGAACAACATGCACAGCATATCAAACATAAGAGACAAGAGACACAAAGCATTTCACCGGGGAAACCATAAAGGAGAAAACCCCGCAACTTCCTTGAAGATAGAATGAGCAATAATACAAAACCCCAAAACAAAGAGATGATCTCAAGCAGCTTCCTCCTCCTCCACTTGTACGAACTTCTCTCTCTCTCACTTATGCGAATGAGTGAATGAGTGAATGTGAGTGAGTGAATAAATAGAGAGCCTAGCTCTCTATTTATACTTTACCTTTACTACTTGACAACTAGGCCTCAACTAAAGTTGACTGAGCCGACTCCTTTAGGGTACTTAAACACCCCAATACAAATGACTATAGGGGAACTAATGCCCCGACTTACATGGGAGGATTGACCTCAATGACTTTACATGACCCAAGTACAATAATGACTTCTCCGACCGGAAGAATAAACATCTCCACCGGAGGTACAATAACAAAATACAAATACATCAACATTGCAGTCTCTGTGAACCGATCCAATACACCATGGATCTCCTCTTGTGCACCTTGCGCACCTTGCGCATAGTCCCAATGATGAATCCAGGTCATGTCCATACTACCCGATGACTCATCCCATGTCCTGCTGCATATAATGGAATCATCAAGGAATGTCAATAGAAATCCCCACAATGATATGCAAGACTGGCCAATGTAACGTGCATCGATCAATCCCAATGGTGTGACTAGTAACCCATAACAACACCTGAAGGAAACATTGTGAGCGTTTGACTCTTTGACCCTCATCTAGTGATATCCCCATTGAAAATCAATCGTCGAAGGATATACTGCTCTATGAGGCTCACTCATCCACTCATCGATCCCGGGTAAACCAAACTCCGTGATATGCTCGAGGTCCCTGTCAGGAGGTCTTCTAGGAGGAAATGCTCCAACACTCCTATGTACACCCTCATGTGTCTATGTACCCTCCTATATACTACTACATACAACCATAACCACCTGTGCCATTCGGTATACAGTATGCGTTACTACATCCAACACTCTATCAATGTAAGCTAAACATGTATCCCAGTGTAACTCCAAATCTATCATATACCTGTCCACCCAATCCATGGATGCATATACTCCCATTGGTCAACACGGAATGTGCTCAACTACCTCCTCCATGGCTACGCCTCTCTTCCACTGAGACAGATCATGATCCTCAAAATGCTAAACATGCACCTGGTCCAAACCCTTTGTGTTAGATCTCTCCTTAAGCACCTGCAACTCTGAATGCTCCTCATGCAAGACCGTCATGAGAGTCTCCTCCCTCAAACCAAGAGTTCCCTCATGTGTCACGGTTGCCAAAGATAATGGAGTCTCTGCTACTGTCACAAGTGAAGAGTGTACCAAACTCAACTAGTAACCAAGCTCCTCAACCTTCCTTGCCTTGTCTTCACTGAACTTAAGAGCAAGGTCCCTATCCATGAACAAATGCAAATAATCAGGCTTCAACTGCTCTAGTGCTTCTTTGATGATGCACAATTGGGTACTAGTGACCCCTTCTACAACTCCCTTTTGCTTCTCCTCCAACTGGGTCTTCCACATAAGGTCTTCAATAAACTTATGTGCACCATCTTCTCTTGTTAACACCTTCACAATTTGATCCTACTTGACCAATAGTCAGCTATCCAAGTCATGCAATGTCATCTCATCAACATTGTGTAGGTTGTCACATAAAGGAACAACTAGCCCACATGGACCATTATCCTCATACAAGCTCTCATATATCACTTTAGTCCCTCCAGTGTCTTCCTCCTAAGAAATGAAACCATCCTCAAAAGGTAACTCATCCCGCGCTAAGTCCTCATCATGCTTAGGTGCACCCACTCTCAACTCACCATATATGGGTACAATCACGCTTGCTATACATGTCATGAATAGGATGAAGTACTGAATCCATGTCATCATCAACATCATTCATAGGGAAAGAAGTTGGCTCCCCAATATCCCCATAGGTATCATAAGTAAGGCAAGTTGTTGCATCCTCATCTTTTGTTGATTTGGAACCTGCATCATAGGTATGCCCACTCACTGTACTGGTGTCATCGTCCTCGTATGCTGATGTTTGGTCTTCCTTTATGCACAATTCCTCAATATTACTAGATTACTGCTTATTCTCCTGCTCTTCATGCTCATCTCTCTTTAATTTATGCCCTATGCCTTTAAGATAATCCTCATCTAAATCTCTAGACTAGCTTCCGTACTAGGAGACATAACACTCCCAAAAGGGTATGAATGCATGTACCTCATCTCCCAACACCAGATATCAATTTATGATATCGAAGTATGTACATTGTCTCCTCCAATTTCTTCCCTGAATACAAATCCTCGTACCTACTTCCAGACATGATGTGGTAATATTCTTGAAAGGATATGGTTGTCTAGATCTTTTCATCTAATGCTTGATATTCCAAGAAATAAGGCGCAATTTTAGCCAAGAGTTCTATCTCGGCCTTCATTTTTTCTGACCTTGTAACTCCTCACTAATTTTCCCCTCAGGATGAAAAGAAAGCCAACTCCGATACCATTGTAATATCCCCAATGCAATTATAGGCACGATTTCTGATTTGGTTATGTTATTTTCTCAAACAGTTTGCAATTTACATTGTTTTATATCTTTCCAAAAACAATTTACATTTCAATAAAACATTTCATCAAACATATTGTGATCACCCCAATTGCACATGAGATAAGAGGAACATCATTGGCATTTTATTCTGAATAAGAGATGGCAACAACACAAATATCTAAGGTTGTTGTAGCAACTACAATGTACCAAGAACACACCACAACAAACTACAAGATATTGGGAATACGCCACAGCTCCTAGACTGACTGAGTATCTCCTCCACAGTCTCTCCTAGCCTCCACAAATCATGCCATGGGATGGAATTCGGCTCTGAGAGAATGTTCGTCTTCTTCGCTGCTCATAGCCCTCCTCAAGCTTCGATTCTCTCCACCATTGGCTTCCGGCCCTCCTTCAAACCCCAGGAAGCCTTCTTGTGCCACTGTTCTCCTGCAAGATGAGCCCATGGCCTATCAAATGGTGAGACGGCCTCGAAATACCCTCACGGCTCCTCCTAGACTCACGGATCTGCAAAAGAGGGAGATTGGACCCACTAGCAAACCCCCACGATCTCCTAAGGGTCACAGTCCTCCACAGGCCCCTACGGCCTATAAAGCGCTCGACCTCCTCCCAAAAATAGTGTCACGGTACTGCTCTGAAGCCCGTGATCCAATAAGCAAGGGGTTGGACCCTCTATCACAGCTAGCTCCTGTCAAGAAATGCCCTATCTCTCTCTCCTCATGCCCTCAATCTTCTTCACGGATTCTCCACAAGATCCCTCGGCTCCCTCTGTGTCCACGGATCAGCAACAAGGGGGCGACCCCCTTGATCTCTCCTCGACCTGGTCCCATGAACTCACAAGAAAGCGGTTTGACCCCTTCCAATCTCCACGGCCTTCCAAAGAGGAAATGCCACGAACTATCAACAATGAACACAGCCTCCTCAAAGATGAATTTGGCCTCTCCCCAACAAATGGAGTCGGCCCCTATGATGGATTTAGCCCTCTAAAGTCAACTGGACCACCATAAACAGTGATTCGGCCTTCCAAGATGAAATTCGCCCAAGCAAGCTTGAGACTACACAATGGATAGAAATCATCAAATGACGCTCAATCAGAAACCCCGGATGGTTTTTCCGATGTTTAGCTAGGGTGGAATCTTACACCACTGAAACCAAACCAACAATGGAAGGGTTTTGCCAAACCCTAACGAAAACCCTGGTTCACCAGGTTACTCCACAAGAGATCAAATCCAAAATACATGATGCTCAGATGAGGCGTTGCCCTTCCTCTTGTCTTCCTCTAAAGCTCCATACCTTGGGCAATACCATGGAACGCACGATACCATCTAAAATGTCATTAGTCACTTTTTAGAAATAAACATCTTTTCTAAGCTAAGTGACAATACGAATGACCCCTTTGTCTTCACTGGCTCTAGCCTATGGGCTAAGATAGCCTACTAATCATCATGTCATCTTGGTCAGTGGAAAGGGACATCACACAAAGGGACAAGTATATCACATATCCATCTAACCAGCTTAAATACAAAATAGCTACTGAGAAAGACAAAATGCAAAGTTTTCAAGATTCAGACTAGACAACGCATGTAATGCTACACCAAACTTTTACCCACTTATGAGATGAAACAAAGTCATTGCAGCAGTAGTTGTAGGGTTGTTGCGTCATAATCTTATTTTTTCAAGACCATTTAGGACAGAAGAGCAACACATTGTTTAAATCATGTAGTCCAAAGCAAACAGAAATAGCATAAAAAAGAATACAATTAATAGTAGTTAGTAGAACTGGTTAATTGTGGACCTCCTGTTAGCCATTAATAGCCTCTCCTAAATAACGTACATCTTACCAACAAGTAATTATTAATTACTTTAGAAGTTGAAAGTTGAAACAAATAACTCTTGGTGTGTATAAGTTTGTGTTATCATTTCAATAATATACCATAGCAGTTAAAATTGATAGTGATCTCACATTGTTATCCAGGTGTAACAAAATAAAACTCAATGCTCATGCACTATAGAATTGGCAGCAGGTCTGTACCTGAATACCTAATGTACAGAACATTCGAAGAGTACTGTGATCCGATATTCTTCTGCCACCTCCAATCTCAAACTCAAGGGCAGTGCTGCAATTTCCAATAACCCGATATATTTCTTTAGTCAAAAATTGCTACCAGACAATTCTCAAACATAGAGTACAGACAAGCATACAATGAGTACTAACATAGAATTAATTCTGGGAACTAGACTGCTGTCTTTAAAGCATACAGCATAATAAAGCAGTACAGTTAATGCAATACCAAGGCAAACAATGAAAAGAAATTGCTAACCCAAATTTGAAGTGAGATTATATTTTGTCTTTAACTCTATTTTTTTCCATTTAGTGACATTTGTCTTAGTGGCATTGTAATAAAAGCAAACGTGGTCAATAAAATGCTTGAAAGTAGTATTTACTAATTACTTTATGAGTAGTGTACAGGAGTCATAAAACTAAATTCACGGATGGTTGAGAAGTCCTGATTAGTAAGTCCCGATTAGTTCAGGGTTTGATAGTTGCTTCACCAACTGCTGCATTCTTTGGACCTCCCCCAAGTCCAACTTCAAATGGAGTTGTCATCACAAGGGGAGGCACCATTGGTAGTATTCTGCTTTATAACTCCATTTTGATGATCTCAGTACATTTCTACATTCTTGTTTGTTAATAAATGCAATGCCATTGTTTGAGTTCTCATACATAATGATTTTGCAGTCTCCTGTTTATTTATGTTAAGTTTCACATTGGCTCTGAAAAATATGTGCGGAAACACTGTAATCCGATCACTATCTGCTAGGAAATTGTCCTCTCCAAACAGTAGTGGAAGTGCCCTCGAAGGGACTCTGACACCAATGTTACAAACAGTCATGTTTGATAACTATAAAAATATCAAATTTAGGTAGGATAAAATACAGAAATCCATCATGATAAAATATAATTGATATAATGAACGTGATACTTGAGACAATTACTTGTGACATTAGAAATACCATTGAATGGTCACTAGCATGGAACGATGTGACTTTTGGGGACTTAGTTTATTTATATATTTATTAGTTTGAGGAGATGTCTGTTACCCCTCATATTGTATGAGGGTTACACTTGTGATTTTCATCACAATGGATGGGATTTGCAGCATGGTACATGTTACCCCTTGTCATGTATGGGGTGACTTGATCATCATTTCCTATGTGATCTTCCATCACATCCAACAATTCCATAGATGAGATCCATGGTTTTCCCATCGACACTTGACAAAGATACTTTCAGCTACCTCAGAGATGCTTCTTGCCTACTCAGCCTGCCTTGCAATATGCCAGAGAGACGGAGACATCCAGTTGGTACCAATGTTATGACATGTCCTCTCTACTTGACTTGCGGTAAAATGTTTTCTCATGTGTGGACATAACATTAGGAGGCCAAAGGTGTTACTCGATAATGGCTCATATATCCTTAAATAGTGTTTCAAAAGCTTAGGGAGCATCATGGTGTGGTTATAATGACCTCTTGGGTTAGGTGTGCTCTTAGGGATTTAATCCAGCACGACCCTCGTTTCATCTCATTAACAACGTTTTACCTAGTGATTTTTCTTATCCTGTCATTTCACTAGCCACTTCACCCATTTTCATCATGTTCACCTTTTGCAATTAACTAATTATGTGTCATGGTCTAAGATCTTTACATATTATTCCTATGTATGGTGCCTAAATCAAAGTCAAAAGAGTAAAAGTACTCTAAAGGAAATGAAATCAAATGATGAATGTGATCTATGCCCCTGTTACCACACATTTTGTAGAGGGGACTTACTCTCTCATTTTGTTGGAGCGGACCATAGTTTTGAGCCAGTCCTTACAGTGGATGCAGAGTCCCATCAGATCTTATCAGTGGAATTGAGGATTATCTCATTATTTAGCAGCTGGATCAGATATAGTGGCAGAGCACCAAAGGGGCTAGCTTTGTCATTTTTTAGCCCTCTTCATGCTATCTCCTGCCATATATCCTATACCTTGGTACAGTGGACCTTCATTACTATTCTTATGTATTTTGGCTCCCATCTTCTTTTGCCCTCCACGGTCAGCACAGGTGGATAATTTGCAGCTGCAACTCAGAACAGGTATAGTACAGAGGTATATCTATGGATCTCATGAGTTTAATTGATGGGCTAACTTGTGTTAGACTCTGTTATGCATAGGTGATCATATGGGTTTTCTGTGGTCGCTATCAGTAAGACTTGTGCTTGGTGTGGTTTAGGTGCATTAGTGGTAGTTTCATGCACATGTCTTTGTTTGGGTTGATTTCCTATGTAATGCATAGATCACCACCCCTCTCTTGGTTCCATATATAGCCTTTTCCACTTATCCATCTTATTCATTTGTTGCAAAACTCCATTGACCTGGACATGACAGATGAACTTGAGGACCCCCCCTTTGTGATCTCTTTGTTAGGATAGCCTCCATGTATTCCCTGGTGTCTTGGCTCTAATGTGTGTGGAAAAAGCTCGATCACCCCATTGATCTCTTTCTGCTTGTAGATCCAGGTGGATTGAGTGAGGGCAAGGTAGGCCTAATCACCAGATGAGTACCCCCTAGACTTGAAACAAGCGGCCCCCATCCTTGAAATTGTTTAGTGACTGGAAGGGTAGGTAGTCCTTGAATTAGGATGTTAATCCTACTTGCTCTAACAAAGCATTACTGTGGCAACTCCATCACACCTATGGACGGTGGTTGGCAGCGGAGCTAAGTTCGTGTCATAATTGAGGCCCAAAAGGCTATCTAGGGCCAGTACCTCTCAACCATTAGCCAACTAAAGGATTGCAAAATGAAAAGTGCTCCAAAGAAAGATCAAAAGAAAGAAAGCAAAAGCATCAAAAGAAAAAGTTATGAAATGAATAAAGGGGAGGCTTGCTAGAGTCAAAGGGGTGCCTTCTAAGCACTTTATCCATTTGTGAGACACCTTGCTTCCCTACTGTTAGCCATTCCAACAAATATCACAAAGTATTCCTTATCCCCTCTTTCCAAAAGTGACTGAAGTCTATCCTATGGTCAATTTCACATTTTGACTAAGCCCATGGTTGCTCCTCATTCCACTTCGCCCAAGGGACATGTTGATCTATGCATTACATTGTGTGATTAGTTTAGGGAAGAATATGTATATGAAGCTAGTTACTCTTGTTCTCTCCCGTACTTAGTACTTGTCTTGCACTTGTTGTACTTGAAATGATCACTGGTGTATAATATGACTTATCATGTAGTTCTTCATCAATTTAACTCATGATTAAGGCACTAACACCTGTTACAGGCATAACATATGATTATTCCATCATCTTGAGCCTTGGTCAAACTTTGACCAAATTTTGACTTTTTGACATGGTAAACCCAGGTTTGACCTGGTCAAAGGGGCAGGTCAACAGCAGGGACTTCACTACTTGTCATCATTGATCAGATCGTAGCCATTTGAGACCAATTGGACTCCTCCAAATACCATTTGAAGCATTATTGAATTAATAGGCTAAAATTAAAATTATTTTCCTAAGTTGCAGAAAATAATTAGCCCAAGTATTTAAAAATATTTGGAGATGACTACAAGCAAAGCATATTAGATTGGTTATAGGCATATTAGTAGTTGATCTTATGGTTTTTGAGGCCTACAAATCCATCAGTACAATCAGATTTCGAATCCGGACAAGCAAAGATGAAGATTTGTCCATTTGAGCTTTTAATTATTTTATGTTGTGGAAAAATAAAAATAAAAATAACTAAGGTCTTGAATGTATGATTGTGGGATAAGTGAATAGAAAAAAGATGACTTGGATAATGTTATTTTTGACCCCTAGACACACCATAGTCACTTTCCTAACACCACAACTTGATTTCACTTGACATATTATTTGTTTCCTTGTGGTGGGGTGCATTCTCCCCTTGGGGCGAAACTGATCAAAATAACCAAAATAAAAGCATGTAAACCAAGTTATAACTTGAAAGATATGTAAGAGGGGACCCCCTAATGACCCCCTATGTCCCCTAGGCATCAAACTTTCCAAAATGATGATTTTTCATATTGTAAAAATGGGGCGGAAGAGGTAATTTGTCTCCCTTTCTTGATGGTAATTTCCAGCCATGTAAAAAATGATAAAGGTGACATAAATCCTCAACCATTCATCATGTATGAACATCTTTTAATCTCAATCATCCATAAATATGAATTAGGGATCTTGCTAACTCTCAATCTTTAAAAGAGAGTGAGTTCTTCATTGTAATGGACTCTTGGCCATTTTCAGCAATGAATAAACCAGATTATTATTTGTCCAAATCTCTTGTATCTTGGACAATCTTTGATGGATTTTGCTTTCTTTTCGAGTTCCTATCACTGCTAAATCTCAGTCACTACTTGTTTGGGAGAATTATTTTGTGATTGTAGGTAGGAAGGGAGATCGATTTGGCCCAAAGCAACTTGGTCTTTTGGTGAAGGGAAACGTTTTTGTGGATGAAATTTATTTGCTCCAATGCTATTTTATTTCTTGCTGTCTCACCTCATCTCTTGCATCTTAATTTGAATTGCAAATGCTGAGCTAATTTATTAGTTATTGTCTCTCGCTTCTCTAATTATTCTCTCGGTTTATTTTGCAGATTTGAAGTCACCCATGGAACAAGTGTGCCCAAGCTTGGAGTGAAGTATTTATTGGCTAAGATTTACTCAGGATCGTTGAGCAAGGAGAAGGGACTCCATCAAACATCTGTAACAAGGTATGTACTCTGGTTCTTCGGTAAAACACTTCTAAAATCCATTTGTCACTATATTTATCATTTTTCCCAACTTTTTGTGAAGCATGTGGAGGGTTTTGAGCTCAGTTTCATTGGCTGTAGCTTTCAGAGTTATTGAAGGGGGTTTATTTTGTAGGCATGATCTATCTTTTGACTCCATTTACCCACTACTATAGGCACTGGTCTTCATAGCAAATTTCAGCCACTAAATATTTGTTTTGACCCACCCATATGCCATTTTACCTCGTTCTGAGCTTCAAGATCTCATTTTTATGCACAGTGAGGTTATTTCTATGCTAAGACAAGCTTAAAATCCACCCAGCTCTCTTGCTTATTGTCATATCCAACTTCTATGAACTTATATTGTCCAGAAACCCACCAAAACATCTTAAAATTGAGCTGGAAATTAACACTTACAATATTAAGTCTTTAGGCACCTTCATTTTCTTCATTAGACTAATTTCTATATGTTGGCTTGTCCTTCATATTGATACATTTATCAGACCAGCCATTTACATATTTATTTCAGTCACTTTTATATGCCTAGAGAACCAACTTTTTACCTTAAGCAACCTGTAGTCTCTCTTTGATATTGTATGCTGCTTGGTTGTCTCAGTTTAGGATTCATTTGCTGCTGTTGCTGTTTACCTTCATCCCTATACTGAGATTCCCCCCCCCCCCAAGGGTACGATTTCACAAAATTTGTTTAAATCCTTAAGTATCATGATTCTCCTATCCAAAGCGGTTATGTTAGTACGTTTGGAAAGCCGAGGACTTGTTCTAGATTAGTACTTGGGAAAGCAGAACTGGGGACACCTCTTGTGGCTAGTCTGGGTTTGCTTCAAGCGAATCCGGGAAGCCTAAAGAGAGAGGTCCTTGCTTGGCATGACACTTTTTGGGGCAAGGCCCCGATCTATCACAGGTGTAGTGGTCAAACTCTTTGCCATTACAAAGATGCTAGACTTTGTGATAACAGCCCCCTTGCAAAAGCCATGATCCTAATGTCCCAGCTTATCAAAGCTAAATCCAAAGAAAGGGACTATTATTGTTACATTAAAAAAATAAAACAATAAAAAAAGAAGAAAAAGAAAAGGAAAATAAATAAAAGGGATCGCAAAAATAAGGCGCAAGGAAAGGGTAACCAAGAAGAAAATAATTCCCTTCCAAGGCACACATATCACATATGGACAAAAAAACATTAACCCCAAGCTCTTGAGATCTAAAGGGGAAGACCTAGGACTTAGACACCCTCTCATGATAGTTAATTTGTGAAACCCCTTTCCCAAACATCTCGGTTAAATTTCCTTTCATTACATTATACTCAGTTCATTACCCTCGCCTTTCTTAAAAACTTAGGAAGTTCACTTAGTCTTATGGGTGTAACATGAAATCTAGATCAATTATGGTTGCACCATAGTAGTTCTAAGGTTATTGGGATAATTAATTAATGAGTTAGTACAAAAGTGCAAATAATAGCATTTTATGTTAGTGTTTGCATATAATTAAGTTGTTTTCCTAAGGCATACTTTATAATGCCTAACACTTGTTTGTTTTATGGTTTATTCATGTCCCCTTCTCCTAGGTGATGCACCCCCCTTCTTCATGCACACATGGGAGCTTCATGAGGCACATTTCTTCATCATCTTGGCATGTGTGAGAGGGCCAACCCTCTTGGATAACTTGGTTGAGTTGTCAAAAACTTTGACCACCTTGTTGAGGAGTTGGTTGGACATTTTGACCAATATTCCCTCTTGTTGAACCTTGGCACATTGTTTGAGCAGTGGGTTGGAGGAGCACTCCACTATTTGAGGCATCTTCATCAAGGTTTGACTATTCCTTGGAGGGCAAGCAGCTAATTTTTACTTGTTAAGCATTTGGATAAGGTTGTTACATCTTGTTAATTGGGTCTTGGACCAACTATTATTACTTTGACTACCTCTCCTAGACCACTCCTCTCTTTGTCCACTTATCTTGGAGTGAGTTGTTAGTTTCAACATGTCAATAAAGTTATTATATCATTGAGTAGCCAAGATCTAGGGATGTTATTCTTGACCATGTTAAGGAATATTTTATTATTTTCCTTTGAGAATGTTTTTAGGTTAGAGTCTTACCTCTTTCCTTTCATGGGAGTTGCCTTAGCACTCCCAGTTTGTATTGACATCATGGTACCACACAGTCACATTGACCTACTTTTGTGGTCATTTGTTGGACATTAATAAAATTATCTTATCTCTTCTTATATAAAGAGAGTGTCTCTCATTGTACTCTCATGGTTTTGATGGCTAGAGATTGTGACGAATAAAGCATCATTTCTACTTTGTGTCTATTTTTCTTGTATGATGGTATATTGGGTAAATCTTAGGAGCTAATTGTGGATTTAAAGGTGAAACCTTCCTTCCTTTTGTTCAAAGAATGCACAAAAATTAAAGTAGTATCTTCACATAATACTGCGTAAATTTTGCTAGCTAGATAGTAACATTTCAGCGTTTGAAGTCTTGCATCTCAATGTGGATTGTGTAGTATCTATTGCAGGCAATATTTGCAGGTTTATTGGAAGATTTTCAACTTGTGAAATCCCCATATATTTGCAGGTTTATTTTCATGTATTTGTAAGTTTATTGGAGGATTTCCCACCTACTCTTGCTCTTTGATCATCAAGAGATCCACTCTCTTCTAATATGACCCCATGCCCTTTCACTGGATTTAGACACTAGCCATTAAATTTCTGTCACATATTTAGCTATTAAAATTTATCACTTCATTTCCTTTAAGCATTTTTTTCTCTTTGGTTTTAAATCTGGAAATTAACATTTGATCTTATACATTAAAACAAGTGAAGAACACTTAAATCATCCCCTTTGGGGTTGCATTTCAATTCACTAATCTTGTCTTATAATGGTTACATGGTTATTTTTACTTGCTATAATCTAAAGCTAAAATGAGATTAATGGTTTACTTTTATATCTATGCTTAGTTCACAATGGTTAATTTTGTTATCTTTCAATGAACTAAACTTTATTTGTTTTGGAGTTGTTTACACTCTGAAACAAACACCTTCTAATGTTATTTTAGATTTTTTCTTATGATGGTTCATTTACTTACTTAAATCTGAAATTTAATCATTGTTAGCATATAAGCACACTTTTCTTACATGTTAATGGCATACACAAGTAACTAAGTAAATTTCTGCAATAGCTGTTATTTTCAGCAATTTTGCATTTATCTTCACATATATATGTTGCTGAAATTTTATTGCAATTAACCACATGGTCATATCTTTATTTTTACAGTTAATTTAGCTTTCTTTCATGGTTTCTTTTTTACTTGTTACATATTATAACCAATTTAATGGATTCATGGTTGTGATCAAGTTGTAAGTCACTCTTTCATAGTTGTAAATTTCAACTTAATTCATACACCTTCCAATCCAACCTTAATCAAAGTTATTTGTCAATCTTCTTAAAACTTAATTGCATTTAGGGAATTCCCACTTAGTGGTTCATCCAACCACTTAAAGTGAAAGAAAGCAGTCGTAGGCGACAACTACCCTATTGCCATGGATATACTTAGCAAGTTAGCTAAAACCTTTTGAGTCCTTCCATTTAGGGTGCTAGTTTTTGTGGCAACATTTTGGCGCCATTCCTGAGCAGCAGATTCTTTCCCGGAATCTAAAGATTTAGCTTCAATCTTTCATGGGTCAATATAATCAACAAATTTGAAGACTCCATTTACATTCACTTTGTAATATGATGAATGTTAGAATTTTGATACTTCTAGGATGGTTATATTAGATCTTCAAACAATTTATATACATTATCACAATAACCATATGCAATAGGATCACTAAAAGATAGCCAAGCATAGCATATAAAAGAGACACAAAGATTTATTATGGGAAAACCCTCTCACGGGAAAAACCCAGCAAAACTTCTTCAATATAGATTCGTCAGAAAGTACAATGTCAATCTTGTACAATAACCCGAGAATAAGATAAAATAGAAACCCCAAGAAAAGATGTCTTCAATGCAGCTATTCTTTCTCCCAAGTGAACTTGTCCTTCTGCTTCTACTCATGAGAACTTGCTTGAATGAGAGATACACCAAATGAGCTAGGTGCCACTCTATTTATACTAGTCACAAAATGGCCTTTTTATCTAACTGGGCCGACCTGACTGGGGCAGTTTTGCCTATTGTTTGGGGCACACTGCCCATTGTTTGGGGCAGTTCACCCACTAGGTCGACTTGTCTATTTTACATTATTTATTTTAGGCTTTTTACATGATCAATTACAATATGAATATTCCTCGAAGGAAGTACAATAAGAATATCTTCTGAAATTACATTCTTCAACACTCCCTCTTAACAAGGAAGGTATTCTTCTGGCATTGTCATCATCATCATCCTACTGTTGCAATTCTGTACTCTAACCATTGATTTCTGACATCTCTCTCGAATCTATACATCACTAGAAGTTTTGAACCATCTGGTGGGTCCAGCCCAGGAGCATACATTACGTCGTATACCGCGACCACCTGCGTTACCTCACCCTATATTATGAACAAGAAAGCCATCCGGTGGGTCCATCCCAGGAGCATACATAACGTCGCACACTGTGAACACCTGCGTTACCTCACCACATGTCCAAACCATTTTGTGAGTGTAGCCTAGGAGACTCAATTATGTCACACACAGTGACTACCTGCTACCACGTCACATCTCATCATCAAGACAACACAACTCTGTGAGTGTATCCTAGGAGACTCAATTATGTCACATAATCCATGACTACTCGCTACCACGTCACCTGATGTGGAGAATAGCCCAGGTCTGAAATGTGCGTCTTTGCACATGTGTGTTGTCCAACATAGCACTGCAGTCAAGAGACTCAGTTAGGTCACACACAATGACTACCTACTGCATCCTCATGGGTGTAGTCTAGGAGACTCAATTACGTCACATAACCAGTGACTACCTGCTACAACCCCATGAGTGTAGTCCAAGAAACTCAATTACGTCACATAACCCAACTACCAGCTACAATATCACATCTCAAGTGGAGACAAGTCCAGGAGCTCAATTACGTCACTACGTGACAACTAGAGTCTCACACGTGCCATGTTACTCATACCTCCCTCTTTCGAGGAACCTCGATCTGGACCACTCCAAGCTTGTCTCTGAAGTACTCAAACTTCACTCTTGATAGAGGATTGGTCAACACATCATCTATCTACTCCCATGTCGCTATCTATTGGAGCCTCACTGCACCTCTTTCGCTATATAGTGGAGCCTCACTGCTTCGAGTTGTCATGAAACACCAGGTTCTTAGACAACATCACACAACTCTAGTTGTCACATTGAATACAAGTCGCCTCTAACTTGAGATCAAACAAATCTACAAGCAACTTCCGAAGCCATACTGCCTCACAGCTTGCTGAACAAGCTGCCATATACTCTACTTTGGTTCTACTAAGTGCCACACTCGTCTGCTTCATACTGAACCATGAGATCATACCAGATCCCAAACTGAAGCAACACCCTGATGTGTTAATCTTCCCAATCCATATCAACGTAACCTTGTAGGTTAATCTTCTGATCTGATGCATATCTGAGACCATAATCAATTGTACCCCTCAGGTACCTCAACACATGCTTTGCAGCAACCACGTGAACATGTCTCGGCTCTACCATGTACTAACTCATTGTGTTCACCGCAAAGCATAAATCTGGCCTCGTGTTCATTAAGTACATCAATGAACCAATCATTTGCCTATATACCGTGGCATCCACCATCTCTGGAGAAGAATCACACAACAACTTCAAATTTGATGCCATTGGTGTGGCCATGGCCTTGCAATCCATCATCCTGAATCTCTTCAGGATCTCTACCGCATATTTTCCTTGACTCAAGAAAAGTTCTTCTGGATTCTGCCACACCTAAAGACCTAAGAAATGGTGCATCATACCCAATTCTTTCATCTCAAACTCCGTGGCAAGCTTCCTCTTCATTTATGCTATGAGCTTCTCATCACTTGTTAGAAATCTAAGAAATAGGACACGTCCATATAGCCTACGTGTCGCGTATTCTACGTGTCGGACACGACACGAGCCCTAATACGGCTGCGACACGAAAATGGGCGTGTCCCAAAATCGCGACACGATCCGGCACGTGTCCGACACGTGCCATGATTGTGTCGCGATTTTGGGACACGTGTCCTGTCAATTAACGATTTCGCGGTTAAAAAAATTGTCATTCTAGCAAGGTTAAAAGACGTGGGCAGAGCTGGGCCCGTGTTCATTTGGATTTGATCGCTCGTGGAGGAGAGAGCTCACTCTAATAGCCCATAGTTCATCGCAGCAACACTACAGAGTGATCGTGGAGTCGACCTTTCCCCTTTGTTGACGCCGGTGGAGTGGAGTCGAGGGCACGCAGGGTTGGACGCCGGTGGAGTGGAGTCGAGGGCACGCAGCACCCCCAGCATTTGCGCCTCATTGCAGTGTCGCAGGCCCGTGGGGGTTTTACATTTGTTGAAGCCGGTGGAGTGGAGAGCCAAGGCCACGGCTCTGTGTTCTAGCTGTGGGTAATGAAATCCATTTCACCCTTACCTTTTATTTCCTCCATACCTTCAAAATCAACTCAAGCTATTTCAATGTGCATCACATAATGCATCAGCTCTACCAATTGAGAGCTCCAATGTGCTAACAACGCCTGTAGCAGAAACATTAGACTATGTCACTATAGATTTGAGTTTTAACGATCAGCCTCGTATCAATCTTAAAGATCAACCTAACTGCTACAACCATCTTTATCAATCTCAGGGAGCAACCTAGCTGCTACAGCCATCTTTATCCAAGCATATTAATGCTCCATGTTAGATCTATCTCTTGTTGTCTGTTGAAGATCTGATTTTAAATATTTGTGTGACTAATTCCATTTTCAAGATTGACCGACTGTTATGATCAGCCTTTTAAATGTCCAAGTTTGATGTTAGTTGAGTTGTATCACTGTATGTGAATGCATTATTTATAAATGGCTTGCAATTAACCGGGGGTTAAACCAACACTCACACAAATCTTGCAAAACCAAGCAAACCATACCAACTGGCAGCGGTAAAAGTTTTGACTAATTACATATCCAAATTGATTGGATATTCTCCCACTGTCATTCTTTCTGGATATCTAAGATGTTTGGAAAGATACAAAAATTGACAATAAGAAAGGAGTTTAAGGTGACCTATATGTGTCTTTTCCAGGGCAATCCCATTCAAGTTAGGAATCCCATGCAGAAATAGTGAAATACAGTGGTTTCCTTTGTGGGTCTTTGATTGGGGGATGCTCCCTGAACCTTATATCGAGGGTAGTCACCTATAAGCTGATTCATTGTCAATTTTTGTTTGCACTACTGTACCATCTCAGCCATATAATGAATTCTTTTTCACAATTTTGGTATTAATTCTTTTCTTTTTTGACAATGAACGAGTTTAAAACCTGGGATCTGTTCTCCTTTACAAATTACAATCAACCATTTAAGACTGTGTTATTAAAAAATATTATTGGATTAAGATTTCAACCATTTAAGACTGTGTTATTTATTGGATTTCAGGCAGCTGCCAGCGACTGTGTGAAGGAAATTCGATGGCTCAATCTTCCAAGGCAGCAGGCAGAGGTCAAACTCAAAGAAAGAACAGAAATATTTCTGTGTCAGCTGGTGGCAGTGCTCCAAGTGTTTCGAGTGATGTTTTGGGAGCTACTATGCCCTCAGGGCCCTCACATAACCTTGCTGCTTTAGCAAAACAACAGGCACAGGAAAAAAAATACCCCCTATGGAAGTATGTAACCAAGAAAGAAGAACCTGGAAGTGGAACAAAGAGGTCTGCAGGAGGAAATATTTCTTGGTCTTGCAATTTCTGCAACGGTGCATTCAAGAGCACTTACTTCAGAGTTAAGGGCCACTTGTTGGCTCTTCCTTGTGGACTCGGACCATGCAGAGGGATCACTGCCAACCAAAGAAGACAGCTGGAAAAGGAGGATGCAGTTGGGTTGGGGAATGTGGTGGCAGC
Organism: Larix kaempferi; assembly: GCA_027924585.1. Classification (NCBI taxonomy): domain Eukaryota; kingdom Viridiplantae; phylum Streptophyta; class Pinopsida; order Pinales; family Pinaceae; genus Larix; species Larix kaempferi. Next base: position 8,826,241 of record BSBM01000380.1, on the reverse strand, counting down.
AAGCAAACAAATGTCAAAAAAAGATGATCCTCTTCCATTCTTGAGGAATAAATCTAACAAGTTTGGGAGTGGGGATGAATTTCAGCCAACAAAAAAAAGGGCAGCCCAAACTTATGGTCCAATGGACAGAATTTATCAAAAAGAGACTCGAGATGAGGTAGATCTTACTGTTGCATTCCATTTCTATCTCAACTTCATATCATTCAATGTTGCACGGTCTCCTTTGTTCATTGAGATGTGTCGAGCTTTAGTTGAAAAGGCTCCAAGAGGGTATGTGCCTCCAAGCTCAGAGAAGCTTAGAACCACATTGTTGGTTAAGGCAAAGAAGGAGGTGGACAAAATCCTACAACCTGTCAAAAAATCATGGATTTCATCCGGGGTTAGTATTGTTTCTGATGGATGGACAGATTCAGCACGCCATCCACTCATTAATTTCATGGTGTCTTCCCATAATGGACCGGTCTTCTTGAAAGCAGTGGATGCTCTCGGAAAGTACAAGGATGCACAATATATGGGTGATTTGTTCATTAAAGTTATTGAAGAGGTAGGTGTTGATAATTGTGTGCAAATCATCACTGATAATGCACCTGTTTGTAAAGCTGCTGGCTTGATTGTGGAAACTAAATATCCACAAATATTTTGGACACCGTGCATTGTTCACTCCTTGAATTTAGCAATTAAATCTATTGCTTTAGAGGTGATATGGATTGGCAATGTTATTGAGGATGCACGTTATATCCGCATTTTTGTACAAAACCATACCAATGCCCTCACAATATATAAAGAGTACACACATTTATCATTGTTGAGGGTTGCGGATACTCGGTTTGCTTCCTCATTCATCATGCTTAAGAGGTTGAGGGAGGTCAAGGCCGCTCCTGGGGCCATGGTTATTTCAGATCTTTGGTCTTTTTGGAGAAAGACAGATCAAGTTGCTTCAAGAAAAGTAAAGGAAACAGTGTTAGATGATGTTTGGTGGGAGAAGGTAACTGTTGTCATTGAGATCATGGAGCCTATCATTTCCTTGTTGCGGTTTGCAGACACAGACGAACCCATATTAGGAGATGTGTATGAGGGATGGGATTCCATGATCGAGTCCGTGAAGAACATTGTTATGCAGAATGATTTCTCTGAGTATGGGACATCATCAGAGAGCTTATGGTCCACCATACAGGACATTCTTATCTCCAGGTGGGATAAGAATTGCACACCTTTGCATTGCTTGGCACATTCATTGAATCCCAAGTTCTACAGTCAGGAATGGCTTAGTGGTGGGCCCTCACGCAGATTTGCTCCTCACATGGATATAGAGATATCAAATGGGAGGAAGTTAGCATTTAGGAGGATATTTCAGGATAGTGCATCCCTTCAGGAGGTGGAGGAGGGCTTCATAGAGTTCTCCACTTGCATGGGGAGATTTGGAGGGTATGATATGCTTGGAGACATGGGGGTCAAGAAGGCCCATGGTTGGTGGGCAACTCATGGGGCAGCATGCCCTATTCTACAACAGTTAGCCATGAGGATCCTTTCCCAGGTTACTTCATCCTCTTGTTGCGAGAGGAATTGGAGCACATACGAAAATTTGTACAGTTTGAAAAAGAGCAGACTTGAGCAGTCCAGGGCAGAGGCAATGGTGTATGTGCACACCAACCTTCGTCTTATTTACAGGAAGAGGCAAGAGTGGTTGAAGGGTAGAACAAAGATGTGGGATGTATTTCCTGATGATATGGGTTTGGATAACAATATAGAGTTGGCATTGGCCAACTTGGATCTTACTGACCCAGTGTTAGAGCCAGTGACTTTTGATGATGAGCTTGAGGGATCATCCTCCACACCAGCAGATGCATCATCCAATCTTGGATTGGGTATAGAGGAGGAGGAGGAGGAGGAGGAGGAGGAGAGTGGAGAGAGCAGCGACAGTGATGATCATTTTGACATGGAGTAGCAGGAGATCGATTGACACTGGCTAGTACCACTGATACTGATAGTGATCTAGTATTTACTATGTGGTATTCGCATTTTGCATCTAGTAGTGTTGTAGTCTTGTAGATACTAGACTGTAGTCTGTAGTAGTATCTACTCCATTTTGTATTTGCCAGTGGCATTCTCTCGATATCTATCATCTATGTAATACATTATGATTTTCAGATTTTGATGGTTTAATATGAAATATCAAACATGCAGTTTATGGTTCAAACTCAAAGTTCATGATTCAATGTTAAATTTTAATTTTTAATGTTATTGTTCATTTTTCATTGTTAATTTTATTATTGATTCATCATGGATTCTTGATTCATTGTAAAATTGGAAATTTCAATTGATTCATTGAAAATTTGAATGATATTATGATTCAGATTGATGTACATTGTATAGACTTATATCTTTTAGTATTTTAGTTTTTAAAAAATGTGGATCTTAATGTATTTTTAATTTTTTTAATATATATATATATATTTTTTTTTATATATATATATAAAACGTGTCCCCCCGTGTCCTGTTTTTAGGGTCGTCGTGTCCCGTGTCGAATACTCGTATTTTCGTGTCCTCCGTGTCCCGTGTCGCAGTGTCATGTGACTTAGTTAGAAATAGATCATCTACATACAATAGTAGTATCACAAGTTTCCATGCTCAACCTTGAAGTAAAGTTTGGAATCTGCTTTACTTTTGGTAAAGCCCAAGCTTATCAGAAATCCATCAATCCTGGCAGACCAGGTCCTGGGTGCCTGTTTCAAACCGTACACGGCCTTCTTCAATCCACACACATGAGTCTGCCTGCTATGTATCTCAAATTCTAGTGGTTGCTCCACATACACTTCCTCCTCTACTACGCCATTCAAGAAGGCAATCTTCACATACATCTGATGTACCCTTCGCTTCATTATTGTGGCTATAGCAAGTATAGATCTAATCGAAGTGTATCTAGCCATGGGAGCAAATGTTTCCTCATAGTCTATGCCTTCTTTTTGTGAGAATCCTCGAGCCACAAATCTTGCCTTGTACTTCTGTAGTATGCTTGATTTTGTAAATTTTCTTGAACCTTCATCACTTGTTCTTTGGAACAAGTCTTATCATCCTTCTCTTGTAGGTCATAGTACACGATATTTCCTACAAGTCCAATTTAGTCATATGATTAGTAACATTCCATGTAATGACAACTTCTTATGCATAATGTACACAGTCATGTAACCAATGCTTCAGCACAACACTCATCCATATCCCGTATACACACGGTAACTATCTAGATGCCTTCCATCTCTACCAAAACATACTATTAAGAGCATACACTACTCTCAATATGTTAGCAAAGAGGTTTCATCCTAGACTAGCTCCATCAAGGGCTAATGAGATGTTGTGCAGCACTATAGGCCACTTACCCATAACATGCACTACATGATCCTACAACTAGTCAATCTCAGTCATATCTCAGTCATATATAAATGCATAAAAGAAAACTGTATCACATATCTACATGTAATTGTTATGAGCAATACCTTTCAAAATACTCAAGAATTCAAAATTCAAATGATAATAAATACTTATCTTTATGTGTTTTGTAGGATCCCTATTGATTTTTGCCTCTTTGCAGAAGTTACTAGAGTTTCTAGAAGCGTACTCTGCTCCATCATCTAATTCTGAAGACCTCGATCTTCTTCTTTGTCCAGTATGGAACTTTCTGAAGTCTTCATCCTTGGTTCTCATGTACTAGATTCAAGATCTCCTTCGCTTTGTTATCACTTCTTGAAAACAAACTCTTCACGTTCTTGCCTCGTGCACATTCCTTCATGTTTTGTTTGGATCTCGGGTAGACCTATCGAAAAAGCCTTGTAGTGTATATGTGCAAGCCTTCTGGGCCATAGTTTATTTGGTTCCATAGAGTTATGAACCAAAGCTTTAATTTGTACAAGCCTCCTTCTTGCTCTCCAATTACTATTGTATGATCAAAAGTCCAAGTCATATTCTTCATCACTTGAGGAATCTTCCCTTGCTTTCTTCTTAACTAATTCACTATCTTCTGCAGCATGAGCATGATGCCTCTTCTTATTTCCTTTCTTGTTGATGAATTTCTTCTTGGGGCAATTTCTTGCAATGTGCCCCATTTCATCGCAATTGTAACATTTGAAGTTTGAGTAGTCTTTGGGAGGTCTTTGATTCTTGTGGAATCTTCTAGACTTGTGAGAGTGATCTTCTTTCTTGCTCCTCTTTGCATGAGCTGCCAAGGCTTGGTTAGCATCTTCTCACATCTTTTTTTCTCTTGCTTCAATTCTAGTTTCTTCCTGAGCACAAGTTTCCCAAGGCCTACTGAAATTGATGAGCTTCCTTCTAGAACATATTCCTTGAATGAATGCTTCCCATGATCTTGGGAGACCATTCAATGTAGTCATCACAAATTCTACACTTTCAACATAATATCCAATAGCTTCAGTTGTTCTTTGATCTGGGAGACCCTTCTGAAATAAGATTGAATGCTCTGTGAGCTCAACATCTTCACACCCTTAAGTTGAGTTCTCAAGGTCATCTTTTTGAATAATCTCTTCAATGCATCAAACATCTCTTTAGTAGTCTTCAAAGATAAGAAGTGGGGGATCAAGTGATCCTTGATGGAGTCAACAATGATCCTATTGGCCTTAACCAAGTTCTTCTTGTGTTTAGCTTTGTCTTCATCTCCTTTTGGCTCCGCACCTTCTTCTTTGACATAGTTGTCCAACTCATTCTCTTCTAGAATGTGCATTACTCTATACTTCTAGGCACTGAAGTTATCTACTCCTTCAAGCTTATCCTCAAGCTTGGTATTATTTGTCATCTTGATGAAAATGAGAATCTCAAATGGAAATAGAGATAATAGTACTTACCAACCAAGATGCTTCAACCAAGTGCTTGCTTTGATGCCTTCTGAATCTGCTTCTTGGTTGACCTACGGTTTGTTAGAGAAACCCTAATTTTCCAACTTTGGAATCTTGCAAATCTGAGTGGAAGGAAAGATGCGCCTCCCTAACGCAAGTTGAGCAAAGCTGCTTTTCCTCCAAATTTGTGGACATAACTACCAAAAAATGGAAAAACCCTAATTCCTACAATTGCTGCAGTTACTGTAGAATTAGGTCAAAATTTGAAAATTTTCGGATCTAGAACCTTCCTCCACAGGAAAATGGGCCCTCCTAGGGCGAATTAGATTGACCTTCGGATGTATTCTCAGGGAGAGGGTCATTTTTTTCAGACCAGGAGGGGTGGTGTCCAGCATTTTTCTGAGTGGAGATTATGGCCAAACCCTTTGATCCCTCTCTTAGGAATACTATGGCTTAGTGGCATTGTTGGCTGCCTCATTAAAGGGCTTGTAGCCATGAGGTTGGTGTTCAGGGCTCCTAGGGGTGGGTCACTGGGTCACATGATCCCCCACCTGTTTCATTACTCCAGTGACATTTCTCTCAGTTGTGAGGCCCTTGCCTCTCTTCCAAGTCACCTCAGGCACCCTCCTGGTCCCTCTGCAGCCTAGCACCCTCTCTCCGTGGTCCTTTTCCAAGGATGATGCCATCATTCTCACCAGGTCGTACTCCATGTTTTGGGGGAGCATTGAGGGATTATCAACACTGTTGGGGTTAGATGGGGTATGACGTCCCCCTGCCTACTCCATCCTTCCGTTTGGAGTATTTTGCTCATTTTTAGCTATCTTAGTCATTTTTGGGTGAACTTTGAGGAAAATGCCCCAATTTATCCACAAATTTGATTATTTTATATTATTTCGAGTTATAATTTTAAGTTGGAGTGTTGTAATTTTAAATTGACATTTAAAGACATGTATGCTTGGTTATTTTGTAAAAGTGGGTGTGAGAATATATAAATAAAGTATCCTCACTTCATTTTCACAACACAACTTATGAGATAAAATTCATTATGCTACTATTTTACCCTAGAAGGGCCTTATCAAGTGATGCGCACCTCTTGGAGGGATGATTCTTTTTGCTCTTGGATGTAGTTGGATGCTTTCTTTGTCTTGCTAATGCTTTGTGGATGCTACAATGGTTGGAATCACTCATGCTCAAGTAAGTCTTTTACATTTTTAAGGGTTGTTTGATGAATGGTAGGTAAATTTTGCATCTTCAATGATTGAATAGTAGCCCTAGGGCTTTTGTCTACTGTTATATCCTCATTGCATAGTAAAAACGCTCCCAAGATGAAGTTTTTACAAGGTTTGGCCTTGGATCTCCAACTTTGCCCTAGTTTAGGCTCTTGAAACAAACCCTAGAGGTTGTTTCAAGAAGCCCTAACCTAATTGACAAGGAGAATTACCTCTAAGATGAAGGTTGGTCACCTTCCTCTAAAGCTAGGGTTTGGTGTAACATCCATTAAAAACCTAAGTTTGTCATTTTCTCTCCATCAAAGCCTAGTTTGTACATTTGTAATTATTATTTTAGGTTTAATCTTTGTGTTTCTTTTTGTAATTAGTTTTATTTTTGTTTCGTACATAATTAAAAACCTTAAAATCTGAAAACCTAACCCTAGAAAATAAAATAGAAAATATTTTTCCAAATTTCGGACCTCCCTACAATTTCGGCCCTCTCCTACAATTTCGGCCTGCTCTATTTATCCCTAGAAACCCTAAAACGAAATTCTTAAAGGCCTAAAACACCCTAAAAATTGAAAATTTATAAAAATACTAAAACTTACCCTAAAATCTAGCCCTAAAACAGTCTTAAACCCTACCTAGCAGCCTCGCTCCCCTTCCTTTCTCCATCTTCTTCTCCACTTTCATATCCCTTCCTTCTCTCTTTCTTCCTTTCCCTTCTTTCCTTTCTTCTCTTCTTATCCCTTCTCCTTCTTCTTCTCCCCTTCTCTTCTCCTTTTCTTTTCCCTCTCCTCTCTTCTCCTTCCCTTTGCTCCCTCTCTTCCAAGGCTGTAATAGCCTCTTTTCAGACTTCTTCTCTGCTGCCATAAGTCTGCTAGGGCAGCAGACTGTCCCCTTAACAAATTAACAAATCTTCTTTCCTTTGTCATCATACCTACAGAATAAAACACCAATAGAGTCAAGTTCTACTCGCACCAAATTATTATCAAAGGCTGTTCTAAAAGGTCTGGAATACACTTACAGGAGGTCTAAAACATATCTTTCATACCTGATATATAAGTCTGAAAATTAGCACTTAAATGCATGAATAAAATGGTTGCAATCTGAACTAACATCGATTGCATCTTCTCATACATCACTGCTGTTATAAATTGATACGTGGATAATATTTTAAGCGCTGCTATACTACTGTTAATTTCCACCTATAAAGAAATCTGAATCTTACTGTGGTTAGTTGCTATTGCAAATCTGATAAATCTTACTGTGGTTAGTTGCTATTGCAAATCTGATAAACTTTACGTTTGACACATGAAAGATAATAAGGGAAATTGCTTGTTATTGGGATATCATTGACTCCTTACAGTTGTTACAGTTTCCCTTTTGAAGTGACTGCTACAGTGCTGTTGGTATTTTCACACATGTCTGAAAAATGCCAAATAAGAGGTGGTTGATTTGTTGGTGACATTGGATATTTGGAACACCTCTAATACACACTTTTTGCATGCTAACCTACTGTTGTCTAAATTTCAGTTGACAGTAACATGTTGTATTGATTCTATCATAGACATCACTCTTTGCATGTGTTGGTGATTATACTCTCATGTTATTGAATGTTGTTTGATGCTAATTACTTATGATTTATGAATCATATCACTTATATACTGGAATATCATTGACTGTTCTACTATTGATTTTGCATACATTCATTTGATATATCTGATATCTATAAGTGCATGGTTCGATAGTATGTCTTCTTCATTCATGGGATTTCATTGATCCAAGGCACTGGTCTCTAATTTTGGGTCTCCCAATAAGACATAGTTTCTGTTCTCCTAAGTGTTTGTAGATAACTGAAGGGCTCTCCCCTTGGAAGTTCCGACTCTCCGAAGTAAGTTGGGGAAGTGGCTAAGGTGACAATGGTCACTTTCTCCTACATTTGTCTATCGAACACTAGATTTGCTAGTTCATCCGGTAACATTTTTCGCGTCATTGCCTGGGACATTTCATATATTGAAGTGGTTTGTCTAGAGTCATTTACACCCTTGGCAAAACAACAATTGGTAAGAAACTCAAGGTAAATCTTGGATTGATATTTAGAAAATACTATTGAGGACAAATCTTGCAGATCTTACATGGCAACTCCATTTAAAAAGAATTTGGTTAAGTTCGGCAAAGTCGGTAACATTTTTGGCGTCGTTACCGGGGACACTTTTTAACTGTTCTAGGACAGTTAGGATGTGTTGCTCATGTCATATTTTCCATCCCCTGGCGAGAACACATTGGTAAATATTAAGGTACGTCCTTGTTATCAATATATCTATATTTTGTAAGGACTAACTTGACAGGTTTATCTGGCAACTCCACCAAGAATCGGCCCATTGAATTAGGTACGTTCTTGATTAGTACTTTGGTGAGATTTGTTTTAGTTTTGTTATCACATTTATAGTAGTTGGGGCTACCATATATTTTTTCCAGATTCCAGTATATTTTCAGCCAGTCCTTTACACTGAGATGCTTGAGATGAGCATCTATCTTGGATCACTCCTATGATTATGGGCAGCAGTATATTCCTTTTCCATGACTGAGTCTCAGGAACCTTAGATTAGATGACCGATGTAGCCATTTTTCCATTATAGAGTAATATGCAGTGTCCAGAGTTGCAGCAGCAGGTTCTTAGTGGACAGATGATGATTCCGATGTATTGCACAGGTATATGATCCAGCAGGTATTATCTTGTGCACGTGATTATATTGCTTTTGTAGTCATTCTAGTAGCATGTTTTAGCATTTAGTGTCATGATCTAGCGATCATACATATATTGGACTTGGTTGGTATTATGTATTTATCCAGTGTCTTGCTCAAATGTTAGAGGTTCTTGTCTATACTCATTGGTTTCACCCTCCTAGGAGAAGGGGTTTGATCATTCCCACCATTATTTTGCTTGCTAGTGTTGGCATCATTTTCACTATCTCCATCCATCTGTTACCTTCTAGTTATTGTTTTACCTTGACTTACAACTTGACTTGTGACACGGAGGACTTTCCCCCACTCTAGCCTCTTTGTTGGATGAGCTTCCCTAGTGTTTTTTGTCTCAACTCTGAGTTGCCTAGGTTGTGTTGGCTAAACCTGAAACAGATAGTACTACCATCATTACATGTATCTGGAAACTTGATTATATATCTTAAATGAAAGCCCATTCTAGAATGTGTTTCTCAACACACGTGAATGAAAGGCATGTGAAATGAATGTAAATCCAAGAATGTGTTTCTCAACACACACGGATCAAGGAGCCTAGTAAATGTAAATCCAAGAATGTGTTTTTCAACACACACGAATCAAGGCTATGGAAATGAATGAAAGGCCCAAAAAGCAGTGGTTAAATGTATGATATATCTAATGATCTGTTGGCCTATACTGTAATGATTACTCCTCATTAACCTGCGGGTTGTGATATGAGATGGAGCTTGGGACAGCTAATTCTAAGTGTCCCCTAGAATCTTGAGTTACGATTGCCTGGCACCTGGTCATGGTGGCTATAGAAAAGATTCTCACGGAGTTGTATCAGCTTGGATGTGAGTTGTAGACATCTGTCAAGGTTGAATAAGCACTTCTGAAACAGCTTATCCATTTGTGAGACACTGCCATCCCCTGTGTTATTGCTTGTGCAGCATATGCTTTAGTGTGTATCCCCTTTTCCACTTCCAAAGTGTCACAGTGTTGAGTTAGTATAGTCATCCCTTGGCCTAACCTTGCATTTATACACCGTCACCCATCACTAGCAAATTGATCACAGCCATGAAGTGAGTATAGTCTTGAGGTTCTAAGTCTGAACTATTATTATTGTTATTGAAAAGCCTGAGTATCTTGTTTTAGATCGCCAGTGAAATGATTACTTTATGTTTATATTGCTATTTGAATGACTTATGACTTGCAGCACTTTGATGTTTTTGCCTAGATATATTATGGGTCAGTTTGACCAAAGTCAACCACAAGACATGAGTTGGGTTAGACCCGGGATGATAGCTATTGATGATATGTGATCCTTATTTGGTCACCAGATGGTTCCATGCAGCAGTTACAGGTTCAGATAGTGATCTGCAGTACTTTTAATGATTTTGATCATCTACAAATTATTATTATTTTTACATTGTCCGAGCATGGTGTTGATATTATATGATTATGCAGTCATCCATATGGTGTATGAGTATGCAGCTTTAGTGCATTTGGGCTCTTTGAGTCCATTGGGATAGTTTGTTTCCAGCTCCGGGTAGTTCCAGTTGATATTTCTCTCAATTTATCACTTCAATGCAGATTTGCCATTAAAAATGGCTTGTCAGAGCAGTGTCACGATTTGATTGGTTCACCTATGGCGCTATAGAGGGAGTATGGAGTGTAGCCACTTGTTTTCACTACATTGCAATATTCCTAGACATGATGGTGCAGTCAGATTTGGCCCCGGGTGACCAGGAAGAGAGTTACAGGCATTTTTATCTTTTACAGGTGATTTACAGAGGCATAAAAACTGGTGAAATTGGCTACAGAGGAATTCGATTTGGGCTACTGAGGCAAGGAAATGGCATAGGAATGGTTTTGATGATGTGTATGATGTCTCCCACACCTTCCACAGCAATTTCATCAGTTAGTGGGGTCCACACATCTTTCTCCGGCACATTTTTATGGTTTCAGGGTGCCTTTGGAGGCTCACGACTTTCCTCCTTGGGCATGATTTTATGCTTTGATGATATATCTGGTGTTATTATGCCATGGGGACACACTAGGGAGATTATATGTCACCCCTTAGACTCACCACGAGCTTCATGTTGTATTTTCCTAGTCACTTTATGAGGACGTCCTCCCTAGGGCGATTTAACTAGTGGGTTTCTTATGTTTTAGAGTTGATCCATGTACTTTATTTGTTGAGCTCATCTCAACCGTAGATTATAACTTATGTATCTTTTAATCTTAGCCATCCATTTAAAAGGTGGTTAGGGTTTTGGTCTCTCCCATTCCTATTTAAAGGAGAGACCCTCTCATTGTAAAGGCACTTTTGGCTCTTGCCTTCTGGAATAAAAATACTTCTTTGCAAACTCTTGTTGTGTGGTTGTGGATGCTATTGGTGTTGATTGAAACTGTTCTTCCTCTGCATTGAGGATCTTGGTGGTTATTTTGCACATCTTCTCTCTACTTTTTATCTACAAGTGAAGAAGTCGAACTGGTGAGGAGGCACACTGGTTGGGGAGACTCTCCATGCTCTCTTCTCTTCTCTCCGTCGATTTCAGGGAGTATTATTGTCTTTGTACCTCTTACTTCTTGTTATCATGTTCTTTCTCTGTATTTCTTCCATTCTTGCTTGAACTGATTGATCTCTTGTTGTCCTTGGTTCATCAGGAAGACGAGGGCACAAGTGTGGAGCTGGGCAAATCGTGGGGGCAAGATACATCACCAAATTCTCATTTGATCTTTGCGAGAACAATCCTCAGCATCATAGCAAATATTTTCATGACTCAAGAATGCTTGTGAGGTAAGTAATTCATTCTTCTAACCTACCCATCTATCAATTTCATTTAAAACCCTAAGTAAAATTAATCGAAAATTTCTCTAGCTCAAAAGACTTGGTTTACTGGCAAACCATTTATGGGTTTTTGGTCTTTTGCAAATCCCTAGGTGGGTTCTCCAAGGCATCATACTTGGAGGACTCCATTGGCCCAAATCCCAAGGCACTAGTCTCCTTGCACCCTCATGCATTTCTTGAGAGAGTCAGTTTGCCTATCTTTTGATCCCTCTTGTTGAGCTTGTGTGCTTTGACACTGTCACATACATCTACCAAGCTATGCTAGAAAGCCCTAATTCTCAGATCCACTCTTTAGGACACTTTCCCTATTTTAAGAGTCACGTTTCCCAAGGCAGCTAAATTTGATCATTTACACTAGCACCTGAATCTTGGAATCACTTCTAATAATTGAATCACTATGTCTAATTACTATTCATCTCGTCATATCTTTCCCAAGCCTCCACAGTGGTTCCATTTCCTTAATTCTAGGGTTCCATACCTGTCACCTTACGTACCCTATAGTTATAGCTTGATCTGGTGATCTGGTTAGATCTCTCTTGTCGGGAGTAGATCAGGGTCTCCCCCCTTTGTTGTCTTGGCTTTGATAACATTAAGTGAAGAGTGCCTCGATTGGCGTGACAACCAATCCTTTGGAGATCGAAGCTCTCGAGATTCACCACTTTGGTTGCCTATCCCATCTACCATCCTTCTAGATCCATCTTTAGGGGCAACTACAAGATTGGTGATAACAAGTTTAACTTCTCTCTTGGCGACTCCCACTAAAAAAAATTAAAATTAAGTACTCTACAACAGCGAGGCCAAAGAGGTAAGCCTTGTTTTATCATTTAAAATATTTTTCATTAAAAGCTAACCTTACAGGTCATATAAGGCAACTCCAATGGGGACAACAACCAATAAGAGATGATATGGCTTCCATTGAAGAAATACAATTCCATAATCCATATGCTCCCTTGAATTTCTCAGATGTTCCAGGATATCCAAATCGGTCACGTAAACACGGGTTATTCGAAGCCATCCCAATATTCCGTCAACATGAAGACACAGCTGCAGAGCATATTGCGAAGGTCAAAGAACATCTTATAACATGGGATATTATGGATGAAGATCTCAGGATGATACAATTTGTAAGGTATCTTGATATGCAGAATAACAAGAATATGAGTGATTGGTATCATGGATTTCCTCCTCACGGGATTCCTTCACTCTTACAATTCGTCAAAGCATTCAGGAAAGAGTGGGGACCTAACCTCAACGAAGAAATTATTGAGACCACGATTTCCCTTCCCATGAAGGAACCAGTCGAAATAACTCCCAGAGAGCATTTCGCTCCTCTCAACTGGCCAAACAGTTTGAAGCAAATACCAGAAGCATTTTTGGCAAGTGGACTTTCTGATAAAGATGATGACCCTATATACTTCGTCAAATATTTCATGAAGATGGTGTCGTCTATTATCGTTCAAAAAGATGAGGAATCATATATGAAGGCATTTGCATTACATCTAGACGATGAGGGACTTGATTGGTTTCGGCAATTGGGGAAGGCTACAATATCTTCTTTAGCGGACTTGATACAAATATTTTGCAATCGTTGGTGCCCAACAAAGCATGAGTAATGGATGCATTATATCAAAGAAGCAAAGGATCTATTTAAGAAAGAGCAATACACTGATCTGAGTAAAGAAATCCAAAATGAAAATCAGGTTGAAGAAGCCATAGTTCAAGATCTAACCAATGTTTTAAAACTCAAAACCGAGAATTGAACCAGTCGAGGGTCAACTCGGACCGGAACCGGAGTGGTTTGATTTCAATGAACCGGAATATTAAAAAATACAAAAATAATTACAATTCTAATCATAAAAATTATATTTAACATTCCAAGCTATGATTTCAAACCATTAGAGACATAATATGCAAAGTCTACAATTATATATATACCATAAACCATGTATGGGTCGCAAAATGGCACCATGTGCACTACATAGTAAAATCTCATAGCACATATCTCTGATTTTGAAACACAATACAATATCAATGAGGCTCTATAGCCTCTACAATCCAGATTACACAGTCACACTCTGGTTGCTCCAGGCTCCAACCTCCAGCATCCAACTCCAAGCCAACGATCCTCCAGTAATCAAGCTGTCGACTGTCTCTCTCAATGACTCCATTCTGCAAGCCTTGGTCCTTCGACAACAGGCTCCTCAACGTGAAAATTGAAAACAACTCAACCCAGCAAGTTGCAACGAGAGGAATGTCAGAGAGAATTGGGAGGGGGGGCGTATGTATGGATTTAGCAATGATTTAGGGTTAGGTTTTTTTAATTTAAAAAAAAAAAAAATTAATCCCCTCATTACCTGTTCAGGCCCGCAGAGAACTGGCATCTAACCAGCCGTTATTGAGCCGGTTTGGTCCGGTTTGGTAATGATCTGGTCAGTTCAGGCCCGGTTTATTACCAAACCTGACCCCAGTCTGATTTTTGTCCAAGTTCAGTATGCAAGCTTGGTTGGCCGGTTAAACCGGTCGGTTCAGGTTCGACCGGGTTTAAAAACATTGGATCTAACTGATGATATCTCAAGCACAGTACCCGAAGACGAAATTCCTCATGAAGCTGAATATGATTGGGATCCTACACCCAAAGACCAAGAAGTCCTAGTTGAAGAAGTTGAAGAACGGAAGGAAATGGTGAGTGCCCCTTGCCATCATAAAACAGTTTCTTATGATATCTCAGATCTCTTGAAGCAAAATGACAAAATTCATGAGGATGACGATTATTGGAGGTTTATGGGTCCTATTACCACATAGAGTGTAGTTTCCTACTTAGAGATCCTATCCAGGATGGTAGAGGAAGACAACTAACTGGTGACACCTAAGTGGACCTCGATTCCAAATATGGATTGGTTGTCACGCTAATCGAGGCACTCTTCACTTCTTGTTATCCAAGCCACAGATAACAAAGGGGGAGACGCTGATCTACTCTTAGAAAGAGAGATCTGACCCAAACACCAAATCAAGAAAATCAAACAATAAATGTAAAGTGAAGGGTGTAGAACCCTAGATTTAAGGAATGGAGATATTGTAGAGGCTTAGGGAAGATGAGATATGAAAGTTGATTAGTTCAATTATAATAGCTCAGAATTAAGGACAAATCCAGGATGTAGGTGTTAGGGTAAACGATCAAAGTCAACTGCCTTGGGAAACGTGTACTTAAATTAGGGGAAATGGTCCCAAGGAGTAGATCCAAATGGATTATGGCTTCCTAACATAGCTTGATAACAGATCTGACAATATCAAAAGTCACAAGATCAGAAAACAAGGTTTTAGTTATTCAGAAGATGAGCAAAGAAGGAGGGCACATGGATGGAGAGATCAATGCCTAGGGAATTGGGCAGAACGAGTCCAAAGAGCAAGACACCCTTGAGGACCCACCTGGGGCTAAGCCTAAGGATGAAAACCCAAAAATTGTTCGTAGAAAGCCAAATAGTAAGGCCTGGAGAATTTTTATAGATTTTAGCTTAGGGTTTGAACAATGAAATTAAATGGTGACGATTGGAATGGATTCCAAGATAACAAAAATATTTTGAAACACACCTGGATATGCTTGCGGCCACCTTGCAAATTGATGATCTTCCCAAAATGAAGCAATCTAGAGTGAGATCCAGACTCCCAGGTGAAATCGCTATGCCTCCAAGATGGCCAATGTGCCCTTCCCTACCAAAACGATCTGTAGTAAGAATTGATCTAGACAAGAAAATAGCTATAAGGCAAGAAAGATAAACCAAAGAGCATCAATATGATCACAAGAAACAATAAAAATACTCCCTGAAGCCAAAATGTCCTGAGGAGGAGAGATGGAGTCTCCCCGCAATAGCGCCCCTTCAAAAACATCCTCCTCCTCTACCACACGGCCTCTGCTGAAAAAGTCATGGAGAAATCTAGATCCATAATGATGTCACAGAGAAAATACTTTACAATCACTTGCAAGAACATTCATCAAAGCATCCAAGGTGCCTTTACAATGAGGGGGGTCTCTTCCTTAAATAGGAATGAGAGAGACCAAAACCCTAACCACTTTTTGAATGAGTAGTGGAGATCAAAAGATAAAACAATAATAATCGACAGCTAAGATGAGCCGGAAGTACAATACATGGATCAACTCACTAAGAGAGGGGGTGCGCACTCACTAAGTGGCCCTCGGGGGGTCGCACCACATGATAAATGACTAGGACAAGTGTAGCAAGCACATGGTGGGGCTAGGAGGTATTAATGTCCTTCACTAGCATCACCCCATGGCACATCGATAAATAAAGTGACTCAATAACATCACAAAGTGACCAAATCGTGGCCCCCTCAATAGCAGGATAATACATCAAAATAATAGCCCAGAGTGTGTGTGAACCCCACTGAATGTTGTAAGTTGTGCCAGAAGGTGTGGGATGCATCACAAATGACCTATGAACAAACCTAATGCCAATTCTTTGCCTCATTTGCCCAAATCGATTTCCTCAGTGACCATTTTATTCCATTTTTAATCCTCAAAAAATCACGTATAAGAAATAAAATGCCTGTAGCTCTCTGCCTGGTGCCCCGGGCACAAATCTGACTATATTAATGTGTCTGCAGGTATGGTAATATGGAAATAACAAGTGGTTGGACCCCATACTCCCTCTGTAGTGCCCTAGGAGAACCAAATAAAAATCCATCTGTGCTGCCATGCCATTTTATAATCGCAAATCTGTGGAAAAGTGACAATCTGAGTGAAATCTCATCTGGAAGTGCCTGTAACTGAAATCGAAGTGTCCCCATGGGCTTAGAGGTCCAAATGTACTAGAGATCAGTACTCATACACCCTGTGGCTAACTGGATAGTTATCTGTACTCTCAACCATGCCCGGACAAATAAAAATAATTGTCTGTAAATAATAATAAATATAAAAATCCATCAAACCATCATGTGAAAGTTGTGTCTGTTGTATGGAACAATCAAATGGGAATCAAAGAACCATAAATCATCAACCTCGAATATCACTGGTCCAACTCATCTCAGATCCTATGGTTGACTTGGTCAAACTGGGTTTGACCAAGTAAAAACTTATCAAAATATGACCCAGGCTTAAAATGCCTGACGCTGCAAGTGCAAATGGATAAGGTATGCTCTTTTAATCATTCTAATAGAGAAACTTAAAGCATGAAGTATCATTTCACTGGCGGTTAAATAATAATCATATCAAATATAAGTTCAAAAATAATCAATTACTCAAAACAGAACCTCAAGAATATACTCATTTCATGGCCATGATCATTTTGCTAGAAATGGGTGAAGGTGAAAAATGCAAGGCTAGGATAAGGGGATGACTTTACTGACTCAACACTGTGATACTTTGGATAAGGGAAAAGGAATACACACTAAAGCATATGCTGGATAATGTACACACAGGGAATGGCAGTGTCTCACAAATGGAATGAGTTGTTTTGAGAGGTGCTTATTCAACCTTAGCAAATCTCTACAACTCACATCCAAGTTGAATCCAGCTCCGTAAGGATCTTTACTAGAACCGCCGTAACTAGGTGCACAGCTAACCGTAACTTGAGGTTCTAGGGGACACTTAGAATTAGCGGTCCCTTACTCCATCTCACATCCCAACCCGTAGGCTCTGTGAGGTATTAATCATTACATTTAATCATGGCCAACAGTGTTTGGATTTAGCATACATTTAACCACTGCTTTTTAGGCCTTAGGACCCTTTGGATTTTGCATGTGTTTAGAAGCAGAACTAATCGCAGCTTTCATCCAGGGTGCTTTCACATTTCAATTTACATATCCCTTTTCATTGTGTTGAGAAGCACAGTTTTAATTTACTTCCATGGGCTCGCACAAAAGATATAGCAAGAGTTCACATATGCATGTAATGATGGTAGTACAGTTTGCTTCAGGTCTAGCTAACACAACTCAGGCAACTAGGGGGATCATCCATAATCAGGACCAAACATCGAGGGCAACCGACCAGAGAGGTCAAGGCATCAAATCCAACTCACCTAAGCTCAGGAACCAACACCAAGGTTCTCCAGGCCCAAAAGGATCAAGGCTTCGATAAGTTTTGTTGCCAACTCAGAGCCGAGACGCAAACTAATAGGGATCCTATCCAACACAAAGGCAAAAGTGGGGAGGTCCTCCATATCACAGGCTGAGGTGTAAGTCAGGGTAAAAACCAAGAATGGGAGAGAACGGATGGATGGGGAAAGTGAAAAGGTGATGCCAAAGCTAGCAAGCCATAAATGGTGGGAATGATCACGTCCATACTACTAAAGAGGGTAAACCAATGAGTATAAACAAGAACATATTATTCTAGGTAATTAAAGTATTAAACCATTTAGATAATCATTAAACAACCATGTCTATGTAACATATATATATATACCGCCAATCATGACCACTAGATACCAAGACAAGCTACTAAGATGAGCAAGAGCAAAACAATCATAACCAATGCACATCCATATACCTGCTAACCTACTGCTGTCTAAATTTCAGTTGACACTAACATGTTGTATTGATTCTAGCATAGACATCACTCTTTACATGTGTTGGTGATTCTACTCTCATGTTATTGAATGTTGTTTAATGCTAATTACTTATGAATGATATCGCTTATATACTAGAATATCATTGGTTGTTCTACTACTAATTTTGCATACGTTCATTTGATATATCTGATATCTATAAGTGCATGGTTCGATAGTATGTCTTCTTCATTCATAGGATTTCATTGATCCAAGGCACTGGTCTCTAATTTTCTGTCTCCCAAGAAGACATAGCTTATGTTCTCCTAAGTGTTTGCAGATAACTAAAAGGCTCTCCCCTTGGAGATTTCGACTCTCCGAAGTAAGTTGGGGAAGTGGCTAAGGTGACAGTGGTCACTTTCTCCTACATTTGTCTATCGGACACTAGCCCTGCTAGTTCATCCAATAACAACCTCCTTTTCAAGATGATCTATGGTGAAAAGCCTCCGGAACAAGAAACCCTAGCTTTTACTTTCGGCAGTTTCTGCTACACAAGGTCTTCTTTCAAGCTAGCTCTGATACCATGTTAGAATTTTGATACTTCCAGGATGGTTATGTTAGATCTTCAAACAATTTATATATATTATCACAATAACCATATGCAATAGGATCACTAAAAGATAGACAAGCGCAGCATATAAAAGAGACACAAAGATTTACCCTAGGAAAACCCTCTCACGGGAAAAACCCAACAAAACTTCTTCAATATAAATTTGTCAGAAAGTACAATGTCAATCTCGTACAATAACCCAAGAATAAGATAAAATAGAAACCCCAAGAAAAGATGTCTTCAATGCAGCTACTCTTTCTCCCAAGCGAACTTGTCCTTTTGCTTCTACTCATGTGAACTTGCTTGAATGAGTGATACACCAAGTGAGCTAGGCACCACTCTATTTATACTAGTCACAAACTGGCATTTTTATCTAACTGGGCCAACTTGACTTTCACTAACTGGGCCGACTTGACTGGGGAAGTTTTGCCCATTGTTTGGGGCAGTTTACCTACAGGGCCGACTTGTCTATTTTACATGATTTCTTTTAGGCTTTTTACATGATCAATTACAATATGAATATTCCTCGAAGGAAGTACAATAAGAATATCTTCCGAAGTTACAATCTTCAACAATGAATGCACATTTTATTTCATTTTGAAGGTTGTAATACTTGAATAAAAATGGCACCTTTGGAGTTCCATGAGGTTTATCCTTCTATTAATGTTAGGGGAATTTTGAGGTATCCAAAAAAGATCCCTTCTGAATTGGAAAAGTTAGAAGATCACGTGTTGCAATTTTATGGGGAAATTGTGTGCATCAAGCTTCCCAATTTATTTCTTCATTTATGGATTTTATGGCTACTCACAATGTTGTGCATGAAGATATTTTAATGAAGATGTTTGCAATTTCATTTCAAGGAATTGCAAAATTTTGGGTTAAGAACATTTGTAGGAATGTTTGGGTTAAGAACATTTGGTTTTAGGTTAAGAACATTTGCGTTAGGAACATTTGGTTTTCGGTTAAGAACTTTGGTTTTATCATTTCATGAGAAATGGGATGCTAGTTATGTAAAAGAAGAAAGTATTGAAGATCTAAGAGAAAAATGCCAAATCTTAAGGAAAATTACCCAATACTCTAATTTTGAATATGAAAGAGACACTTCTAATGCTATCTTAGATCAAATCAAAAGAAGTGAGGAGAAATTGATCTCCTTGACTAAATCCATCCAAGAAACACTAGTCCATAAAGAAGAACCCTTGCATGATAAAGAAATGCCTTGTCACTCCCTTGAAAAAGATCATGAACAAGAATCCATACATGTTGAAGAAGCACCTTGTGATTTTATCCACCTTGATGAAGAAGGTTTTGAAGAAGATGAGCATATACATACTCATGATTCATTGATTACATATTTAGACTTTTATTATTCACTTACGCTTTCAAGTTATTTATCTTTCAAGTGAGTAATTGTTAAATTTCTGCAATGTAGAAATTGAACTTTTTATGCATTTAAACATAAATTCGTTATTCATTTCTTGGTTTTTAGGGATTAAATCTTTTGATCTTTGAATTCTTAGTAAATTTCTGCAATTTCCAGCCATGCAAAAGTATAATTAAATCATATATATATATATATATATATATCAGAAATTTCATTAACCTAAGTGATCTTAAGTTTTGCATATTTTCTTAGCTTAATTCTTTTATTTTATAATTCTGGAATTTGACTAAATTTCTACATTTTTCTTGCATAGTTGCCAGAATTTACATATCTATTGCAAAACATATATTTATTCAAGGAACATTTCACAGTGATTCTCACCACTCATCCCTATTGGTTATTACCACTCTTTAAAAATTGATTTTCACCACTAATTTCTTTGAGCATAATCACCTAGTTCATAATCACCTAATACCTTGAAATATTTAATTTACATCTTACATTCTTGCAATTAGTTAATTCAATTGTTGATTAATTTCATTCTTTGGTTACAGAAAGCAAAGACATGTCTATTAAGTCTAATCATCCTTGTGCTCATTACAAGCTCTAGTTCAGAGGGAGCCAACAGACCCAGTAGATTCTGTAGATCCGATGGATCTTGTTGATCCAGTTGAGACCACAGACATTCCTAGAGATTTTGTTATTGGCCGGAAGAGACCTGTCTAGGATCGACGGACTCTAGAGGATGCAGAAAAGCATGTTGCTCCCTTAGGTACATTCAGGGAGAGCAAGAAACCTCGAAGATATTCATGATATGTAACACTGATGCCCCACATCATTGATCCTGAGCCTTCCAGTTACGAGGAGGCTACAAGCCAGCAGGTTTGGAAAGATGCCATGACGGAAGAATATCAATCTATCATGAAGAATGACATGTGGGAAGTTGTGTCGAGACCTGAAGGGAAGTCAGTGGTGACTTCCAAATGGATCTACAAGATTAAACATGCAGCAGATGGAAGCATTGAGAAACACAAAGCGAGATTTGTCGCTAGAGGATTCTCTCAGAAAGAGGGAGTCGATTAGGACGAGACATTTCCTTCAGTTGCACGATACACGACCATCAGATCGATAATAGCTCTAGCTTCATCTATGGGATGGAAGTTACATCGGATGGATGTTAAAACTGCTTTCCACAACGGAGTGATTAAGCAAGAAGTCTACATTGAACATCCAGAGGCTTTCGAGATTCATGGGAAGGAATCCCATGTGTGCAGACTAAAGAAGGCCCTATATGGACTCAATCAAGCACCACGAGCATGGTATGCCAGAATTGATGGATACTTGGTGAGCTTGGGATTCACCAAGAGTGAGGCAGATTCCAACCTTTACTACAAGGTTGAGTATGGTAGACCATTGATACTAGTATTGTACATTGATGATTTGTTTCTCACGGGAGATGAGAAACTTACCGAGTGGTGCAAGAAGATGCTAGCCTCGGAGTTTAAGATGAAGGACCTTGGTCTGATGCATTACTGCTTGGGTTTGGAGGTGTGGCAGAGACGGGATGAGAATTTCCTAGCCAAGGAAAGTATATCATTGATATCTTGAGAAGATTTGGTATGTTGGACTGCAAGTCCATGAACACACCCATGGAGACAAACCTGAAGAAGTTGAGTGACTCAGCTCCTAGGTCAGAATTGATGGATCCCACCATGTACAGACAGTTGATCGGTTCATTGCTGTATCTAGTTAACACTAGACCAGATATCTACTTTGAAGTGAGTGCTCTCAGTCAGTTTATGTGTGAACCAAGACAGGTACAATGGGTTGCTGCAAAGCATGTGTTGAGATACTTACGTGGAACTGTGGGATATGGACTAAAATATGCTTCTAGGAGTTATATGAGATTGCATGGATACACAGATTCCAATTGGGAAGGAAGTGTTGTGGACAGGAAGAGCACCTTTGGGTGTTGCTTCAGTTTGGGCTCTGCAGTGATTTCTTGGTGCAGAGCAGGAAGCAGCCCTCAGTGGCATTGAACACTGTAGAAGCAGAGTATATTGCAGCACGAGAAGCAGTATAGCTTCGAAATCTCTTTGCAAGATTGTCCAAACAGACACTTGAGCCTACCGTGATTCACTATGATATTATGTGTGAAGCTTTCAGTGAATCCTATATCTCATGACAAATCGAAGCATGTGGAGATCAAGTATCACTATATCAAAGATATGGTACAGAGGGGAGCAGTTCAACTCCAGTATATCCCGACTGATGATTAGATTGCTGACATTCTCACCAAGCCTCTTTCCAGAGTGAAGTTTGCGTACTTCCGTGAAAAACTTGGGAGTATTGGAGAATGCTTCCCTTAGTGAGAGGGAGTGCTCTTAGTCCAGGACAGGCAATCCTTGTATATCAATAATGAGCTCAGTCCAGGTAGGATAGGCGGCCCTTGTAGACCGATAATGAGCTCAGTCCAAGTAGGACAGGCGGTCCTTGTAGACCGATAATGAGCTCAGTCCAGGCAGGATAAGCAATCCTTGTAGACCGATAATGAGCTCAGTCTAGGTACTCCGTAGACCAATAATGAGCTCAATCCAAGTACTCCGTAGACCGATAATGAGCTCAGTCCAAATACTCTGTAGACCGATAATGAGCTCAGTCCAGTTAGGAAAGGAGGTCCTATGTAGATTGAGATGACCTTAGTCCAGTAAGGACTATTGTTCCTATGAGGAACATTCTCATGTGTGGAGAGAACTCTTGTGTAGAGTATACTTGAATCCCTGTGTTGGATGTTGTCCTGTATGGATGATGTTGACCCTTCTTATGATCACAAGATGTACAAGTCCAGTCGTGACAAATAGATGCTATTCAGATGTTCGAGTCCAGTTGTGATGACCAGATGATGCCTAGATGTGTTCCAGTGTGATGATATATCTCTAGCTAAGAGGGAGTGTTAATGATGTAGCTACGTGAGGTCTCCTCACTAGTCTAGACGACCTACAAGGTAAAACAAATAATAAATGTATTTTATAATTCAAAATGACAAGTCAACCCCAGTGAAACTGTCAAGTCGGCCCAATAAGGAATTTACCAAAAAGTAATGTATAAATAGAAGTGTTGCTCCTCTCATTTGCACACTCATCTCAAGCAAGTTCGCTCAAGCAAGGTAGTTCGACTTTTTGGGTAGCAGAAGACATTTGTAGCTGATTTCTTTGGGCATCTATTTTTCTTGTACTTTTATCTTCATTGTACTGAATCTCTGAGTAAGAAAGGGTTGTTGGGTTTTTCTCGAGTTTGGGTTTTCCCAAGATAAAATCTTATGTCTATTGTTTATGTGCATAGTTGTTCTTTCAGTGATCCTATATTGTTTTTAAGTTGAAAGAGATGATAATTATTCTGCTATAATTAAAATTCTAACAATGCAAACACGAGGGGCTTTTCCTTAGACCTTGTCATACACTTTGGAGTCAATGTTAATTCAAGCACTTTATAGACATATTCCTGTGGATTGATAATTAATATTGTTTATGTTTCTTGTTTTATTTTTCACATTTTACTGGAAACATTTCCTTTGATTCTAGCCTATTGTATATTGTTCATTCTTTAGTAGATTACTAGATTCATTAGTTAGACTTGAGCAAATATTGTTATGGTTATAGCATTTATGTTGTTTAAGCTCCTTTCACTAAGTGCAAGTTACTTCACTAGTTACATTATTACATTGCACTTAGTTAGTCTAGACAACTCTAACTGATAAATTTTCCAATCTAGACTTTAATATAAATAGATCATCAGTTTTGAGTTGCACCCTAGATCAACAGTTTTGAGTCACCCCCTAGGCTTTGGATTAAAGAATTAGGCATGAAGTGAGAGGTTGTACGTGTTGAGGTGACAGCGACACCCAACCTTTGTTGCCGTCTAGGTTGTGTTAGTGGATTGAGACTTTTCCCACTCACATATAGGCTGGGCAGTAACACACCCCATTCATTACAACGAAACATCTTCTTTAAGTTGTTCTTCTAGCCAACAAGAGATTGCAACATAAGAAAGTTCATTACAAATCAAATAACAATTGGCCAAACAAGCTCCCTCACTCCTATGTTTTTCCTAATGAGATTTAGGATCCATGTGTGGCTGAAGATGAATTTGGTTATGGTTTTAGCTCGGTCCACAACCCTCTTCACCTACTCAATTTACCTATATCCTCAAACACTTAGAAAATAGTGGTTGTTTCTGCTCCAATATCTTACTTGCTAGAACATAGTTAGATGCATTATCAATTCTGATTTGAACAATAATCTCCACCCCCACCTCCATAACCACATTGTCCAACAAATCAAATAATAGCTTTGCATCCTCCACCTAATTGGATGCATCAACTGATCTTAGAAACACAATGCCCCATGGAAAAGAAATGAGGAAATTAATGATGGTTTTGGATTTTCCAATAGTCCATTGTTTGATGGTACATCCTTTCCTCATTTAAGACTTTTAAATTCGTTCAAGTGTTCGTTTATAGTTTTCACCTCCTCTTGTAAAATCTACCACCTCAATCATGATAAGTAAGGCCTTTGAAGTCGAACCACATGCAACTTCCAACTATAAAATCTAGCATATGTTGATAATAGGGAGACTAAACAGCATTTAAAAATTTTAAGCTATCTCTAAATCATACCAAAATTGGGCAACGTGTTTGAAAGTAGCTTCCCTACAATCCTTCTTCCATTGACTATCAATGGTGGGTTGAAAACCAAGTATGGTGCAAGGTAAAGAGAATGAGTTTATATTTTCTCTTTGGATTGGGTGTGGCATC
Source organism: Larix kaempferi (assembly GCA_027924585.1). NCBI lineage: Eukaryota > Viridiplantae > Streptophyta > Pinopsida > Pinales > Pinaceae > Larix > Larix kaempferi. The sequence continues at coordinate 8,801,307 of BSBM01000380.1, read as the reverse complement.
CCAATGCCCATCCATCTCCTAGAGAGATGAATCTAAAGGGATAATGAGTAGCATGAGTGAAGCAGGTTTCAAAATCAAGGTTTCTAGATCCACTATGGTGTCCAGGGATCTCAGAACTTCCCTGTTTCTCCTCACAAATCTATTTTTGTTGTGTTTTCTCTGTTGAAATGGCTTCAACAAATGTTGCCATTTGATCTTTTAAATCATCCACCACACTGGTGCAGGGTTTAACTTGCCCTTGAATATACCCCAAGTGGCATTTCACCATGTCTATACGCGTATACCCCTTGTTTAATTCCTTCCCACAATTGTTGCATTTTCAATTCCCACTACCAATATTTGTTCACTAGTTCCACTTAGGATCTCTCGCCCTGCGATCATGGAGCTACATGCCTATCTCCCAATGTCTAATTTGTTCAAAATGAGCATTGGTATGCCAAGGCCTTTTTAGAGAGATTAGCAGTGGAGCTTTGGTATCTCGTTGTTGTAGTATGATTCTCATCGTATGTACACAACTCTTCATCAACGTCATCCCCTTTCGTCGATACCCAACGCGAGATGGGCTTTCTCAGGTCTAGAGGTGTGGTGGATTCATCGATTGCACAGTGTTTGGTCAGTGCGGCTTTCCTATAAGCTGCGAGTGTTTGCTTGGTTGATGATCTATCAGGGACTTCTATCCAAGGCCCCGTTGACTAAGTTTGGCCTCTCGGATGGTCAGTGCCTTGTGTGCGAGAGACTAGAGATGGTTAAAGTTCGAGTGTTTCAAATATCTCCAATTTATCCCAATATTTCTGATTTCTCTTGAGTTTTTCGTGTTGCCAATTTGCTTGATATTTTCATAATTCTTCAGGTCTAAGTTTATTCTTGTCGATTTTTTCCGATCATTTCCGATATTTTCTCTGATAAGTTTCTTTCCAAACCCTTGGCAATATATTCCCCGAAATGATATTTGCAACATTGAGTTAAACACTTCTTTCGGGGTTGTAGATTTGCCAGAGACTGTTGGGGAGTTGTGGAGGAGCAGCACTCTGAGTTGTTCTTAAACAAACTTTATTGGAGACGAGCTCTACTTGGAGATGGTTATTCCCTAGAACAGGATTCACACTTTGGTCTGTGGCATTGCTTGCGGAAAATCGCTTTGTTCGTGATATGGAAACTCGGGTGCAGGTATGTTTTTTATCAAGAAAGTAGTTATGTTTCATCTTTTATTGCGCTTTGGAAATATGAGGTACGTCATCAGTTACTAGCCAAGGGCGCCCGATTAATCAAGGATGCCAAAAAGTTGGATCCTATTGTATATTCTGATTTTATTTTTGCTCTTATGAGCTTCAGGAAGCAGTTATGATAGGCATTGTATAACTATATACCCTTCCACTACTAGTATTTTTTATTGTAACTAAGTTTTTGTGAATATAAGAAGAAATTTTCAATTTAAACTATATATATATATATATATATATAAATGCTATAACACAAAATCAGCAAATCAAACTTAACCAGAATGAGGATTTGACATGTGTAACATACCTTCGCACTCCCCAACAAATCTCCTTCAATCGCGTAGCAAATTGGTAGACAACAGATGTAGACCAAAATCTCATTGAAAGTTGCCCCAACTTAGTGTTGAATCAGTGCCAAATTCGTTTCAAGCACCAATGAATGCTACAGTTGGAAGTTCTTCATATGCTCACAATGAGAATTGTGGGAGGCAAATAGAAGGGGTATGTTTATAAACTAGATTTTAAGGTTTTAGGAATGTTGAAAGGTTTTTTCGCCATTTTTCCATCTTTTGAGGTTGACTAGGTCGTGCCCAATTGGTCAGTTCGATCTCGAAACCACAACTAGTTGGTCAATAATGTCTATTGCCACCAGAATCACACCGGGGGGTTAGCGCAGTAGAAATCTTCAAGCTGCTAGGTGTGTCCTTGGGGGCAAGTCTCTAGGCAGGTGCTGTCACCTGATCCTAACTCCTCCATTTAGCCAAACTCCTAAGGCTCTTCTCAATGTTTTAGTCGTTAAGGATGGAAGTGATTTTTTTAGGATTTTTTCGAAGAAAATTACTAAATCAATATTATTGCAAAGATAAGAAATACTTCAACAGCATATAAAGGATAACATCAGCATATAAGGATTTAAGCAACAACAATGAACTGATATGAAGCAAATGTAAAGTATTGTTGTTAATAAAGATCAGTGCCAATGAAGTCAAATAAAATACTGTGTTGCTGAGACAAAATTGTAGATGTTTTGCAATATGTGCTTGGTCGGTTTTAAATTATTAATGACGGAATTGATTTACGAGAAAGGGGAACTCTAGATATACCGTGAGGTACAAGGAGTATGTCCAAAAATTAAGCAAGAGTGGCTCCTTACGAAGACGTGTGGGCTGGATGGAGTCTCGAGGGGATGTTCAACACTACACCAACAAGGATGTAGCCTAACAAAGCCCTGAGGTCACGTTCCAGTGGTTCCTGCTTCTTCTGAAGAATTTCCCCACGCAAATTCAATTTGTAGTGCCGAATTTCCACTAGGTTAAGGGTGGTGTATTTTATTATTTTGAGTTGTTTAAATTAAGATGTGGAAGATTAAAGAAGTGTTGCAAATCGTTTTTGGTTTCCCAACAACCGAGCAACGCTCGCAGAGGGAAAAAGCATACACGAAATTTGCAACAAATGTTTATTCCAATTTAAAACAACTAAGAATAATTGCAAGTACGAAGTAAGCAAATGAACTTAAAGCAGAGAAATATTATATGAAGACCACAGACTATGTGTCACTTTCTGGTCATCCACCACTAATCGACAAACCCTTTAGGTGGTGGAGAGAGCATAATTCATGGCAACGAGTAGGGTTAGCTTACTTACTTGCAAAAGAAATAAAGAAAGCAAGAGATTGATTGATCTAACTTATTGCAAGAAATAAAAACAAAACTACTCTAAGGCAAAAAATCCAAAAAAAAAGATACATGCTTCCCCCAAATGGGGGAAGGGGGTTGTGGGAGCCTTAAATCCCACTTGCTTTTTATTAATGTTTTTGTACATTTTTTTAAAAAGAGAATGCCTTTGATCCTTGAAAATGGATCAAAAAGGCTTACAATAAAGCTAGAAGAATGAGAAAAGAAGAATAGGAATAAGAGATGGATCTTGGTGCTTTAAATGGTTCACTTTATGGACGTTCTAGCCCAAAATTCCTCCTCTTTTTATTTCAGCCTACTAAAAACCAAAAAACTAAAAGCTATGTTGTTGGGAGAGCAGAGCGGGAGCAGGAAGCGGGGAGCGGGAGCGCAGCAAAAAGCCAAATTTTCAAAGCTCTCGTTTTGGGAGCATTTCGGGAGCGTTTTTTATATAATATATATTTTAATAAATTTTGATGGATTTATATTTAAAAAACATGTAGGATGTTCAATTAGTTATAGAAAACATGGATTAAACCATATAACATCAATCATCTAGTAGTTATAACTTATAACATTATCATCAAATGATCAACCATAACAACTTTGATAGGATCTTGGCAAAGAAGGGAAGTACCATAACATTGTCATTAGATGATCAACCTAGTTAAAGAGCTTTTAGTATAGGATAGGTAGGGAGTGCCTTGAGAGCGCCTTGGGAGCGTGCTGCCAAAACTGGGAGCATTTTGGGAGCGAGCTTCGAGAGCAGGAGCGAGGGGGTAGGGGGCGCTCCAACGCAGCATAGACTAAAAGTACACAGATTAGAGGATTAGTGTCTAAACTACATAAACAATTATACAACCAAATACTTGCAAAAAGTAGAGAAACTGTGCTACTTTAAGTACTAAGTAAATGGAACTAGATCTAAGCTTATGATTGCAAGTAAAGGCACTTTCAAATCTAGCAATACCGTCAGCAATGTTTGAAAAATCGAAATCGGACTCGGAATCGGTCAAGGGTCAACTCGGTATCGGAATCAGAATCGGTAATGAATCGGTCATAAATCGGGCGATTTGAATTTAATGAATCGGTTTACTCAAAAATACATAAAATATTTAAATTTTAAAGAAAAACAACATTTTCAAGATTTTAGGACTGTTGTTATGACCCAGACCTATTGTTTGAAGGCCAAAGAGCACCTATACTTGTTGTTTAGGGCTACTTTCATCCACAGTACTGCCCACAATTTATTTTTAGCCTTTAAGGTGATTTTCATGACTTTTTACTGCTGCAAAGGTCATAACAGGCACATGTTTGCTTCAAAATTGTTGTACAAGGGTTTGAACAGCTTCAACCTAAGTTGCATGAAACGGGGAAACGGGGACGAAAAGGGGAAACGCGAAACAGGGGAAACGAGACCCCCCAAAATTTTGGAAATGAGGAAATGCAATATATATATATAATAAATTAGCAAAGACATTTACAAAAATGAATGTGAAATATAAATCATCAATCATACATGTCTACAAATCATTGCCTATATTGGGATCCTATTCATCAATAGAAACCTATGCCTCCCTCTTCTAGGCTCTAGCCCTTGACTCTAACTCGAATTTCAAAGTTGATTCTCCAAGGACATTAGTCAACGACCCAACACATTACAATTTTGATGAAACTTCCTAATCCAATCACTAAAATAACGTAGAAAAAGCTTCACATGCTTGATAAGTGATTTTGCATGAGTGAAGAGTACATTTTTATTAAGGTCATGACAGAGGAATTCAACAATCAACACCACCAACATCAAGGTACATATAGGGGTTTATGTGCTTGATTAAATGCCAATTCCATACCCTCATACATGAGAGAATCTAGTGTAAACCTTGCAATCCTAAAATCCTGAAAACTATTAAGTCTGCTGAATTTTGAATGGGATCTAAAAATCTACTTTTTGCAAATGAAGTCCGATGAGGCTGGAACCACTCTCAAACATCCTGAAACAATTAATGGTAATGTTAAAAATTTAGGTACAACGATGGAAAATAAAAGATAAGGAGAACTTCACTTTTACTTTAAGAATTTAACATTATCATTAATATCACCAAGTACTACTGCACCATGGGGATATTGCATTGCTTTTTTAAGTCCGCGGGCATCCACTCAAAATTCCACACAAACCGACCGATTTTTTACATAAATCGACCGATTAGACCGGTTCATTACCGAACCGGTCGACCGAAGCGATTTGCAAACTGATTTGATTCGGTTCCTTAATCAAATCGGTAGATCGGTCGATTCCGAAACCGATTTGGCCGATTTTTAAAACATAGGAAATACGACCAACCTAAGAAATGTATGATAAACTTTTTAAAGAGATCTAAGCCTGTTTTAAAGTAACCAGAGAGAGAGTTTAATTTTTTAAAAGAAAAGAAAGGGTCTCAAGCTCTAGCTTGAATCCTTGTGAGGACATGGAGATGATTGTAATACAAGCAACGTTAGAAGCAAAATATTATATGACGAGAAAAAAGGGATGCAACCGAGCTCCCACTTCTCCTTCACCTAAGATGATCTGCAAGCTACAAAAATATTTAAACAAGTGAGATCAATTTAGTGTGGTTAATTAAATTAGATAAAAAAGAATATAAGTATTACCGACTACAGTTTGTTACTCTTTAATCTCAGAAAATCAAAAACAAGTAAACAATTTGTAATGTCCCCATTCAATTAAGTGCATAGTAAGACAATCCCATCAATCCTACTAGTTTCCTAGGTTGGATGGGCACATGTGGGATGGTAATAAGGAAGCTAATAAATGATATTTAGACATTAGAAGGGTTTAAGCATTTAATAAATATGATGAATAAATAAATTCAAGAGAAATTCTAGGTGGCAAGTGGTTTTGGAGACATATGGAGGTGGTGGGACCCACACTAGCTTGATTTTTCAATGACACATGGCAGCTCTCTCTTGCCAATTCGAATTCATGGGAAGGTGAACACTCTTGGGTGAGTTGGTAAGTCATAACACATGGCATTGAGCATCTTAGGTCGAAATGGGATGGAATAGTAACCTCCATGGGAGAGGAAGAGTCAAATTGGAGACTAGTGGACACTTGGGCTAGATTCCCTAGTTTTATGACAACAATAATGAAGCATCTATGACATTTATGACAAAATTCAGACCTAACTTCTTACACCTGACCATTATGACATGTCAGCCCCAAAAATAGGCTCAAGGAAGGCGCTCATGGAGTTGGAGGAATCTTAAGAGACTCAAATTCGAATTTGGGAGAAGATGGAAGGTTGGAACTAGGAGACAAGTGGCAAATGAGGAATATTTTCTAAATGGAAAATTATTGAATCTATTGAGAGGATTTCGACCCCTTGAAGGCTAATGTTGGTTATAAAATGTAGAAATCAAGTATGAGAATGGCTTTTGATCATTTGTAGAATTTGCTATTGCATTTGTGAAGAGGGAGAGCTAGTGGATGACTAGTTTCTTGCCTTAGCCAATTTCGAGGGTGAAAGATTCCCATCCAAGTTGATAATTGGAAAGGCCATTCAGACCTTTCATTTGGAGCTTTAATGGAGTCTTTATTTTCAAGTGTAAGCTACAGGGAAGCTCATGGTTTCTTCTATTGCAGCTCACTCCTTCAACCATTTCCAGTTTTGATGGCATATTCTTGATCCTTGAGGGAGGGCGTTTTTGGTGAGCTATTGTACTCTTTGGGGAAGCTTTTAATGCCCCATTTCTTTTGTAATATGAATTAAATACTCTGTTCTTCATCTCCAAAAAGTTTCAGGTCGAAATTCCAAGTAGAAATGTATAAATCTCATTTTTAATGGAAGAACAATGCAATTTCGCCACTACCTTGTTGTGAGCCAATGTATTGATGATGATTTCGAATGAATGGATGATCCTCTGATATATTTGTGATCAATATACTGCCATGGATGTCTTCTACAAGTTTCATGTACTGTACTTGAGCATTTGAAGCATTTTTACTCAGGTTTAGTTGTATTGGGAGGTGAAATAGTACCATTTCCCCAAGGGTCGAATTGGGGATTTTTGCAATTGAATGGGAGAGGGTGAGAACAGTTGTAATAATCCATTAATGGTGCATATGAGACTTTAATAAAATACTTAACACATTACATACCTCTGTTCATAAATTTGAGTGGGTTTGGAGGCATTTGGGAAGCCATTTTCAGTACTTACCCCAGGGGGATTTGAACCCCAAATTACTAGTAAAATTGCATAATTGGTCCAGAATCTTAAGAGAGTTTGCAGAGGTCTTTTGGTGGACATATGTATCCATAAACATCATATTCAAGTTCTAATATCATTCATACACCTTCCTTGAAGATTTGAAGGCATTTGGAGTCAATTTGAGACCTAGAGACCAATACTAGTCAAAGGAAAATCACTAGTAAAGTTACCTACATTGATCAGAATTGAAAGAGGATTTGCAGAAGTATTTTAAAGGTCCAAAGGCATCCCTAAAACACATATTTATGTTCTAATATCATTCATATACCTTCTCAGAATATTTGGGATCATTTGGGGCAAATTTGGGACCTAGAGATCAAAACTGGTCAAAGGTCGAACTAGGGAAAAAAAGTGGAAAATTGCAATTTTAATAAAATTCCTAACAAGGGACATTACACAATTTAAGCCTTTAATTGTTACTCTATGAGCCAGAAATGGCCTTCTAAGCTAGATAGTAAATATGCAAACCTCTAAAAGAAGAAAGCAACTAGTTAAATATCAACTTAATTAGAGCCCAGCATTCACATTCATGAGAAGTCTTGCACAGTTTGGACCTCCAAAGCAACAACTTTATTCATCAAATGATAACAGTAATACATTATTGGAGCAGAGGTTCCTTGCTTCTCCAAAAGGAAGAGAAAGACCTTACTTCTCCAAAAGGAAGAGAAAGACCTTGCTTAAATAGCGAAAGGGGAAGAAGTAGGGACTCAAGAGGGAATCAAGAGACAGCAAGGACTTAACTCGAGCTTGAAGAAAGAGGAAGGCGCCACCTAGCAAGAGGTGTGGCCCCTCTCCTTGGATGCTCTCTCCATCTCCTCAAAAAATGCCACCACATCAAATGCGTCCCCCTCATGAGAGAGGGTGCACTTCCAAAAGGAGGAAAACTTGCCACCTCTTCAAACCAACTCAAACATGCTTTATTTGGTTCCCAAGATGCTCCAACATAATCTTTAGTTCGACTAGAACATGTCTGGGACAAGTTCCTCCTAATTCAGGAATGATGTTTTTCTCCATTATTTCACTTTTTTCTATTTTTAATTGACTTTTTTGCTTTTTTGGAGAGATTTTCATTTAAGTGATAAATAATCACTCAAAATTTAGGAAAAGTGGGTCTAGGGGTTAAGTGGGGGCTCTGGCTTCAAAAATGAGCATCCCCGTGACAAATTTGGCCCCCTAGCCATACTTTCATGACACTTTGAAATTTTACAATTAAAATACACCTCGTCGATGATTTTATTAAAAAACTAGAAAATTAAAAAATCCTAGGGAGGACTTAGTGCATGCTCAATAGACTCTGGGATTATGACTAGCATGGTATTATACATAGACTCTAGGCTTTAATAACCCTTTCAGGGCCTAATCATCACTTTCACCACCCCGGATTTGGAGGATTTTGAGAGAAAAACTTGAAAATTATGTGTCGCTAAAAAGCGTCGCATAATTAACAAGGGAAAAAAACACTCAAGGGTGATTAGTTTGATGACTAAGTCCCAAGAAGGTGAAGCCCTTTTAAAAAGCACCACCATGCTACATCAATTATTACAATTCCCCCAAGGGGGTGTGAACATGCGAAAAAGATAAAGGAACCACAACTGGTCCTGATGAAACCATGGAACTTCTGAGCACTGAGTGGCAACAATTGACTTGTTCTGATCCTTGGTGGCTCACTGGAAATCCCCTAAGTGCAACTTAGTGGATAACACTGTCCCAAATCAACTTTGCACTGATCAGTTCAAGACAAAACCAGTCTAAAACCTGTTTACACCACCACTCTTGAACCATTTAGGCCTGGAATTACTGAGAACCAATCAGTTCTGATAACATTAGCAATGACCAGAATAACAACAATTACAGGGGTCAAGTCTCGTAGTAATACGCATACTTTCCTATAGTTTGTAACCATGCACGGAAACCACATTACAAGTTATGGGGTCATCCTCATGCTTGCAGCAAGAGACTGCAGTAACTATGGGGTTCAACCCCTGTAACTATTGTTACAACCTTTGTCTCCAAAATGGCAAGATATTGAGAAAACAAAGAAAAGGTTTCCCTCAAGCGATAGAGAGGTCATGAGGGGACCCATGATGGCATTAAAGAAGATTCGTGATCTGCATTTGGAAGAAGCCTCCCTTGTCCAAACTCAATTTGCCCAATTTTCACATGAGCAATGTGAGTTTGGCATAATTACGGCTTTGTGTAAAAGGCATCACAGCAAATATCTAATACACTAGTGGCAAATTCATGGTGTGCATGCCCAAGAGCTATAAGCATTTGCTATATGGTTACTCTCACAGGTAGCTACACCCTTAGTGTGCTAAAGGAATTGGAGTACTTACAATTTTATTAGACTGAATGGGATCTAAGAAGGCAAAAAACTCGATTTACATTCATAGTACGCATCCTCTTTTTACTTGGAAAGACCCAAGGTACAAGGAAGGTCCTTCTAAGAAATGGGATCAAATTACAGATGATGGTATATTTGTGGACAATGAGAAACAACCAGAAGGGCTTGTGGAGCTAGCTACAGTTACATACCCAACAAATAAGCCACAACTTCAGAGTAATGAATATCTCCAGAGCATCTTGACTGAGGATATAGAGGATGTAGAACATCAAGAAGACTCAAATGTCAGTATTACTAATTGGTGACCAGTCACTAATGATTTATGCCTCCTGACTAAATGCCATTGAGCATATCTTGCAGTTACCTATAAATCTAAAGTTATGACTAAATTATTGATGTTTAAATCATTGATCTGAAATTTGAAAATTAAAGCATTAATATGAAACTGGAATTGTGATTGTGACATTGTCATTATCATTGTTAATATTGTTGAACATTTTAATTTTAACTTTTACATTTCTATGTTCATAGTTCTTTATTTTACCTTTTTCCAAACTTTAATTAAATATTTTATCTATAATTATGTATATATATAAGCACTCCCCTGCACCCAAATTTCAAAAGTGGTGCGCCTCTACCCACATTTTCACCCATGCCCCCTACACCCTGGCTACCTAGGCATAATATCTTTGACTAGTCTAAAACATTTTACATCAGGAATGCAGTGATAACCATATTTATTTCTAAGTTCTAACAGTGCAAATGAAAAAGTTAGTCTAAAACATTTTACATCAGGAATGCAGTGATAACCATATTTATTTCTAAGTTCTAACAGTGCAAATGAAAAAGTTAGTCCATCATGTTTAAGAAAGGGATAATTATGATATTCTCTCTTTATCTTATGAACGATGCAACCTTAGATTCCATGCAACTAATTTTGTAAGACAATACAAAATCATTCGAGAGCAACTGTTTTTGTGTAACTTATTACAACAAATATCTTTAATATCACAGACCTTCCAATCTTGCCTCCAATTCGACCATGGGATTTTGATGAAAAATGATGAGTATAATGTCCTGAAGCTCCAAATATAGTTGGTCCAAACTGCAAAATGCACTCAAATCAAAACTAAATCAATGTAAGAGAAGTATATTTATTCTATGACGCATAACAGGGCAATGAAAGAAGAGCTGGAGTAAGAATACATACAAGAGCAGAAAACCATCAAGTTAGCTACAAGTAAATTAAATGAATACCATCAAGTTAGAAGCAAAGAAGGGATCTCAATAGCAATGATATTTCCCAACCTATCAATCACGAATTTTGTCTACAGGACCATCATAGAGAAAAATTATTCGTCACCATGGGAAATAAACCAAGACACTATACGGTAATGGACTGAAACTATATAACTGCATAATATGCGAAACTGAAGGCAGAATAGCATGTATCACTGCTCAATTGCTTCACAATATGTCTGGTGTACTCAGAAAGACATTTAGAACAAAGATTGTCCAAAAGAAAGCCTCATGCAAACAGAAAACAGAAATTTTTGGGTTAAGGAAGAAACGAGAATGTGTTGCAATGTTGTATAGACAGTTATAAAGATTCAAGAAAATGTACATTCAATAGTAAATTCTGCAACAGAAAAGTGTCAACGAGTTAAGATAAAGAGCAAGATAAACCCAATGGTGCAAAGAATAAATGAATATAATGCAGAAATGTTACTATCAGGTATGCTCATCTCAAACCCTTTCTATGTCGTTATGATATAATGAACGAGAATGGATGAGAAATACAAGCCATAATCACCATGTCTACATGGAATAAAGTGTAATAATGCCAAGTATTGCTAGCACTTGGCCCTAAGAGGAAAGTATGAAGAACATTAAATCGATACAGAAACCTGAAACAACATTTAAAACTACTGAAGAAAATGGTTAATACAATATGAAGAAAAAAAGGCATTATATCGAATCAATTATGGCTAGGGGTGCCAATGTAGCAACTTACATAGGTTTGCCCATAATATTAATGTAATAACTACAAACCTTTGACATCTTTATTAGGAGACCAGAGTTACAGATCACACTCATTTGGAAAAAACTTGACAGCCGAGTAAAATACAGTAGAGACAAAGTACAGCAATTTCTGAAAGGAGGAAAAATATTGAAAAGATCAGCACTATCTTAATAGAGGCTGGTAATAATGTGGAAGTTATTGGTTGAATAAATACAGCTTCTAATATTTATGCACATCAATAGGACTATTACAAGTACTTGCAATAAAATCACTACATATGCTACATTTGCACCACATGTTTGATCTAGCTAGAAAACATTCATACCTCTTCACATCACAGACTACATATAAACCAAAATATATATATATATATATATTCCCCAAATTTTATTGCTACCCGACTAATTACGATAATAACTAAGCAAAATCCTGAGCACAATTTAATTGGTAAAGAAAATCGAACCTTCAACTCGCCTGCAGCTGAATTCTTTTCCTCTTTTCTTTGCCATCCAACAGCTATAGTTGGATCTGTACCTAATACAAGCTGTATCTGTAACCACAGAAAACGTCTTTTTGTGAGAAAATGTAAAAGGTTCCATTGATGTCATAGCTCCTACTACAGTTGTAGGCCACACAAAGAGGTGGCGAAGGTTAATAAAAAAAAGTAAATAACCTCAAAATTAATTATACTAACCCCTAACAGTCAATTCTCACTAGCTCATTCGGTTAAGGTGTGGCTTTCGTCAGCAGGGTGACCTGGGTTCAATTCCCCTTAAGGGTGAGCTAGTTGGGATGAGACACCCAAAATCCAACCAGTTGAGGGTTGGTGTGGCCCAGGTCGGGTGCGATCCCCGGGTGATTTTGACGGCTTAGATGCCCCTGGGTCATGGTCTCTAAGACCAAAGGCCACTCCCGCAAGTCAGGGAGATTCTAGCAAACAAAAAAAATTATACTAACCCCTAACCCATACTACAGAAAAATGAGACTTGAACACGTTGACAAGTGGCAGAAACTGAAAAGGTAAAGGGCTCCATACATTGAAAAATGACACTAACAGTTGCTAAGCAGTACAAGACTCAGCAACCACAGGGTCTTCATAGTTTTGGAATCTGTTTATTTTCATGTGGAGTTGTAATTTTCATTGACAATGACCAGGTCAGATCCTGTAAATGGTACTTTCAAGTTTCTATTGCATCTACCAATATCCTAATTATTGCGGGTTAAAATAGTTGCCATGCAGGTATTAGGTTTCAAACCATAACAATGGTGGGAGGAGAAAGCAATAGTCAATAAAAGAGGCTCCGAGTATAGATATTAGAAATTTAGAACCTGAACAAGTATGCACAACAGATGCCAATGAACGTAGCAGGCCACAATGGCAGTTCAGTTTTTAATATGATAAAGATTGTTATTTTCTTATTTTATAGAAAAAAAAAAGAACTTTTTTAATAACAGATGCAAGAAAAGCAAAGCTGAGAATGATCGAGCCACCAAATCATCGAGCTGCACGAGGAGAAATCAGCCATCAAATGATTGAGCAGCATGAGGAGATATTAGCGGCACAGGGGAACAGCTGCTGGCCATGGCCACTCTAATTCTTCAGCTCGAGGGAGATCTTCAGTACGACTTCGGACTATTGAAGAGGAAGGTTGTGTGTATGCAAGGACATGTTCTCGGGAACGTTCTCTTCTGTAGTTTTTTCCTCTGAATTGTGGGGATTTGATTGCTTCTACTCATAATGTTGTGCCTTCATTGACTGCAAAGTTTGAAGGGGTTGCAGACCCAAAATTTAACTTGCAAGAAGAATGGCTTCAATTGTCTTCAAGAAATTTGGTGGTAGATGTGTTCTCCCATGTCGGTGGTGTAAGTGTTGTATGATGTGCATCTGGGCTGTGCTTCGTGGACGATGAGATGATCGGAAGAGGATGTTGCTATAATGATCAGGATGATCATGTGATGATGATAAGCATCAGGACGATGCTCCAGATGATATGCATCAGGACGATGCTCTGACAATGATCAGGATGATCATGCGATGATGATATGCATCAGGACGATGCTATGAAGATGATCAAGATGATCATGCGATGATGATATGCATCAGGACGATGTACTGTATGCAATGTTATCAGAACCGGACCGGTCATCGAACCGGCGAAGCCCAAAATGTGAACCGGACCGGAAACCGGACCGGAACCGGGAAAAAACCGGGAAAAAAACCGGTTGACTAAAAAATACATAAAATATTCATATTTTGTAAAAAAACATATATATTCATGTGCATACATATGAATCCAAACCATTAATACACAAATATGCAAAGTTTCTCAAATATATATATAGCAAGTATGGGTGCAAATAACCAAAACAGCACCCAGTGCAATACATCTCTGAGGTTCTGAACCAAAGTACATCAACAAAGAGGCTCGAAATGGCAACCATAGTACTAATGAATAACAATAAACTAATCATAGAAGCATAGAAAACTTTTTTTTGTGTTTAAAAAAAATAAAAATCAGTTTCATGGGTCCACAGTACGGACCGGCCGGTTCGGGCCGGTTTTGACCGGTTCGGGCCGGTTCGGCCGGTTTTGGCCGGTTCCGGCCGGTTCCGGCCGGTTCAGTACCCGGTTCAGACAAAATTCCGGTTCAACCGGTTTTTGTCCCTGACCGGACCGGTTACCTCTGTAAACCGGTCAGACCGGCCGGTTTTTCCGGTTCCGGTCTGGTTCCGATAACACTGACTGTATGATGATGATCGGAATGATCATGAGTATCAGGACGATACTCCGTGGACATGGACAGATTGTGCAGGTAGCATGTAATAGCTCCCTAGGAGATCTGATAGTCTGAGCTCGGATGCTCTTGCGAGGTTTTGTTACCGATTGGCTGTGGACAAATTGTGCTGGTAGCATGTAATAGCTCCTTGGGAGATCCTATAGTCTGTGCTAGGATGCTCTTGCGAGGTTTTGCTACAAGTTGGTCGTGGACAGGTTGTGCAGATAAGCATATAATAGCACCCTGGGAGATTTGTAGGTACTCTTGCTAGGTTTTCCCTATGGCATATAATAGCCCCCTGGGATATCTGGCAAATGCTCTTTCGAGGTTTTGCTTGGGAGGACATATAATAGTGCCCTGGGAGATTTGCAGATACTCTTGCTAGGTTTTGCCTATGGCATATAATAGCTCCCTGGGAGATCTGGTAAATGCTGTTGCTAAGTTTTGTCCTATGGCATGTAATAGCGCCCTGGGAGATCCGATAGGTTGAGCTGTGTGCTCGTAATCAGTCATGGGATGCTCTTTCGAGGTTTTGCCATGACCACATGTAATAGCGCCCTGGGAGATCCGATAGGTTGAATTGTGTGCTCGTAATCAATCTTGGGATGCTCTTTCGAGGTTTTGTGGTGGTCACATGTAATAGCTCCCTGGGAGATCTTACTGGTCGTGCTTAGGCACATAAAGGATCCCAGGATACTCTTTCGAGGTTTTGTTGACACACGCAATTAGTCCTGGGATCCACAGTATGGCCAAAGATGATGAAGACCTACAGTAGACTAGGCCTACATCCAGCATGAAAAAAGGTTGGCTCTGTAGAACTTCCTATGATGAGAAGAATTGAGAGATAGCCCAGAGATCGAGATGACAAGTACACCAACAGTGACGATGATGCTTTGTGATCCAGTGACGATGATCCAGCTCAAGAATTGAAGACTTGTGCCGATATGTATTGATGACCTATGTCAAGAGAATACCTTCCTAGTTAAGAGGGAGTGTTGATGTATTTGTAACTTCGGAAGATATTCACTTGTATATTGTATTTGTACTTTATTGTATCCCCAACGGAGATGTATTATTCCTCCAATTTGAAGTGTCGTCAGTTGTACTTGCAAGTGTCACAAGTTATATTGTAAGTGTCGTAACTTATACTTGATGGGTTATTAGACCACCTTGATGGGGTCGGCCCTATATGAGTCATGTGGGTTAAAGGGTTATTAGACCACCCTAGTGGGGGTCGGCCCAGTAAACATTATGTTAAGTAGTTAAGTTGGGGCCGACCTAGTTAAAGTTAAAACACAAGTGAAGTAGTGTATAAATGAGAGTGTGTCTCTCTCATTTTACACATTCTCTCATTCACTCACTTTGCATTAGTGAGAGAGAGGAGTGCGCACTAGTGGAGGAGGAGTAGCTGCTGCAGTCATCTATCTCTTGGGTTTGATCTTTGTATTGGTGCTTATTCTATCTCTGAGGAAGTTGCAGAGTTTTTCACCTTCTTGGTTTTCCCCGGTGAAATGTTTTGTGTCTCTTGTCTCTTGTCTCTTATGCTTGATATGATGTACATGTTGTCCTTTCAGTCAAGATCCTAGATCTATTGAATTAAATGATGAAAAAACTAATAGATAGAATATGAAAGATAAGGAGAATGTCACTTTTACTTAAATTTTTCACATTACCATTAATTGTTTCAGGATGTTTGAGAGTGGTTCCAACCTCATCGAACTTCATATCTAAAATGTAGAATTTTAGATTCCATTCAAAATTCAACGGACTTAATAGTTTTCAAAATTTCAAGATTGCAATGTTTCCACTAGATTCTATCATGTATGAGGGTATGGGATTGGCATTTAATCAAGCACATCAACCCCTCTATGTTCCTTGATGTTGGTGGTGCTCATTGCTGAACTCCTCTGTCATGACCTTAATAAAAATGTACCCTTCAACCAAGAAAAATCACTAATTAAGCATAGAAAGCTTTTTCTACCTTTATTTTAATGATTGGATACGAAGTTTCATCAAAATCGTGTGCCTCTTCGATTCGTTGAAGATCATAACCTTGGTTTTACTCAAGTTGATCGTCCACTGGCGAAGATCACAAACGAGGGCCAAGGCATCTAACTGTTTCTACAAACCCTTAGGAGATGAGGCCAAGAAGACCACATCTTCAATGAAAAGTAGAATAGAGATCAAGACCTAGTGGAGAAGGAACCCATCATTATCCTGAATGTGCTCCTGTAAGAAAGACTCTAGCTCATCGATGTAAATCCCAAATACAGTGGGAAAGAGTGGAACCCCTGCTCAACCCCAATGGTACTCCTAATGAAATCTGAAATCCCGTGGGCCGTGCGAAGATGACCAAGCACTGACTCTTATAATCTCATAATGGCAGTCATAAGGGTCTCGAAAAAGCCAATGTCTCAGAGCCTCTAGAATAATGCCACTATGGGGTCAGAGTCAAATACCTTTCGGAAGTCTACAAAGCAACAGGAGACTTTCGAAGAGCAGTGACGTGCCTCCTCAATGATGGATGAGAGCATAAGAATGTGATCAATGATCTGGTGTGCTGGTCTAAAGCCTGCCTATCCTCTAGCTCTAAGTTGTCTCCTCTCAAGCTCCCTAGAAAGGTGCATATGGAGGACTGTAGCATATAGCTTGGAGAGAGTGTGGCCAACCATAATCATTCTGTAGTTATTGGGATCGGTATTAAGGACCGATTTATGGATTGAGTGAATAATATGATGTGACCAAGGTTCAAGGAAGCTAGAAAAAACCACGTGGTTAAACAAATCGGCCAAGTGACAATCGAGTGCTCGAAGGGCATGTTTGAAGAGTTCAACTTGGAACCCTTCCTCATCCACTGCTCTACTAGAACTCATGGCCCAAACAACCTCCCTGACATTATGGGGGATGAATAAGTAACAAGAAAAGGGGAGAGAGGTAAATTGGATAAGGGGCTGCCCCGAGATCTCATAGAGGGAAGAGGTGTGGGAGAACATGGCTTTTAAATCAAAATCATGCAAAACATGGGAGTGGTGACGGAAGATGGTATGCCATAAATGTTTAGGGGAATGAATAAGGGAAGTTCTCAACTCATGTCGCCTATGAGAGATGAAGAGGTGTTTTTTGTGGCGGAGGAGACGACGGTAGGAATCTTTGAGAACTGGGTGGGGGGGTTAACGACCATGCTTGAAGGCATGCCGAAGTTGGGTGTGGAGTTATGAATATGGTTGTCTAGGATTGTCATTGATGACAACATTAATGACAAAGGTGAAGTGTGTGGATGGATTGAAGCGATACCCTAGACAAAGATGAAGTGGGGAAGGTCAATGACATGAAGCAGCATGGTGACTTGGTGAAGTGGGTATGTGGACAAGGTCAATGGCATGACAACAAATGAAGGACAAATGGCAAAAATAGAAAAGACATATGCCAAGCAAGCATGAGCTTGCGGGCATGTCTCTTGAGGGCATACGGGCATGTCAAAGAAGGCAAACAAATTGCGGGCATCCACATGAGAGGTCACGAGCATCTCCAAACACCACATGCAAGCACATTTGAAGAAAAAAGATGGCCCCCGCGGGCATGAGAGAAAGTCTACGAGAGCATGACATTGAAGCCAACCACGGGCATGCTTGATGGTTATTGTGGAAGACCTATGGGCATGAAAACCATATCATGCCATGTAAAATAAACCCACACAAGCATATGGTTGAAGGGCACTCCAATGACACCAATGCGGGCATCTTGGAAGTGTCTACGGGCTTGATCAAAGGAAATCCCACTGGCATATATTGAAGGAAGGCATTTTTTATGGCTAAATGAAGACCAATTGTGGGTATATGAAGTAAGGAAGGTATGGGAATTTTAAACTGGTTGCGGTCATCCATATGAATAAATATGGAACACATGAAAAGTAGTAGTTGGTCATGTGGGCATGAAGACCAAGTTAAGGTGGGAAAAATAAATCAAAATAATAAATATCTACATATACATACGTTTGATGAGGTGTTTGAGGAATCCAAAATAAAAATATTCATTTGAATTAAAATGAGAAGTCGGCTCAGTTATAAGTCAATAAATAAATAAAAATGATAAATTATTTTTATAAGACAAGTCGGCTCCAAAAAATCATAGCAATTGACCAGTATAAATATACTTGATACCTCAGTCAAAAGGGTGTAACAAATTTGGACTGCTCTAAGGATTTTCGGATTGCTCCAGTAGAAAATTTCGGGTACTGCAGCAACTGCAGATTTTACACAGTGATGACAGGAGCAGCAGTAGACATGTGGTCAGTGGAGAATTTCGGACGAGGGACAGGCAGTGAATTTCGGTGGAGCGGTGGAGGAATTCACATGGCTCAGGGAGGACAGTTCGGTGGCTGCTATGGCTCAACAAGAGCAGCATAATGAATCATTTTTCTATCTTTAATTTCTTTGGGTTTAAATGAGGAAGCTAATGAAGACTTGATCAATTTGTAGACATGCTGAAGATGACAAACTATATTGACTAGGTTTATCATGGGGCTATAGTATGATGTATGGATGTTGAGGACAAAATGATGAAGATGCTGGCTGGAACTTGAAGTCCAGCCTGAAATGTTGGTGATGTTGATAATGGGAATGATAATGTTTGATAACAATGGACAGTTGGTTGATATGTTAGGGCTACAGAATGCTGAAAGAAATTCTCATGAAGACATGATGATGGACAAGGTATGATGATGGTTGAAGCTGATGACTGTAAAGACATATGCTGATGATGACGTGCAGCAGTGCCTGATTATTGATTGATCATTGATATGATGATGTGATAGTGACGTACACTACAATGTAAATGCAAGTAATTCTTGCATCTGAGGTCAGGATACCTCAAACCCTTCTTGGCAGGGACCAAGAAACCTAGGTAGGGTCCTAGATAAAGAGTTGGTGCTCTTTTAATTCAATTGGTGTTGAATTGCCTAACGGTTGTACCCGTTGAACCAAATACAAAAAGATTACAAAAACTATATCTTGTGTCTTGTGTTGATGTGTTTCATTTGTTGATTGACATATGGATTGATAGTTAGTTCATTGATGAATATGATGTGAATGTGAAATGATGATATAAGAGTTGGTGATTGAAGTTGAAATTAATTAGAGTATAGGCTCACTGATTCGCCCCCCCCCCTCTCAGTGAGCATTATGTCTAACATGGAGGTGCTTGCAGTTATCTTCATACCATTGGTTCATGGGTAGGACCTAGGCTTATAGGGGAGAGGGGTGGGTCGAGTTGAGTGGGGGTAGGTTTGAAGGGCAGTCTCCCAAATGATAGAACAAAGACACGTGAACTTAGCGAAGGTGGACTCAGGGGAAGCAAATCGAGATACATGAGGGAGCATCTAACAGAGGGTGGAAGAAAAGGTGTCGAGGTCTCCCTCGGAAAATAAAATATTGGTCTGAGGTGGACCCTGGGGTGGAGGAGGGGGGCTCAACGATGGGGAGGTGTCAATCTAGAGGGAGAAGGAGAGGAGAGCGTGATCAGCAAGAAGGATGGGGATTACGACAAAGTAATGAATGAAGGGGAGAAGGTCCTGATTGGAAAGGACATAATCAACCACACTTGACCACCACCGTGAGGATGACAAGTGAAAGAGCGGGAAGCCAGGAAACAGGGGAGGCCATTAAGGATGAATAGCTCGTGGGATTCTCCAAGCCACAGGAGGTACCTGCCGTACCCTGTTAGAGGTCTCAAAATATCATCAGATGATCGATGAAGTCCCACGGAAACTGGATCAATCTCCTGAGCACAAAACACGTCCTCAAAGCAGTCATGCAAAGGGACATGGAGGGATCTGGTGCACGGATTAAAGTCACCCAATAGGATGACCTCTTCCACAGTGGAATGCTAGATGAAGCCAAAGTATAGATCCAAATATGGATCATTATCAGGTTCGCCATGGATAGCGCATTGTGATGAGGCTAGGGGATTGTAGCAAACTGCTATGAAGATATCTCTGAGGAGGGGTTAATCTGTTGAGCCAGACCGACATGAACCTGGCAAACACATTCGATGTGACCAAAGAAATTCTACCTAGAAGAGACTCCCACACTAAGCATGCCACACCACCAAAACCTCGGACCCCACCTGAAGATCGAGTTACCTAACGACAAGCAGAAAACCAATGATACCTTGCAATATCCGAAAGCGACCTGATTGGACTCTCCTGGATCTCGATAGAGTCATGCACCCTAGTCTCCTTATATTTATAGCATGCTTGAGAGGTCATTTTTAGAGAGTTGAAGTGGAAACTTCCTATCTGCATAAAGATTATTATTAGCAAACACGTTGTTCTTAAAAGGAGTGTGTGCTCTAAATGGGATTGATTTAGTAGGTGCTTTGTGGAGATTGGATGGAGACCATTCCTTTGGATTAAGGAAGCCCTATTGGAGCTATTTTTTACATGCATCCACTCCTATTTTCAGCAGGAAATGGAACAATTCACTTTGGGAGTCTTGGACTATTATCGAGGAAGCTTTCTACTGTTCTTCCCTTTTATCTCACTTTCTCAATCTTTTATATATTGTACAAACAATAAGAGCTGTTACCACCTGAGTTGCACTCAATTGGACTTTCAAGCAAGCCTGTCAAGGATGAACATGTTACATGTTCTTTTTTTACCGATACTGAAATCCATCAGGCCATAATTGGGCAATTTTTTAAACTTTTTGCGTGTCCATACCCCCATGGGGAATTGTAATAAGTTGGTCTAAGTATGGTCTTTTTGTAATAGGCTTGGCTTACCTTAGGTTTTGTTATCACAGTCATAGTAGCCAAGCTACCATGATTGCAGATCAGATTCCTGTATATTTTTTACCCAGTCCTTTACACAGTTTTGATGAGATCAGCCTATGATGAGCAGTACCTTTTGATGATCACTCACATTTCAGAGCAGCCCCAAAGCAGATATGACAAGACTTATTCCAAGACTGAGCCTCATGACCTCATATTTGATGACCGGGATGACCATTTACATTCCATATAGAGCAGTGCAATGCCCAGAGTTTTCAGCAACAGTGTTTCCAGAGACTATTGATGATCCAGATGACAGGTACAGGTATATGTTCCAGCAGGTATATAGTGTGCATTGGTTATGATTGTTTTCCACTTTTGCTCATCATAGTAGCTTGACTTGGTATCAAGTTGCCATCATCTGGCGGTATATATATGTTATATGGACATGGTTGCTTAATGATTATCTTAATAGTCTAATTACTCGGGATTAGAAGCTCTTGTTTATACTCATTGATTTTACCCTCCTAGTAGTATGGACGTGATCATTCCCACCTTTTATGGCTTGCTAGCTTTGGCATCACCTTTCACTTTTCCCATCCATTCGTTCTCTCCCATCTTTGGTTTTCACCCTGACTTACACCTCAGCCTGTGATATGGAGGACTTCCCCACTTTTTCCTCTGTGTTGGATAACATCCCTGTTAGTTTGTGTCTCGACTATGAGTTGCCAATAGAACTTACCAAAGCCTTGATCCTTCTGGGAAAGGAGAACCCGCTGGTGTTGGTTCCTGAGCTTAAGTGAGTTGGATTTGATACCTTGACCTCTCTGGTCGGTTGCCCCCAATGTTTGGTCCTGATTGTGGATAATCCCCCTAGTTTCCTGAGTTGTGTTGGCTAAACTTGAAGCAATTTGTAATGTTGTACTACCATCATTACATGCATATGGAAACTGTTCTCTTATCTTTTGTGCAAGCCCATGAAAACAAATTAAAATTGTGCTTCTCAGCACAATAAAATAGGGCTATGGAAATTGAAATGTTAAAGTACCCTGGATGCAAGCTGCAACTAGTTGTGCTTCTAAGCACATGCAAAATCCAAAAAATGGTCATAAAGTCCTAAAAAGCAGTGGTTAAATGTATGCTAAATCCAAAGACTGCTAGCAATGATTATATGTAATGATTAAATTCCTCACGGAGCCTGCAGGTTGTGATGTGAGATGGAGTAAGGGATCGCTAATTCTAAGTGTCCACTAGAACCTCAAGTTACGGTTAGTTGTGCACCCAGTCACGACGGTTCTAGCAAAGATCCTCACGGAGCTATTTTAGCTTGGATGTAAGTTGTAGACATTTGCCAAGGTTGAATAAGCACCTCTCTAAACAACTCATTCCATTTGTGAGACATTGCCATTCCCTATGTGTTTATTATCCAGCATATGCTTAAGTCTGTATTCCTTTTCCCTCATCTGAACTATCACAATGTTGAGTCAGTCAAGTCATCCCCTTATCCTAGCCTTGCATTCTTCACCCCAACCTTTGGCTAGCAAAATGTTCACGTCTATGAAATGAGTATATTCTTGAGGTTCTATTTTGAGTAAATGATTATTTAAACTAATATTTGATGTCATTATTGATTAACCGCCAATGAAATGATGCTTCTTACTTTAAGTCTTGCTATTAGAATGATTAAAAGAGCGTATATTAACCATTTAGCACTTGCAGCATCAGGCATTTTTAGCCTGGTTCACATTTTGATTAGTTTTGACCTGGTCAAACCTAGTTTGACCAAGTCAACCACGGGTTCTGAGATGAGTTGGACTAGTGATGTTCGAGGTTGATGATATATGGTCCTTTGATACCCCTTTGAGGGTTCAATGCAGTAGACACGGGTTTCACTTGATGGTTTGATGGATTTTTATAGTTATTATTATTTACAAACCATTATTTTTATTGGTCCGGGCATGATTGGGACTACAAATTGATTATCCAGGTAGCCACAAGGTGTATGAGTATTCATCTCTAGTGCATTTGGAAATTCTAAGTCCTTCGGTACACTCAGTTTTTAGTTGCAGGCACTCTCGGATGAGATTTCAATCAGATTGTCACTTTTCCACATATTTGCCATTATAAAATGGCCTGGAAGCACAGTTGGTTTATTATTTGGTTCACCTAGGGCACTACAAAGGGAGTATGGGGTCCAGCCACTTGTTATTACCATATAGCCATACCTGGAGACACTTTGGTATAGTCAGATTTGTGGCCAGGGCACCAGGCAATGAGCTACACGCATTTCATGGATTTACAAGTGATTTTCCGAGGATAAAAAATGGTATAAAATCATCATTGAGGAAATCGATTTGGGCAAATGAGACAAGGAACTGGAATGAGGTTTGTTCAGAGGCCATTCATGATGCATCCCACACCTTCTGGCACAACTTTCATTATTCAGTGGGGTCCACACACACTCCTGGGTTGTATTTTGATGTACTATTGAGCTATTGAGGGGGGCGCAATTTGTTCATTTGGTCACTTTGACATGTTATTGAGTCATATCTTATATCACTTTGCCATGGGGTGATGCTAGTGAAGGACATCAATACTTCCTAGCCTCACCATGTGCTCCTTACACTTATCCTAGTCATCTTTTATGTGGTGCGACCCCCCTAGGGCCACTTTAGTGAGTGCACACCCCCTTTTAGTGAATTGATCCATGTGTTATTACTCCGGCTCATCATAGTCGTTGATTATCTTGTATCCATCTTTTGATCTCCACCACTCGTTCATAAAGTGGTTAGGGTTTTGGTTCTCTCATTCCTATTTAAGGAAGAGACCCCCTCATTATAAAGGCACCTTTGGGCTCTGGAATTCTTGGAATAAAATTATTATTTTGTAGATATACTTCTCGTGCTTTAATGAATGTTCTTGTACATGATTATACATCTTTCCTTTAGACATCTAAGTTGTTCATAGGTGATTTTCAACATCTTCAGAGGGAGGTCGAATTCATATTTTGCAGGGGTGTGAATTGCTTGGAGGGACGATTGCAGGGGTTTCACACATCTTCTCTTGGGCATGACGTCTTCATCTTGAAGGGAGTTTTTCAATCGTGCTTTGTCCATTGATTTACTTCTTTTGATATGCCATGCATAGTTCATCTTTTATCTGTTGATCAAATCTAACTTAGGTAGTTTCAATTTGCAGGTGAAGAAAGACACTTTTCCTCCTTGGGCTAGGACGTTTTGCTTGGAATCACTTGGATCTAGCTTGGAATTGTAACTAGATGGAAAGATCATCAATGTACTTGACAGCCGCAAGCATTTGAGGTAAGATCTACAAGGTACGTATTGATTTTCATGCATTTTACCCGTTGGTCACCTCAAACCCTCACTATTAAAACGCTCACTAAAAACTTATAAAAATTCTATAGCTCAAACAACTTCAAATCGTGGAGAACGATTTATGGGTTTTCATCTTAATGCTAAGCATGAAGTGGGTTTCGTAGGTCGTCACGCTCTGTTGACTCCTTCTGGCCCAAATCCCAAGGCACTGATCCTTAGCTAATGCGCCCTCTCTGAGTTTTCCTTTTTTCAGTTGTTTGATTAATCATTTTTTCGCTTGTAAGCTTTGATATTGTCAAATATACAGTCACGCAGTGTTAGGAAGCCTTTATTCATTCAAATCTACCTCTTAGGACCATTTCCCCTAGAATAAGTACATGTTTCCCAAGGCAGTTGATTTTGATCATTTTCCCTAACACATAGATCCTAGATTCACACTTAATTATGAGCTATTGTAATTGAACTAATTTACTTTTATATTTTATCTTCCTTAAGCCTCAGAATAGCTCAATTCCTTAAATCTAGGGTTCTTCACCCTTCACTTGGTTTTTACTATTCGATTTGCTTGTTTGATTGTTTGGGTTAGATCTCTCTTTTCAAGAGTAGATCAAGGTCTCCCCCTTTGTTATTCGTGACTTGGATATCAAGAAGTAAAGAGTGCCTCGATTGGCGTGACAACCAATCTATCTAGGGAATCCAGGCCCTCTTAGGTGTCACCGATTAGTTGTCTTCCTCCACCATCCTGGATAGGACCTTTCAAGAAGACAACTACACTCTGTGTGATAACATTTTTGGCGTCGTTTCCAGGGAGGTAGAGGCTTACCTCAGGTGTCTGTGAGTGTCTATGCGTATCTCATATCTTATCGCATCTGGTTTTATATTTGAATGGTTACCATCTAAGTCACCTGACATGAGGACACGGGAAATGAAGGACACGAAAATACGAGTGTCCGACATGGAAATGATGACCTCCGGAATCAGGACACGAAGGACACGTTTTATATATATATATTGAAATATATTAAAATTTAAAAATATAGACATATAGATCCAAACAAATTTAGAAACTAGAACAGTTACAAAGATTCAATAGAAATTAGAATCAAAACACATTAATGATTACACATTTGTCATTCACAAATCACAACACATTTGTCATTCACAAATCACAATGAGACACATAGATGCATGTCGGAACCATATTTCTCATTAAGTCATCAAAATCAAAATGTATTACATATATCTCAAAATGCCACTGGGCACTGGCAAATGCCAAATAGACTAATAGTAAATACAAAAAGGGGTGGATCAAGATGGAAGACTCTCATATGTCAATAGTCCTCCTCCATGCCTGAATCAACAAACTCATCACTGCCACTGCCTTGATCCTCCTCCTCTCTACCTATCTGACGATCTGCATTTGTTGTTGTGGAGGATGACCCCTCCATATGATCACCATCATCAAAAGTGACCAGCTCTAGCACTGGATCATTAAGATCCATGTTGGCTAATGCCAACTCAGTACTATTGTCCAAACCCATATCATCAGGAAAGACATCCCACATCTTTGTCTTTCCCTTCACCCACTCCTCCCTCTTCCTATAAATAAGACGAAGGTTGGAGTGCACATACACCATCGTCTCTGCCCTGGACTGCTCAAGCCTGCACTTCTTCACACTGTACAAGTTCCCATATGTGCTCCAATTCCTCTCACAACAAGAGGATGATCTAACTTGAGAGATGACCCTCAAGGCCAACTTCTGTAGAATAGGGCATGTCACCCCATGAGTTCCCCACCAAACATAGAGTTTCTTAACCCCATGTCTCTAAGCACCTCATATCCTCCAAATCTCCCAGTGCCAGCGGAAAAATCTACAAAGCCCTCCACCTCCTCAAGTAGGTCTCTATCCTGAAATAGCCGTCTAAGTGCTATCTTCCTCCCATGTGCAATCTCTCCATCCATGTGAGGAGGGAATCTGTTTGAGGGCCTCGATCCACCAGTGAGCCACTCCTGAGTGTAGAACTTGGGGTTCAAGGAGTGGACCAAGCAATGCAAAGGTGTGCAATTCTTATCCCACCAGGAGATAAGAATATCCTGAATCATAGAATCCATAAGTTCTATGTCGATCTCCCATACTCAGGACACTCATTCTCCATGACAATGGACCTCATGGACTCAATCATGGAATCCCACCCCTCATAAACATCTGCTAGGATGGGTTGGTCTGTGTCTGCAATCCACAACAAAGAAATGATTGGCTCCATGATCTTAATGCTAAGATCTACCGTGTCCCACCAACCATCATTTAACACCGTGTCCTTCACCTTTTGTGAAGAAAGCTAATCCTTCTTTCTCCAAAAAGACCAAAACTCTGAAATCACCATGGACCCAAGAGCGGTTTTGACCTCCCTCAACCTCTTGAGCATGATGAATGAGGAAGCAAACCGAGTATCTGCAATCTTCAGCAATGAAAGCTGTTGTGTACTCTTTGTAGATGGTGAGGGCATTTGTGTGGTTTAGTACAAAGTTACGAATATGGCGTGCATTCTCAATAAGGTTTCCAATCCATGTCACATCTGAAGCAATGGATTTCAGTGATAAATTCAAGGAATCGACAATGCAAGGTGTCCAAAAAACCTGTAAGAGCAATAAAAGCATGTATAAATGACTCAACAACACTAACATTGCAATGACCAAATTCAAACAATGAGCAAATTAGAAATGAAAGATGTCCAAAATGAACATACATATGGATATTTAGCTTTCCACAATCATGCCAGCAACCTTCCCAACAGGTGCATTGTCCGTGATGATTTGTACACAAGAATAAACACCTACTTCTTCAATGGTTTTGATGAATAACTCACCCATATACTATGCATCCTTGTATTTCCTAGGAGCATCCACCGCTTTCAAGAACACCGATCCATTTTGGGAAGATACCATGAAATTGATGAGTGGATGGCATGCTGGATCCGTCCATCCATCAGAAACAACACTCACACCGGATGAGGGCCATGTTGTTCTAATTGGCTCAAGAATTTTATCTACCTCCTCCTTTGCTTTAACCAACAATGTGGTTCTAAGCTTCTCTGAACCAGGAGGCACATAACCACTTGGAGCTCGTTCCATGAGACTTCGACACATCTCAATAAACAATGGTGACCGTGCAACATTGAATGAGATGAACTTGAGGTAGAAATAGAATGCAATGGTAAGGTCCACCTCTTCTCGCGCCTCTTGTTGGAAAATCCTATCCATTGGACCACTTGGAGATTGCCTCTTTTTTGTTTGATAAGTATCTCCCCTCCCATGCATGCTAGGTGGAAATGGAGGCTTGGTGCTAGAGGATTTCCTCAAGAATGGAAGAGGATCATCCTCTTTTTTCTTGCTTGCTGCTGCCACCTTCCCTAAGCCAACATGATCCTCTCTTTCCATATCCCTCCTTTGGTTAACACTCACCTCTTTGCATGAAGAAATCCCAGAAGAAGGAAGGGCCAACAAATGGCCTGTATCCCGGTAATATGTGATCTTGAACTCATTCTTGCAAAAATTGCATCTCCAAGACACATTGCCTCCCCCACCAAGATTTGCCCCAGGCCCATCTTTCCTTGTCACATACTTCCACAAAGGGTATTTTTTTTCTTGGGATTGTTGTCTTGCTAAAACAAGGTTTAAATGGAGCAATAGCATGAGCTCCACTAGCAGTAGATGGAGCACTTGAAGGAGAGGGAGAACCGCTTGTGCTTGGAGGAATAGGAGGGGAGGCACTAGATGGTGCATTTCTCCCTTTCCTTTGCCCCTTAGCTCCTACCCTAGCTGATTGAGACATTCCCTTTCTTGTTTGATGGTTAAGCTTGCAATCCTCTCCACAAATCCACCCCCAATGCACTTCGATTCCCTTGGATAGCCTTCAAATCTCCTTCACCTGCACATAAAAGCCACTCTCAACCTTCTCCTTACTTGCAAATGATAGAAAGAAAGTGAAAAAATGTTTTTAAACCCAACCCGGTCGGCCTTTTCCGCGGAAAGCGTGTCCTGTTTTCGAGACACGAATCGGATAGTCGGGGAAACAATGTGAAATCGTGTCCGATTCGACTTTTGGTCGTGTCTCGATTTCGGACACCACCAAAAGTCGAATCAGACACAATTTCACATCGTGTCCGTGTCCGATACGACCCCAAGGGACACTGAGGCCCTTTTGGACGAATCTGGTTTCTTAGGTTACCATTTATATGTTTAAATTATAGGTAGCCATCTTATTTCACTCATCTCTCCGTGCTATTTTAACGACATATCTTTCGGTAAACAAGATCAATAGGTTTACCTGGCAACTCCACTGGTGTTCGATCCTATCATATCTAGAACCCTTGCAGTGCATCAATTTGCACTTGTGCTCCTGATTTTTCTAGCAATTGCCATCCATGGCTAATTTTGAGCGGCCAAGGACATTCGGTTGATTGAAAGTTTTTGACTTCTCAAAAATTGTTGGGTATCCTCATCACATCCCTCGTCAAGCCCGTGAAAGGTTGCCTAAATTCGACGGAAGTTATGAGGTATCTGCTAAAAGGCACCTTGACCTCCTTAGGGAAGTTATTAACAAGTTATCTACAATCCATGAGGATGTACGTATGAAACTATTGGCCTCATCTTTCCAAGGAACAGCTGAGCTATGGTTCTTGAATTTAACGACCAATAGCATTTCCGGATATGACATGTTTGAACATAAATTCTTAGAAGAATGGGGAAATGAATACGATGATGTATATTCTTCAAATCAGATCCAAAATCAAAACCTTCCCCTTCCCGATCCTATTGTTGAAACAATTAATAATATAAATCAAATAACAATTGAATTGTCAACATCCGGAGATGACCCCTTCTACCCAATTTCTTTTAAGGATGAGTCTTCCACATTTGAGTCTATCGAAAATATTTTTAAAGAACAAATCCCTAATCATTGCATGAAAAACGAAATTTTAAATCAATTTTTAAGCAGCCCTACTCTTGATCCTAAAAAAAATTATGAGGTTGAGCTTTTAATTAGTGAGTCTATTGAGGATCCTCTTAAAAAGAAACTCCTTGATCATTTTGTCATTAGTGATCCTTCAATTTCATATCTTATTGAAGAAGAAGAAAATGGGGACAAGAACCAAGGCCCTTTCGAGATGATTTCACGTGATCATCGTGCAAATAATCAGGATGTTAGAAATGAACTTGTTAATTTTCTCCCTGATCAATTCAGAGAAAATGATCATTTATCCTCATATGAATTTAATGATAAATCAATGGAAGAGCAATCTCAGGGTGAGGAGGAGTTAGTAAATCAAATTAGATGCTCGAATCATTGTTCAACTTCTTAAGGTGAATCCTTAAGTGTTCCTTTACAATGCTCATCTAATTCCATCCTTAATCCGGGAAAATTGATTCAATATTTGGGGTTGGATAATTGCAGTAAGTTTTGTCCTCATATAAAAGCTTTTGACCTTATTTCAAACTTGGAGATTCTTCCTGGAATCAAGAATGTTATTAACTTGAATGCCTCTCCCTCTTTTAAAATTTCAAGGTCAATTATCATCGGTCATGTGGGAGCGACATATGTTTTCAATCCACCCTCCCATACCAGTTTTTCGAATCCTTTTGCTTGGGTTTTTATTTCAATCATTTTTTTGGGTTTCTGAGTCATGAGTCTAAGGGTTTCCAAGTGGCCGACCATGGAACATTTTATTCTGTTGTCCAGTCATCTTTGGTTTATCCCATTCATTGCTTAATTGAAAAGCTTTATAAAAATAAATTTCATTTTTTCTCGATTATAAAGCAACAATTGGGATTAATCTTGTTTGTTAGGTTATTAATTTATGAATTATTCTCAAAAAAATTTGTCTATGGTCATAATTCAAACAGAATTGAATATGTGAGAAAAGTAAATGAAGAAAGAAGTTTGAGTCAAAGGAACTTGAATCATTCATCATGTATTTTCCCTCCATCCATCTCGAATATCAACTTGCATAATTTTTATGATCCTATCAATTCTTTGATTGAGGATGTTTACATCAGTCAGTCTTCTCATTGGTATGATTTCATGTTGCACCATTCAAATCCTTTTTCAATTTTTGAACAAGTCAGGAAAATCATAACACTAAATTTGTCGATCTTTAATCCAATCATGACCTGTTATATTAAAGAACATCAAGGAAAAATCATTAATCTGTTTAATGAATGGTTGCATTGGATATATGATTTTACTTAGCATATGCCTGACTGGTTAGAGTAGGGTAGGTAGGAACGAATAAGCTCACTTGAGCAGTAGGATTTGACTTTTTTTTTTTAGTGTTGGGTGTCTTCTAGATTTTCTGAGTGTTGAGTTTCTTCTGAGTTTTTCTGAGTTATTTGAGTTTGGTTTTCCTGCTACTTCATAAGCTCTCCTGCATAAAAATAAATAAACAAAACATGGTAATTGTTAAATTAGTATCTTCTGTTCATGCATTTAAATTTATGTTCTAGATTAGAATTTTATTTTAGAATTTATTTTTATGCCATACATGCTGCTCGGTATTGTCTATTTTCATGTGTGTTGGAATAGGTACATTTTGAAGATGAAGCAAATCAATCAGGTGTTGGATTGATGATTGATCCAGTGAGTGTTGGGGACCAGAGATTTTGAGGTTCTCAAGCACTCTCTCCCTTAGAGCACTTGTCCCAGCTAGAGCTAGATGTTATCACATCCGTAGTAGTCGGGCTACCATGATTGCAGAGCAGATTCCTATATATTTATGAGCCAGGCCTTTACACAGTTTTGATGAGATCATCCTATGATGAGTAGTAACTTTTGATGATCACTCACATTTCAAAGCATCCCTAGAGCACATATGACAAGCCTTATGCCAAGACTAAGCCTCATGACCTCTTATTTGATGACCGAGATAACCATTTACATTCTATACAAAGCCGTGCAGTGCCCAGAGCTTTCAGCAACAGTGTTTCAAGAGACTATTGATGATCCAGATGACAGGTACAGGTATATGGCCCAGCAGGTAGATAGTGTGCATTAGTTATGATTGTTTTGCTCTTTTGCTCATCATAATAGCTTGACTTGGTATCTAGTTGTCATGATCTGGCGGTATATATATGTTATATGGACATCGTTGCTTAATGATTATCTTAATAGTCTAATTACTCAGGATTAGAAGCTCTTGTTTATACTCATTGGTTTTACCCTCCTAGTAGTATGGCCGTGATCATTCCCACCTTTTATGGCTTCCTAGCTTTGGCATCACCTATCACTTTTCCCATCCATTCGTTCTCTCCCATCTTTGGTTTTCACCCTGACTTACACCTCACCCTGTGATATGGAGGACTTCCACACTTTTCCTCTATGTTGGATAGCATCCCTGTTAGTTTGTGTCTTGGCTCTAAGTTGGCAACAGAACTTACCAAAGCCTTGATCTTTCTGGGCAAGGAGAACCTGCTGGTGTTGGTTCCTGAGCTTAGGTGAGTTGGATTTGATACCTTGAACTCTTTGGTCGGTTGCCCCCGATGTTTGGTCTTGATTGTGGATAATCCCCCTAGCTGCCTGAGTTGTGTTGGCTAAACTTGAAGCAATTTGTACTACTATCATTACATGCATATGGAAACTCTTATATTTTGTGCAAGCCCATGGAAACAAATTAAAGCTGTGCTTCTCAGCACAATGAAAGTGGTCCATGGAAATTGAAATGTTAAAGTACCGTGGATGCAAGCTGCAACTAGTTGTGCTTCTAAGCACATGCAAAATCCAAAAAGGGTCATAAAGGCCTAAAAAGCAGTGGTTAAATGTATGCTAAATCCAAAGACTGTTGGCCATGATTATATGTAATGATTAAATTCCTCACGGAGCCTACGGGTTGTGATGTGAGATGGAGTAAGGGATAGCCAATTCTAAGTGTCCCCTAGAACCTCAAGTTACGGTTAGTTGTGCACCGAGTCATGGCGGTTCAAGCAAAGATCCTCACGAAGTTGTTTCAGCTTGGATGTGAGTTGTAGACATTTGCCAAGCTTGAATAAGCACCTCTCTAAACAACTCATTCCATTTGTGAGACACTGCCATTCCCTGTGTGTTTATTATCCAGCATATGCTTAAGTGTGTATTCATTTTCCCTCATTCGAAGTATCACAGTGTTGAGTCAGTCAAGTCATCCCCTTATCCTAGCCTTGCATTCTTCACCCTCACCCTCTACTAGCAAATTGTTCATGTCTATGAAATAAGTATATTCTTGAGGTTCTATTTTGAGTAAATGATTTATTAAACTTATATTTGATGTCATTATTGATTAACCGCTAGTGAAATGATGCTTCTTACTTTAAGTCTTGCTATTAGAATGATTAAAAGGGCATACATTAACCATTTTGCACTTGCAGCATCAGGCATTTTTAGCCTGGGTCATATTTTGATCAGTTTTGACCCGGTCAAACCTAGTTTGACCAAATCAACCACAGGATTTGAGATGAGTTGGACCAATGATGTTCGAGGTTCATGATGTATGGTCCTTTCATACACCTTTGATGGTTCCATGCAACAGACATAGGTTTAAACTGATGGTTTGATGGATTTTTATAGTTATTATTATTTACAGAGCATTATTTTTATTGGTACGGGCATGGTTGACACTACAAATTGATTATCCAGGTAGCCACAGGGTGTATGAGTATTCATCTCTAGTGCATTTGGACCTTCTGAGTCCTCTAGTACACTCAGTTTTCAGTTACAGGCACTCCCGAATGAGATTCCACTCAGATTGTCACTTTTTCACAGATTTCCATTATAAAATGGCCTGGCAGCACAGTTGGTTTATTATTTGGTTCACCTAGGTCGCGACAAAGGGAGTATGGGGTCCAGCCACTTGTTATTACCATATAGCCATACCGCAGACACATTTGTACAATCAGATTTGTGCCCAAGGCACCAGGCAGAGAGCTACAGGCATTTTATGGATTTACATGTGATTTTCCGAGGATAAAGAATGGAATAAAATGGTCATTGAGGAAATCGATTTGGGCAAATTAGGAAAGGAACTGGCATAAGGTTTGTTCAGAGGTCATTCATGATGCATCCCACACCTTCCACCAGAGCTTTCATCATTCAGTGGGGTCCACACACACTCCTGGGTTGTATTTTGATGTATTATTTAGCTATTGAGGGGGCCATGATTTGGTCATTTGGTCACTTTGACATGTTATTGAGTCATATCTTATATCATTCTGCCATGAGGTGATGCTAGTGAAGGACATTAATACCTCCTAGCCCCACCATATGCTCCTTACACTTGTCCTAGTCATCTTTTATGTGGTGTGACTCCCCTAGGGCCAATTTAGTGAGTACACACCCCCTCTTAGTGAGTTGATCCATGTGTTATCACTTCGTCTCACCATAGTCATTGATTATATTGTATTTATCTTTTGATCTCCACCACTCGTTCATAAAGTGGTTAGGGTTTTGGTGTCTCTCATTCCTATTTAAGGAAGAGACCCCCTCATTGTAAAGGCACCTTTGGGCTCTGGAATTCTTGGAATAAAATTATTATTTTGCAGATCTACTTCTCGTGCTTTAATGAATGTTCATGTACATGATTATACATCTTTCCTTTAGACATCTAAGTTGTTCACAGGTAATTTTCAACATCTTCAGAGGGAGGCCGAATTCATCTTTTGCAGGGATGCGAATTGCTTCGAGGGACGATTGCAAGGGTTTCCCACATCTTCTCTTGGGCATGACGTCTTCATCTTGAAGGGAGTTTTTGAATTGTGCTTTGTCCATTGATTTACTTCTTTTGATATGCTATGCATAGTTCATCTTTTGTCTGTTGATCAAATCTAACTTAGGTAGTTTGAATTTGCAGGTGAACAAAGACACTTTTCCTCCTTGGGCTAGGACGTTTTGCTTGGAATCACTTGGATCTAGCTTGGAATTGTAACTAGATGGAAGGATCAACGATGTACTTGACATGCGCAAGTATTTGAGGTAAGATCTACGAGCTACGTATTGATTTTCATGCATTTTACCCATTGGTCACATCAAACCCTCACTAAAAACTTATAAATATTCTATAGCTCAAACAACTTCAAATCGTGGCGAACGATTTTTGGGATTTCATCTGAATGCCAAGCATGAAGTGGGTTTCCTAAGGTGTCATGCTCTATTGACTCGTTCTGGCCCAAATCCCAAGGCACTGATCCTTAGCTAATGCGCCCCCTCTGAGTTTGCCCTTTTTCAGTTGTTTGATTGCTCATTTTTTCGCTTGTAAGCTTTAATATTGTCAGATCTATAGTCAAGCAATGTTAGGAAGCCTTTATCCATTCAGATCTACCTCTTGGGACCATTTCCACTACATTAAGAACATGTTTCCCAAGGCGGTTGATTTTGATCATTTGCCCTAACACATAGATCATGGATTCACACTTAATTATGAGCTATTGCGATTCAACTAACTAACTTTTATATTTTATCTTCCTTAAGCCTCACAATAGCTCAATTCCTCAAATCTAGGGTTCTTCACCCTTCACTTGGTTTTTACTGTTTGAGTGTTTGGGTTAGATCTCCCTTTTCAAGAGTAGATCGGGGTCTCCCCCTTTGTTATCTCCCTTTTCAAGAGTAGATCGGGGTCTCCCCCTTTGTTATCTGTGGCTTGGATATCAAGAAGTGAAGAGTGCCTCGATTGGCGTGACATCCAATCTATCTAGGGAATCGAGGCCCTCGTAGGTGTCACCGGTTAGTTGTCTTCCTCTACCATCCTGGATAGGATCTTTCAATTAAACAACTACACTCTGTGTGATAATAGGTTTATCTGTCAAGGGGATACTCTAGAGAGTTTTTTCCTTAGGAATTATACGATGCGATTCAGCGAATTATAATTCCTGAGTTTTTCACTCACACCTCCAAAGCTAGAGTATTCACCTTGGTGGTCAAACCTTGGGAGGTTATTAAAGCCTAAGTGTCTAAGTATTTTTACATGGTAGCAATCACTAATAATTCATATGGTCATGTACTAGGTCAATATAGAGCTCTATGGTAATGTGGGTCTACATAGAGCTTTTCCAAGAGGATCATTGCAGATTCTATTAAGGATCATCTCATCCCACATGTGTCATCTTTGAAGACACCTAAAGAGATGTTTGATGCCTTGACCAAGTTGTTTGAAGGGAAGATATAAACCGGAAGATGACCTTGTGCAACCAATTGAAGAATGTGAAGATACAAAATGCAGAGACCATGCAGTCTTACTTTACAAGGGTCTCTCAGATCAAGGAGCAACTTGAAGTTGTGGGAGAAAATGTAGAAGATGGATAAATTGTGATGACCACCTTGAATGGTCTCCCTAGATCATGGGACTCTTTCATTCAAGGGATTTGTGCTAGAAAGAAGTTAATCACATTCAGTAGGCTGTGGGAGGAATGCTCACAAGAAGAAGCTCGACTTGTAGCTCGAGAAGAGAAGATGGGAGCAAATGACGATCAAGCTCTCACAGCACACTCCAGGAGGAATAATAACAAGAGGGAGCACCATCACAGTAAGAGGGAGAAACACCACCACCAAAGTCAGAGGAATAACTTTAGAAGATTCAAGAGAGATCTATCTACTGTTAGATGTTATACAAGCAATGAGAAGGGACACTACTCCAGAGATTGTCCCAGAAACAAAAGTGGCTCCCATAATAAGAAGACCAACAAGAAAAGACACCATGCTCACACCATGGAAGATGATGAACCCGCAAGGAAAAGAACCAGAGAAGAAGAAAGAGATTATTCTTCAAGTGATGAAGAATATGTATTGTAACGAAGGTAACCAGTCACAAGGGTTCATTCAGAAGGTTCCACCTCATAAGGTAAAAGCTATAGATGACTTTCAATATTACATGAAAGGAGTAGGAGAAGGTACTATAGAGTTGAACTCTGGAAAACAAATAAAGATCGATGCTCTATGGAAGCCTCTCATCCATTTCAGCATTGATTAGGGTGCAGAAGAAACGACACACAAAGTCTACTCCAACAAGTGTAGAATACTTGCTCAACATTTCCAATCATAAGCAAGGAAGGCACAGGACCTCAGAATCAGACGATAAAGAAGACTACTCTGTCAAAGACTCCAGTAGTTCCTGCAGGGAAGCAAAGATCAAGAGGGAGTCCACCCAACAAACAAACAAAGATAAGTATTTGAATTCTCATTTCTTATATATCTATGTATTTAAATAATATTGTTCAGTGGTGTACATACTTATGTTCCTAGATTCAGGTTGTGTATTATGTATATTAGGATATTTGCATTAATGAACAGTATACTACTAATATGCATGTGATGGGTAAGTGGCCTATGGTACTGTACAACATTCCATTGCTACTTATCTAGAATGAAAACTTTTTGTTGACATGTTGGGAGTAGTGCACACTCTTAACAATGTTCTAGTAGAGATGGAAGGCATCTAGAAAGTTACGAGATATGGATGAATGTTGTATTAAAGCATTGGCTAAGATAATTGCATGACTGTATGGCCTATGTTTGCATAGTTGCTTCCAAACTAAAAGCCATTGCTTTGAGCGAACGTGGGCTTATTGGTCAATTTACTGGCATTTGGCCGTCGCCAAAGACCATGGATACTTGGATTCGGAAAAACTGGATGCCCCTGATCTAGGGCCTGTAAATTGGACCCCAAGTAGGTGTATGTCGCAGTGATCTCCACCTCAAAATCTAAAAAGAAATGGAAATACAAAACAATTCTATTATAGGTATTAAAGATTAGGACTTCTATCTTGCTAGGGATCACCACAATCTGTCTCTGGTCACAAAAACTAGCGAGGGCATCCAACTGCGTTTGAAGGCCCTTAAGGAAGAAGACCGTAATGTCCTCTTATGCTTAAGCACTAAAGAACCCTCCCACTAACCTATTTAATTCCCATAGGTTTGACTGGGTATTGACAATCAGGGAATTGACTGAGGACTGATGCCATTGGAATAAAAGAAGATCTAAAACAGTGATATTAAGTCATCAGTAGGTAAAAGAAGACCACCAGGGCAAGTAGCAACTGGCATGCACCGCATGCAAGCCAAACTCATAGTGCATGCAACCGAAGTTAATTAAAGTGTCTGTATGCATCTAGAAGTGGGTGCATGCAACCTCAACTTCAAAAAAGAAAGAAGAGTAACTCAGGGCATGCAATCTCAACATAATAAAAGAAGGAAAAAGGGAGTTGCTCAGCATGCTAATGTTATTATTGATCAGTGAGATTCGTATTGAGAGCTCTAAGAGACAAGCTAGGGTTGAGGGTGCATTCCTTAGCTAACAAGTGTGTTTCGGCAGCGAAATCTATCTGCCCTAATCACTTCCACGGGTAAATCATACAGGTTCACTATTGTTCTTCATCATTACATCAAGGATTCAGTATTCTTCTCAGAGATTCGAGCCAAAGGATGGAGAGGGCACTTCACATATTCTGAGATCATTGAGGGCGCATTCATCTGAGCCATTCAGGTTCTATCATTCTGATTATTCACCAAAAACATTGCTATTGATCCTTCCTACTGCTTATTGGATCCATTCAACTGGTTCAGAGGCTAATTCCAGAGATTGAATCAAGAAGAGGATGGCTCTACTTGCATGGGTGAATTACATCTATTGGAGGTACTTATATCTTGACCTAACACTGATGCATGGCCTACATGTCTCTTCTATACTGCTGAGAGGGCTAATATAAGCCTTACTATGGATTATTGGGTTCATATCATCCTTCTGGAGCCTTATACATTGATCTAGAGATTGAGAAAGGTGCACCTTCCTTGCATGGGCGAATTGCCATAGAGATCCACACTCACAACTTGACCTAGTGTTGGTACATGGGTTGCATGCTTCTTCCATCTTGTTCAGAGGGCCACTATAAGCCTTACTATTGATTATGGGAGCATACATAATCTTTCTGGAGCATTTATCATTTATCTAAAGACTAAAGAAGGCGCCACGTTTGCATGGGCGAATTACCTCCAGGAGCAGCTTTCTGAATCTAGACCTAGACTTCCTACATGTCTTGCATGTCAGCTTAATATTATTCTATAGGGCAAGCACAAATATGGTATGTACATGCATGTTTTTTGAATTTCTTTATTTGCATATCTGATTACTTGGGTTTTAGGGTTCATGCAACCCCATGCAATTCTCATGCAATATCATGCAATCGTATATCTTTAAGTTTTGGGTATTGAAACATCAAAGGAACAACAACAACTTCATAAACTCTACACAAGAACAGAAAATATCAGTTGGGATATTACAAAGACCAAGAGGACCACATCATCTACAAACAGAACAGAGGAGAAATTTATGATAACTTCATTTTGGGTAATTGCTGCCAAGGAAGGTTGTAAGATAGCTGCAAATCTACAAGTATAAGAGCTGATCTTGGAATGTGACTCAAAATTAAAAATTAATGAGATTATGAAGCCCACTGATAAGAGATATGAGTGTAATTGGAAGCAGGAGGTTGTGATTCCAGTAAGAAGATAATTAATAAATCTTTTTTATATTGTTCAGTGTATCCATGTCACGCAGAACACAAACAACATAGCAGACAGACTTGCAAATATGGTTTCAAATGCCCCTTTTGGAGCTCAATGTTGAAATTTATAGTGAGGAAGGTCTTTTACATTGCTTGGTGTCTAGGCATGTGGAAAGGACCTTGGTGACTTTCCTAGTCATTAACTTTAGAGTTATAATGTTAATGTGAGTTTTTATTAGAGTTGTGACTGAAAAATGATTTTTTTTTCATAAAAAGTAATTTGTCTCACCCATGGAAAGTGAAGAGTCACTTGAAGAGTGAAGAGACAAAGTCACTTGAGAAAGTGAAGAGACAAAGTCATTCTCACAATTAATAAAAAGAGAAGTAGGAGAGTTTAAACAAACATTCTAAAAGAGAGTTTTGGAGAGAAGTGTGAGGCACAATTTCCAAGAGAGTCTTGGAGAGAAGTGTGAGAGGCACATGAGTGTGAGAATGTGTGAGATGCACATTGAATGAGGAAAGAGGAAGGGCTGTGAGAAGGAGATTTGGAAGCAGCAAGATTAGCAAGTTTCCGAAGGGGGCGCAAATCCCAAGGCTGGAAGAAGGCACAAATTCTGAGGTGGTTACTGCTGCACAAGCTTTGAGGAAGGCCGTACTGTATAGAATCTGGATTGTACTGTAGCACAATTTTCAAGAGCTAAGTTAGCTACACAGAAATCAAGGTACTGTTGCTGTTGTGAGAAGGCTGCACAACAGGAAAGTGGCACACAAATCGAGGCAAAGGCTGCACAGATTTTGAGATAAGTTTATTTCTGCTGTTCGGTGACTGTACAGCAGCCCATACAGTGATTGTACG
Organism: Larix kaempferi; assembly: GCA_027924585.1. Taxonomy (NCBI): domain Eukaryota; kingdom Viridiplantae; phylum Streptophyta; class Pinopsida; order Pinales; family Pinaceae; genus Larix; species Larix kaempferi. The sequence continues at coordinate 8,761,524 of BSBM01000380.1, read as the reverse complement.
GACTGTACTTTCTGCTGGAATTTCCTGTCTGTATTTGACACATTTTCCAAGGAGAACAGTGTGCATTTAATGCTGAGTGTACTTGCTGATAACTTCCAGAATTTCTGAGAGCTCTTTGAATAGAAAATTTTCTCATTCACTGGTTTTCCCCTTGTGGGATTTTCCAGGGTCTTTGGACCAAAATATCAGAGTCAAATGTGTATTTAGAGTCTGTTGTTTTGTATTTATTTCCGCTGCTAAAAGTATACTTAGTAAGTTAGTACTGTATATCAGCTTATTGTTCATGAAAATGCATGCCAGTGAAATGTGGTTGTTTTCCATGTCTTTAGAAGTCTGATATCAAAGTTGTACGGAGTATTGTGGGCTGAGTTAAGCCTGATTTTTAACACTCAAGGGGTTCATGGTGATTGGGCACAGTGTTGCAAGACATCAAAGAAAATCTCTTTGTGCTAATTAATCATGATAAGGAATCATCAGCAGAAGATAACATACTTAACGATCAAGCTGGGAAAACATTGCAACCAGACAATGTACAACAGAAGATTCTTCAATCTTGCAATTTTGGTGTAAAACATCAATCAGTCTGTGAATAGTTGCTTCTACTAATTATCTCCTTTCAAGGGAGATACATTGTAGAGTGTACAATTGTATGATAGTCTTCCTGGCATTGTTACTTTTCTGCAAATCAGAATACACCAAAGTTTATCTATGTTGTACAAAGCTTAACTGGTTTACATAAGGGTACCAAATTACCAATCAGTTTCGAAATCAGTCCCCAGTCATGTTGATATCATGTTTACATGATGACAATGTACTATTCAATACATGGAGATGAGATAATTCTTTCATTCAGCAAAAGCAGAAGAAATAAAATAGTTTCAGGAGATATTACATTTCCACTTGATACTTCTGATAATTGGCGAGTCCATGTATTTGACAGATTGACAGAACCATCTTTTAGTGATACCGATAGCCCAAGAGTGCCTGTCGAATGAAGTGATAAATGCCTGACAAGAAAGTATTGAGACATCTTAACATAGGCAAATGCTGAAATAAATTTAGTATAATATATGAACCTATCCAATATAACAGCACATGTTCTATCTCTTGTAGCATCTAATTTACATGCAGGACAATAAGGAATTTAAATTAATTCTCAATAGAGGGACTTGCACAACCTAGAAGTTTGAACTCCAAAAAGAGAGCGCAGTCCTGCACTGGCAACAACTTCCATAGAAGAAACTGATGATGCCTGGTGTCGAAGCATCGCTGTGGCAGCACCACCTCCAGAATCCCCCGTTACTGCCAAGTTTCCACTTAGTACAACAGTATCCTTCTTGGACACATGCGACTGCACTTCACTCGCCATTGCCATACTGCAAAAACCAGAATGAAAATACATTCAAAAAGAGTAATAGGAAAACAACACAATACCTAGTCATTGTTACAAATCTTCTGACAGAGAATGCTCTGCTGGAGAGCCATTGAAGCAACTACACACCAAGTTAAATGTAAACACTGCAGAATAGAATCATTATTCTTGATAAGAGCTGCCACTAGAAGCGGTCAAATTTTAATTTCAGCATAATCCCGTGCCATGGCCAGAAACATGAGGCAGTGATATGATTCATATTTACAGGCCAGAATAAATTTCCTTGATGATGATTCCAGTCAGGCACCAGAAGCACATCTGGGGGGCACCTTTAATCCACCTAACACTTCCTTTTGTCAATTGAGCAGATAATTAAATACAGAAGGTCATGTATTGTTGCATGTTTATTGTTCAATGTTCAATGATCACTTCTAATAATTTATACCTTTGCAAATGGGCGTTTTTTTGGATGGATGAGCTTGTTTATGCCTATTAATTTGCTTAGAGCCTGTGTAGAAGTGTTTGAACCACATGTGGGTGCACATTTTTGAGCTTTTACTGGCATACATTCATAAAGGTATTGTCCCCCAACAAAATCTGCAAATGTTGTTTAATCCTAAAATACAGCAATGCAGAGAGAAAGAAAGCGAGAGTATCGATGTCCATGGGGAGCCAAAAGAGGCTAATGCAACTCTGAAAATACATCATTGATCATACTATTCCACCTGCCTAGGCACTTTGTAAACAGGACCTCATGTCCCATTAAAAATTTTGAAACTAAGAGCTAATTATGTGGAAACAAAAGTATAAGTATCTTGTGTAATTATCACATTCTAGACAAAGGAACCATTTTTGTTAAATAATTCCATATAAGCTTATAACAGGAATAAAGGCAAACTCATCTGAAAGAAGCATGCACTTTTGGGCTTATCTCACTTCTTGGTGATTTGGAATGTCATATCTTGTGGGGTGCTCTTTCTCTTGTGAGATCTCTTGCCATCTTAGTCTCAGCATTGAGGGTGCTTTAAGGATCGTTTCCAGCTTGTATTTGAAGTTTTAATCCATCAATACACTAAGTTTGGGACTGTTTTAGCATGTTGAACAGCTAGCAGAGAAGACACATCAAGGGCATCAACTATAAGAAGTGATGGAAAGCAAAATATCATTGGCGTATAACCAGCTGTTGCCCCTCAAACAGAATCACAGTAAAGGAAGAGCAATGGCATCCACTTGGTGACATTCATACCCCTTTTAGTAGCAACAGGAGTACATTTGTAGAGCTGTAGCTGTGCCTTAGGAGGAGGTTTGCTGGTTGGAAAAAGGACTTTCTGACATCCGAAGTCATAATCTTTTCTTGAACATTGATTTGAATCTGCTACTGGATGTTTTTCTGGAGGACTCTTCCTATAGCCTATAATCAACATGCAGGGCGCACCTTTCAATCACTAACAACATTTAAAGGGGTATTCAGGTCTGTTTTATGATATGTTACAGCTCTGTCATCATGTTAACTATAGCAGCTGCCAGCAACAGAGTCATATTCATTAGTAAAGAATTCAACCTGTGGAAGATAATATTCTGATAGGCTTGACTTGGAGATTGGGCTCTCATTCGCTGCACCATACCCCTTATCATTCAAAACCTTTTTATGGTTGGAAAAACCTAGTTTGGGTGCATTCCTGTAGCATAAACCTAGTAGAAATGGTGTATTTAGGCACAGTTTGTTCAGATCTGTTCAAGAGATGTTTGCAAGCAGTATAGAGGAGCACCTTGGTTATTCTTCAAGCCTGTTTGGACTGTCTACAGAAGAGATAGAGTGCTGATATCATGAGCCTTGTTCCACAGCTGTTCTGGCAGCCTGTGTGGCATATTTATGCCAATTTTGAGGAACAGAACTGGAACAGCATATCCAATCAAGCGTTGCCCTCAGATTCTGGTGAACAGTCTATCAAGCTGGGGATTTTATGACTATAATTGGATATCTGTAGAGGACATCCCATCCAATGATGACAAATGCAAGCTGTGGAATCACATGACATGGTCAAAAGCTTAAAAAGCCATTGAATGCATTCTTCACCCTAGTTTGAGGAAACGCCCAGACTGTAGCATCTAACACTTCAAAAAAATGCTGCATTTAGGACTTTTGAGAGCAATCCAATTCTGTCCAGCATTGGCATGTTTAAAGAGCTTCTTCCAGGTTTGAAAATGATCAAGGCAGGTATACAGTTAGCCCAGATAAGGGATCGGCCAGCAGGTGCACAACCTCTTCACACAGTTGAAACACATTTGAGGATACAATATTGGCATGGCAGCAATGCATACTTGGCTGAAGATGCAAAGTTAAGAGCTGCTCCATCATTTGATTTCTTATAAATGAAGTGAAGGGCTGCTCCATCATTTGATTTTTTATGAATGAAGTGTATTTCCTTGAGGAGTGATAAGCCATCATGAGGCATTTGAGCTGGTTAAAAGCACCCTCCTTTGCTTAATGGAATGTCCACATAAGATAACATGCACTTAGAGAAAGACTTGTTTCATGGAGCCATCCTAGTTGGAGGCCTATCCTTGTTCATATGTGGGCATCATTTGATGTTTTCCACATGCCATTATTTGGAGAAGTTTGTTAGAACATTTAGTGAAGTGCCCAATTGAGTTTGCTTTCATGCCTTGTTGGAAGGAGCACTCAGCCTTCTTAGAGTTTCTTCATGGGAGTTGTCCACTTTGGGACCCTTTTGCATACTTTATTGAGGGCAGTTCTGAGTTTTGTCCACCTTCATGCCTTGTGGACATATCTTGTTGGAGCATCACCTCTTGGAGAGGTTTTGTTGTGCTTTATGAAGGATCATTGAAGGTTTAGGGGATCGAAACATAGACCCAGGGTTATTACATGGATCAAGGCCCTAGTTTAGGGACGCTGTTGCATTTGGTGGAAGTCTAAGGGGTCAAACCCTAGACTTTGGGTTTTGTTGGATTCCTTGTGGACTCTTTCTTGTGGAACACTGCCTATGGAAAAATCCTTTGGAGACTTGCTTTGGACTGCTACTTGGTGTTTGTTCCACATATGATGAAGGCGCCCTCCTTTCTTGGGCCTCATTCTTTCTTGAGATATGTACTTGTGGCTTTGACCACCATTTTGTATGGATCTAGTTGGAGTTTGTTAGGGCTAATGGAGTATTTTGATTTGTTTATTCCACCCTAGAATAGATCTAGGATTTATCATTATTTTACTGTAAAGGAAGTTGAACTCCTCTCCCGTATATAAGACAACCTCTTCCTCATTCATTTCTCATGTTCGGAATGGGGGAGAAATCCCACTAAGACCCAATGAAATATCCTTTGGTTCTTATGAATGGTTGATGCTAGCGCTCTATTGAAGGATTTTCTTATTTTTCAAGCTTGGTTTCAGGGATTGATCTTCAAATTGTCAATGGCTTTGAGGTAATAAAGAATAGGCTCTCTATTATTTATGTGGTTACTATCATTCGGAAGTGTAGTTTAGGTGCCCATTTTCTGCTCTAGATCATGTCTTTTTCAATGCCTTCCATGATGGTTTTCCTACTTAAAAGTCCATTCGAAATTTCTGCTCTGGTACTTTCCCTTTAATTGATCTTGAAATCAGCCCAGCCATTAAAGTGCAGCTAGGGATGTATGGTACAACCCTAAGCCCTTTCTAATCATTCCAAGAAACCCTTATGTGATCCTTCATTGACCCCATTTGCCCATTTTGATAAGAAACTGGTCTCCAATCCCTTCATCACCTATATATTTTCCTTTGCATAAAAATACATTGTTTTGCTAGGGTTACTCTTCAAATTCACCTTGTCCTTCATTGTTAAACCCTAGTAATCCTATTTAGGGTTAGGTGTGGTGACATTGGCCTCCCTCTTGTTTATCCAGAAGCCATCATTGATGTTAGGGCTTTAATCTTAAGCTGTTGGTTTGTGTGGTAACACTATGCATCGGAAAATAGTTTTCGGTACGTCAGAATTCCAGACTATTAGGAGTGATGAGCTCAACTGGTTTCGGAAGGTACAATTATCGGGATCGTGCGATGGCTTCATTCTGAATTGTATTCCACTTGTTGTTACCATGCTTGCTTTGGGATGTATATGTTGCTAACTTGCTTGGTGGTGAATTGACACTTACAAAATCCTTTTCTTTCCTTGTTTGCAGTATTGAGATTTCCACTATGCTCCCAAACTTATAATGCTAATGTCATTTTGAAAAGGCTATAGGCTCTGTTTTTGGCAGAACAGAGAAAATTGCCACCAAACCCACCCATACAGTTAGGCCTGCCTGCTATATCAATTAAAAATGGGACTGACTTCCCCTCCTGAATTAGTGATAAGCATTTGTTTATGCAAGTTCTGAGAAAGATCTCCCAGATTTGGTTGTATATGTTGTGCAAGTATTGGATCTCTTGGCTTTAATGCAAGAGCAACCTCCCCTATACAAACCAGCTTTTTAGCAGTATTATTTCCAAGATTACAGCTGAGTTGTTTGAACAAGGGATAGTAGTACTGCTGCTACTGGAAGTAGACCCATTAAAAACAGAAATTGTGGATCAGCCTGAGCACCTAATCATGAAACTATTGAAATGTCAACCATTTGAAGTGATTCCTGAAAAGCCTCCTCAAACTTGTGCTCAAACACCAATCTTAAACATTCTTTTTGTGGATTAAGGGACTCTTCCAAGTGTTTAAGTGAAATTGCCTTCTGATTAGGAAGGCCACCCATACCACTGTTGCCTTGCTTGGTATTGAATCTTGACGGTAGGTAAACATGCTGAATTATCCCTTTTCTGGGTACAGTCTTCTTAGCAAGAAGATGAATGAATCTTTTAGCACTCGTTCCTCTAACGCATAGAATTTCCCTAGAGGCATATTTTGTACTAACAGAAAGAGCTCTGAGCCAGTGATCATCTGAGGTCTGGCATCCACTGAGCAAGCTATCACAAAAGTGCATAGCTATCATGGACAATCTCTCGTGCTACAATCCATCTCAGACCATCCAGGGGCTGAACATACACACTTTCTAAGTAACCCGAAAGTCTAACAATCATAGAGGGAGGTGGTATGTGAGAACAAGGAAGGACAATCAATGTCGGGTGTGAGAGCAGCATGCCTAGGAAGGAGGGTGCACCAGAAGGCTTTAGGTGAATGACAAGGAGCTTCAAGAAGCTTGCATCTCCTCATGATAAGAAAATTACATTTCTTGCAACAGATATCATCTCCCATAGGATAAAATGGGACCAACTCCAACTGCCAAAGCTCTATGTAGACCCACATTATCATTGTCAATCTCTTGTAAGCAAAGAACATCCTCGAATCTATCATGTATCAGTAATTGCAAAGGTCTTGGGTTGAGCATTGAATTTGCTCAATATGACAGCATTTCCTAGAGCAAATTAGTCGGAATTTGGAAATATCTACGTAAAAGTCAAGGTAGGGATCCTCGTTTGATTGAACTGCAAGGCTTGAAGAAGCTGGAGGAAAGTAGCAAACAACATGTAAGTATCCCTAGAGAGGGGGACGTTCCCCCAAACTCAAATCTATTGTGTATCAGTACTTGCAAAGGTCTTGGGTTGAGCATTGAATTCGCTCAATATGACAGCATTTCCTAGAGCAAAGTAGTCGGAATTTAGAAATATCTAGGTAAAAGTCAAGGTAGGGATCCTCATTTGATTGAACTGCAAGGCTTGAAGAAGCTGGAGGAAAGTAGCAAACAACATGTAAGTATCCCTAGAGAGGGGGACGTTCCCCCAAACTCGAATCCATATGTATCTGGAATCATTCAAACCCTAGCCCGAAGGGAGTTGCGAGTAAGGTGGGCAACACCCTCAAACCTCGAACACTACCAAAATGATAGGTTTTGTGTCTAAAGGCTTAGATTCAACGATAACATGTATTAGTACATCCTAGAAGGTGCCTAGAGACAACCCAACCTAGCCATTACAATTCCAATAAGCAATGGAGATGGAGGAGGAGCCAATCTTGTCACAACAAGAGTATCATTCGGTTGGCCAAGGCCGAGACCAACCCTACGGGGGGGTAATCCTGACTCACCTACTTTAAGATCTTGAACAACAACTCATTTGTCCTTTCCTAGCTACAACAACCCATTCTATGGCTTTCTTAAACTTGTCTAATCGTGACCTCGTAAGATCAATGCCAAGATATATCTTGTGTGGGAGTAAATTCGTTTATTAGAACAAAGGGTCCAAAGTCAATCCTCGAATAAACAAAATAAGATGCCAAGTGTCAAGTTAGCTACATTCCAAGCTCTCTTGATTTCAAGATCTTTAAAACAAGGGTATCATGAATGAAGGATAAATCTTCCTGCAAGGGATTTGACAAGAAGGAATAGGGGAGTCCACAAACCTTAAGGTTCAGTTCCTCAGTCCATCTCAATTGTAAAGATATTAGACATTAGGAGATTGTACTTAAGATCAACTTAATCTAAGGTATTATGGCCATATGTGCTTACATACTAGTACAAGTCATTGTTTGGATAACCTACTCGCTAAAGTTGTGTTATTCTTCATCATCACAATCTTATCCTTAACTTTGGCATAAGATCAACATATTTCAACTTCTTACTTCTAGTTGAATTCATGAATAACTGGAGAATCTTGAGTGAGTTAGTACCATGATCATCAGTTGAAGTAGTTACTCAACTAGAGCATCTTATCTATTATTAGCATGCTCTCTTAATCACTAGGTCTCCTGCCTTTCTATATAAGGCATGAGGGTGATGAGAAAATGAATGAGCATCGAGGGAGAGAGAATAATTAATGCCATGAGAGCTTGTTCATGGATTGCAAACTATTGAGAGCAGTAACAGAAATTTTTCTCTGTGACATTGAAGTTTTCCTCTTTACGGGTTTTACCATGTAAAACTAGTGTTCATTTGTGAGCTTCTTTTGTACTCGTTCTTGTGACCATGCCAAAATTCCTATATCAATTTCTCCTCTTCAACCTTAGCCTAGACTACTTCCTCAACAAGTGGGGGTACCTCCTTTCCCTTGACCACATAGACCCATGAATTTTGCTCAATCTAGGTTTGAAAGATTTTTTGTGCTTTTGTTTCCTGTTTAAAATGTTTTTGTTGGTTTTGGATGTCTACTTGCATATTTTTTAGGTCTGAAATTTCAGGCTGCAATAAAACAGTATCCACCAGGGGAAGGGATCACTAAGATTTCACGTTAGAGAATAATGTTTTCAAATGATGATTGTCAAATTCCACTTCCACCAACATATCCTTAAGGTTTGTGACTATTGTTACAAGGGTATGTTTTCGAATTTGACATTCATAACTTGATCCTTAAGCCATGTAACCATTGTGATAAGAGATTTAATTTGAGTCACCCTGAAAAGATATCTTTCTCGGGGGGGCGGGACAGGGTTTCATGCATTTGTTGGTTCCTTAGCATCCATACTATTTCTAATCGACCACTCTACAAACCCAAGCCAACATGTGGAAACTAGTTGCTTAGGCCGACCTCTACAAAACGATGATGGGTTGACCTATACAAACCTAGGCCAGCCTCTCCAAAAGATGTTGGGTGGACCTATGTAAATTAGGTTGGCCTACGTTCAAAGGGAGATACAGCAAGTATTTACTATCAATACCCACTCATTTCTTCCAAATAACCCTCACTGTTAGGGCATGAATGAGCAAAGCGTCCAAGGCGTGTGAGGAGTTGCAAGAGCTTTGGAATAAGAGTTCCTGGAATTCAAATAAGAGAGATGTATACACAGTAGGTCAAGTAGTTGGAGAGCACAAGATGAATCAGACGTGGGCCTTCAAATAGTTGCAAAGCTCCAAACAATCTAGGGCCTGTACCTTAACAGTTGTGGACCCTGCACCTTAACAAATGCATGACAAGCACAAGCCTTTGCTGGAAGACAACATAAATTCAACCTAACCAACATGAACCCCAATCAAACTCACACAAACCTTTAGCCAACACGAGCCCCAGTTGAATTAACACAAGCCTCCAACATAAGACAATGCAAACCTCCAACACAAGCTAACATGAACCCTAAAAACAAAAATGCAACCAAGGATTGAATAATGCAGAAAAAGGTTGACAGCTAGTAATACTTTGGGATCATATGAATTGTGCAATGAAACAAATTTGAAATGTATTTGAAGAGAATGAGGATACAGGAAAATAAAATGCACACAATAGCATAAGAATGGGTCATTGTATTGAAAAGAAACAGCAAAATGCAAGGCTTCTAAAAAAGGAGTTTTTGTAAGGTTATTGGACAAAAAAAATCAAGAGCCATAACTGTGCCACCCAATATAAATTTTTCACTAAAAAGAATCAAAATTGCTCCTAATGTTGCAAGTATCAAATCCTACTGGTGTGATTGGCTTCTAGTGAATATGGTGTTATTTGTTGAAATTATTTTGTCCAAATCATGACTAGAAATTAATGAGTTGCAAAACTTCGGACTCCCATTAAAGGATTTGAAGAATTAAGAGAAGCAAATGCTTTCTTAACAATTGGTAACGCAAAGACTATGGCAAAGAGCAAAATCAATCACCAATGAACAAATGTCAAGTGATTACAAGCAAAAGTCGAGAATCAAGATGTGACAACAAATTTAGGACTTGAGAAAGGAATTCACTCAAAGAGATGGAATGATAGAAAAATTACATGTTGAACTTCATTGGTATCAGCAAACAATAACAAATAGAGACATGACCACCATATTTGAAGAATCAAAGTTCGAAGTGAATACATGTGAACAAGAAAGTGGCATGATTGGCAGATTTGAAAAACATAACCAACAATGATTGAGCAAGGCATAATTGCCCCAACTAAGGTGATTGGCAGATTTGAAAAACATGACCAACAATGATTAAGCAAGGCATAATTGCCCCAACTAAGGTGGAAATAAGACCAATGTATTTGGGTCTTGGCTACAAAGAAAACAATGCGATTGTTGAAAAGAAAGACAAAGCGAAGCAGCAAAAAAAGGAAGTTCTTACAAAGTCGAATGTTCCAAAACAACTTAAAAAAAAGAAAGCTATAAAGGTTGGGCCTTATGAACATCCCCACTATCATGAAAGACAAGATAGTGGTAACAAAAGGTATGAGTCAAGTTCTACTAATTTTTGTGATAATTGTGGAAGGAATCATCATGATTCAAGTAAATATTACAACTTACATCGATGTGAGTATTGTCAAAAACTAATCATTCTATGGAAAGGTTGTGAAAGAAGAAAAATGGAAAGAGGAAGAGGCCATGAAGACATATCAACCATGATGAGTTAAAAACTTTTAAGCTCAAATGCAGATAGATGGATCACAGAGAATGGTACACACTTATCAAAATATTGAAGGGATTCTGCTATTTGAAATCTTCTAGTGTATGGTACATGCAACAACCTCCCAAGAACATGCTATTGAACTTCAACAAATAACAATCAAAATTCCTCCTTATTGGCATACACTTCTCAAATCATCAGCAGTGTGACAAATAATTATTCCATTCAACAAATAGAACATGAAGTTGAAAGATCACAACACTTATCTTTTGCTTTTCTTGCCTTGCTCCACTGTCAAATGAGATTGTCTATCTTACTACTTCCACTAGCTTTATCCAACCAAATTCATAGGCTCTCAACTACAACTTTGGCCCCGATCCCATTCTCGCAAGTAAGGATCTTTTGCACTCATGCTCTCAAGCTAACATGGTTGACATGGCTCCAATACCAATTGTAAAAGATAAGAAACCAAGGTAATATATATTTAATAAAGCTCACATAATGACCCATATCCTCACATAAACGACCTCATAAATGGAACATATCCTTACATTCAAAACATACATATTTATAGTACATGGAGGATCCCTTTTCGAATGCCACCTATAGATTCCTCTATAACAAGTGTTCATGGCATATTCCTTATACATCTTACATATGACATATTCTATCCATGAGATGCCACATTCTAAGCACTTTCATTCTCTCACACATCGGTGCACATATTACCTCAAGTTTACATATTTCTTCGGATTGTGGTTGTTATCTATGTGATGTTACAAGCTATCTAGCTCTATGTCACATGGTTCAGGTTCGAATTCGAATTCGGCAACGTTGAAATTCGGTTCGAATTCATATTTTTTTATGAGATTCAAAATGAGGTTCAGCATTAGATTCGCCAATATACATAATTTCTTACCAAATATAAATATTTTATCAATAGGTTCCCAATATATATATTTTATAATATTGTAATATAATAATAATATACAATTTTAACCATCGTTATAATATGTATAATTATTAAGTTATTATATGTATACCATATAACCTATTTATTTTTATTACCTTATGCTTTTACCTATACCTAATTAAAATAAAGGACAAATGATGGTAAAATCACAAATTATTGAACCTACTACGTATTGAGTGTTTACTAACTAAAATCAAACAAAAATTAAGATGGTTAATAAAAGGCTTCCTCCGGCTTCCCCGATTCTTTGATTTGGCTTGCATGTACTTGTTCTCAACCCTGTAATTGTAATTGTATGGCCTAGGCGCAAGCCCATTACCCTGTAGGAGCTCCAGCTCCATCGGGGGGCCTGTGTGGAGTCGCGACTCGTGAATTGCCAAGTGTGAATGCGAGTGGTGGAATGAGCAGGGGTAGCACGATGAGCAGCAAACGCGGGCGGTGGGTAGTGGAATGAGCAAGGGCAGTGGGCAGTGGAACGAGCAGCAAATGTGAGCGACCGACTGAGCAGAGAACGCGGGCAGACAACAACAGTCGAAATACGGCGAACGATCTAGCTACAATGGCATATCCCAATGTTGTGATTTTGTTTCACATTAATACTCCTCTTCTAAAATGTGTGTTAACATCATCATTGGGCGTGTGTTGTAAATATTTCACATGCGTAACAATTATGAGACAAAGAAGGTCTATAAGGAATTACCCACACCAAAAGCTTTTCCAATTTGGAAGCTATCTTTGGGGTGCAAGTCCCCGAGTTGTTGCAATCACATCCTCAATTACTCTGCTACCAACATCCCGAACAATTTCAATGTCATGCATTGTTGGCCTACTAGGGTCCAACCCTAAGTCCCTTAAGTCAATCAATGTTGCAAATATCATGTCGGTGAATATATTGCCAAGGGTCTGGAAAGAAACTTATCGGGAACATCGGGGAAAATATCGGGAATTATCGAAAAATATCGGCAAAAATTTACTTAGTCTTGAAGAATTATGAAAATATCGGACAAATCGGCAACACGAAAAACTCAAGAGGAATCGGAGATATTTGCAACACTGAAGTCAATAGATAGGTTGCTATGCATTGATGCCATCTCTGTAATGTCCCCTTTTTTATTATAATGGAATTTACTGAGGATTGATGCCATATACACCTTCAGAGGATCTTGAGCATGATTATTAGATCACCATTAGGTAGACAGGGGCCACCAGAGCCAAAGGTCACCTGCATGCATGACATCGGAGCAGTATTTCATGATGCATGCACCTGATTGAGTCTCCAGGCACCTGCATGCAAGTCAACTGTGAATTAGAAGATAAAGTGACCTAGTTAGGTCAGAAGTTAGGTTTTTGGCAGTTGAATGTTGTAAAAGAAGGGTAAAGTGAATGGAGAAGACATATTATTGATTATTGATTTGTGATCTCGATTTGAAGAAGCTCAGTGAGCAAAGTTGGGGTTGAGGCTTGTACTCAACTAACTGGTGTATTTCGGCAGTTAAAGCTATCTGCCCTAGTTCATCATTCAGGTTGGATCATCCAGATTCTGCATTGCTTCCACATTGATTCAGTATCAGGTTTCAGTCAGCAGTGAGATTGAGTTATTCAGCATTGGGGCATTCACTATCCCTACTTGGGCGAATTGATCCAAGACACATCTATTCACATAGCATCTTCCAGCGGTCAGATTTGCTGCATGCAGCTTCCATTAGTCTCAGAGCATAGGGATCCATTCCGCCTCTTATTTATTATCTGGGAGCATCTCTAGCGTGGAGGAGGGCGCCTTCTACTCAGAAATACGATTTGCCTTAGCTGCTTATTGGTTCATCCTTATTCTTGCATGCGGGCTTCATCTTCATCAGCAATAGCAGATCTACATACTGGTATGTGCATGCATTTAATTCCTCCTACTTTCTAGCATTCTAGTATTTTCTAGGGCACATATCTGCATGCAACTGCATGCATGCAGAGATCAGGGTTTACTTTCATATTCTGCTGAGACATAAGCCTATTAGCCATATACAGTACACAGAAAAAAAGAAAAATATCAGTTTGGGATATTACAGTGGTATCAGAGCTATTTCCTTGCCAGCTGTGGGAAATCGGCATGAGCATGCAATCATAAGCAGTTAGATCAATCATATCTACTTTATGTGCATTCATGGTCAAGAATATTCAAGTAGATTTAAGGAATTTTGTTGGTTCTACGGAAGATTTGTTGAACTGGTTCAATGTTTTCATGGTTTCTAAACATTAAAGGCAGCCACCGGATCATTAATTACTGAGATCGATTATAAGTCAGAGATTCATCATTTTAGCAGCGTTACCCTCCAATCAGCAGCGATCTCACATCTTGGGCCACGATTTCTCAATTTTTAGCAACAATCCACCATTGTGGAGAGTGCAATCATTAAATCAGAGATTGACATCAAATACGAATTTAAGAAGCACGGTCTACACAAATAAGGAGTTCATATCGGCTTAGAGAAGTATCGATCTGCTATTAAAATGCTGAATTCAACTGTGGGGTCGTGTTCCTTGTCGTGAGACGTCAATCTGCACTAATCTTCATCCTAGATGCATTCTACCTTAAATCCTGGGCATTAGATTTACTGTGGGCAACGAATTGCGTATCCTGAGTGTCTCTCTTCCAGCAAGGGCATCTTATCCATTGAATTTATCAAGGAATGAGATTCTAGTTGGAGGGCATTGCTACGTAGATAGGACTGCATGAAAATTGTAGAGGGGGCATGGGATAACGAACAGTAGCAAGAAGACAACCTCTCTGTATTGAAAGTGCTGACATATATCAGATCTGTTATTTGTTACCTTCAGGACAGCCTCAAACGGTTTAGAAGATATCTAATATTGCATTCAGTCTATACATACTTGACAGCAGAAAGTGACATCAATAATCAACACCTACAGCAAGCGTAGTTACCCCATGCGTGGAACAACAGATATCTCAAATCTGCAATCTAATTATCCAGTCATCAATTAATGTATTGGACAACTGAACATATGCTGCTTGTGTGGAGCTCGTTCCATTGAATTGGTGGTTGATATTTGACTGTCTGGGCAGCGTGTTAATTATGGGAGAGAGGCGTGGTCAACTTTAGGGCTAGATTCAACACAGAGCTGTGATCTGTAGCTTACAACATTGGAAGAAACATATCAGACTTTTACAGCCCATTCTTTATAGCAGATTTATGGTCATCTACAGCTGTTCAAAGTCCTTTATATTCCCATCTCGACGCCATTAATCATTGGCTGGAGTATTCATAAGCACGTGGCCATACTACATGACAAGAGGATGATCATTACCTATATCTGTGACAGCCATCTCCATACCATGAGTTCACTGTGTAAAGGTCGGATTTATACCTTGTTTTAATATTTGAATGCATGGGACAGTTTAGAGAAATTCCATTAATTATTGCACAGTACTCTTCTTGAATTCTCTGGTATTTATCAAGCATATAACAGAGTGATCAATTAAAATTATATATCTATAGCAGTTAGCATGATTGAGGAACTTGGAATTAGGATGTTAATCCAATGTGGCATATAATTGTTCTTTGAGTTGAGAGATCCTCATGCAACCCATGCAACCTCATGCAAACTACCAATAAAATACCCAATCAGAAAAATAGTGTAACCAAATGAAATAAAGACAGTCAAGAAATCAGATTTCCCCTACATGGAATCTTACAGTGCAATTTTGGTGAAGTGCATCCCTGTAAGCACAAGTTTCTTGCCATCCAGTGAGATCATGGAGACACTGAGAAGGATCTTGACTGGAAAATTTGGGAACTTAGCAGTGCTTAGATACTTGCCTCGATATCAGAAATATCTAGCCGAGGGGAAGGAGGTATGTGCAGCATTGCCTTTCAGAGACTATTACTCCATCAAGTTCGGGAGCCAGCCCAAGGATTTGGACGAGGATCTCCTTAAAAGCATAGTTGGTGGAGCAGAGAGAGATGAGCATGATATACAGGTTGATAGTAAACTTGATATGGAGTTGGAAATACATGAGGAGGATAGTACACATGATGCAGTTATCCAGTCATCCATCGTCGAGGATTCATCATCTCACCTTAGTGGTGATGATTGTGAGGATCAAGGGGTGTTAGCACCTAGCTGTGACATGGATGCGATATGGAGTGATTCGAGCATATAGGATGAGCCTATGGTTACTAGAGATTCCTTGAACAGCACTCAGATTGCTCTTCAAGAATCAGAGATGCATGTAGAGGAGTTGGAGGGGACACAATCTTCATCATCTACTGCAAGAGTCGAGATATCCATGATAGACGAGATCCAGGAGGAGAGACATGACTGGGGGATGGTTGATTCTATACATACAGGGCAGTATGGAGGTTATGAGTCACTTACTGTGGAGGAGCCATTAATGGTTCCGGTTGTAGTTGTAGATGTGTTGACGAGAGACACATTCCCGTATAGCACAGTTGTGTGGGATCCAGGCTCTGGTGACACTAGTAGAGCGAGTGCACAGGAGGATACCGCAGCACACACAGGATGCAGGGCAGTTGTAAAACATGAGGAGCACTCAGAGTTGCAGAGGATCATGAGGGCTATTCGAGATTTGCAATTGGTGGATTATTATTGGTATCTGCAGGAGTACGAGGCACTGCAGCGGACGAAGCTGTTCTCTAGAGAGAGGCTTAGACTCCATAGATTATTGGAGGACATAGACAGTGAGTGGGTTAACAGATGTATAGATGCAGTTTGGCGGGAGCTGATTACATTAGCAGGAGCAGAGTCAGTTATTAGCACTTGGTATCTACCAAAGGAATACAGGGAGACCTCGATGACTATCAGCCTGATGCAGCAGCAATTCGTTGGAGTTGGGTTTGGCGGACCCCTTAGTTGGAGGTGGGATCCAGGTATTCATCTACACGATGGATTGTTTCATATGGTAGAGGTGATCGACAGAGTTGTGAAGATGATCAGTACGCTATATTTATGGGATGACAGAGCAGGAGATATTGAGACTTCTTTATGGCAAGGCCGACTTTCTTCCCTAGCATTCATGATTGAGATTGACAGTGGAGCCACTACAGTGGAGATGGTCAGCTTTCGCTTTCAGGTATTTATTGGTAGGCTGCTTAGGGTTGGATGCATGACAGAGCAGTCTCCTGAGGAGCTTGTGCAGCTTATGATTGCTTGGTTCTTCGGGGGCAGTCAAATGTATTTTGGTGTTAGCACTAGGCGGACCAACGCTCAGGGTAGAGAGTGCTTCACATCACCAGTGGGGGACTCAGATGACTTCACCCTTTTTAGACAGGCTCGAGGTAGTTGTGCAAGGAGATACGAGATGGATCTTATGTCAGGTCAACAGGGTACGTCAGAACTTGCATTGATACAGCCTTCGACGGATCATGAGCAGCCATGGGGAAGCCTATTGTTAGATTGCATCACAGGTATACCGGGGATGCAAGGGACCAAATATATATGTGTAGAGACTCACTTGTTATCAGAATTCTTGCAGATTCCAGTGATTTCCTCAAAGTATGGGACAGCACGAGTGATAGAGCTATCTATTGAGGAGATGATTAGAGTTCATGAGCAGCCCAGAGTCATTATCAGTGACTGGAGCAGATTTAATTTGTCGATACTCGAGGTCAAGTATGACGGCAGAATGGCAGACTTCACCTGGTTGCCTATACACTACACCGTTCATAGTGAGGTGGCCAGCTCTTACAAATCTTTCTACTTGGAGTTACAAGAGAAGTGGATGTTGATAGAGCATGACAGACAGCTGATGATGATCAGAACGGCTCAATGACTACATGATGGTCTCTTCGTCTAGGTAGTGGGGAACCCCAAAATTGCAGTAGTGGACGGTACAGCAGTTAGCATGAGGACGAGAGTTGACTATCACTTCCAGGAGGTTTCATATCATGGTACCTCGCAAGACCGTACCTTGAGTAGAAGGTACTACATATCTCCTAGGATGATTTGGGACCCTGGGATTCAATTGGTTCAACTCAATTGATTATGGAACTGTGTTGGTATTGCTTGAGGACAAGCAATCTTGGCAAGGGAGGACTGTAATGTTCCCTTTTTTATTATAATGGAATTTCCTGAGGATTGATGCCATATACACCTTCAGAGGATCTTGAGCATGATTATTAGATCACCAGTACGTAGACAGGGGCCACCAGATCCAAAGGCCACCTGCATGCATGACATCGTAGCAATATTTCATGATGCATGCACCTGATTGAGTCTCCGGGCACCTCCATGCAAGTCAACTGCGAATTAGACGATAAAGTGACCTAGTTAGGTCAGAAGTTAGGTTTTTAGCAGTTGAATGTTATAAAAGAAAGGTAAAGTGAATGGAGAAGACATATTATTGATTATTGATTTGTGATCTCGATTTGGAGAAGCTCAGTGAGCAAAGTTGGGGTTGAGGCTTGTACTCAACTAACTGGTGTATTTCGGCAGTTAAAGCTATCTGCCCTAGTTCATCATTCAGGTTGGATCATCCAGATTCTGCATTACTTCCACATTGATTCAGTATCAGGTTTCAGTCAGCAGTGAGATTGAGTTATTCAGCATTGGGGCATACACTATCCCTACTTTGGGCGAATTGATCCAAGACACATCTATTCGTATAGCATCTTCCAGTGGTCAGAATTGCTGCATGCAGCTTCCATTAGTCTCAGAGCATAGGAATCCATTTCGCCTCTTATTTATTATTTGGGAGCATCTCTAGCTTGGAGGAGGGCGCCTTCTACTCAGAAATACGATTTGCCTTAGTTGCTTATTGGTTCATCCTTATTCTTGCATGCAGGCTTCATCTTCATTAGCAATAGCAGATCTACATACTGGTATGTGCATGCATTTAATTCCTCCTACTTTCTAGCATTCTAGTATTTTCTAGGGCACATATTTGCATGCAACTGCATGCATGCAAAGATCAGGGTTTACTTTCATATTCTGTTGAGACATAAGCCTATTAGCCATATACAGTACAGAGAAAAAAAGAAAAATATCAGTTTGGGATATTACAATCTCTATTAAATAAAGCCCATGAAGTCGATATAGTGTGAAGGCAACATTTGTAAGAAGGATTTACTAGAAAGTTCCTAGGAGTTTAGATAGAAACTATTGTAAGAAGGCTTACTAGAAGGTTCTGCCTACTTGAAGTTCCTTCACTAGAAAGTTCCTAAGGAGGATAGAAACCGTATAAAGAAGTAGAAGCAATGTAATGGGATGTCTTGTCTTGTCAGGCATAATTGTAATCAAAGCTCTACTCAGTCAAAGGTTGCCCCCTCGAAGAGGCAAGTGTACATTGCTTTCATCAATAAAGGCATTGCTATTTGTGATGTTCAATTCTCTACAATGATCTATGTTGTGGCAATTCTATCATTTTCATTCTAAAGCTTGCTATATTCAGTTATTTCCACTCTAAATTTCTTGCTCTATTAATAAGGTACACAACATTTGTATCAAAGCACTTTCCTGAGCCGATATTTTTAGAAAAAAAAACGTTAGAGAAGTAGGTTGATGTCTATAAATATCATAGTGATCTGTCATTCAATAGATAAATCTACAGTCAAGGAAGAATACACGCAAGAAATACAAGAGGTTTCACCTAGTTGGACACCCTGTAACCCCAATCGATACCCCTTTGAGTAGTAATGCATCAAACAACACCTATATATGAAATTTCCGTGTTCCCTTGGGTACATCAGAAGTCTCCTAAGATACATTAACCCAAATTTAGATAATTTGATTAATTGTCTTGCTGCTATAGTTGCACGAGAACAACTCTAGAAAAGATTACTCTCTAGTACCTAGGTAGTCGAGTAGTATGGCTAAGGGTACAATCAAACCTCCTTAGTTGGTGCCGTTAGAGATAGGACCAAGTACTAATGTTGGACCCTGCAAGTATATTAGAAAGCTATAGCAACTTGCAATCCCTTGTCCTTAGGACCTTGGAAAACCAATCCTCTATTGATAGTCCATGAGATTCATATATAAATTACAATATTAGGAATTTGGGAATTATGTTATTGCAGCAATATTCAAGTGGGAAGACAACACTGCCAAGAGTCACAAAAAAAATTCAAGTCATGCCCGCTCCCTTATTTCCAACCTATCTTGACATAACCCTTACATCGAGCTAATCACAATGGTACCACTCTCTAGTAATCCTTTATGTGGACCCACATCCCCTGTCCTCCCTGCACAGTTATTAGTTATTTCAGACCTACCTCAATAGAATCCTTGCACCGAGATGATCGCATTGGTACCACACCCCAGTGCCCCTCTCTAGGGACCAACATCTCTTGTCCTACCCACACCCTTATTTGAGTCCTCTCTCAATAAACTCCTTTGGATCGCGTTGATCACATTGTTAAGACTCTTCCATCCTTCTATGGCTAACAGTCAAAGAGTAGACCTCTCCCACAGTGTTTCCCACCTAGAAACACAATATGATGAGTTACAACACAAGATAGACAACAACCACTCTTATGCTCAACAAAATTTTGAAGACATGCGTTCCAAAATTACCAAACAAGAGTCACTACCTGACTAGATTTCCCTAATCATGTCGCTCCTCACTCTACCAAATTCGGGTCACCCGAAGCAAGACTAACCCTCCAACAAGGAAGGGGTTCAAACATCCAACCCCACTGGGCCTCAATCCACTCCACCCATGATCAAATGACCTACATGTGACACAAAATTCCTAAAGTAGATCTCAACAGATTCGATGGGTCTGATCCCACTGGGTGGGTCACTCAAGAGTCAAATGTAACATTACTTTTCCCTGCATGGCATCACTAATGATTTGATGAAACTTCAACTGGGAGTCTTCTACTTGCATCCTAAATGTTGGCAATAGTGGCAATGGCACAAGAAATCTCACAGGAGTTATATTGCTTGGACACAATTTGTCTTGGACCTTTATGAACGTTTTGAAACTAGCACTAATTATTTGGGGTGACTAACCAAGCTCAAATAATCTAGCACAGTCGAAGATTTCATCTCCACTTTTGAGCAACTCCCCATTCACACCGAAGGCATGTCTGATATTTTTCTCAAGGAATGTTTCATTAGTGGTTTGAAAGAAGAGATGTGCACAGGTCTTGATGGCTCATCCTGCTATTTGGTTGGACGCCACTCAAAGAGCTTAAGAAGCCCAAAAGATGATAAATGCTAAAAACGGCCCCATTTATGTTGATGTTTTTAACTTAGCAATATAATTTTCATCTCTTTCAACTTTAATTTCATAATTCATTTCATCCCACAATTATAGCATCATTCATTTGCAGCGGAAAATAAAACAGGGATCACTAAAAGAATAACCATGCACAAGAGACATAAAGATTTATCCTGGGAAACCCAAACGGGAGAAAACCCAGCAAACTTTTCTTAGAAGAAATTATTCCAATACAAGAACAATACCAATCCCAAAGATTAAGCCCTACCACAAGAGTGTGCTCTTCTTCCACATGAAACCCTAGAGAACTTGCAGAGATAATAAGATAATAAGATAACCCCAAAATTGCTTCTAGTGAACTTCACTTGTCCTCCTTGAGAAGTGCGCACCAATTGAGAGAGATGAGCTTGCTTGAATGTGTGAAATGAAGTGTGAGAACACTTCTATTTATATTCTTCAGTTGATTTGATTTTTACTCGTGAGGCCGACCTGTACTTTTATTTTTTCTTTATTTATCTTTCAAGCCGACTTGTCATTTTGTCTTCTAGGTGACCACTTTAGCTAGGGCAATTGTGCTCTTTTTTTCCTTCCACTTTCTCTGAGACTTCTTCAATGGATTGTCTTGACTCCTTAGTTATTTCTTCATCATAGAAAAGTTCTTCTCGTTTATATCTCCTCACATGCGGTCGCATTCTTTTCAGTATAACTCTAATGTTGATTTGACCATACTCTAAGCAGTCTCGAACACTTCTTAGAGCCAATTGTCAAATTCAACATTGGATTAGACTTTGTCTAATATACGAGGAGATAAGATCTCCTTGTAACATAAACAAGTCATCTCACTCTACAAGAATAGATCACTCCGACTAAGGAGCACCCCCACATGGAGTACGCAATGTGACCTCTAGCCTCCTACAGTCTAGTCAACACATAACTGAACGAGGCTAAGCATCGGATCCATAAGACACACAGTCAAGGGCTACGACGGGGCCATTCTCTCTGGGTCACGAACCCATCCAAGAGAATGATCTGCAGAATGTTTGCCCAATGTTGGAACCATGGAGAACATCAACACTCCCTCTCAACGAGGGAGACATTCTGCACCAAGTCGCTAACTGAATGAGTTATTCTCCATCACCATGGATTCCTGTGGAAAACATCTGCACGATGCTACACATTTGTACTGCATCTATATCTGTACTGTATTTGTACTAGAACTGCACTGTATCTATACCGCAACTGCATCTGTACTACAATGTTTGTACTGCAATTGCATATGTACTGGGCCATTTACGAAATCATCTATCGAATCATCAGATGTATGAGCCATTCATCTCTCATATGAATTATGTTGTTCATCTGGAAGATCATCACAGTGTCAAGGCCATTCATCTCTCATATGAATGTTTGCCTGCTCATCATAGTGTCTGGGCCATTCATCTCTCATATGAATGTCTGCCTACTCATCATGGTGTCTGGGCCATTCATCTCTCATATGAATGTATGCCTACTCATCACGGTGTCTAGGCCATTCATCTCTCATATGAATGTTTTCCTTCTTGTTGCCAACTAAGTTGTACTTGGTTGGATTATCAAGCGAGCGGGCAGAGTTGAACATGTTACAGGACTTTAACGGGCCTTAGGGGATTGTTAAAGTCCATGGGTCAATGTAGATTGACATGCTAGACATTGCTTTTGAGTCATATGGACATGTGCTAAGTCCCCCTAGGTAGTTTTTTATTTTTCGGCAAAAAATATTTTTTCCGTAAACGAGCCATTTTTTAATGGTTTCATTCAAAAATATTGTAAATGGCATAACAATGTCATCTAGGGGTCGTTTTTTGCCTTAGGGGTGCTCATTTTCCAACTCAGAGCACTCCCCTAACCCCTAAACCCACTTTTTCTAATGTTTGGGTGTTTAAATTTTCACTTATGCTCAAAAAACCCCAAAAAGTGAGAAAAGTCAAAAAAATCAAAAAAGTGAAAAAATGACTTTAAAAAATAAAAAGTATTTTGGAAGTTTTAATGACTGGATTGGACCAGCATTGTTTAAGGAGCAATATGGGCTGAAAATTATGACTTATGGGCAGCCAAAATGGTGGACTTGACTTCCCCAAATGGGGGAGGCGCATTCCCCAAGGGGGGGCGCATTTCCCAATGGAGAGACCCACGTTTGGTGCTGATTGTGCAGCTAGTTTAGTGTTGCCATATGGGCACGTTTAGGGCTGCAATATGGCAGCAATTTCGTAGGGATGGGCAGCCCTATCTCCTCCACGAATTGTGCCATCCATTCCCCCCACTCTCCTTCACTTGGGCGCCTCTCCTCTTGCATGTTTTCTATAAATTGGAGAGCTCTTCTCCATTGTGAGAGAGTTGGAGTTGGAGGCAAGAAACTTATCATTGTAATACTTTTGTCATTTTGATTAATAAAAGGCTTTGGAGGTCACTTATGGTGTTGGGCTTTGTGAATGGATGAATGTATGGTTTCAACATGAGGTAACTTGTATTGATACTTTTTGTTTCTCTAAAATCAAATATAGCTTTGGGAAAGATAAGTATTGGTTTATGAGGAAAGTTGAGTAATTTGTTTATTGCTTATTCTTTCATTTACGCATTAGTAGAGATCAGATTTAAATATATCATTTGCTTATGAATATTTTCTTTTAATTTCTACTATGTGTTTTATCTACATTTGATCTTTTTGTTGCAAGTTGTGGTGTTTTTTACAGGTTGTCTCAGGTGGATAGGTTGAAGAACTTGTTTGTATCTTCTACATATCTAATCTTTTATGCAGATACAGTCCCTCAGCTCACCACCGAAAAGGATGTTCGGTTTTTCAACAAAAAATTGCTCCATCTCTCTCTCCCTCTTATTTTAAAAAGTTTTCTCTGGTTACTGGTTACGTAAGAAAAGTATTTCTGATTTATGTATTGATAATCATATTCTAAGTAGATCAGAAGTTACTTGCAAGAAGTTTAGTTTATTTTGTTTACGGAGTATCCATCTTTCATAGACTAGACTTTCTTGTTTACCTTGCACTTCACCTTTTCAAAACTTGTTAAAATCGTCAAAAAATTTCATAGTTTTCAGGAGTAGTGTTAGATCTGATTTTAAAGTGTCATTTGGCTGTCCAAGAGCATAGAATTTGCAGCTCTTAAAAGCTTGCAAAGATCCCAAGTAAACAAGCCCCATTGCTTGTCTTACTTGGTTAAATTTTGCATTTTTAACTAGTTTTACACTTAGAAATTTTTTGGGTTTTTTAGGAGGTGTTCCAAAGACACTTTTAAAGTGTTTTTGAGCATCTTATACTAAAGTTTGCTTGCTGGTTTGCAGCAAAAGACGAACAGATAGGAGGAAGTGTTGCCAAAATTTCGAAGATCCAGGCTAAACGGAGTACCAAAACTTCATTTTTTATAAAACTGGTTAATTTTCTCTTCGATATTGTAAGCCACCAAGTCATTCTAAATAGACTGGGGCACTTCTCTAATCATTGTAAAGAATATTAAACGAGAGAAAGTGGGCTAATCAGCGCCCACACCCCATCCCCCCAAGGGTGGTCTGTGTCGTCTCTTTTCATGGCGTGATTTTTTAGATTAGTTTTATTTCTTTTATTTTCTAGCAATAAATAAAATTAACTAGGATTAAAATTTACCTCGTTGGTCCATTCCATTGGTGGGCCACGAGTTCACTCAGGACTTAGATTTTCTCATTTTTTTTACAATTTCAAAAACGCCCCCTTCCTTTCCCAAAGTAGGGTTTCAGGACAAGGGCTTGCCCGAGTACTGGCCTAAAAAGAGACTCTTGGGTTTCTAAAAAGATAAAATTTTGGTTCCTAAAAAAAAAAACTTAAAAATTTCCAAGGTCTTCTCCCGTATGCTCTGTGACCAACTTGCAACTCAATCTGATCATGTTGGTACGCATCAGAAACGGGAAGATGACTAGTAATAGGTTTTAACACACCCAAATAAACAAACCTTCTTGTGAAAATCCGGCACAAAGCGAATATTCTTTTGTCGTGGGGAAATTTTTCAAAGGGCTTGGGATAAAACTGGATAGTGACCTCTTGGAAACCATTAGGCTTGCCCTCGTTGGTATAGCATCTGAACACCTCCTTGAAACTCCGATCCACCCTAAGTCTGAGTGAAAAACCACACATCAGAATTCCGGACATGTTCCCTGTACCTTTGCGTATATCGGGAATCCACCAAACCTAATAAAAAGATCATTACCACAGTAAAAATAAAATAAACCAACACATTGCACAACATTTTCCTTTCAGTTTCAAGCCATCTTTTTTTACTCCATTTATTGGCACTGGTTTTTATTGTTATATTTCAAGTTATGGATGAATGCTTTAAATGACTATGAAAATGATGGATGTTTGTAAATGAAATGTGGATGAAGGACTTTTGCTTTACATATGCTGCATTATCTTGGTTTAGCAAAAAATAATTCTAACTCCTAGATTAGATGCTTTCTTTTTCATAGATTAGACACCATAGTTTGTTTTCATTTTTTAGGGTCCACCCCCCTTGGCTTCGCTAGGAAAGCCTAGACGGAGGAGTCGAGTCTCAGGTGACAGCACTTGACTCTGACTTGCCCCCAAGGCCACACCAGCAGCTTGAAGACTTCTGTTGCGTTTTCCCAGGTGTGGAACCAGGCGGCAACACTTCTCATCACGATGCTACACATCTATCAACACTCCCTCTCACTCAAAGAGGCATTCTCCATCACACCAAGCTTGTCCCTAAAGTGTACAAACTTTGCCTTGGACAAAGGCTTGGTGAGGATGTCAACTATCTGTTTGTCTGGAGCTTCACTCCTTCCTTCTGCACCATGTCTAGGATGAAGTGGTATTTGCTCTCCAAATCAAATAGTTTTGTGACACTAGTTGCAATGTATGCTACTTCTATTGTACTGAGTGCCATGGAAACATGCTTACTCTATCCACTACACTCTTCTTAATCAGAATCTGTATATCTTTTGTAGCTTCACTTCATCACCTAAGAGCATATCAAGTTTACCACGAAGATATCTCAGCACATGCTTTGCCACAACCCAATGGAAGAGTCTCGGCTCAACCATAACTGGCTCAAGGTATTTACTACAAAGGAAATATCTCATCAAGAGTCTGATCAACTGTTTGTACATCACCAAATCTGAATCTGAAGCGGAATCACTTAGCTTCTCCAAATCTACACATCATGGGACCCATCGAATATGAATCTAAAGCAGAATCACTCAGCTTCTTCAGGTCTGCCCATCATGGGATCCATCGAATCTGAATCTGAAGCAGTTTCTTCAGATATGCCTCCATTGGTATAGTCATGGACTTGTAATCCATCATCCCGAATCTCTTAGGATCTCAACTATATACTCCCTCTACCTCAAGAAAACCTCATCATACCTTCAATCCCAATAAACTTGGACTTAGAGGCCAATTCCATCTTACACTCGACATTGTGCTTCTCTGTTTTCGTAAAGGAACATATCATCAATCATATAGTACCAAGATCAAATGGTCACCATCAGCAACCTTGTAGTAAAGGTTGGAATCTGCATCACTCTTGGCGAATCCCAAGCTCATCAAATATTTGTCAATCTTGTCATACAAAGCTCTACGGGTCTGCTTGAGTTCGTATAATATCTTCTTTATCAACAAGTTGTGCTACAGCTACTCCCTCTACGTGGGATCATACTGCTCACTTTACATCTGAGTATCCTGCTCCCTCTATATCTGGATACTCTGCTCTCTTGTATCTTTGACTATTTATTTGTGTCACCTCCCATCAAGTGGGTCTGCTAAGGCGAGCCTCCTGCTCACTCAAGAGCATTGAATACTCCTTCTGAGTTTGCAACCTATTTGTCCTTTATGAGTCATTTCTAATGCTAATCTGGATTGCATGTTAGATCTTATAGATATACTCGGAGGTCACCATTGACTTCCCTTTAGATCTCGCAGCTATCATACATCATTCTTCATGATGGACTAATATTCTTCCATCACGGCTTCCTGTTGGACTAGTGCCTAATCACTGCATCATCTCTTGGGAGATCCACTTGTTCTATTGACTCTACTGTCTCATCCTGATAGAAGAATGATTAATGTACTTAGAGGGATACTCATCCTTCAGAATCTTCTGCTTTTCATTATCAAACTCCATATGAAACCTTCTAGAACTCTTGAAGGTTATTGTTTTTGTCCTCTTCTTTCTTGGCACATAGGTGTATGCGGGACAACCAAGAATCTACTCTTGCGAATGCTTCCTCAAGAGTCTTGTCATCTAATAACTGTTCGTACTGGACGCATCTTCCCATAAGAACATGGTTAGAGCTTAATCACGGATCTTTGTCTCCACAATCTTTATAATGGACCTATCCATGACAGAAATGTTCACAAGGGTTAACCAGTACTAATTTAAACAGTCATGTTATTCATCAATAAAGATAACAATTTAATTTGAGCAAATAAAACTTATTATATAAAGTATAAGATACTTATCTTTGTTTGTTTTCTTGGCTCCCTCTTGATCTCTGCCTCCTTGCAGAAATCACTGGAGTTTCTGGGAGGAAACTCTTCTTCATCGTCTGATCTGACAACCTTGATCTTCTTCTGAACTTTTGAAACATGTTGAAGTCTTCATCATGGGTCTTCATGGAGTAGATCACTAATGACAGACACATAGTACTGTAGAAATTTGACTCTAAAGATGGAATTATTTATATACACATTATGTCAAACATTTTCAAAACCTAGGGTTTTAGTTTAAATTACAGATAAATAAAACCACATATCTAAAAATGACTTCACTGTCAAATACTGAAATAACTTTCAAGTAGATGGACACAATAATTTTGGTCTAATGACCGAGCAAAACCCCACTGCTTGAGGAAAACCCTAGAAAGAAATTTTTCATTAAAGGAGAAAATCTCAGAAAATTTATTCTTCTGTCCCTTACAGGCAAAATTTCTAGGAATCATATCAACAGCAAAATACCTCAAAATTCATGCCAGCAATGCAGTACGGCCTGTTGTACGGACTGTACTTTTCTCTGCAGTACAGACTGTATTTTCTACAGTGCAGACTGTACTTTCTGCAATATGGACTGTACTTTTCTGCTGCCTCAAAATTCGTGTCACAGCCAGTAATAAATGTTGTACAACCTGTCAGTCTGTTTCTGTACTTTCTACCTCAAGAAATGTGCCCACACGTGGCTGTACGGACTGCTTCAGACTGTCATTAATGTTGTTGTAATTCTGCATTAAATGTTGTTGCTTGCATTAGAAATTGTGCCAAGGGTTTCTTTCTCTCCTTTGGTCTTCAACCTCTCTCTCTCCTCAATAATGGTGAGTGACTTTCATTTGCCCTCTCTCATTGTTTTATACTTAAATTTTGTAACCACTTTTATCAACTACCTAATCTAGGGTTGAAAAACCATTTACAAAATCAAGGGTTTACAACTTATCTCACTTTTAATAATTAAACACTTTAATTATTAAATACATTTTAAGTGAGACCCACTTTTTCTAAAGTATAAAAACATTCACTTTATTTATGTACAATGTCACATTGCTACATAAATACATAAGGACAAAAATCTTTTAGTCCTTTCATCACACTCACACCAGAAACATGAAAGGACCTTCAGAGTTAACTTTTCAACACTCCCTCCTAACGAGGAAGGTCCGCAGCACTATCTCCATCTCTGACTCCTGCAACAACTCCCTCCTGCTCTGGAAAGTCTCTCGAAGAAGAGTGCCCACCACTGAAAAACTCTGACACCTGAGATTCAGCCTGAACCTCGTCAACCTGCTCATCACCATCATCTGCCTGGCTGAGTCTATTGACAATGCTTTGAAGAGAATCAATCTCCTCATCAGAAGGAATGTAAATAATATGCTGATCAACTGTATCATCCGCTCCATCTTCTGACTCTGACAGCCATCCATCTACCCATGGACGTACAACATGTCCTCTCAAGATATGTAATCTGTCTTTGCGATCACTAATCAAGATAGTGGTTATGACAGGATCATCTCTTCGATAGATGAAGATATGACCATCCCAGACCAATATCCCATAACCATCATCTTCAAGAGATGACATTGAGAGTTTGCTAACTCTCATCCCAGGTACAAATAGGACTCCATGTATTTCCAATACTTCTCCAAGGTCTAGTTGGAACCTGACTGTTCCAACCCCTCGAATGGCTATCTGGGGACTGTCAATGTCTGTCTGAATGAAGTGTCCTGGTCCCAATTCTGTGATGATCTGGAATGCATCATACATTCCAGTCATGTCTGGTTGACCCACTGTCAATTATCCAGACACGCTCAAAAACTGAACTACCTACACTAGAATCAAAAGAGGCAAGAGAAAATTCTCCTGCAAACTCACTTGCAAATTCTTCCATTGCAGAAGCTACAGAAGCTTTCTCT
Organism: Larix kaempferi; assembly: GCA_027924585.1. NCBI lineage: Eukaryota > Viridiplantae > Streptophyta > Pinopsida > Pinales > Pinaceae > Larix > Larix kaempferi. The sequence goes on along the minus strand of BSBM01000380.1, from coordinate 8,732,265 downwards.
AATTTTCCTTTCTTTTTCTCAGGACATTTCGTGGACATAGTGTCCCAACTGGCCACAATGATAGCATTTGATCTGCCTTAGATCTTTCTTCTTCTTGTTCTTTGCTTTGGCTGCAAGTGCAACATTTTGCTCCACCTCCTCACTGACTTGTCCACCCAAAGCTCCCTCTCGAATCTCCTCTTGGGTGAAATCATCCCAAAGTCTTGACCAGTCCGAAAGCTTCTCTCTGCCAACTATGCATTTGACAAAAGCATCCCATCTCTTTAAAAAACCCTTGAGGGTTATTCTTACCATTTATGAGTCTGAGATAGTTTCCCCTACTGATGTTAACTCGTCTTTGACCTGAGCCATACGAGTAAGGTAGGAAGTAACACTTTCTCCTTGAGTCATATTTATATTGTGTAACTTGTCCTTCAAGGCCATCTTCCGATTCTCGTTCTTTACCTCAAATAATTGCTTCAAGGAATCCCACATACTATAGGCAATCTTCTTCTCTGCCAAGTGAGGGATCAGATGATCCTTCACCCTGTTACCAGCTACGTTGTACTTAGTTGGACTATCAAGTGAGCGGGCAAAGTTGAATATCTTACATGTTCGTATTCAGTGATATGATGACCATCAAGCCTTTTTTAGGGCCCCTTTTTTTTATTTTTTGCCACATGTCCATGGCCCTGCGGGGTTTGTAATAAAATGTACTAGCATGGTGTTTATGTAAAGGACTTGGTTCCCTAGGACTTTTTGACTAAGTCGGGTATTCCAAGGAGTTTTTTCACTTATTAATTATGTCTTGCAACTTTGCATAACATAATTTTTAAGTTTTTCTCTTGCTTCTCCAAAGCTGGAATGCCTGGTGAGGTTAACGGGCCTTAGGGGGTTATTAAAGTCCATGGGTCAATGTATGTGAACATGCTAGACATTAATTTTGAGTCATATGAACATGTGCTAAGTCCCCCTAGGTTGGTTTTTAATTTCCGGCGAAAAAAAAAAATTCCATAATTGAGCCATTTTTTAATGGTTTAATTAAAAATATTGTAATTGGCGTAAAAGTGTGGTCTAGGGGACTTTTTTGCCTTGAGGGTCCTCGTTTTTTAACTCAATGCACCCACCTTACCCTTAAACCCACTTTCCATAGTCTTAGACCAATTTATTTTTCACTTATGGCTAAAAAATAAAAATAAAAATGAAAAATTGAGAGAAAAATTGAAAAAAGTCAAAAATGACAAAAAAATTAAATTCCGTGTTTTGGGGAATTAGAAGTCAGAAATTTTTCAGCTATAAAAGATGAGTGTTTTAGGCTGATTTGTAAGAGATTTGGGCAACCCAAATCGTGGGCATGACTCCCCACTAAAGGGGGGCGCATTTCCCAAAATTGGGCCCTTTCAATCATGGAATTTGCAGCTATGTTTATGGGTTGTCACATGGCTGATTTCTAGCTAATTTGGAGCTGATTTTGGCAACCCATTACATGGGAGTGGGCAACCCCATTTGCTCCACGAGTTACTCCATCAATTCCACCCATTCCTCTCCATCTTTGGTTATTTAAGCTTGGCTGCCCACTCCATTTCTCTCTCGTTGGAGTTTGGGAGCAAGAGTACCATTGTAATTTGCTTATTGTTGTTACTGAAAAGAAAGAGACTTTGGAGGTCAAGCTTGGTGTAGTAGTGCTTTTGATGAGTGGGTGAATGTCATGGTTTTCATTGAGGTAACATGTATTTGAGCTACTTGTTTTCTTTTGCATTTAAATCTAGCTTTGGGAAGGATCAATACTGATTTAAAGGGAGGTTAAGTAATTTGTTTATTATTTAATCTTTTATCTATGCATGTGTAGAGATCTAATTTTAATGTGTCATTTGTTTATGAGCATTTCCTTTTGATTTCTCATATGTATATTTCTAGATTTGATCATTTGGTTTCAAGTTGATGTGATTTGCAGGTTATTTCAAGTGGATGAGTGGAGGATCTTGCTTGTTTGCATTACTTTTCTAACATCTTTTTGCAGACGTAGCCCCTCAGTCCTCCACCAAAAAGGATCCAAGGCTTCTTCTAAAAAAAATTGATAAAATAATAAGAAAAACTCTCCATATCTCCTTCTCTTCTACTTCATACTTTCAACTTGGTTACTGGTTACAAGTATAGAGTAATAGTGGTTTGCATTTCTGAACTTTACATTCTGATTTATTACTCTAAAAGTTTGATCTTTTCCATTTGCAAAGTATTCATCATTAATAGATTAAATCTTTCATTTACCTAGCATTTTACTTTTCTCAACTAGTAAAAAATTGTCAAATCTTAAAAGAGTGTGAAAGGTAGTGTTTAGATCTGTTTTAAAAGTTTATTTGGCTGTCATAAGAGCTAATAATTTGCAGCTCATTGAGTTTGCAAAGATCCTAAGGAGACAAGCCTCACAGCTTGTCTCACTTAGTTATTTTTTCGCATTTTTACTTAGAATTTTAACTTAGTTTTTTTGGGGTTTTAGCAAGTGTCCCAAATACACTCTTAAAGTGTTTTTGGGCATCTTTTACTGATGTTTGCTTGCTGGTTTGCATCATTTGACGAGCAAGTAGAGAGAAATGCTGGCCAAATTTTGTGGATCCAGGCCATCCGGAGCACTTAGATTTTAAATTTTTCAAACCGGAAACTTTTTCTCTCCATTTTTGTAAGCCACTAAGTCATAAAAAGACTAGGGCACTTCTATTGCATTGTAAAGACAAATCAAACGAGAGCAAGTAGGCTAACCAAAAGCCCACACCCCATCCCCCCAGGGGGGAGTACTATGTCGACTCAAATTTCGTGGTTTACAATTTTTTTAGTTTAGATTTCATTTTCCGCAATTAATAAAATCAAACTAGGATTAAAATTTACCTTGTTGGTCCGTTCGATTGGTGGGCCACAAGTTCACTAGGGACATAGATTTTTCACATTTTTTACAAATTTCTTTTTTTTTACAAATCCAAAACACCCCCTTGCTTTCCCGAAGTAAGGTTTCAGGATAAGGCTTGCCCGAGTACTGGTCCGAAAAGAGACTCTTGGGGCTCTAAAAAAGTAAAATACTGGTTCTAAAAAAAAACTTAAAATTTCCAAGGTCTTCTCCCGTATGCTCTGTGGCCAACTGTAGCTTAGTCCGAACATGTTGGTACACATCAGAAAGGGGAAGATGACTAGTAATAGGTCTTAACACACCCAAATAAGAAAAAAACTACTTGTGAAAATTCGGCACAAAGCGAATATTCTTCTGTTGTGGGCAAATTTTTCAAAGGACGTGGGATAACACTAGGTAGTGACCTCTTGGAAACCGTTAGGCTTGCCCTCATTGGTATAGCATCTGAACACCTCCTTGAGACTTCGATCCAGCCCACCTATCTGGGTGAGAAACCACATAGCTGAATTCCGGACATATTCCCTGTACCTTTGTGTATATCAGGAATCCACCAGCCTTTAATAAAAAGATCATTACCACATTTAAAATAAAATAAACCAAGAACAATCGCACAACATTGTCTTTTCAGTTCAAGCATTCTTTTGACTCCATTTATCGACACTGGTCTATCTTGTTATATCTCAATGATGATGAATGTTTTAAAATGACAATGATGATGATGGATGTTTGCTTATGACAATGATGATGAATGACATTTGCTTTATATATATATATGTTGCATTGTCTTGGTTTACAAAAAATATTATAACTCCTAGATTAGATGCTTTGTCTTGCATAGATTAGACACCATAGTTTATTTTTGCTTTTTAGGGTCCACCCCCCTTGGCTTCGCTAGCAAAGCCTAGACGGAGGAGTCGAGTTTCAGGTGACAGCACTTGACTTTGACTTGCCCCCAAGGCCACACCAGTAGCTTGAAGACTTCTACTGCGTTTTCCCAAGTGTGGAAAAAGGCGGCAACACACCCCATCGAGGATCACCCTCTGAGCTCTGGCTTCTAGAGCTTCATGCTCTTCTAAAGCATCTTTGTCTATGGGCTTTGTCATCACGGTGCTTGCAAAACTCCAAATCTTCCACTCCTTGAGCACTGCTGTTATCCTTACTTTCCAAGGTATATAATTGGATATTCCATCCAATCGATCTTCGTATCTGATGCTCATCATCTGAAGAAAAACAACTTACAACCAAAAATTAACTGAAAAATCTAATACTTTTCTGAAACTTAATAGAACAACTGCTAAACTTCTTTTTCAGTATGACCCTATTAAACTGTGATCTGATACCATCAGCTCTGATACCATGTAGAAATTTGACTCTAAAGATGGAATTATTCATATAGACATTCTGTCAAACATTTTCAAAACCTAGGGTTTTAGTTTAAATTACAGATAAATAAAACCACATATCTAAAAATGACTTCAAACTCTGTCAAATACTGAAATAACTTTCAAGCAGATGGACAAAATAATTTTGGTCTAATGACCGACAAAACCCCACTGCTTGGGGAAAACCCTAGAAAGAAATTTTTCATTAAAGGAGAAAATCTCAGAAATTTTCCAACAACTCAAAAAAAATTATTCTTCTGTCCCTTACAGCAAAATTTCCAGAATCATATCAACAGCAAAATACCTCAAAATTTGTGCCAACAATGCAGTACAGCCTGCTGTACTGACTGTACTTTTCTCTGCAGTACGGTCTTTATTTTCTGCAGTACAAACTGTACTCTCTGCAGTACTTTTTGTACTTTTTGCTACCTCAAAATTCGTGTCACAGCCAACAATAAATGTTGTACGACCTGTCAGTCTGTTTCTGTACTTTCTGCCTCAGGAAATGTGCCCACACGTGGCTATACGGACTGCTTCAGACTGTCATTAATGCTTCTATAATTCTGCATTAAATGCTGCTGCTTGCATTGGAAATTGTGCCAAGGGTTTCTCTCTCCTTTGGTCTTCAACCTCTCTCTCCTCAATAATGGTGAGTGACTTTCATTTGCCCTCTCTCATTGTTTTATACTTAAATTTTATAACCACTTTTATCAGCTACCTAATCTAGGGTTGAAAACCATTTACAAAATCAAGGGTCTACAACTTATCTCACTTTTAATAATTAAACACTTTAATTATTAAATGCATTTTTTAAGTGAGACCCACTTTTTCTAAAGTATAAAAACATTCACTTTATTTATATACAATGTCACATTGCTACATAAATACACAAGGACAAAAATCTTTTAGTCCTTTCATCACACTCGCACCAAAAACATGAAAGGACCTTCAGAGTTAACTTTTCAACAAGTACAAGACATCATCCAAAGATGATACTGTCATTGATGTGCATATATTTTGAGTGTACTAGAAGAAATACTCCTTCCGCAGATCATCTGCAATTTCCTCCAGTTTATCTTCTTTTATCTTCTTTGATGGAGGTTCATCAATGATGATACTGTCATTGATGCATGTTGCCTTTCCTTCCTTTTCCCTTGAGTACAATGGTTAGCGTAGTGACCAAATTTCTGACAAGTGTTAACACTTTATCTTTGAAAGATCCTTCTTCCTTTGAGTTGGGGTTGATCCTTCACTTGTATTTTTCTTATTTTCGAACTATCTTCTTCCTCCTCTTCCTTTTCTTGCATGAGCTGCAAGAGCTTGATTTTCTTCTTCTTGAGGTTTCTGTGAGCTATTCTTTGATAATACTCTGGCCTCTTCTTGAACACAATCAGTTCATAGTCGATCAAACTTTGGTTTACTCCTCTCTTCCACAAACACTCTGATTAAATGATTCCCATGTGGAAGGAAATCCAAGGGTCATCATGACAAGTTCTGCATCTTCAATAATGTCTCCAATGACTTTAAGTTGATCTCTCAACTGTGAGACCTTCATGAAGTAAGTAATAACAAAATCTGAGTTTGACATCTTTATGCAACGGATTTGATTTCTCAAGGCTAGTCTTATGCTGGTGGTTTTGCTTTCGAATAATCCTACTAAAGCATCATACATTCCTTTAGCAGTCTTTCAACTCAAAGATATGAGGAATCAAGTGGTCTTTTACAGAGTCTATCAAAATCCTCTTTGCCTTCACTTCATTCTTCTTGTATTTGGATTTCTCTCCATCATCTTCTAGTTCTAAGATATCCTTCTTTACATGATCTTGGATCTCATTTTCTTCCAAAATGAAGAGTATTCTTGTCTTCCAAAATTGAGGTTGGAAGTGTTCACAATTGGAAGCCCTAGTTTCCAAATTAGGACAAAACAGTCTTTGGCAATGACTTCTATTCAGTATTGCTCGGATACCATGTTGATGTTTTTAACTTAGCGGTATAATTTTCATCTCTTTCAACTTTAATTTCATAATTCATTTCAACCCACAATTATAGCATCATTCATTTGCAACGAAAAATAAAACAGGAATCACTAAAAGAATAACCATGCACAATAGACACAAATATTTATCTTGGGAAACCCAAATGGGAGAAAACCCAGCAAACTTTTCTCAGAAGAAATTATTCCAATACAAGAACAATACCAATCACGAAGATTAAGCCCTACCACAAGAGTGTGCTCTTCTTCCACATGAAACCCTAACAAACTTGCAAAGATAATAAGATAATAAGATAACCCCAAAATTGTTTCTAGTAAACTTCACTTGTGCTCCTTGAGAAGTGCGCACCAATTGAGAGAGATGAGCTTGCTTGAATGTGTGAAATGAAGTGTGAGAACACTTCTATTTATATTCTTCAGTTGACTTGATTTTTACTCTTGAGGCCGACCTGTACTTTTATTTATTCTTTATTTATCTTTCAAGCCGACTTATCATTTTGTCTTCTAGGTGACCCCTTTTGCTGGGGCAGTTGTACTCTTTCTTGCCTTCCACTTTCTCTGGGACTTCTTCAATGGATTGTCTTGACTCCTTGGTTATTTCTTCATTATAGAAAAGTTCTTCTCATTGATATCTCCTCACATGCGGTCACATTCTTTTAGGTAGAGCTCTAATGTTGATTTGACCATACTCTAAGAAGTCTCGAACACTTCTTAGAGCGAACTGTCAAATTCAACATTAGATTAGACTTTTTCTAATATACAAGGAGATAAGATCTCTCCTTGTAACAATGACAAGTCATCTCACTTAACAAGAATATATCACTCCGGCTAAGGAGCACTCCCACCTGGAGTACGCAATGTGACCTCTAACCTCCTATAGTCCCTTGACTATGTGTGTTATGGCTCAAATGCTTAGCCTCGTTCAATCATGTGTTGACTGGACTGTAGGAGGTTAGAGGTCAAGGGCTACGACGGGGCCATTTTCTTTGGGTTGTGAACCCATCCAAGAGAATGATCTGCAAAATGTTTGCTCGATGCTGGAACAATGGAGAACATCAACAATTTATTCCCCATCCCTGTCCACCTATCTCCCTTCCACTAATCCCTCATCGTCTTCTCCACCCCTTAAGATCCAAAATTTAACCGAAGTTGAAATGGTAGAACGCCAACATAAAGGACTTTGCTACAATTGCGATAAGAAATATTCCTCTAGACATAAATGTAAGGAGAAAAACCTCTTTGTGATCGTTTTGGAGGACATTTTTTATGAGGAGACTGAAGCTATCACCCATGAGGTCCTTCATTCATCTATGAAAGACATTTCCCACCTTGACCTGATATGCAGGAGGTGGAACGCCAGATCTTTTTGCATGCATTGACTAGTCTTTCTGCTCCCTGCACCCTCAAATTGATTGTCTTAATTGACAGTGATAGCATGCATAACTTCATTCATTGTCGTGTATCGGATATCCCAAGAAACACATTGCTACATCCATGCTATGAACAATTTCCAAATCGTGATTGCAAATGGAGGAACTATGAAGTGTGGTGTTCATTGTGAAAATGTGAAGTTCCAACTAGATGATTATTCACTCAAAACCACATGGTTTCTTTTGAAATGGGTGGTTGTGGTATTGTCTTGGGTGTTAAATGGTTACAAACATTAGGGCTCATCACCATGGATTTTTCGCACAGTATACATGGGTTTCCAACAAAAGGGGCACAACTACACTCCCAAAAGAATTACAGTCGGATCTCCATAAATCATCAGCTTGCATTATATGGAAAAGCTTCTTAAAAAGGCCATTCAAGCATTGTGGCTCAATTCCGTGCCATTCAAGCTTTTCAGATCCCTTCTCACTGCATTCTTTCTTACATGCAATTGGCCTTGGACAAACCTAATTCGTCTTAGACACTCCAAAGGAATTCCCCCTTCTCGTGATGAGAACAATCATTCCATTTTGTTCATCCCTAGTAGCCCCCCACCTAATATACACCTGCATCGCCATCCATTTGCCCAAAAAATGAAATAGAAAAGATAGCTCAAGAGTTGTTAGCCGCTACTGTCATCCGCCCCAAAACTAGCCCTTATTCTTCACTAGTTATCATGCTCCTCAAGAAAGAAGGCACTTAGTGCATGTGTCCTAACTTCCACACTCTGAACAAATTGATCATCAAGGATAAGTTTCCAATTCCGGTCATTGATGACATGTTGGATGAGCTCAAGGGTGTTCAATTCTTCACCAAACTTTATCTTCACTTAGGTTATCATCAAATTCACACGAAGGAGGCAAATATTCCCAAAACTTGCTTTTGTAATAATGAAGGCCATTATGAGTTCTTGTTGATGCCCTTTGGCCAGAATCTTACAAACAAAATATGTAAACCCTTTTCTATGTAATTTTGTGTCTTTTGATGACATCTTGATCTACAGTATAACTTGGCAAGCCCATGTCACCCATGTGGATAAAGTCCTACAGCTACTTGTTGATCATCGACTCTTTCTTAAAAGGTCCGAATGTGCCTTTGGTGTCTGAAGTGGAATATTTGGGCCATATTGTTAGTTAAGATGGTGTGTGTGTGGTCCAAAGAAAATTGAAGCAATGAAGGATTAGTCGCACCCTCTCTAGTGTGTTGAGGAATGAATGAAGGTGCTTCTTGTTAGATGTGAGGTGATTTGATGAATAAATGTGCTAGTTTGATTTAAATGCTTGTAAGCAGTGTTCCATGGGGACTCGTCCCCCAAGGTCGGGGGCATGCCCCCCTCGCTCCCTGCGCCCCGCGGACTTGGGGACTCCAGGTGAAATGTTTCCCGGCGTCCCCAAAATCAGGAAACTCTATGAAACTCACAAGGGAGCGCATCCCCCTGTTCTGCAACGCGCTCCGATGAAGGGGGGCTCCCACACGCTCCCTCTCGAAACTAGGGGGCTCCTAGATGCCCCCCATGTTTTTCCATCTTCAATTTAAAAATACGAAATTTGAATTTGAATTATTGTTTAGTCTCTTTTTCAGACTTAGTCTTTAGTAATATACTATTTTACTATTTTAGCATGCAATATCATTGATTCAGTTTTTCAATTAAAATGACCAAAATTACAAATATGAATATCAAGATTCAAATGACAAATTTGAAAATGATCACGATGAATTGTGCAACATGTTTGTATTATTAATTTGTTAAATTCTGATTTACATTGCACAATGATGAATTTAGTATTTAGTATTTATTATTTACTATTAGTAATTTACATGGGATGAATCATTGAATTGTTATTTGTAAATCTTAGATTCAGATATCACTACTCCCTCTGAATCACCCTAATATCTCAAGCAGTTTGAGTCTCGATATCAATACATACTCATATACATATAAACTCAACATCTAGATCTCATTACCAACTGAAACACATGCAATCACACAAAGAACACCAAATATACCCTGGAAACCCCAACCGGGGAAAACCAGCAATCTATGGGGCTATCTTCTCTCTCGAGCCCAGAGCATATGAATAAAAGACAAGTACAATATAGGATTACCTCAATGGTAACTCAATCCCTAAGCCGGGCAAACTCTAGATGTGCATGCATCAGCTAATGCATGCACTGGAAGAATGAGCCCTAAATGGTGAACTGGATCTGAGTATTTCTGAAGGTGCCTCTGGCTGATCTGTCTTTCCCTATCCTCTGCTCTGAACGGCTCTGTAACTGAAGAAGTATAACTGATGAAAACGGCCTCCTCTGCATGCACAAGTGCGCCCTCCCTCAAGACAAGAATGGCTCATACAAAATCAGATCTGAGCTGTGATCGTCACTGATCTTCCTCAATCACTGAGACGAAGATACACTGCAAGTTACAGACACTCAAACGCTCAACCGGATGCGGTACGAGCTTCCTCCTCCTTAAGGAATGCACCCTCCTTCCCAAGGAAAGTCGTCCACCTCTCAATTGATCTATCTCAGGTCAGTTATCTCAGTGAATGAGACAGACACCTTCTGTCTCCTTATATCAACTCACTGTAAAATTAGGTTTAACAAAACCCTAAAAGTAGGTGCATGCAAACACTTGCATGCATTTCTTCCCAAACAGTTTCCTGGTTAACATTTTAACACTCCCTCTTAACCAGGAAAGGATTCTGCACCACTCCCATCTTCTCCCTTAAGTACTCAAACTTATTTTTCATCAAGGACTTTGTCAGAATGTCTGCAACCTGCTCATCTGTGGAAATGTACTGGAGCTCAATTGCTCCCTTCTTAACATGATCACGAATGAAGTGATATCTGATCTCAATGTGTTTGGATCGATCATGAAATACTGGATTCTCAGAGAGTTTGATGCAACTCTGATTGTCACAATGAATCACCATAGGCTCCAACTGTTGATCAAATAGACTCACCAACATCTTGCGAAGCCAGATGGCTTCTGGCTTCGCAGCTGGCTAAGCTAGCCGCCATATATTCTTCCTCAGTAGAACTTAATGCAACGGACTTTTGCTTCCTGCTGAACCATGACACAATTGTCGAACCTAAGCTGAAGCAACACCCGGAGGTGCTTTTCCTGTCACCTGCATTACCTGCCCAGTCTGAATCTGTGAACCCTACAAGCTAGACTTCTCCCTGCCTCACATAATTCAACCCATACTCTGTTGTTCCACTGATGTATCTCAAAACATGCTTTGCGGCTACCTAGTGTAAATCTCTGGGTTCTACCATGTACTGACTCAAGGTGTTGACCCCAAAACTCAAATTTGGTTTGGTGTTGACCAAATACATCAAGGAACCAATGAGCTGTCGGTACCTAGTGGAATCAACCAACTTACTCTCAGAAGCCACCTGCTTCTTCCAGTTGGTTGTCATAGCGGTAGTCATGGGCTTGCAATCCTACATCTGAAATCTCTTCAGAATGTCCATTACATACTTGCCCTGACTGAGGAAGATATGCCCATCCCCCTGCCAACCTATCCCTAGGAAGTAATGCATCAATCCTATATCCTTCATCTCAAACTCAGATGCAAGATCCTTCTTGCAATCACTGATGAGTTTCTCTGCCCCTGTAATAAACAGGTCATCTACATAAAGCACAAGGATGAGTGGATCCCCTCTCACAACAATGAAGTAGAGATTTGGGTCTGCTTCACTTTTCTGAAACCCTAACTGCTGCAAATAGGTATCTATCCTAGAATACCAAGCTTTGGGTGCCCGTTTCAAACCGTACAAGGCTTTCTTCAATCTGCATACATGAGACTCTCTCCCAAGTACCTCGAAGCCCTCCGGTTGCTCAATGTATACCTCCTCCTCGATGAGTCCATTGAGAAAAGTTGTCTTGACATCCATCTCGTGAATCTTCCATCCCATTTCTGCTGCAACAGAAATCACAGTCTTGATGGAAGAATACCTGGTCACAGGAGCAAACGTCTCATCATAGTCAACTCCCTCTATCTGTGAGAACCCTCTAGCAACAAACCTGGCTTTGTATTTCTCAATGCTGCAATCTGCAGCATACTTAATCTTATAAAGCCATCTGGAGGTGACTACTGATTTTCCCTCTGGTCTGGGTACAACTTCCCAGACATCATTCTTCATGATGGAAGCATACTCTTCCAACATGGCATCTCTCCAAGCCTACTCACCTGTTGCGTGTTCATATGAGGAAGGCTCAAACTCACTGATACTACTTACTAGAGCTAAGTAACTACAGAATCTCTGTGGAGCCTTCCTTTCTCTGACATCTTTCTTGGGGGTTCCCACTGCCTGGGCGTCCTTCAAGGTGTCTTGAAGCCACTTGGGCTTCTTCTTCCCTGAAGTGACATCCTGTGAGGAAAACTCCTCATCCTCATCCCAATAGCCTGTATGAGAGTGAGTACCTCTTGTAGAGGTGCCTGTAGTCGTTGATCGCGTAGCTCGAGAACCTGTAACCTGGGACCCTGACCCTGGTTGATCACCAACTTGAGATACTATGCCAGTACCCATGCCTGTGGAGTCTGTAACCTCTGCATCTGTCACTCCAGATACTTGGGACCCTGTTGGTCGCTGAGCAGTGCTCTGACCTATGTCATGAAGGGATGTAGCAACCTATTGTTTTCCCTTCTCTAACTCACATGACTTCTGAAAGGCCCGATCCTCCTCGAACTTCACATCTCGCCTCACAACAGTCTTTTTGAGAGCAAGGATGTAAATGCGATAGGCTTTCGAAGTCTCATCATACCCGACAAGAATTCCTCTTTCTGTAGTGGGTTCCAGCTTTGTCCTTTTCTCTGAAGGAACATGAGAGTAGGTAAGACACCCAAAGATCCTAAAGTGCCCAACTTCAGGTTTCTTCCCAAAGAAAGCCTCCTCAGGGGTCTTGTCCCCCAATGCCTTATGAGGGCTCCTGTTCTAAATGTAAGCTGCAGTGTTGCATGCTTCAACCCAAAGAAAAAATGGTAATCCCTGATCATGCAACATGGATCTAGCAGCTCCAACAATGGCCCTGTTCTTCCTCTCAGCCACCCCATTTTGTTGAGGTGTATAAGGTACAGTCAACTGCCTCTTGATGCCTTCCTGAGTGAAAAACTTATTGAACTCATTGGAGGTGTACTCTCCCCCATTATCTGATCTGAAGATCTTAATCTTCTGTTCTGTCTGTTTTTCCACAAGAGCCTTGAATTCTTAAAACTTCTGCAAAAGGACCACAGAGGTCTTGTCCCCCAATGCCTTACGAGGGCTCCTGTTCTGAATGTAAGCTGCAGTGTTGCATGCTTCAACCCAAAGAAAAAATGGTAATCCCTGATCATGCAACATGGATCTAGCAGCTCCAACAATGGCCCTATTCTTCCTCTCAGCCACCCCATTCTGTTGAGGTGTATAAGGTACAGTCAACTGCCTCTTGATGCCTTCCTGAGTGAAAAACTTATTGAACTCATTGGAGGTGTACTCTCCCCCATAATCTGATCAGAAGATCTTAATCTTTCGTTCTGTCTGTTTTTCCACAAGAGCCTTGAATTCTTGAAACTTCTGCAAAAATTCCTTTGACTCTTTGCTTTTCAAGAAGTAGATCTAGGTTTTCCTGGAATAGTCATCAATGAAAGACACATAGTACTTGTATCCTTTCAGTGATGTAGTGGACATCGGACCACAGAAGTCAGAATGAATCAACTCAAGAGCTCTTGTAGCTCTGTTGTCATTCTTCGGAAAAGCTGTCTTGAAGTACTTCCAAGAGCACACCCCTTGCACACATCAGTGTGCTCTGTGTTGAACTCAGGTACTCCTGTCATAATCTCCCTCAGAATCTTTAGGGCAGGATGGTGTAGATGAGCCATCCTCCTGTGCCAAAGCTCACAGGTGTCACACCCCTCATCTCGACTACTATGACTTAGGGCATGGTGACGTTGAAAGTTCAGTTTGTATAGTTTCCCACTACGGACTCCAATCCTCTCAGTCGAGGTAACACTAGATCCCTTGGGATGAACAAGTACATTTCCATCTCTGAACATAACCCATAGACCTCGATCTTCAATAGTAGATACGGAGATCAAGTTTTTCTTAAGACTTGGGACATATAGAACATCACAAACTGTCATCTGTTCTCCAGAGTCTTTCTCGAAAGACACAATTCCTCGTCCTACTGCCTTGACCGTAGAGTTTTCTCCCAGGACAATCTCTAGGTCTATTCCATTCTCTGCTAGGTCAGAAAAATATCCTCAAACGCCTGCCATATGACTAGAGGCTCCACTGTCTATGTACCACACACTAGAAGTGGAGGCAATCAATGATTTATAGGTATTGAGAGCCATCTCCCTGTCAATCCCATCGGTAGCATACTCATCAATATCCATAGCGGAGCAAAAGGTGCAAGCAATATGATCCTCCCCCATGCTAGTGATAGCAGATCTGATACTGCAGCTGCAGATCTGAGTGTGATTTCTCTCCGATCTGAGTGTGATTTCTCTCCCTGACCCTTACCAGGGCTCTGATACCATGTAAATCTTAGATTCAGAGATCACTACTCCCTCTGAATCACCCTGATATCTCACGCAGTTTGAGTCTCAATATCAATGCATACTCATATACATATAAACTCAACAACTAGATCTCATTACCAACTAAAACACATGTAATCACACAAAGAACACCAAATATACCCTGGAAACCCCAACCGGGGAAAACCAACAATCTGTGGGGCTATCTTCTCTCGAGCCCAAAGCATATGAATAAAAGACAAGTACAATACAAGATTACCTCAATAGTAACTCAATCCCTGAACCGAGCAAACTCTAGCATGCACTGGAAGAATGAGCCCTAACTGGTGAACTGGATCTGAGTATTTCTGAAGGTGCCTCTGGCTGATCTGTCTTTCCCTATCCTCTGCTCTGAACGGCTCTGTAACTGAAGAAGTATAGCTGATGAAAACGGCCTCCTCTGCATGCACAAATGCACCCTCCCTCAAGACAAGAATGGCTCATACAAAATCAGATCTCAGCAGATCTAAGCTCTGATCATCACTGATCTTCCTCAATCACTAAGGCGAAGATACACTGCAAGTTACAGACACTCAAACGCTCAACCGGATGCGGTACGAGCTTCCTCCTCCGTAAGGAATGCGCCCTCCTTCCCAAGGAAAGTCATCCACCTCTCAACTGATCTATCTCAGGTCAGTTATCTTAGTGAATGAGACAGACACCTTCTGTCTCCTTATATCAACTCACTGTAAAATTAGGTTTACCAAAAACCTAAAAGTAGGTGCATGCAAAACTCACTTTTGCATGCATGCATGCAAACACTTGCATGCATTTCTTCCCAAACATTTTCCTAGTTAACATTTTAACATTATTGCTGGGATTTAATAATTTATAATATTAATTTTTATATTTTTTTATAATTTTTATTATGACCTGGACGTCCCCCCGAATTTCGTTAAAATTTGGGGGTGGTCTTCATGCGTCCCCAATGTGCGTTTCCCCGCTCCCGCGTCCCAGAAACTTGGGGGAACATTGCTTGTAAGTTGTGAATGAAAGACTTGATGGTTCAAATCAAGGTGTATCTACATCAAATGAAGTAAAATAGGTATGAAGGTTCCTCTCTCCCTACTCTGCTTGTTGTTTATGAATGGGAAAGTTCTAAGTTAAGTCA
This sequence comes from Larix kaempferi, assembly GCA_027924585.1. Classification (NCBI taxonomy): domain Eukaryota; kingdom Viridiplantae; phylum Streptophyta; class Pinopsida; order Pinales; family Pinaceae; genus Larix; species Larix kaempferi. Next base: position 8,716,907 of record BSBM01000380.1, on the reverse strand, counting down.
TATCAAATAGTTTTTCTTGCTTGGTGATATTTTCATGAGTAAACAACCTATTGAACCAAGACTTGAAGGTAGATCCTAGATTGCTTTCCTTTTGCAAATCCCTTAATATAATTTCCAACAAAGTGAGAGTGTGAATGATACATCATTAATGGTTGTTCTCACATCTACAATCAATGAAATAAGCTCTCTTAGAAGCCCTTGTGACTCCATTGGCCCAATCTGGGATATAGGCACTGGTTTACCCCCTTTCAACCACCAAAAATCCAAAATATATATATATATATATACATATATATATATATATACATATATATATATATATATATACATATATATATATTCGGTGCAAATTGAAATTTATAGACTAAAAATCAAATTTCCAGAATTCCTTTAGATGCCCTTAAAACCTCATTTTATTATTATTTGTTGGGCTGTAATTTTAGGCACTTTCAATTCTGGAAATAACTAGTAAAAAGCCCCAAGTTCAGATTGTTGTTAGTTTCCTTAATTCTGTTTTAAACCCATTTAAAGAGAACCTAATTAACTGCTATACAAACTTGTGTTTTTCCAGCAAGATATATCACCAGATTTGTCCTTTCAGCCATCCTTACTTGCTGTTCCGTTACCCTTTATTGGCTGATTTCAACATCTCCGTAAATCTGGAATTACTCTTTCACAAATAATCCTAACAGGTTTACCCTAGGTCCTGTTTACATATCCCACCTCTTTCGTCATGTGGACTTAGATTTCTCTAAGGACAACCCCCCTTTAGTTAGATAAGAGTCTAGGACATCTAACCCTAAAGAGAAAAAGGCAAGACTATCAAGATGACAATGGATAGTTTGCCGATTAGTTGTCTTCAAGGTCTTGCATGTGTGGTTGGGACTTTTCAAGTTAGTGAGAACTTGGGAGGAAATAGAGATAAGATAAGATCATTTTATTAATGTCCAACTGCAACAAATGACCACAAAATAATATAAACATTAATATATGTTTATAAATGTTGCAGCAAATACATCATATGCAGGTTGCCCACATGTACATGTGTACCATCCTCTCATCTACATCATCTCCAAGTAACATCTTTTAAAGTACTACGATCTTGTGTTACGGCGAACTAACCACCTAACACTAGCCTTCAATTTAGTCGATACATTAGATCCCATGTCATAATAGTAACTTAAATCCCTCTAACATAACATGGTGACTTTATAATACGAAAGTACATTTAATTAAATGTTGGAGCTCATTTTTTGCTCCTCCAACAATAGGTTCCCATTTGTTTCTCTCCATTCAATCTATGTGTCCACTTTCTCTTTAAATCTAGATTCTACACTAAGATTAATTCTTTCGACGGGCTTTGATGTAAGCTGTTTTCCTATGTAAATATGAATCAGGCAGGCTCCGGCAGGCAATTTCCTTTGAAAAGCATCAATATTTTCATTTTCCTAAAAATGGAAAAAGATATATCAAAGTCAGTGCTCACTGGAAGAGAACCTAAACATTCTCTGCTGTAAACAATTAGAATCGCCTAATTACTTGTCAAAACCATTTTCTTTACCTCATTTGCAAGCAACTGACAAAATACAAAAAATACAGTTCTGGCGAATATGTTGAGCTTGCAACAATTAAAAAACAGAAATGAAGTCTATACATAGAACTTAGAAGCTCTTAAAAATTGCCAAAAGTGCATCCAAAAAGGGAGCAGTCATAAGTTTCAGATGAAAAAAGTTAAGGAAACAGCTCTTCTTATACCCTTTTATAAGGCTATAGCCATTCAGCAACTGAGGCAAAGATAAATTTGCCAGAAAAGACCCAGAAGGCCGCACATGAGCTGCAAATTTGTCCTCCTCTCGCCGTTGCTTCATCCTCTCAAACTCCTCCCTGATCTCTTCAGGTGTTTTCAGTTTTGGACCCAGCTCCAAACCTGATGTTAAGCCTTCCATACCATAGATATCATAAATTTGTCTCTTGTGCTCATCAGTTAAAATTTCATATGCTTCGCATATTCTTTGAAAGTTCTCTGTGGCAATGTCTTTCATCTGCCATGAAAATGTTAAGGAGACAGTTAAACCTCTGCTGAAATATACTAGAAGAAAAGCATGTCAATAAAAATTAATAAAAACACTAATGCATCTCAATAAAAATTAATAAAAAGACATTATTATAACTGTGGCAGAGTTAAATCGAAGAGCTAACTTTTTCAATTCAAAATTGACATCGTAACATAAGTTGTATTAGCAAGAACAGCAAACTCCTAAGCTGATTCTATTCTTCACTTTTCTGCTGACACAATGTCAAAACTAGGTGCTCGTGGAGAGTACACGTTAATATGTATGTGAGAACACAGCAGCCTGGGCAGTCTATAAGAAATACAGTAAAGAATTTACATTGCATGAAAACTTTGCATATTGAAAAAAAAAAGTGAATGACTCTACCATATGAGAAAGGTCATTCACACTATTAAGACATTATTAATTGTAGCCTAATGGTGGTGATTGAAATTAAGACACTTTAATTCGTCTATATAATACATACACACACACACATACCTGGCAATATTTTGAATTTAACTAATGTGAGCAAAGCTAATTCTCATTAGCAAGCTATATGTATTATATCTAAAAGGGTGCCCTGGCCCCTGGAGGTTAACTTTTAGAGTCCAGTCAGTATTTGGCCTTAGATAACTGGAAAAATGTTAGTGTAACAACTAGAAAAGGCAAACTGTTAAGAAAGTGAAGAATGACCTCAAGTCTCAAATAGAATACAAAACAAGTTTGATAGCTAAATTATTGTTGAACCCACTTTCTCGAGCTGTAAATCTTGATGCATTGCACTGGTGACTAAACATATAGAAGATTATTTGCTCTTTCAATGAAACAATCAGAAAATAAGATTATGGATGCATTGAAGCTCCTTTGTAAATTTTCAAAGAAAAGATCCTGCTAATTACAGTAATGTCCAAGGCAACAATTGCTTACAAATTTTATAAGTTCTTTCTATTGGCGAAGCAAAGTTATCAAACAAAACTTCTAGTGTTTTCAATGTCCATTCAAAACTCCAAAAGCATAATCCACGAGCTTGAAAAGAAAAAAGGTTAATCTTTTACTCCACACATTTTTGCATTTTGTTCTCTAAAAGTGACTAAAGTTTAAAGTTTATCTATCCATTGCATGCATTTTCCTCCCATACCAGACAGAACTTCAGATAACAGAAAGCCAACGCCAGCCAGCTCAGGAACCACCAAGGAAGGAAAGAACACAAGCAAGGAACCTTTCAGCAGAAAGCAGAAAGCAGTCAGTCAGCAGTCAACTGTCACCCAGCCAGATCAGCCAACCAGACGACAAATTCTCCATGCAGATAAAGGTGTTTGTGATTGCACCATCCGAGAGTACATTATAATTTTTTAAATGCATCTCTATTGCTATTTCCATGCTGACATGAGTATTTGGTTTGTAAAGGCTGACCAAGCGTTTAAACTGACATAGAAAAAGGCAGGCAAAGACAAGAAAAAATAAAAATGCAAAACTTCCAGTTTAATGGGATAAAGTATCTCGCCAACATAGCCCTAGAACTTCCTAGAGAAAGACAAACTCAAATGGAAGTGCCAACCAATTATCTAATCTACTAACAAATTGAAGAAGAAGAAGGGATACAATTCAAACAAATGCGTAAAGTAGGCCACATTATAGATCGGCCATTACTTCAGTTCCAAATCATGGTCGATAGTTCAATATGTACAGTGGGACCACTAAATGCCATGAGAAGAAATACATAATCTAGAGACCTTTGGACAGCATTTCAGGAGCACAAGTTAACATATCTAGGACCCCAATTCAGCACTTCAATATATTAATGTTGACGACATATTATGAATTACCATGAGGGCTGGAATTGACAAGCCCAAATGTGAAGGTTCTGTTAGGCATGGATTTTGACTTTTTCCCCTTTTTTTATTTTCAGTTGGTTAGACTCAAGGTCCAAACTTAGTTTTATTCTTATCAGGTATCCATGTTCTCTAGGTCGTTTGGGAGGTGTGCCCAAGCCATGTATCTAACAAAACACAATTGCACTGACCCAAGGAATTTTTCAAATCGCCTCCCCATGTAAGTATATGAATGGTAAAATCACATCTGTTCACCTCCTCTTGCCCTAAAAAGAGAACAAACCCTAATCTACAAGCATCAACTCGTAACAGTTGTAATTTCCAATTTTAATTTTGGACTATCTACTTGTAGATTAAGTGTTGAAAATAGGGGTGTAATCTTCACTTTTAATTACAATCGACCTTATATTGTATCATTATTATATTTATAGGTTTGGTTAGGGCCAACCTTGTACATGTAGACTCAAAACCCTGTTGGTGAAAGCACCCTACCTTTGAGTTGCGTATTTATACACCCACTCTCACTTGTATTTTCATTCAAGTGTCATTCACTCTTAATAAAGTGACTTGCCTAAGGGCACCATAAAGTGCTGCACTCTCTCTTGTGCTTAGGTTTCTTTCTTTCTCTCGCACACTTGTTCTTGGGTTGTTTTTCTCTCTCTAGGATTTTGTTCTTGTCATGTGATATTTCTTCAACTATTGTGTTGCCCTAGTGTTAGTTTATGTTTCTCTTTATTGCATAATTTGGGTTTGTATTGGTTTTGTTCAATTTTCTCACTATCTCCATGAATCTCGATTCTCAACATGGTATTAGAGCAAGTGTGAATCTCACTTATTCAATTCAACCACTAATCTAAAAGATTTTTGGAAAGTGGCATCGCTTAAGGATTATGTGCAACTATGTAACTAGGGTTTTTGGATCATCTCATTTTCTAGGGTTTCCTAGGGTTTATATCCTCTTTCAAGGGCAACGCCTCTTTTTATAGGGTTTTCTTATGGTTTAAACCCTCCTTCAAGGCCAATGCACTCTTCCCCCCTTCTTGTTCTACACCAAGAGATAGGACACTATAGATTGTTTTCTAGAAGAAATTGGCACTTCCCTTTCCCTCTTCAATCTATCAACACGAATTTCAAGACTTTGTTTTTTCATACAAAAGCTTCTTCTTTACACTATTGTTGAGCCTTTTGGACTCAAGGCAAATATTTGCTCGATTAAATGGGCTAGTTATAATATTTGGACAAATCAAATAATTGCCATTCTTCAAAGCAAGGGTTTGTGGATCTACCTAAAGAAACCCCTTCCTCACAACACTGAAGACAACTATGACCTCACATGTCTGAAGAAGGATGAAGCTCTTAAGGAAATAACATTATATGCCAAGCCAGATCTAATCCATCACACTAAGGACGACAAGAATGCAAAGGAAATCCGAGATGCCTTCTAGTCACTCTTTGGAATAGTGAATACCACTCAGGTAACAAGACTTTAAATTGAGCTTTATAATCTCAAAATGGGAGACGTTGACAATGTCGAGTATATTGTGAGGTTTAAGAACCATCATTACAACAAAAGTGTTACCCCTTGATCAACAGGGGTGACATGTTGATCAATTATGGTTGGTGATCATATCACAAGCATTGTTCCTGAGATGAGATCTGTGGCTTACCCATAGATCATTGGTCAGAGATCCTTTCAACATTTTCAAATGGTCCATGTGCATTGATGTACCTAGTTGGAGATGGTGTCAGAGGCACTAGTGTTGTGATATTTCTTACCCTCATTAACACTTAGAATGTTTACTTATACGTTGATATGACCATGGAAAGTTATTTTTGTGCTTGTATAATGATTCATAGCACTTAAAACTATTATTCATTTCTTAGCCTAACTTTGGTGTCATCACAAGTCTACCTTACAGAAGTGTTAAGGGTAGACCTATCACACTCAGTTGTTATGATGGTTAACTTGCAAAGACCCCTTTCCTTCCCTAAGTAACAAATCCAGTTCATTACCCTCACTTGTCTTAGGAATCTAGGCTATGCACCTTGGCTAAGAAATTTTCACATGTAATAGGGTTTAATACAAATCACACCATTCTAAGTCTAGATGAGTAAAAGTTAAATAAGTCATTGAGTTGTTAGAAGGGTGCAATTGTGATTATTTCATGTAATATCTTCATATTTGTATACATTTCCTAAGTTAAATGTGGGCTAACCCCTTTAGCACTAGAGCGCTCTATGTATTTCATGATATGACACTTGTTATGATGCATTATGATGGTGACTAGGTACATTATGTGGATCGCCCCCTTTGCACACTCATTTCGAGACTTACACTTGGCACCTAAGGTTTTTAGGATGGGGTCGCCCCCTTCCTAGATGATGGAGACCCTAATTCATTCGCACGTGGGAGGAGTTAACACACACTTGGACCATTTTCTCTCACATTTGGACCATTCTTCATCACCTTCGACCAATGATACATGTTAAAGAGGCTTCTTGTGGATGTCGGAGCACTGTGTGGCTCTTGTGAGGACTTTCTTGAGATTTTGGGTGGAATGCTCTAAGGTTTTGACCCTCCTTTGGATCATTCCTCCACTTGGCATGAAATTCTTGATGAGCGCCCCCCTCTTGGAGGCATTTACCACTCAATGACTTTTGGACCTAAACATCCCACTTGGAGGTTGTTTTGGGCCACATGTGTGGCATTTTGAGTTGCACTCTAGGGTTTTTGAGCTTATTGTTGTGGTTGGTTATTATTTTGGGCCATATTTAGTAGAGCACTCCGTCTCTTGGAAACATTTTGTATTGCTTTGATGCATTTGACCTTCAACTAGGGGTGCACCCCCCTCACCTTAGACTAGTGGTTAGGGTTTTGGAGTTGGTTATCCTAACCTCTCCATTGTTTATTATTTTTTGACCATATCTAGAGGATTTTCATCCTCCCTAGGAAATATCTAGGGTTTTATCCCAAGATATTGTATTTTAATTGGAGGGTTGTTGAGCCTATAGCTTATATAAGAGGCTCCTCTCTCATTTGTATGTTGTGGTTGTGGATTGGAGAATAAAGCTATCTTTTGTCTCAAATCTCTTGGTTTTTCTTGGAGATCTTTCTTTACATTGTGAGGCATTCTTGGTGAACACTAATCTTTGTTGATGTAAATGTAACTTTGGAAGATATTCACTTGTATTTTATATTGATATTATTATTGTATTTTATTTGTACCTCCGACGGAGATGTTTTTCCTCCGGTCGAGGATGTCATTATTATGTTTGGTCATGCAAAGTCATTGAGGTAAAACCTCCATTGTAAGTCGGGGCGATAGATTCCCTAGAGTCAAATGTAAAAGGGTTATTGAATCTCCCTAGAGAAGTTGGCCCAGTCAGTTTTAGTGAGGCCAACCTAGTTAGGTGAAAGGTCAAGTTAAAAGTTGTTAAGATTATATGCTACTATAGACTAGATTCCAGTTTCATTAGCATTCAATACATTTTCACAATAGCAGCATAATAAGGATCTCTGAAAGATACACAATCACAAAGCACAAAACAATATACCCTGGGAAACCCTCAAGGGGAAGAAAACCCAACAAGAACTTCCTCAATATAGATGATCAAAGTACAATGCCCAAAATAGGTCTCACAAATAAGAGAGACAAACCCAAACTCTAGACCCAAGCCAATCCTCCTCCTCCTTCGCAGATATCTCTCTCTCTCCTCTAATGCGAATTGCACAAGTGAGTGATGGTACAAATGAGAGAAACTCACTCTCTATTTATACTTTACGTTTTACTTGACTTTTGTCCCAGCTAGGTCGGCCTCACTTTAACTGACTGGGCCGACCTCTCCTAGAAAGACTCAAAAATATTATATTACATTCTTTACAGTACTAACGACCCGGAATTGATGTTCATAGAATTTTACTGTTCAAGTTGATATCTTGCATTTCCTTTAAGTGTTTCCTTTCAAGTGTCTATTTTGCTTGGAACATTAATAATCTCACACATTCAAGCACTCTTTGGCGAATTGACTTTGCAATTCACTTTCATGCACTTAACTAAGTTACAATAACTCCCCCTGAGCTCTCTTCATTAGGGACCATCTAATCAACCCTAGGGAAGCCCCCCTTGACCTTGAGAACTAATCTAAAGTGAGGTAAGTTAGCACTGAGGTGACAGTGGTGCTTTCATCCGAAGTTGCTCCTTATTAGTACTAGTGGGTTGGAATTTTTCCCCTCAAGTACTAAATCAAGCTATAACAAGGAGGAAAGGAAGAAATTCAAAATATGTTATTATTGTCCTAAATAATCTCTCTCCGATTTTCAAATCCTAAGCCATCATATTTTATAGTATTCCTCTACTTATGAGGAGTCACAAGAATCCCTCTCTTGAGGAGATTTTTGCCAATCTTATCCAACATCAAGTTGAAGAAATTTATGTGTTCAAGAGTTTCAATGCAAAACAAAAATTTCACCTCATAACAAGAGGTTCCCCAATTTTAACCCTATGAAATTCTTAACAACCCCAATCCACTAGGCAATTCAAGATACCAATGTGCTCCACTTAGTTTCAGTCCTTTATGGCAATCATATCATGCATATAACAGATCTGAAAATTCACTTATGACAGCCATAAAAACAGCAGTAAATTTGTCCTTATATTCTTCAATTCTAATGTTAAATCACATAACATATTAACCCTTATATTATGTCAAATCAGCAAGACATAATATTGGAAATTACAAACCATGAAGAACATAGAAGGCTGAATATCAAATGTGCAATTTACACAAGTATTGGACAGCTGAAAATTTCATCAGTATGCATGAAGAGGAGGAAACTTCATATAAATGACATAGCTTTATCACAAGCCTAGTACAATCCTCTAGCTTTGTAAAACCCTAGCTAGGGAAAACCAAGAAAACCCTAGCTCACACCAAGGAGATCCAACAAGCATGCATCACACAAGCATATCCTCCAACGCAAAAAGTCTCCTCTTCCCCTTCTCTTCATCAAGCACAACCTTGGGTTTCATCTCAAAACTGTAATCTCCAGAACTCCAAGGGATGAAACCCAAACCCTAGTCTCCAATATGCTCAAACAAGCTCAAGAAACCCTAGTGACTCCAAGAGAGAGAGCAATCAAATACATAAGAAGATCCAAGAGACAGGAGAAGTAGTGCGCTCCTCCTAGTCACATCTCAAGAGTAATAAGAATGAGTGGTGAGTGAATGATCATCTCCAACATCTAGCTCACAAGAGCAAACCCAAGCATCTCACAAGAGCAAGCTCCAACAAAGACATCCTCCTCCCCATGTATAACTTCTCAAAACCCTAATCTCTACATCTCTAAGGAATGAAAGCCAAACCCTAGTCTTCAAGATGCTCAAACAAGCTCAAGAAACCCTAGTGACTCCAAGAGAGAGCAATCAAGTACATAAGAAGATACAAGAGAGAGATGAGAAGTGGTGCACTCCTCCTAGTCACATCTCAAGAGTGATAAGAATGAGTGATGAGTGAATGATCATCTCCAACATCTAGCTCATAAGAAGAAACCCAAGCATCTCACAAGAGCAAGCTCCAACAAAAACATCCTCCTCCCCTTGTATAACTTCTCCTAGGGTTTCCTCATGAACCCTGGTGAAATACTTCAAGAAGACAAGAGGAGAGATGATGATAATACGAAAAGACTCTCCTTCCTCTATATATATGAGAGGTAAGGGAGGCCAACAATACATATGTGGACCTATGCCCTTACAAGCAACCTACAAAGACACATATAGGCTCACACAATTGCTCCTCATACAAGTCTCCAGAGACTCCAACAATCCCTCTAAGCCATGTACTCCACCAGGTCCACTCCCCCTGCATTAATATTGTCACAACCCAAGCATCCTTGAGCCAACTCCAAGACTCCATGTAGGAATCCAAGCTACCTTTTTTTCTCTAGAGCTCAGTACCCTCCTCCAGGATGCAAAACGTTGCTCCTCCTAAGTAGGGCATTCTCCAAGCAAGCAATCACGTCCTTGTGGCCATCATGTAGAATGTCACCAAAGTTGTTAAGAGATCTCCAACGCCCTAGGGAAGAATACCAAACAAGCACCCAACTGAGGTCAAGCAACCGCTAAGTAAGCCATCTCCAATTTGCAAATCCATCACAAACCATCTCTCATATGCTAAGTAACATGACACTTCAAAAGAGGGCTCGTGTCGCGTATTCCACGTGTCAGACACGACACGTGCCCTAATACATGTTCGATACGAAAATTTACGTGACACATCTCTGCAACCACGAGCTCTATTCTCCATGGGCACGACAACTCTCTTAAATCGTCAACAAAGAAGGGGCCCGAAAAGAAGAAAGCCCATGTTTTAACCCGCAGGAGTGAACTTTTGACAGGACATGTGTCCAGAAATCGTGACACGATCATGGCGTGTCCTGTCAAAAGTTCACTCCTGTAGGTTAAAACATGGGCTTTCTTCTTTTCGGGCCCCTTCTTTGTTGACGATTTAAGAGAGTTGTCGTGCCCATGGAGAATAGAGCTCGTGGTTTCAGAGATCGTGACTATTTCCGACTTGTGGTTGCTTGCTGAGAGCTTGTCGGTGGAGTGGGGAAGTGAGGTTGTGAGGTCGTGAGGGTGTACCATGTAACTGCCCATTTGTTAAAGCCACGCAACAGCTACAACAGTTGTTGTAGCAACAAATAGCTCGTGAGTCAGGGCAAAGGCACATTAGGACAGAGCCCCGTGAATAGAGCAGTCTAGGGAAGAGGCGCGTGAATAGAGCACAGTGCACACACAGCAGCTACACCCGCGGCCCTATGTAGCAGCAACGAACAAACATTTGAGAACAATACATTTTGATTTTGATAGTTTACTATGAAATATGCAGTTTATGGTTCAAACTCAAAGTTCAGGATTCAATGTTATTGTTCATTGTTCATTGATAATTTTATTATTGATTCATCATTGTCAAATTTCAATTGAATGATATTATGATTCAGATTGATGTATAGACTTTTAGTTTTTTTTAAATGTGGATCTTTATGTATTTTTTAATATATATATATATAAAACGTGTCCCCCATGTCCTGTTTTCGGGGTCGTCGTGTCCCGTGTCGAATACTCGTATTTTGTGTCCTCTGTGTCCCGTGTCCTCGTGTCATGTGACTTAGCTCATATGTAAATCCATCATGGACCATCCAATGGCTAAATAATACACCAAATACCCCAAATCACATGAAGCACCCTCAAACAAGGTGTAAACACTTTGGGAGTAACCTCGAAAGCTAGCACTCCCTCTTTATGAGGAAAGTGTTTTCACCAACATCTATCAATTCCCTCTACAACTCCACAAAGCCTGCCACCTTCAAATTTGTACACACTGCAGTCATGGGATCAACCACTATCTGCCAAACATCACATTCCTCCGTCAAGGCATCAAACATCTCCTCTAGACAATTGGAAGGCTCACAGATGGATAAAACTAATGCAACATGACTAGCATATCTCCTAGGAGGAATAATTTCCCTCACTAAAGATATGGGCACTCCTACATGCTCATGTGCCTCTTGTAATATCTAGGTAAGCCATCTCGGCTTCCTACATGTTAGGGTAGGTGAGAGCATATCCCAAACTCGCGACGTATCCCTCTAAATCAAACTCATCTCAAATATCTGAATCAGTCTATAGAACAACAACCTCCTCATTCTCCCCCATCATTGAAGAGCCTTGTGAACTAGAAGATATCACATCTTCATCGAACATCGCATCTCTACTTGCCACAGTCTCCCACTATGTTGGAATATTGATCCTATAAGTTGTAGAAGTATAATGTATCCATCAACATAAGATGCTATAACAGCATATCGAACCTCCAAAGAACAATGACCACCTATGAATCTGAAGGAACATAACCCTAGATCATAAGCAACTTACCAAACTCCATCATCCCTCAAGTCATCATCACGGGTCAAAATCTCTGGTTAGCACATTAAGAGATGTTCAGGATATCCTGCAAAGATAATCACATCTCCATACAAGATCAAGACAAAAGGATCAAGTCTATCAAAATCACAATGATAAGCTATTGTGCAAGTTAACTCCTCGATCTTGAAATGCCAGCTTGTGGCACAAGAAATAACCCATGCAGGATTATCAACAGCCTATGAACATGAGAATCCCTCTGGCAACTGAACCAACAACGTAAACATGATCAAGTCCCTCACTCAAGAGAATACTCTAGTAACTACAGTAAGAACCTCAACAAGGTAAACTCCCTATGTCTAAGAGATCCAACCATCTTGCACATGTACTCTACAACAATCCCATCAACTACAAGCCTGGAATCAATCATTGAAACCACTACAAGTTTTGAGCCTATCTCCATGACATCTCGCCCATGTGCCTCCTCAAAGCTAGAAAATTATTCCAGCCTCCCACTAGAATGAAGAAGTGCCACTAGATCAACAAGTAACCCAAAAACGCCACCCTCTCTCACCCCTCTATCCAGACAAAGTCCTCGAACTAGCTAGACTACAATCACTAATGGTGCATTGCTATCCCTCAAAAGTAACTCCCCACTTTCTTCCTCAAACCACAAACAAATAGAACATTATCCAACTCAAGCACATTGCCTCATATTTGAAAAGAAATGGAGCCAACTCCTCTAATAAGATAAGTAACATCATCACAAGCTCCACGATCATGCATCCCTCTTACTCTTGAAATCCGCTAAATAGAGACTTGTAATGTCATATGTCTCGAAGGTCCATTGTCCACATACCATCCAACAATGGACACAATGTCAGAGGACAAATAAAAGACATGGAATAGGTGATCACAAACTAAGAGGGATCCTCCACTACACCTACTCTAGTCCGATCTACAAATTATTTCATACCCTCTCCCTTCTTCAATGGACACTAGATAGCATAGTGTCCCATCTCATGACATCATAAACACATCACCTTATTCAAGTCCTTCTTTCCTATATCTAAACCTTCCTTCTTCTTGTATCCTTTCTTGCTACCCTTCTTCATCTTCCCAACAAGGACAAATTACATCTGCTCTAACCAAAGACTGCAATCTAATGTCTTCCTACACAAGATCAAACCAAAATTTTGGAAACTTTCACAAAGTCTCTTGAGCACAAACACCCTAAACAAAAGGAATCTAGGAAGGAATAAGTCCATTCAAAGCAGTGAACACCAACTCCTGGATCCTCCAACATTGTTCAAACAATGGCCAACTAATCTTTCAATACGGTGATGTTGGTCAAGTAGCTCACCACAAATCCTATCTTGCTCATACAAAAGGTTGAAAGTTGGTTTTGCAAGAGCATATGTCGAGAAATACAAAAGTTTTGAAACAACTCAACCAAAGCTCCAAACATGTTCTTACGTGTCGTTTTCTCTGCAATGTGGAGGATGAAATAAAATAATCATTTACAGAATCAAGAATGATTTTCTTCACCTTGGATTTCTTCTTCCAATGCACAACCAATTGTGTTGGATCAACAAGTTCTGGATTCTCTTTCACAACATGCTCCCAAAGATTGTCTTCCTCCATTAGTAGCTGAGGCCTAAGCTTCCAAGAAACAAAATCGGAAGCTCCATCCAACCTGTCACACTCTCTAAGACCGAGAGTCGCCTTACAAGTCCTCAAGTGCACGAATCAACAGTATATGAAGTACACAAAACTCTTTCTAGGGTTCAAGAGCGTCTCCCAAGCAACCTAGCGTATCACACCCAACCCCAAACAAGGTCAAGCACCTCTGCCAGGTAATCTTCAGCTAAAATACTAACTCCCTCTTACACAAAGTGGATCTTAGCCACAAAAGCTCTGAAACCATATAAAATTTTATGTGTTTAAGAGTTTCAATGCAAAACAAAAATTCCACCTCTTAACAAGAAATTTCACAGATCTTAACCTTGTGAATTTTCAGCCTTAGTGTTGTTGTGAAATATAAATAAAACAGCAACAACAACAGACTATATTTCAATTCTTAACAAACCCGATCCACTAGGCAATTCAAGAGAAAAGATACCAATGTGTTCCAATAACTTTCGGCGCTCTACGACAATCTTATCATGCATATAACAGATCTGAAAACACTTATGACGGCTGTAAAAACAGTCATAAATCTGCTCTTATGTTCTTCAACTATAAAGTTAAATCACTCTACATATTCACCCTGAACTTATGTCAAATTAGCAAGACATAGTGTTGGAAATTACAAACCGTGAACAATATAGATGGCTGGAAATCAAATATACAATTTACACAAGTATTGGGCAGTTGCAAACTTCATTAATATGCATGAAGATGAAGTTCATGTCCATACCATAGCCTTATCACGAGATTAGTGCAATCCTCTAGCTCTCCAAAACCCTATCTAGGGAAAAGCAAGAAAGCCCTAGCTCACACTAGGGAGATCCAACAAGCATGCATCACACAAGCATGTCATCCAAGCTAAGATGTCTCATCTCCTCCTCTTCTCCAACAACAACCTAGGGTTTCCTCTCAAAACCCTAATATCCAAATCTCCAAGGGATGAAACCAAGGTTGCACGGGAACGGTTCCCGCCTTTTGAGAAACCCGTTCCGGAGGTTCCCGCGTTCCAGGGAACTTCGGAACTGGAACGAAACGTCCCCGATTGACCGGGAACGGTTTCTGGAACTTCGAAACGATTTGGGAACTTTGACGGGAAAAAATGGGAACTCGGGAACTGCAAATTAGACGTTCCAAAACATTTTGGTGAATTCTTAAGCCCGATTTATGGTTATAAATCTCTTCATTAACATGCAGAAGTGGATTGAGCTCTTCACTTCAGTTGTTGGCATTGTGAAGGCCGTGACTGAGTGTTGAATGGCCGACGGGAGTGTTGAATCCGTTATTTAATTTATTTAATGGCTGACGGGAGCTACCAAAATGATCATTGTCATTTTTATATTTTAATTTTTAAGCAAAACAAATCATAAAAATCTAGTTGCAGACATCATAAAACTCCAGCTGAATATCATATTCGATAAAAAAAACAGTTCAAAAGCAGCTTGTCACCTTTACTTTGAATGCTACTGTGTATAAATAATAATAATAAAATGTCTACGGCGGTGAATAATAATCTAAAATTTTAGACTAATCTGTGTCTACGGCAGTAAATAACAATCAAAATGTTTACAGTAATCTCTATCTACGGCCATGAATAATAATCAAAATGTTTGTACACTTCATATATCATATTCGTACGCATCATGTTGCCAAGATCTCATATGTAACAGCTAAGTGTTAACAATGGAAGCACAGATCTGGCTAGTGCTTGAAGAGTCTAAAAAGAGTCTAAATAATATTGATGATTTATGTTTTTAATGTATAAATAAATTTAGCATTTTTAAATATAAAAAATTTAACATATCAAAAAATTTATTTGATACGAGTCAATAAATACGGTTAAGTTTTTATAAATTTTAAGCTACTCGTCAATATTCCAGCTTGATTGTCCAGGTTGGTGTAATTATGGGCGCAAGTCATTTTTCGACGGGACTATATGCACGGGAGTATATTAACAAATAATGCACTATTGACTGGAGTATATTTTATTATTTTAATTGTATATTTAATATTGCTTGTTATTTTATTGGTTAATAAATTAAAATTTATGATATTTAATTTGTTAATAAATTAAAATTTAAAGTCTTGTGAATGGCAGCTCCGGGCTGAGTTAAGATTTAAATTTTAAAATTATTTGTTAACACATGCTTTAATATGTTTTTAATATGTTAATAATATTAACTTTGTTAATATTAATGATGTATTGTTATTTATTTTTGGGTTAGTAATTATCACCCAACTCTTAAAATGGATGTGTAAAGATTAATTTAAATTACAAAACAATATTTAAAACATTAAATAGTATATATCATTATATGTAAGATTTAATACTAGTTTTTTTAATATTTTTAATTTTTTAATATATTTTATTGCCATTCCCAATCTGTCGTTTCCTGCAAATTTTGGGGAAACCTCTAGCCATATCCGACACTTGTTCCCACGTTCCCAACGTTCCCACATTCCGAAAACTTGTGCAACATAGGATGAAACCCTAACCCTAGTCTTCAATATGCTCCAGCAAGCTCAAGAGACCCTAGCGACTCCAAGATAAAGAGAGAGACAAACAAACAGACAGATCAACTACATAAGAAGATCCACGAGAGGGAGGAGGAGGAGTGTGTCACATCTCTAACACAAGAGAGATAAGAACGAGTGATGAGTGAATGATCATCTCCAATGTCTAGCTTACAAGAACAAACCCAAGCATCTCACAAGAGCAAGCACCAACAAAGGCGTCCCCCTTCCCTTGTATAACTTCTCCTAGGGCTTCCTCGTGAACCCTAGCGAATCACTCCAAGAAGACAAGTACAAAGAGAAGAGTATGATGATGATTGTGATGAATGAAAGGACTCTCTCCTTTCTCTATATATATGAAAGGTAAAGGAGGCCAACAATACATATATGAGCTTATGCCCTTCCAACTTTCCAAGCAACCTATAAAGACACATGTGGAGTGCTACACTCCAAGAGTACACATGTCAAGCTCCAAGGTGATGCCATCCACAAGTAGTCTCCAAATGCAAGGGCACTCTACGAGGTATGTTCAATGCTCCTCCTACAAGCCTCTAAAGGCTCCAACGATCCTCTCAAGCCTAGTACTCCACTTGGTCCACTCCCCCTAGATGAACACTATCACAACCTAGGAATCCCCAAGCCAACTCCAAGACTCCATGCAAACATCCAAGCTACCCTATGTTGTATAGGACTCAATGCCCTCCTTTGGGATGCAAAACACTCCTAAGCCAACTCCAAGAGGTATGTCCAACGTTCCTCCTACAAGCTTTTAAAGGCTCTAGAAATCTTCTTAAGCCTAGTACTCTACTTGGTCCACTCCCCCTACATGAACACTATCACAACCTAGGCATCCCCAAGCTAACTCCAAGACTCCATGCAGAAATCCAAGCTACCCTGTGTTGTTTAGGGCTCAATGCCCTGTTTTAGGATGCAAAACACTCCCCCTCCTAAGCCAACTCCACGAGGTATGTCCAACACTCCTCCTCCTAAGCCAACTGTTAATTTTTCACAATTTAATCAATAATTATCGAGGATCTTACTGAGAGAATAACAACCACAGCATAAACACAAGAGACACAAAGATTTTCCTCGAGGAAACCATAAAGGAGAAAACCCCACAACTTCCTCAAAGATAGAATGAGCAACAATACAATGGCAGAAATATAAACCCAAAAGTAGAAATGGTCTTCAGCAGCTTCTCTCTTCTCCACTTGTGCGAACTTGTCCTTCTCCTCACTAATGCGAACTTGATGAGTGAGTGAATGAGCAAATAGAGAGGAGCACCCTCTTTATTTATACTTTTACTTTCACTTGACCTTAACCTCAAACAAGTCGGCCCCTAGGTGTAACTGGCTGGGCCGACTTCTCTAGGAGAGTCTAATAACCCAGTGATGACTCAACTCTGGGGTCTAAAGCCCCGACATAAAATGGAGGGTTAACCTCAATGACTTTACATGACTCAAGTACAATAATGACTCTCCCGACCGGAGGAATAAACATCTCCGTCGGAGGTACAATAGTAAAATACAAATACAACATAAAATATACAAGTGAATATCTTCTGAAGTTACAATTACATTAACACCAACTCCACAAGGTATGTCCAACGCTCCTCCTACAGGCCTTCAAAAGCTCCAACAATCCACTTAATCCTAGTACTCCACTTGGTACACTCCCCCTACATGAACACTATCGCAACCTAGGCATCCCCGTGCCAACTCTAAGACTCCATGCAGACATCCAAGCTACCCTATGCTATCTAGGGCTCAATGCCCTCCTTTAAGATGCAAAAAGGCCCTCCTCCTAAGTAGGGCATTCTCCAAGCAAGCAACCATCTTCATGTGGCCATCATGTAGAACATCACCAAAGTTGTCCAAAGATCTCTAACACCCTAAGGAAGAATACCAAGCAAGCACCGAATTAAGGTCAAGCAACCACTAAGTAAACCATCTAAAAAGTGCAAATCCATCACCGACCATCTCTCATGTGTAAATCCATCACAAACCATTAAGGGGATGAACCATACACCATGTACCCCAAATCGCATGAAGCACTTCCAAAGAAGGTGTAAACACTCTTGGAGTAACCTTGAAAGCTAACACAAGTAACATTGAAGAATATGGAAGAATTAATCCCCTCCCACGCCAAGATCAAGCTCATTCAAAAACTATCTCTACACCTTCTACATGGGAATTTGAGAAGGCTAAGGGAGAAAACCTGAAATCCTCCAAGAAGAAGAAACTTATCTGCAACTACTATCATAAGGAGGCACATGCCTTCAAACCTCGCATCTCCCACCTTCAAAAGATTGAAGAGGTTGCAAAACAAACAAGTTGCAACAAGGGGCTTCTTGAAGACAATACTATTGGATGTTCTCACAATGCACATTTGATTCTACACTCTATAAATTGGCACATTTGGATCTTTTAGCATTTGTCAATATTGCGATGGACCGGCTTCCTCCTTTTAGGTATTACTTGGACACGCCTGGCTAACTCTTACCTACAAGGCAGGAGTTGAACAAAATCACTACAGATGACATATACAGATAATTTGTGCAAGTTACTTGGATCAACCCTCAAGGGCGGTAAGTCCCAAGATGGCCTTCTACGCTACGCACTTCTTGGATCTGAGGGACAATCTCATTGTTCGGCCCCCTCACACATTCTGCCATTGGGCACATGCTCTTTGTATTCCTTTAGGCCACTTCAGAGTGGGTCTCAACATCTCTAGGTAGAGACAGGTCACCAACTCGACCAATCAGACAAGATCTGCCAGGTATGTCACCTTTGAGAGGTTGAGACCAAGGAGCACTTCATCTTTCGATGTCCTATTTACTATGAGATCCACGGGCGATTTCATTGTCTTTTCAAGAACCTTCTCACATAGCTTCAGACTTTAACTAGATTCTTCAGATACCCCGATCAAAGATGTTTGGCCTTATATTTGTAGGAGGCCCTCTGACTTCGCTCCTTCACTCTCTAGCAACTTTCTCGATCGAGACCAGTCTCCACTCAGAGTATCACTTCTTTCTAATGCTTACATCCTCTAGGGGCACCAAGAGACAAACAAACAATGGCACTTAGCTTGATCATTCAGTTAGGACATGGTAATCCACCTCCACCTCCGCCCAACACCAACGACAGGGACAGTCTCGACCCCATCCCGCCAACAGGACGACTTCATCTAGGATGCAGTAGCAAGCTCCCTCCTCCAAGCAGCAACGCATTACCCATTGCAATTCCTCTTCTAGCTTTTCCTACAAATAGAGTACTCTTTTGAGCTTCCTTCAATACTAAATAGGCACCAGATGGTAGGAGAGATACTCCCAATGCTTCGTGACAATGACAGTTTCACTATTTTTGCATCACGGCTCTTGGATCCACTCCCTTTATACATCTTCCTTCTTGGATCAGCTCTCTTCATATCCCTTGTTGAATATTTTTCTCCGAGATCAACTCTCCATTTAAGGAGTTAGGGTTAGGTTTGAGTTCTGCTTTTAGCTTTTTATAAGAGCTACCTTTGGGCTCCCACTTTCTATTGTGATCATGGTACCGCAAAGTCCCATTGACCTACTTTTGTGGTCATTTGTTGGACATTTATATAATTATCTTATCTTATTTTATCTTCTTTGCAGGAAGGGATTGCATTATTGATTACAGAGCTACCAAGCATATGACCAAGCATCAACACCTCCTTTTTATTACTAACAACAACATAGTGGAGAGAAAGTGGTTATTAGTGATTAATCAGCCTTACCAATTTCAGGATGTGGTGATTGCATCCTTGACACCAATCTTGGAGATGCCCATCATGTTCCAAGAGGTGGATCGAATCTTCTTTTTATTTACCACATCACACACATCAATAAAAAGGTGTAACTTTGGCTAGATTGATGGGTTGTAAAGGACATCAATGATGGTTTTAAAGTGCTTGCCTCAAGATATTGTGATGAATCAAATCATATGTAGAAGCTAGTAGGAAATCATTCTTCCATGGAATGGAAAGGATTTATTGCTATGGTAGCCAATGTCAATGACACCAGCATGCTATGGCCTCAACATTTTGTACATACAACTTTGGGTCCTTGCAACATATGAGTCGTTTGCACATGGTTGATGATCTTCCACAGAATGAACCACCTAGTGGTCTCTATGAAGGGTTCATGTTAGGGAAACATATGGTTTTCCTACACATGGTCAATGATCATCAAGAGTCCTTTCCTAAGGACAAAGCAAGGGAAGCTTCTCAACCTCTTGAGTTGGTTCATACTGATATTTGTGGGCCTATGGACAATAGGTCTCTTGGGGGAGCTAATTACTTCCTCACATTCAATTAATGATTTTTCCTGCTTCCTTTAGATATACACCATTCAATCCAAGGATGGAGTTTTGGGGATATTTCAACAATTTAAATCATTATTGAAAAATCAAAGCAAGAAAAAGAATTAAGTGTATCAAGATTGATGGGAATGGAGAATATATCAACGATGATTTCAAACATTGCTCATTTCTCATGGCATATCTTGGCAAAGGACTTTTCCCTACACTCCACAATGGAATGGAGTAGTTGAACTAAAGAACAAAGCTACTGTGGAGATGGCTCGATGCATGATTTACTCCAAGTAAATGGAGCTTAAATTCTAGGAAGAAGCAATTGTTTATGCAACCCAAATCATCAATCGGACACCTACTCATGTTGTTCAATGTATGCCTACATATGAGAAATGGTATGGAAACACACTGTCAATTTCGCATTTCAGAATTTTTGGATCAATTACATGGGTCCATATTCCTAATGAAAAACAAAACAAAATGAAATCTAAAAGTCATTGCTACATTGTGGTGGGATACAACAAATTTTCCAAGGCATATTGTACCCACTCACAAGGTGATTAAATGTAGAGATGTTATCTTGGATAAAGTTCCTTCTCACAGTCCATGAAGATCTTTCCCATGCCATCTTACAAATAACTCCCAACCTGTTTCAATGAATCTTTCTCCTTCGCATAAGAATGTCGGTCCTCCTCTTAACCCTATGAGTGTTTCCTCAAGCAGTCTCCCTGCAATGACTAGGTAGACAGATAATGATGACAAGGAACTTATCCATGACTCGTCTGGCTCCAATCTTGCAAAAGCCTCTTCTCCTATATTGAATGCTTCTTCCAACATTCCTTTAGTAGTTGAGCAGTGCAATGATGATGAAGAAGACTTCTTGGTCGATTCTTGTACTCCAACTCCTCTTCCTCTAGCTAGGTCAAGGCCTGTGCCCAAGTGGGCCATATCCACACTTGTAGACACTATCAATTTTCTTGCACTAGAAGGAAAATCGAAGCATCATCGGAAGCCCTCTCCACCATGGGTTCTTCTCACCAATGTCAATGATATGCCCATTAAATTGAAGCTTTGTCTACCATTAACTCTTCTTTGCACAGCCAATGTTGTCAAAGATCCCACTAGATACTAGAAAGAGATATATGGCATTCATGGGGGATGATATGTATTGTCTTCTCTATGGGGCCCTTATTCAGTGTTAAGGGGGGATGTGCGTAATGCTCTCTCCCTACAGCCCCTTATCCAGATTAAGAGGGAATGTTGAAAATAGGGGTATAATCTTCACTTTCAACCACACCCAACCTTATGTTGTATCATTATTATATTTATACATTTGGTCAGGGACAACTCTATACATGTAGGCTCAAAACCCTATTGGAGAAAATGTTATACCATTGAGTTGGATATTTATATACCCACTCTCGTTTGTATTTTTCATTCAAGTGATTCATTCATTCTTAATAAAGTGATTTACCTAAGGGCACCATAAAGTGTTGCACTCTCTCTTGTGCTTAGGTTCCTTTCTCTCTCTATCACACTTGTTCTTGGGTTGTTTTTTTCTTTTGCTTGGGTTGTTCTCCTCTCATGTGATATCTCTTTAAGTGTTCCATCACCCTATTGCTGGTTTATGTTTCTCTTGATTGCAACATTTGGGTTTGTGTTGGTTCCATTCAATTTTCTACTAGTGGGACTCAAGGTCCAAATGTAGTTTTGCTCTTACCAAGTATCCATGTTCTCTATGTTGTTTGAGAGTTGTGCACATGCCATGTATATAAAAAAGATATTTGCAATGACCAATGGATTTTTTCAAATCACCACCACCCATTAGTAAATGAAGGGTAAAATCTCATTAGTTCACCTCTACTTGCCCTAATGATAGAACAAACCCTACTCGTACAAGCATCGATTCATTATGTTGACAGTTGTATTTCTAATTTTAATTTCCATTTGTCTAGTTACAATATATGGCCCTATATTTTAAGATTTAACTAAGTTACCGAAAACATCTAGGACATGAGAGGGGATACACCGTTCCTCATTTTGAAAACTAAAACAAAGGAGATACAGCTTGAAAACGGCACTTAAACGTTTCCAAGTCGTATCCAAAAAACAAAAACGTTTCCAAGCCGTATATAAAAATATAAACATTTCCAACTGCTTCCTAAAACGTTTCCAAGTTGTTTCCAATCGTTCTAGTTGTTTCTAATCATTTCTTGATTTTTTGAAACATTTTAACTACTATAGGGCAAGTTTGCAGCTAGAAATAGTGATTTTTTTACATGAAAAAAATAAAATAAAATAAACAACCATAAAGGCAAAGTATAAAGCCCTAACCCTAAATTGAGTCTCAAAACTTAAATATAAAGCCTCATCTTATGAATAAACCCTAAACCCTAATCCTAAATTTATGAATGGTAATCTGAATTTTTAAGTATCATGGTTTTGTTCTCAACGTATTTTTCCAAAGATGATAGAGGCTTACTTTTGGTTCGAAAAGGACATTTTATTGCATCAAAAGCTTGTCTACTATAGTGTGTTAGTGTCATAGCCTAGTGTAGAAGTACAATAACCATTTTGTTGTCTTTTTTCTCAGGTTTTTTGCCAATTCCTCGGCTTTATTGCAAATAAGCCCCAATGACTTGCATATGTGATAAAACAACTTGCATATCAAAATTGGTATAGTGGCAGTTTTAGTGCTACAAAATAACATACTACCTTTATGAAGGGTTACATGGACCAACACTTATTTCCAATAATCTTCCAATTGGAAAACTCTCCATATGATATACATGTGATACTTTTATCTTATTTCAAGCATTTTTATTAGTATAAACCATAAAAAGTAAAAAAAACATATCCAAGAGAACTCAACGGTGTCTAGAGATAGTGTTATAGTACAGAGTGCAATATTGTATGTCATCACACATTTTATCATATTGCTCAACACGAGCTCACTTATTTATACTTGAGTGCCTAACCAATCCCCTTAAAACATGGCTGATTAAGTCAACTTTGATCATCCAAGTCAATCCCAAACAATTAGACAACCCCATGAATTTAGGCCCTTTAGGCACTAGTCGGTTAGTCAATCGACCCTCACTCGCCTAGTTGATTGTCCAGTTAGTCAATGGATCAACCCAAATACACCTCAATCAAGTCAATGACATACCTCCAAAATTGTGTTTAATCACAAATTCCAACACTTCTTCTAGAGGTGCAATCGGTGTATTCTTTTATTAGAGATGGTAACATTTGAATTCGGCTTTCAAGTAATTTTAGGGTTTGAAATCGATGTTTAGAAGTAGTTGATATGTTCTTGATTAAATGCTTTAAAGGGTTAGCTTATATAAGGCACTCAAGATAAAAGAATATTGTCTATGACAATAATTGAGTTTGCTAATTTCAATTGTTATAAATGACATGAGTGCCTATAGTTCTAATTGATGAATCATTGAATAGTAATCTGAATTATGTATGTATCATGGTGTTTCTGAATATATATAGATATATATATATATCCATTTCCCTCCCCATATCTATATCTGTTTCAATGCAACTTAGAGATTTAACAATTAAGAAACCCACTAAAGCTTTGACAAGCCTTTACAAAGTTTATGAGATCTGAGTCTCAAGTCCCTTCTTTTAGTTTTTCTTAGATCTTTTGCCCTTTGCCTTTCTCATATCCCTTAAGATATGGCCGCCAACTTTTGACTCTGAAGGGTGCCAAACTCTTCTTCTAGCCATCAACCACCCATTTGTACTACCCTGATAATCGAAGATGTTTACATTTCACAAGAGTACCATTGGTGTCCCAATTTCCCCTACGCATTAATCCTAAGATGGCTGCACACATAGTTAAAGATAGCATGATACAATTGACTCGACCAGGGAAGAAACATAAATCCAACAAGACAAACAAGCCAAACTGACTTCTATAAGCATCATGAGAAACCTAAAGCAGGAGTGCATTTCGGTTATAAGATAAGTGGTGCAAACTCCGAGCTTCCATGCCCTAAGTAATTTCATTGTCCCAAGTTTAAGAAAAGATTCGAGCAAGATACCATATGTTGGTTGGATGTAGAATGGTCCTTTGGAAATCTAGTGCACCATATTATCCTTAAAAATGAAAGTTTGACAACCTAAATCCCTATATCCTAAAGTCATGTTATTCTCTCGAATATTTAAGAGAAATCTTCTATTTGTATCTTTGGGCAACATCACAGTGGGAAAGTAGTTATCTGTCCTTATATTGTCAAGATTGTGAACTTCCACATTGCCTAAGAGACTCAATGAATGCAATTCAAGTAAAAAGGGATGGAAGGAGAAGACAATATCCACAGGCTTATGAGCCCTCCTCATTGCATGATGCTATGGGCTAAAACAGCGAAGTAATCTTATCTGTTAGGAATGAAGATTTCACAGGGCTAGCTACGTTCAGAGCATTTCATGTACCAAGAAGGAAAGGAGGAAAAAGATAATAAGTAGCAAGAGACATTCCATCCTCTCCAATAATGTAACGGTTAATAGTGATCAGGGGATGAACAATCATCTAATATTTTTCCCGTGATTGAGAGCTTCCAAACTCCATGATGTCCCTCGAACACATGCTCCTTGAATGGCCTATTTGAGGCCAGTCCAATTTTACAAGGAGACAGGCTCCCTCAAGGAGCACTTTGAGGAGTCAAGTAATACTCTCAATTAATATTAATACCAGGTTAAATATATCAGGCCAACCACAACAACAGGAGATGGACTCTGGGCCGCTGGCTAGAATTAAACTAGACATAGAACTAACTGTAAACCCAAAGGATTCATATTCAAAATACAGAAATCAAATAATAAGGCAGCCAATAATTTGATGGACACTGATAATGCAGAAGGATTTGCGGTGGTCAACTGTCTGCTTTTTAGATTAAAAGAAAGATGGCTGAGGTCAAGCAGGCTGACCAAACCCCTTTCTCTGAGCAGCTCTGTTGTCAGCTTGGTCTCTGCTTGGGATAATTTTATAGGTTTTAGTACTAGGGCCGGGAATTTGGCTTGCAGCTGAATTTTTACTATTAAGAAAAACTCGTTATGGTCTCAATGGAATGGGACAGGTTTAAGTATTACAGTCCACTTTGTGTATCGGCATCCATTTAGAAGGATAACAAGTTTTAAAACTCTCTACTTTATTTGTCATATAAGAACGCTTTTTTTCTTTAATAATAATAATACCTGACTGCAGGGTAAACATAAAACTCAATGCAACAAGACCAACAAGTTCCAAACCCATATAATCCACATAAATACTAAGAAATATTGAGATACACCAAACCTAGTGATGAGCATTACGATAGATGCCAAGGACATGTCACCATAAAGGCAGGAAACACTTTGTTTGCTCCAATTCTTTATGTGAAAAGGATGGGCAAAGATTAGACCAACCGACCAATGATGGCACAATGGCATTCCAAGAAAAATAGCAGCGTGCTGAAACTGCCCAGAGATGGGAGTTGTCCATATCGAAGTGTTGACAGGTTAGCTTAGCTTAGCTTGATCATTGATCGATCGAGTAGGAAAGTAGTTGAGTGCAAAAGAACACTTGTTACATTCTATGCCATTCTGTAGTCAGGACACCACCTAATGTTGCTAATTTTCGCTTGGGTTCCCATATTTTCAGCGTATAACAGCAAGCGACCATTGCACCCATTGCACTACAGACAAAGGTGTTTAAATACAAAAACAAGGTTAACAGCATTAGCTTTAACTGAGACTCCAGTACCTAAAAAGTATTGAAAGGAATTTGTGTCGAACTGATGGGCATTGTGGAATTTACGCATACGTGTGAAAACGCGCTTGTTTTTATCATAAGAAAATAAAAGAGGTGAGGTAGGAGTTCGGGAAGGGAATTATTGTTTCTACCTGGGGACTCTGATATTTGTCTGGATGATAAACCTGTGCCCACTGTCGATACGCTTTTCTGATTTCTTCGTCTGAAGCTTGGGGTGATATGTGTAGAAGAGCATACAGCTCTCCCCCTCTCTCCTTCTCATGTCTTCCATGCATTTCTTCCCCCATCTGTTTTCCTGCTCCTGCTCCCGCTCCGCTCCCCCTTTGTATAATGCTACTCCCCTTTCTTATAATGCTACCCCTAAATAGCACCGATACGTTTGTTAATGCTTCCAGTAGCAAAATTCCATCTATGCTCAACAGCTTTCGCTTCGTTTATTCCCCTAATCAATTATCTTCGCATATGAATGTCTAGCTTTCTTCATTTACTGCACAAATAAGATGTCAAGCAAAATAAGTCTCTCTTTTGAAAAGAAAGTGATAGTAAAAAAGATTTTATAATTAAGTTATGTTTAAAATTAACTTATTAGTAAAAATGATTTTATAATTAAGTTGTGATTTAACTTAACTTACGATTTATAATTAATTATGTTTATGATTTTATAATTAATTAAGTTTAAATTTAATTTATTTATTTTATAATTAATTAGGTTTGAAACTAACTTATTAAAAATAAAAAATTTAATCATCTTTTTTATTTGCTTGCATTTTATTTCATATAATAATAATAATAATCTAATGGTAAAAAAAAACACTAAATTGGTGTATGAGACCTTCTTGTTTATTCTTGTTTATGTGATAAGGGACCCCTCCTTATAGCAATTTGACTATTAAAATCTACACATTAAGCCTCGTAATATTTAGATAGAAAATAGTAATGATGTAAATGTCCAACATGTAAAATCAAATAAATAAATTGAAATATAAATTTTGCCTTTTTCATTCTCTTTGTGACTAGAAAGCATAATTTTTATGATTAATTTTTTTATTTTAATTGCATTATATGACTAAAGTTTACTTTATAGTTAATATTGTAATTTTTGAAGAAAAAAATTGAAGTTCATAATGGAAAAGTGAAAAAAAAAAACAAAAATTAATTATAATAATTGTTTCAAGGTTAAGATGGATCCATGTTGATTTAAGTTCTAAATGTGTTCTTGTTATGTGCATAGAAAGCCTTTTAGCCCCGAGGGTTAGCTCAAGTGATCATAAGTTAGACGTAAGATCTCTTCCCCCAAAGTTTGGAAGGTCACGAAGTTGACTCTCTTGATCCATTCAGAGTTAGACTCTGTAATCAAGGTCGAGAGTTTACATTGTTTACCATCCATGAATTATGGCGAAGTACTCATAGGGTTTTCCGCAAGGTTGTTCCTTGGAAAAAAAATAGAGAAGACCTTTCATCATTGATTTGGTGCCTCCAATTCATCAGGTTATGAAGAGAATAACTTTCATTATTGGTTGATGCCTCAAATTCATTGGGTTGTCTTTGGTTATGGCCTTTCAAATTTTAGATGGAGGGTTAACTTTGTTTTGTTACATAAGGGTTAAAAAATATATGTTAGGCCTAACCGTTAAGAACGTGTGTTTCCTCCTAGGAGGTCGCAGGTTCAAATCCATAGGGGGGTAGGGTATGTACACCCTCGTAGACTTTAATAGTCAAATTGTTGCACAGATGGAGTCCCTTGTCCCACAAACAAGGGGGTCTCATAATCCAATTTGGTGTACACCTTGATTGTGACCTTGAAATTAGAATATTATTATTATTATGTAGAGTTAACTTCAGTATATAAGGTCTTAGTTGTCAAGTATGTGTAACTCGATTGGTTGTGAGGAAAAGTTGTAACCCTCCCCACTCGAGTTCAAATCCTATTTTTTGACATGTTTGTTTTTAGTAATATCAAAGGTTAAACATAAGCCACTTGTCTCAATCCTCATCAATTGGAAGGAGTTTCGGATATTTTAATTAAAATCCATAACTTTCCCTCATAAAAGCCCCCAAAAACCTATTCAATTCATTATTTTCGTGTTTCCTCTATTTCTCTCTTTTCTTCTCCACCCTTCTCCTTTCTCCCTTGAGGTTTCATCCTCGTGGAGGATAGGATTTTGGTTTCATGGAGGAACCACTATGAAGAAGATAAGGGATTATCCTTTCCTTTTCCTCCTTCCTTCCTCTTTTACTTTTCTTTTCCTTTATTGATTACCAATGTTTATTGTTGTAGGTTTAGGGTTTCATGTATGGGAGGAGAAGGTTTCATCAAAGAACTCCATAACAAAGGTAATGACTTCTCCCCTCCCCTCTCCTCCTTCCTCTTTTGCCTTGTTTTTTCTGTATTGATTTTCCAATGTTTATTATTGTTTTGTTGTTGTAGGTTTACTAGAGAAAGAAGTAAAAAATGACATTTTTCGAGTTTTGTTCAATGCACAGATCTAGTTCATGGGTATGGCTTAAGGAATACCCTTACATTAATGTAAGGAGATCCAGGTTCAAATATTGGCACCAATTGCATGCATATGTTAGGTTAATTTCAATTCATCTTTTAAAGGTATATTTAAGTGGGAATGTACCTCAAGTAGAGTTCTTTCCTTTTGGCACGTGATCTGGATTCAAATTCTAGCATTCCCCTAACATTTACCATTTCCCATTTATGTTTTTGTAAGTTCTAGTTTACACTAGGTTAGTTTAGTTTCAGTTCATATTTGCACTTTTAATCATAGTTTTTTGTGAGAATGTATTACAAATAGAGCTATTGCCTCTTGGCAAGTGACCTTGGTTCAAATCCCAACATTTCCATACCATTTTTTCATTTCTTTTTATATTTTTTATTTTTACCAATTTCCATTTCTATTTCCATAAATTTAATTTGCAGACAGTCGATGCTAAATCAAGCACTAATTATGGCGTTAAACTTGGTGCTTTAAAAATTTCCAGTTCATGCCACATTTAGTACCAAAATTTCCAACTCAATTGGTAAAAAAATGACACTAAAAAAGAACGTTGAATTAGGCGCTAACTACCTGTTTTATTGCAATGAATAGTTTGCATGAGAATATTCTGGCCTCCAAAAGTAGACATGTGCTTTGACCACCGTATTACTAAGTGGTCAATATATCAAATCCCATTACTAACACGTGTGGAGCTAGTTACATTTGTAATTTCAAGAAGATTATAAAGGGTCCAAAACTCTAACCCTAAATAGGATTTTAGGAATGAAAACCCCTAACTCTAACAACAATAATAAGAGGTTGTAAAGAGCGCTCTGTGTCTTGAAATCTTTCCTAATTTTTTTCCTTGGTTTTCATTATGGCTTCCACTGGATGGGGCTCCAGCTCCCCTCCCCCCCCCACCTCCTTTGCCCCCTCCTTTTGATTTGGTATCCTTCACCTCTCTGGTTGTGGCCCTTCCTCCTCAACACAAATTTGAGCAATAACATTTCATAAAAAAATGGATGAGATATTATCGGTTCCAGTTCAAGCCAATTCGAAATCCATTGCCCTTAAGCTTCCATATGGGATAATCGACCAATTTAGGGGGGTTTGGCCCTTGCCCTAATCTGTACCAATATGGGTCAAGAAAAATTGGAAACCTCATTTGAAAGGTAAGATCTCTCACTCCTTTTGCGATACGGGTTCCTTTGCCTTCCTGTTTGAAGATAAAGAAGACATGGATTTGATATTTAGGAGTGGCCCTTGTTTTATGGGTGCTCACGAGATGTACTTTCAAACCTAAAAATGATATTCCCTCGGTTTTGTTGGTTTGGGTCTACCTTTCCTTCCCTCCCCTGCATTGTTGGAATTATGAGACTCGTTGAGCTATTGGGAACACCCTTGGGAAATACATAGATCGGACATAACCAAAATATGGTATTCAACTGTGTGCGCGTATTTGCATGGAGGTCAACCTTGAGAAGGGTCTCCCAGAGGCTATAAAGCTCAACTTGGACAACTTGACATATCTACAACAAGTGGATTATGAGCAATTTCCCTCCAAATGTAAGATATGCCATGAATATGGGAATTTTGCAAAGAGATGCCAAAAGCAACAACAAATCCTCTAGTGGTCAAATCAAATGAGCAATGGCAACAACCAAGAAGAAAACGACAAGCCACTAGGAAATTATCAATGCTTGAAATATATTCATTCCAAGAGGGAGCTCCCTCCAATCCAAAATCCCTGGAAGTCTTGACCTCGTCCTAGGCAGAAATATTAATGATCACATTCCAACAAAGAATTAGTTTGAATCCCTCTTAGATATGGATGAAGATCCTGAGGTTGATCCTAGATCAACCCCACGAGATCCCCTAGAAAAGAATGGATACCATCAAAACCCTCCAGAAATTCCTTAGAAGACCCAACAAAATGATCATGAAGAAGGAGAAATCACAGAAAGCTTGGAAGAGGAAATATATCAGGAATCTTCGCAAATCCCCCCTTGCAAAAAATTACGGAAGAAATTGAATTATCAGAGGAGGGAAGCAATGACAAGAAAGGGAATTGAACTTGGAAAGCAGGGTACTTTGGATGGTCATACTAAAAAAGAACCAAGACCTTCAAGAAATCAGAGTGGAGTCACTCCCCTAAATGGGGGAAACCCAAAATCAACTTATAAATGATAAAAATCATTTCCTGGAATTGTGGAGGACTTAGTAGTGGAGGAAAAAACTCGCTAGTAAGAAATTTATTCCAAAGGGAATTCCCTCGAGTTCTTCTAGTACTCTAGGAAACAAAAATAAAGGACACATATGTCCTTCAAGAAAGTAGATACGGAAGTAAGCACAGGTTTAGCAGTAAGCTCAAGAGGGGCATCTGGTGGGCTATGTACCCTTTGGAATCCAAAGTTGTTCAAGCTTGAAGGATGGACAAGCTTGCCCAACTGGTTGCAAGCCATCTTGACTCATTTGCCATCGAGTAAGTCCTTCTCCATTTTTAACATATATATGCCTTCTAGATATCAAGAAAAGGTTCTTTGCTGGAATTCTCTCATTCACCTACAAGAAAGAATTTGTTTAGTCCCTCTCATTGTAGTGAGCGACTTTAAAACTACTCTACATACCTCTGAGAAGAGAGGTGGTAAAATAGTGAGAGACACTTCCAGGGAATATATGGAAGATATCATTGTGGGTCTTTATTTAATAGATATAAAGCATGCTTCTAGGTGTTTCATGTGTTCTAATAAACAATAGGGTCCAGGACACATAGTTGCTAGGATCGACAAGTTTCTCGTCAGTGGTTGTATCCTGGAAGACTTTGTATTGCCTCCATCCTGTATTCTTCATTGTGTGGGCTTAGATCATTTACCTATCACTTTAGAGTTGTCCAATCCTAACTCCCTTAGACTCATTCCCTTCCATTTTATTCCTCAGTGGCATCAAGATTATAACTTCTTGGATCAGACTTCCTCTTCCTAGAGTCCTTGGACACAAGGATCTACTATCTTCATATGGGAGCATAAACTAAAAAAACACCAAAAGCACCCTGCGGGAATGGGTAAAATTAAAGAAAGAGAGGGGGGGAAAAAGCATCTCAACATCTAACAAAGAAAATGGAAGAGACTTGTCTTATTATGGAAACATAACCCATAACTCCCTGCATATTGGTAGAGGAGCAACACAACTTCATAGAGTACCAAAAAGTCCTAAGGAAAGAGGAGGAAATTTGGAGACTTAAGTCACACAGTCTTTGGCTGTAGAGCAGAGATTGTAATTCAAAATTCTTCCATTGTCAAGCCTAAGGCAGAATTTGGAAAAATAAAATAACTGAGACTAGGATGGAAGATGGGACAAATATATTTGGACAAGCTCAAATGAACAAAAGCAAAGGATTAATTTGAAAATATGTATTCAAAAGAGGAGATGAGAGATATAGATGCCCATGAATCTCTTCTCAATAATGTTCCCCAAATAATCATCCAAGAAGACAATAAAAGAGCTAATCCAACCGATAACAGAAGAGGAAATTATAGGGATCTTGTAACATATGAATATGGATAAATCCCAAGGGCCAGATGGCTTCACAACTCATTTCTACCTGAAATGTTGGCATATCATCAAAAACGACCTAGTCCATATGCTTCAATATGTTCAAAAGTCCTATAGAATGGAGTGGAGTACAAATTCCTCCTTCCTAGCCCTTATACAAAAAAGAATCCAACCCCTCCTCCTTCACCATATTCCATCCAATAGCCCTCCATAATGTCTTCTACAATACCATCTCAAAAATCATTGTTGATCCAATCAAACCATTTCTACCCAAATTAATCTCAATTAAT
Organism: Larix kaempferi; assembly: GCA_027924585.1. Lineage (NCBI taxonomy): Eukaryota > Viridiplantae > Streptophyta > Pinopsida > Pinales > Pinaceae > Larix > Larix kaempferi. The sequence continues at coordinate 8,684,473 of BSBM01000380.1, read as the reverse complement.
CAAGGGGGCTTTGTGGAAAAAAGACAATTGTTGGATAACATCTTGTTCGTATAGGAGACCATTCATTATAGCAGGGAGAGTGGTAAAAATGGGATGGTTATTAAATTAGATATGCCAAATACCTTCAATAGAGCAAGACACATCTTCCTTTTTGCAATGCTAGCTAGATTCAAGTTTGGAGTAGATTCTATGGCCTGTATCTCTTTATGTATCAACGATCCTTGGATTTCTTTGTTGGTTAATGGAAGACTAACTGATTTTTTCAAGATATCTAAAGGTCTAAGTGTCATGTCCCAAATTTGGAATTGGGTCACAATGGCCTAATCACATTAGCCATATTCATTAGAGTTTGCAAAGTTGATGTTAAGGGTCAAATAATTGCCAAGGAGGAAAATTACTAGTTTCCTAGGTTTGGGGTGGAAGCTTTGGGATTTGGAATAATGGGGATAATAAATGATGTTTGAACATTAGAATGGCATAAATATTTAATAAAGGAGCTAAATAAATATATACAAGTGAAAATCAAAGTGTCATTTCATCATGAAGACACATGGAGGAAGTGGGACCCACATATGGCTAGATTTCCCCACTACATTTGGCATCATTCTCTCACCAATTCGAATTCAAGGTGAATGGTAACATACTTGGGGAAGTCCAAAAGGTATTATTCATGGCATAACTCATCCAAGGTCGAAATATAGAGGAAGAGTAACTCCCATGGAAGAGGAAGAGGCAATTTGGAGCTAGTGAGACACTTGGGCTAGATTCCCTAGCTCTATGACAACAATGATGAAGATGCTATGACACCTATGACACAAATCAGACCTGAAGGCTGACATATGACATATATGACATGTCAGGGCTAAAAATAGACTCCAAGAGGGCGCTCAAGGGTGTTAGGGCAGCTAAGATGCTTCCACATGTGATTTGGTGGAAGTGGGAGACTAGGAATTGTTGTACAAGTGGCATTCTTTGGAATCTCTTCCCAACTTGAGTTGGCATGAGTCTCTTGGAAGGAATTCGACCCATGGAGGCCATTAGAACTTTATAAATGTCAATAACAAAGAATGAAACCAGCTTTTGATCATTTGTAGAATTTGCAATTGCATTTGTGAAGAGGGAGAGCTAGTGGATGACTAGTTTCTTGCCTTAGCCAATTTCGAGGGTGAAAGATTCCCATCCAAGTTGGTAATTGGAAAGGCCATTCAGACCTTTCATTTGGAGCTTTAATGGAGTCTTTATTTGCAGGTGTAAGCTACAGGGCAGCTCATGGTTTCTTCTATTGCAGCTCACTCCTTCAACCATTTCCATTTTTGATGGCATATTCTTGATCCTTGAGGGAGGGCGTTTTTGGTGAGCTATTGTACTCTTTGGGGAAGCTTTTAAGGCCCCATTTCTTTTGTAATATGAAGTAAATACTCTGTTCTTCATCTCCAAAAAGTTTCAGGTCGAAATTCCAAGTAGAAATGTATAAATCTCATTTTTAATGGAAGAACAATGCCATTTCCCCACTACCTTGTTGTGAGCCAATGTGTTGATGATGATTTCGAATGAATGGATGATTCTCTGATATATTTGTGATAAATATACTGCCATGGATGTCTTCTACAAGTTTCATGTACTGTACTTGAGCATTTGAAGCATTTTTACTCAATTTAGTTGCATTGGGAGGTGAAATAGTGACATTTCCCCAAGGGTCGAATTGGGGATTTTTGCAGTCGAATGGGAGAGGGTGAGAACAGTTGTAATAATCCATTAATGGTGCATATGAGACTTTAATAACATACTTAACACATTACATACCTCTGTTCAGAAATTTGAGTGGGTTTGGAGGCATTTGGGAAGCCATTTTCATTGTTTACCCCAGGGGGATTTGAACCCCAAATTACTAGTAAAATTGCATAATTGGTCCAGAATATTAAGAGAGTTTGCAGAGGTATTTTGGTGGCCATATGTCATCCATAAACATCATATTCAAGTTCTAATATCATTCATACACTTTCCTTGAATATTTGAAGGCATTTGGAGTCAATTTGAGACCCAGAGACCAATACTAGTCAAAGGAAAATCACTAGTAAAGTTACCTACATTGATCGGAATTGAAAGAGGATTTGCAGAAGTATTTTAAAGGTCCAAAGGCATCCTTGAAACACATATTTATGTTATAATATCATTCATACACCTTCTCAGAAGATTTGGGATCATTTTGGGCAAATTTGGGACCTAGAGATCAAAACTAGTCAAAGGTCGAACAAGGGAAAAAAGTGGAAAATTGCAACTTTAATAAAATTCCTAACAAGGGACATTACAGTGGTATCAGAGCATGATCTTGGCACCTGATGTGGTATAATATTCATGAGGACAATAATTCAGGTACCACCATTAGATATTGAAACCAAAAGTGCTTTTGTTGAAGAAAAAAAAAAGTAGGAGAAGAAGAGCAAATTTTTTGAGGAAACTATGACTAGGGATGAAAAGGGAGCCTCATATGATGGTGAGGAGCATATAAAAATTATGAAAACAATATTCGAAGATATGACCAAGCAAATTAAGGAAGGATTCGAATTGTTTTCTATCGAACTTGTGGAAAAAATTATTGATTTTAAGGAAACCAAGGGGCAAAATGCATCAGCTTGCTTGAAGGAGCAAAAGGAAGAGACATCACAAGATCATGAAGAAGATTCTATTGAAAATATGGAAGATCATTTCGAGACACCTTCTAGCTTAGACATGAACCAAAGAGCATCTACTGATGGATGCTTAAACTATGAAGGAGTACCTACTGATGGGTGCTCACACCTCTATGTTGGTGACATAGAGATCACGTTTGAAAGTGTTTCTACAAGTACAAGTTTCATTAAGCATGATAATGAAGACCTTGTAGCGGTTGAAGAAGAACCAAGATCAACTTCCCCATCACCACTTGAGCTTCATGAAGTTGGTCCAAGCAAAATTGAAGAAGATGAGGAGGTTCATTTGCAAGAGCCTCATTTTCTTGAAGGGTCCTTAAAGATGAATGAAAATAATATCCAAGAGTCCCTCAGCATTCTCCATGAGACTCAAGCATTGGTGTCAAATTCTTGTTGGAGAGCTACTTCATTGGAGGAAACATCCTTCCTTGAAGATATGGAGAAGATTCAAAGAGCAATGTGCCACATCAAAGGTAATTTCATGTCTTTGCTTTTTGATAGAAACCATTTGTTTGAGCTTAATGAATTGTTACATGATTCATACTTGAAGAATAATGAGGATATTCATAAGCTCACAATTCAAAATGAGCAACTTCTTGAAAAGTTGCAAGATACTTGTTTTTCCTCCTATGTTTCAGATTGTCAAATGGTAGATTGTTTGGAGGATTCTCATGACATGGTGGATCATGAGAAATGTGAAAATTTGAATGTTCTTGATGTGTTTGGAGATGAACTTGAAGAGATCCAAACACTTGATGTGGTGGAAGAAGAATTTGAATTGCCTCTTGATGAAGGTTGTGCAATTTTTAAAGAAGAGCATGATTCATCTACATTGGAACCAAACTATGACAAAGAGTTCACACTTTTGAAGGAGCTGCATGATACTACCCATATGGATCCTCCCCATGATGAAACTTCTGTACTTTTTGATCATTTGGGTGATTTGGTTCATTCTCCTACATCCTACAATTCCATGTTTTGCAACATTAGTCTCAATGAAGTATGGGTGAAAGGGTTCTTTTTGATGGTGCCACATGAGGAGTATGATATGGTTGGAGCACATTCTTATTCACATTTGCAGCAGGATACTTTATTACTTTATGATGATGCACATCTACATGGATGCACCTATGATATGCATTTGAGTCACTTGAAGACTCATGGTTTTTCTTGCTCAACACTTGATTCATTTGATGTTGGAGGAACTTCATCCAACACTTGGGTGAATAGATTTATGATTGGAGAACATTTTTGTTGGAAGCCACATACTTTGTTATATTTTTATGATAATCACATTCAGGGATGTATGGGTGAGACTTCTTTGAGTCATTTGAAGTCTCCTTGTTTTTTCTGCTCATTATTTGGTTCAGATTTTAGTGGAGATTCTTCATTCACTTCTTGGATGAAAGAATACATGGCTGAATATTTTGATGCATATCACATCCTTTTGGAGCAGCTTTATAGGACATGGGATCCTCACCTATGTCATTGGAGCAGATTTGATTGGTCACTTGAAGCTTGTATGCACTTGGAAAACGGTGGTCTACTTGCTTGGAGGTATAAGCACTTTCATGATTCTTTGATGAAGCACCTCCTTGATACTAATTTTCATTATGTAGTTATGTACTTTGATGATATATATTTTGTACTCATGATGTTTGGAAGAATGCATACAAGAAAATGGGATCCAGGAATCCTCTTATATGATGGTATGGGTTGGAGAGCACTCTTAATTGTTCGGGTGCAATACAAGCAATGGGACCCTGGAATAATTTTTATCTCATTGGTTTCAAATTTTTTGGGGAAACAAGCAGTATGGGAGATGGATTTCCCCACTTAATAAAGTGATTTTTATCAGAGTAGTGCAGCAGCAAGCATGTTGGTTCCTCTCTAAAATATTCATGGAAACTCAAAGACTCAAGGTTTGGCAATTCAATGGCAACTTCAAAGAATTATACAGAAAGCAGGTTCTTCAACACCCATGTTTGAAATTGCTTGAGGACAAGCAATATTGGGAAGGGAGGATTTGTCATGTCCCAAATTTGGAATTGGGTCACAATGGCCTAATCACATTAGCCATATTCATTAGAGTTTGCAAAGTTGATGTTAAGGGTCAAATAATTGCCAAGGAGGAAAATTACTAGTTTCCTAGGTTTGGGGTGGAAGCTTTGGGATTTGGAATAATGGGGATAATAAATGATGTTTGAACATTAGAATGGCATAAATATTTAATAAAGGAGCTAAATAAATATATACAAGTGAAAATCAAAGTGTCATTTCATCATGAAGACACATGGAGGAAGTGGGACCCACATATGGCTAGATTTCCCCACTACATTTGGCATCATTCTCTCACCAATTCGAATTCAAGGTGAATGGTAACATACTTGGGGAAGTCCAAAAGGTATTATTCATGGCATAACTCATCCAAGGTCGAAATATAGAGGAAGAGTAACTCCCATGGAAGAGGAAGAGGCAATTTGGAGCTAGTGAGACACTTGGGCTAGATTCCCTAGCTCTATGACAACAATGATGAAGATGCTATGACACCTATGACACAAATCAGACCTGAAGGCTGACATATGACATATATGACATGTCAGGGCTAAAAATAGACTCCAAGAGGGCGCTCAAGGGTGTTAGGGCAGCTAAGATGCTTCCACATGTGATTTGGTGGAAGTGGGAGACTAGGAATTGTTGTACAAGTGGCATTCTTTGGAATCTCTTCCCAACTTGAGTTGGCATGAGTCTCTTGGAAGGAATTCGACCCATGGAGGCCATTAGAACTTTATAAATGTCAATAACAAAGAATGAAACCAGCTTTTGATCATTTGTAGAATTTGCAATTGCATTTGTGAAGAGGGAGAGCTAGTGGATGACTAGTTTCTTGCCTTAGCCAATTTCGAGGGTGAAAGATTCCCATCCAAGTTGGTAATTGGAAAGGCCATTCAGACCTTTCATTTGGAGCTTTAATGGAGTCTTTATTTGCAGGTGTAAGCTACAGGGCAGCTCATGGTTTCTTCTATTGCAGCTCACTCCTTCAACCATTTCCATTTTTGATGGCATATTCTTGATCCTTGAGGGAGGGCGTTTTTGGTGAGCTATTGTACTCTTTGGGGAAGCTTTTAAGGCCCCATTTCTTTTGTAATATGAAGTAAATACTCTGTTCTTCATCTCCAAAAAGTTTCAGGTCGAAATTCCAAGTAGAAATGTATAAATCTCATTTTTAATGGAAGAACAATGCCATTTCCCCACTACCTTGTTGTGAGCCAATGTGTTGATGATGATTTCGAATGAATGGATGATTCTCTGATATATTTGTGATAAATATACTGCCATGGATGTCTTCTACAAGTTTCATGTACTGTACTTGAGCATTTGAAGCATTTTTACTCAATTTAGTTGCATTGGGAGGTGAAATAGTGACATTTCCCCAAGGGTCGAATTGGGGATTTTTGCAGTCGAATGGGAGAGGGTGAGAACAGTTGTAATAATCCATTAATGGTGCATATGAGACTTTAATAACATACTTAACACATTACATACCTCTGTTCAGAAATTTGAGTGGGTTTGGAGGCATTTGGGAAGCCATTTTCATTGTTTACCCCAGGGGGATTTGAACCCCAAATTACTAGTAAAATTGCATAATTGGTCCAGAATATTAAGAGAGTTTGCAGAGGTATTTTGGTGGCCATATGTCATCCATAAACATCATATTCAAGTTCTAATATCATTCATACACTTTCCTTGAATATTTGAAGGCATTTGGAGTCAATTTGAGACCCAGAGACCAATACTAGTCAAAGGAAAATCACTAGTAAAGTTACCTACATTGATCGGAATTGAAAGAGGATTTGCAGAAGTATTTTAAAGGTCCAAAGGCATCCTTGAAACACATATTTATGTTATAATATCATTCATACACCTTCTCAGAAGATTTGGGATCATTTTGGGCAAATTTGGGACCTAGAGATCAAAACTAGTCAAAGGTCGAACAAGGGAAAAAAGTGGAAAATTGCAACTTTAATAAAATTCCTAACAAGGGACATTACACTAAGGTATGAATTCTCCCTTTCCCCCATTTTGTATATTCTAATGGATAAAGCTCTAAGTAGACATTTGGAAAAGGCAAGGCAGGAGAAACTTATTATTGGAATAAAAGTCACGCAAGGGGAAAAGAGAATCAATCAGTCAATGTTTGTAGTTGATATGCTACTTTTTGGAGGGGCTTCCACAATTATTACTAAAAGATTCAAGGATATATTAGAGGAATTCATGAAAGTATTTGGGGGCAATATTTACATACAAAAAAGTCATATCTATGTTTGGAATATCAAAGCAAGAACAACAACAACTATAGAAGGTATCCTATAGTTCCCAATGATGTAAAGTTGGAATTCATTCAGATACGTGGGTATCCCCATATGCCAATTCTCAAGTTTAAATTGACTCAGTGGTGCTCTCAGTGGCTTAACCTAGCTGGCAGAGTGATTCTTATCAAGGAGGTCCTTTCAACCCTCCCTAATTTAATTTCTATTCTTTGCTTACTCCAACGAGTGCCAAGGAAACAATTTCTTGAGAACTTAGGAAGTTCCTTTAGTTGGGAGGGAAATCCACTACTAAAAGAATGTATTTGGTCAATTGGAGGGTGGTGAGGGCTCCAAAGGTGCATGGGGGGCTAGGCATTATGGATCTAACCTTGTCAAATTTGGCTCTTGGAGCGAAGATCTTCTAGAGACTTATGACAGGTGGAAGAAATCCTTTCTTCATCAATATTTGGTTGGGGACATGTTAAGGTGTCTAGATGGAACCCCCTATAGATCGAATGGTTCCTTGTTTGGAGACTCACGAAGGCTTCTCTTACCCTATTCCAAAGTAAGGCGACTTGGATTCTAGGGAATGGGCGAAAGATCTCAATTTGGAAGGAGAACACTATGGGAAATCCCCCTCTCCGACAAGACCAAGATTTAGCACCTCATTTCGCTTGGTGTTAGGATCATGGAATAACAACTATCTTCGATATATCAAAATGGCGCCCTACCAGCAATTAGGTCTGTTGGAAGTTGACAGGGTTTCCCTCACAACTTCAAAGGCATTTTCATGACCTCAGCCTTAGCCTCAAAGGATGCGTTCCCTTTCACAAAATGTCTAAATACTCTCGTGTATGGGGGAAGGGTCAATACTCGGTCGGCGCTGGTTATGCTACTCTCTTAGAGCAGACAAATCTTCCCCCTAAAGCAAGCATGAGGAAAAAACTATGGAACATTGATGGCCTCCCAAAAATAATTTATTTTTGTTGGACTTTAGCTCATGGTAAGAAATTAACGAGAGAAAATATGCAAAAAAGAGATTTCAAACACTACAAGGAAGAGGCCCTTTAGCGAAGGTTATCATGTATGCTCCTCCCAAAAGAGCCCAAATATATGTTTGTAGCAGAGGCTCAGCAGACAGAGGTTTTAGCGAAAGTTTTAATTTCGATGCGTTTTTTACTTAATCGCATTGGTGCGTTCGACACACACACGCACCGGTACGTTTCCTAGTATGTCGTACCACGACCATAAAACATCATTGCCAAAACAAAATAATTTCCAAATAAGCATAGCGGTGCATTCAGTAACACCAAACTGCACCAGTGCATTTAGTAGAAACCACCTCACTGCATACTCTTTTATTATATATATATAATATACATAGATATATATTATTTTACTAAAAAACATGTTAACTTTAAGGTAAAAAACTAAACTCGGTGTGTTCATTAACACTAATAGCTGCGGTGCGTTATATCAAACCTAACGCACCGAAAATTATTTTACTAAACATAATAATCTATTTTATTAAAAAAAAATCTCAAAAGTTTACGTAAAGTCTATAAACAGTGCGTCCATTGTTAAACGGACCAGTGCGTTTAGAAGACACTAACACACCTCCCATTTCATTTATTTAAAATAAAAATATATAATTTTTTTAGTGACCAAATTTTTAAAAACTAATCCCGGTGCGCTAAAGGATGCTAGACGCCCCGGTGCAGGCACGTAAACCAAAAGCACCGAAAACTATTTTGTTAAAAATTTTAAAAAATGTTATTTTATTAAATAATGTTATGTTAACACTAACTCATTCCGGTGCTCACTACTGTGGAACGCACTGGTGCGCCTGACTGTCGAGCGCACTAGAACAGGGTTTAATAAGAAAAATAATCGCGTAGGAAAACTCATTTTTACCCTCTTCAGTGTGTTTGAGCCGCTCTGCACCTATGCTGCTCTTCACCCACCTGGATGCCCTAACATCCGTGGTCCACGTGGGCACATTCTTATCTCCTATTGGTTGCTGCTTTTGGTTTGAATTTTGCCAAACAGTGCGCAAAAATTCAAATTTTCCATACATCGCCAATATGCCTCCCCGATGGGTCGTTCAGCAGCTAAAATAATTCTTACTTCACAATTTAATTTTTTAGTAGATTTTTTTTTAAATTCACCTTGAAATTGTCATGTTTAATTTTTTTTTTAAATTGCGTGATTTGTTTGAGTCGTTCGGTTCGCACCGTGAAACGGTGCACCCTATAAAAGTTTACAGGGCGCACCACAGGCGATGCGATCCAGACGTATTAAACATACCGCTTAATACGGAAAAAAATATTTTAAACAGTTAAATGCTTACCGGTGCGTTACACATTTACGAGCACTGGCATTTTGGTGCCCTCAAGTGTAATACACGCACCGGTAATCATACAATTAAAACAATAACAATCATTTATACAGTGTTCTTATGTCACGTTTGAGCATCGGGTTTCAGTGCAATGATGTGGAGTAAGTGCATCGTTAACACGCTTCATAAAACATTAAAATTTCATAAACATCGGTGCATTTAGTACACTAAAGGGCACTGGAACGCCGATTCTTGTTAATGACTAACGCACCGGTATTCATACATTTAAAAAAAATCATTTATACGGTGTGCTTATGTCACATCGGTGCACCATTTTTTGGTGCAATGACGTGCATTAGGAGCACCGTTGACACATTTTCATAAAAAATAAAATTTCATAAACACCGCTGCTTTTTAAAAACATTGAAATGCTTATCGATGCGTTGTAAATTAATGACCACCGACTTTCCGGTGCCCTTAACTTTAATAAACACATCGATATTCATATATTAAAAATAATAATTATTTATACAGTGCGCTCATGTCACATCAGTGCACCGGGTTCGATGCAATTACGTGACATAGGCGCATCGTTGACACATTTTCTTAAACCATTAAAATTTCAAAAACACCTATGCTTTCAAATCTTGTAAACCTACAACTAACGGTGCTTCAATGGCATGTTAACGCACCAGGTTACGGTGTGCTGACAAGCCAAAGGCGCACCGTGAATAGATTTCAATTAAATTAGTTATTTTTAAAGGCAGTGTGTTTGAATCATCAATGCACTAATGAGATTTAGGTGCATCATCGAAATCAATTTTAAATTTCTTGAAATATAACTAGCAGTGCAATAGACATCTTTTAGCGCATCGTCGTTCAATGTCGTTTATATTAAGCGCACTGCCAACGATGCTTTTATGATATTTTGGGCACACATGTTGTCTTTTTTTTGGAAAAAACTTTAATATTTGATTTTAGTAGATTTAATTCTTTTATATGTATCCTTATGAGGCTTATTTATATTATAAGTTAGATAGAGACGTGATCACCGTGAGGCTAGGTAGCAACGCGAGGCATAGGTGGATCAGTATAACTTCCACAGAGAGTGGGAGGCCAGGGAGAGGGAGAGATATTTTTACCCTTGTCCCACTACACCTCGGGCCAAGGGGAATAGTACGTTCCTAACCCAGTTGATCGCACGTTGGGATCATCGTAGGAAGGCCTTTCGAGTTGGTCTCGATGAGTGGTTCCAACCCACTAAGGAGAACATATACTTTATCACCGAGCTCTCTAGGAGAGGTGAGGACCTTCGTCAGTTCCCCGAGGTTCCGGCTGGAGCTGTAGTAGTGACACAACTAGTATATGTCCATATATATGTTGATCCCAACATCCTCGAGCCTGCTTAGTTTCAGGTCAGTGATGGGAAGCTTTCCATTGCTTCTTTTGGTAGAGAGGATGTGGGGTGCCTCTCTTTGTTGGTGACAACCATCGCGCATTACACTAATGATGGGAAGCGCATTAGCTACCCTTTATTATATATTATGTTTATTATTTAGTGCAAGCACCTAGATGCATTAGGTAGTTTGCTATTTTTATAGTTTTGTTATGCTCTTAGTCGATGTCGTGCGTCTATTAGCAGGAGGGGGAACTTCCCCTCGATTCAGAGTTGTTTTGTCTATTTTTTGAGAGATTTTCGGTGACTAGGCCATATTTTTACCAGCACCCTCCTAGGTTGATGATAGATATGCATATGTGCATGTGGGGGAAGATGATTCCCTAAAGGGGGGAAACCATACTTTCTTGCGAGGATTAATCCAGATGTGCTTGACATGCTAGGCGGCGAGGACCAACCTCAGTTAAATATGGTTGCATATCCATATGTGGGGTTGGATTGGAGAGGGTGTACCAACATCTTCTTCACCCAGGACAAGACACATAATGATAGAGTTAAATTTAGCGTTATGTTTAATTTAATTTAGTTTCATTTCATTTTCTTTATACTTAATGGAAATGAAATATGTTTTAAATTGTTAGATTAAATTCATGTTTAATGAAATTGTCTAATTATTATTGTGTACTATATATTTTACAGATATTGCCACATTTGATGGCGATGTTGGGCCTCCTTCACTGCAGGATGAGGATGAGGACATAGATATGAATGATCAGTCGGAGGTGCCTCAGCTAGCTAGACCCGGCCTTCGACGGAGGCTAAAGCAAAGGTTCCGACAGGACATTGAAGATAAGTTGTCCAGATTATTAGTAGATCGAGGGGTCTAGCCTATCCCAATCAAGGAGATTCAGAGGGAGGACCAGTACCTTGAGCTCTAGAGGATGCTTCCTCCTAATATGAGTAGCTTGATGCAGCAAATTGTTGGTTCTTTCATTCTTTTAGATGCCATCCCTGATGGCAGTTCATCATCTTATGAGAGCGAAGATCCTCGACCTCCTAGTCCACCTCCTTCTCCATAAACTGCTTCAACTGGTGATGCAACCTCCACATCACCTTCACCTCCTCCACGGTCTCCACCTTCGACATCTCATCCACCTCATCTTCCTCCACCACCATATCCTCCTCCTCCACCTCCATCGCCTCCTTCATAATCTCCTCTACTCCTACTCAACCTTCCTCCCAATCCTACTTTATCATCTTAGACATATCCTCCACCTCCTCCTCCTCCTCCACCCCCCCTCCTTCGCGGATCCAACATCTGATCCGTTATACCTATCCAACCGACCAACCCCTATTTATCCGTCAGCTCCCCATGATCCTCATCCACTAGTCCCCTCAAATATGGAGATGATGCTCAAATCGGTGAGATGATCCAGATTCCTAGAAATGTATTTCCTACTGATCTACATGATAGTTTATTTCCTAGCAGAGGTACTGATCATGCCTCTAGCTCTACTGCTGGAGGTGTCAATACATTTGGTGGGTCGACAAATAGTGATGATGATATGGTTCCAAGGGTGGATTGGACATGTATATTAGATGTTTGTGTTTTCCATTCTGCATACGTTGATGTTGATGATTATGTTGATGTTTATTTATATGTTGATGATAATGTACTTGTGTATGTTAGGCCAGGTTCGATGATGTTCATTAAATGTTTGTAATATTCCAAGTGATATTTTTTGTTCTGTTTATGAAGTTTATGATGATGTTGTTGCTTGCTTATAGTTTTATGGTCCAATATTTAAAGAAAACACGAATGCATGTGATGAGCCATGCATGGGTTTGCCAACCCCTAAATAACCCAAATAATTAGAAATGCTATAAAGTAGGGATAGAAATAATGCATGTACATACCAATAGACATAGAAGTAGATGTAGATCGGTATGGAACCAGCATGCGAGATATGTGTTAAGTATTGGGCAAGATATGAGGTGATCTTCCTCCAATAATGCGCCCTTATGATAAATGTGCACTCTTCATTATAGGAAAGGATGCATGAGAGATCAATTGATGTCGGAATGCTCCTAGATGAAGGTACTAGGGTTAGAATCCCTCTTTGATCAATATGGAATTGGCATGCAAGCCATGCAATAACTCTAAGGCACAAAACATGGACATCCTTAAGGAAATTTGCCCATGCATGAAAGGGTGCCCCTCATTTACTGATTTTGATGGTAACTTGATCCAGAAGGTGAATGAGCAACTTGTATTCAGTAACTAGGCTGATAGTGATGCTCTCGAAAGAATGCAGGTTGCATGCAAACAAAAATATGACTTTATACTGAGATATGAAGATGCCTTGCTTTGTCCAAGTCGCCCATGCAGAGATGGTGAGTCCTCCTACTCTAGAATGTAGCTAGATCCTTGCAGAATGCTGAAGAATACCGTATGATGATAGTAGTAATGTTGAATATGGACAATCCAACCCCGATGGTGACTAGGGAAGATAGATTTCACTGTCAAAATACACTTAATGGCTGAGTGGTGTGCCCTCAACCTAAAAATGGCTCTATGAGCTCTCCAAGTTGACTTCTCAAATCAATAATCAATAAGCATCCTTAATCATTCACTTTATCTTTCTTTTATAACTTTGACATTGCCTGGCCTAAATTTTGCATGACTAGGTCACTTTTCTCTTCTAATTTCCAATTGACTTGCATGCATTGCTTTATGCGCGCATGAAGGCTTAATTAAGGTATTTATGTGCATGCATCATGAAATATGGCCCACATGTAATGCATGCAGGTGACCCCTAGTTCCTGTGGCCCTCTTTTATCTACTGATGATATAATAACCATGATTAAGATCTTCTTTTGTTCTGAATGGTATCAATCCTCAATTAATTCCTATGTTTGTTAAAAAAGGGAATATTACAATCCTCCCTTGCGAAGATTGCTTGTCCTCAAGCAATACCAACACAACTCCATAATCAATCAAACTAAACCAACCGAATCCAGGAAAAATCTGAGGGTCCCAAATCATCCTAGGAGATCTATAACACCTTCTACTCAAAGTACTGTCCTATGAGGTACCATGACATGAGATCTCCTTAAAGCATCCTCTAATAACCACTAAATTTCCTGTCACTGAAACTACGGGGTCTCAAATCAATGTGAGAATTGCGAAGTACCTACTACATCCACCACATTCCTGTACAATATCAACACAAGGAGCATCTTGTAGACTCCTAAGCATCCAATCAAGTAAACATTGTATCCATCCCTCATAAGGTCTCCCACCTAGGAAGCCAATCCGTTGATCCATATGGATAGGCTCATGAATGTGATAGTTGACTATTGTCCTCATGTTAACTATTGTACCATCCACTACTGCAATCGCAAGGTCCACTGCTACCCAAAAAAAGAGACCATTCCACAGTAGTTGAGCCACTCTGATCATTATCATTTGTTTATCAAGCTCTATCAACATACACCTCTACTGGAACTCCAAGAAGAAATATCTGTAAGAGTTGCCCCCCTCACTATGAATGGTGTAGTGCATAGGCAACCACGTGAAGTATGCAATTATGTTGTCATACTCGACCTCAAATACTGACAAAAAAAATCTTCTCCAGTCACTAGTAACGACTATGGGATGCTCACGAACTCTAATCATCTCCTCAAGAGACAAATCTCTCACTCATGTTTCCCTATACTCCGAGGAAATCATTGGAATTTGCAAGAACTCTGATACCGGTGAGTCTCTGTACATATGTACTCTAAACCTTTCATCCTCGATATACCTGTGATGCAATCTAACAATAGGCTCCCCATGGTTGCTCAAAATTTGTCGAAGGTTGCATCAATGAAGGTCCCAACTTGCCTCGTTGACCCGGCATAATATCTACCTAGTTTCTCCATGCAAACCTACCTCGCATCTGCCTGTAAAAGATGAGTTGATCCGAGTCCCCCACTAGCCTGTGTGATGTGAAGTGCTTTCTACCCCGATCGTTGGTCTTCCTAGTCCTAAAACTAGAATCCATCTGACTAACCCTGAAGAGCCAAGTAATCATAAGTTGCACAAACTCATCATAATACTGCTCTGTCATACATCCAAACCTAAGCATCCCACGAATAAACACCTGAAAGCGGAAACTGGCCATCTCCTCCGTAGCGGCTCCACTATCAATCTTAATCCTGAATACTAGGAAAGAAAATCGGATTTGCCATATAGAAGTCTCAAACTCTTCTCCACTGTCATCCCATAAATATAGCACATAGATCACCCTCACAACTCTATCGATCACCTCTACCATATAAAACAATCCATTGTGTAGATGAATGCCTGGATCCCACCACCAACTAAGGGATCCACCAAACCCAACTCCAACAAATTGTTTCCATACCATACTGATAGTCATCGGAGTCTCCATGTAATCCTCTGGTAGAAACCAAGTACTAAGAACTGAATCCACTCCTGCTAATCTAATCAACTCCTTCCAAATTGCATATATACATCTGTTAACCCACTCACCATCTATGTGCTCAAATAATACATGGAGTTTAAGCTTCTCTCTGGAGAATAGCTCCACCACCTGCGGTGCCTCATACTCATGCAGATACCAAGAATAATTTACCAACTGAAAATCTCGCATAGCCCTCATGATCATCTCCCTAAGTGAGGAATTAGGGTCTGTACATGGTAAATCTCTATAGGAGATGATGTCATTCCCTTCTCTCTCAATTGCAATCCATATGAACCAATCTAATCTCCCTTGTGTAGTCAATGTACCAATCCCATGGTGTAATTGAAATATCGCCCTTGTGGCCAAGATGCCATTCACCTCATCGAGATGTCTCAGGTGAACCTCCCAAGTCTTGCTGTGTAATAGCAATAAATATCTCTGCTCCTGTAGATGCAACTGGGAAGTAACTAGTGTGTTGGTCAACCCCACGGGCATGACCACAAACCCAAAATTAGGTCTAGAAGTAGACCTATGAGCATCATGCTCTTTGATCCTCATCAAATGATATTCTCGACAAAGATAGGCTATCGAGGGATCTACTACCCTATGAATCATGTCCTTCCCCTCATCGATCCCTGGGAAACCTAGTACAAGGGTATGCTCATGATCTCTGTCAAGTGATCTCCCAGGAGGAAACACTCCAAAACTCCATTGGATCTCATCACGTGCCCTTATCTACCCCTGTAGATTGCTTCATACTCCTGTATCATCCCGAGAGACCGAGTATCCTATATGCGCTATTGTAGCCAATACTCCACTAATATCAATGAAGCCTGTAACCCAACGTGTCTCTATATCTACCATATATTTGTCCACCCAACCTCTGTATGCATTTACTTTCTTGTTGGTTGATCCATAGGGAATGTGCTAGACTATCTCTGCCATGTCTAAACCTCTCTCTAACAGAGATGACTCATGATCCCTTGCCTGATCCAAACCATCTATGTCAGATCTCTCCTCAATCACTTGCAACTCTGAGTGCTCTGCATGCAAAATCATCACCGGATGCTCTCCCCTTGAACCACGGGTGCCACTCATGCCCTCATGTTTTACAATTGTCATGTATCATGTGTGTGTTGTAGTATCCTCCTATGCACTCACTCTACCAGTGTCACCTGAACCTGGATCCCACACATCTGTACTATATTGGAGTGTGTCTCCTGTCAACACATCTTCAACTACAATCGGAACCATTAATGGCCCCTCCACAATAAGTGACTCATAACCTCCATAATGCCCCGTATGCATAGAGTCAACCATCTCCTAGTCATGTCTCTCCTCATGGAGCTCCCTTATCATGAATGTATTGAATCTTTATGTAGATGATGAAGAGTGTACCAAATCCAACTCATCACACAACCTATCTACATGCATATTGGATTCCTGAAGATCCATATGAGTGTTGTTCAAGGAATCTCTAGTAACCATGGGCTCATAGGCGGGCTCCTCTTCAATGTCCTATGAGCCCAAATCTCTCAATATCGAATCCAAGTCACAACTAGGTGCTAACACCCCTCGATTCTCACAATCACCACTACTAAGGTGATATGATGAATCATCTATGTTGGATGATGGATAACTGCATCATATGTACTATCATCCTCATGTACTGTCAACTTTATATCAAGTTCACCATCAACCTGTACATCATGCACATATTTCTGGAACATCGCACCAGCCTTCATTAAATTCGCCAGCCTATTCCATCGCCAGGTGGTTGGCATGCGTAGAGAGAACTCGGCAATAAATTATGATGGAAGGGATGGCCTCCCCATTCATATTAGGAAAATCTGGAAGACTCTATCTCATCTTTGTTGTGTTTTCTCCAGAGAATCCTTTGATTGCAGTCAGGTCCTTATGGATCACCAACTCACCAGTTCCCCTTCTCAGGATGGATGTATGCGCCCACAATGTGTTCGCTGCAACACACACTTTAGTATCTCTCATGGTGCAAGTAATTGGCCCATTCAACTTGATGATTTGGATTATGAAATGGATTTTGAGGTCGATCAGGCCACTCCCCCGACGGTTGGTCTCAGGCGTGCAGGTGCAAAACGGGCTCAGGATTCAGGTCAGTCTCGTAGTAGTGAGCTCTCTTCAGGAGTGATTATGGAGCAACTCCATGACCTCGAAGGACAGGTTCAGTTAATCCGAAATGAAAATATTGACTTCAAAAGGTTTATTTCTCGTCTTTACACTTTGGCTTGCTCAACCCACCTGGAGGTTAAGAACAATAACAGGAATTTTGATGAGTTGTTTGATCTGCTGGAAGACTCTCTTGGCTCAACCCACCTCCACAAGGCAAACAAGAATCATCACCCTGAGGATATATGTAGCAAGATGGAAGCTATTGGGAAACTCCTAGCCAAGAAAAAATAAGACTCTGTGCAAGCTGGCATGCTCATTGACAGCAACGATGGAAAGACCGGGTTAGCAGAACCCGTTGGTGAAGATATGAATGCTTGAGTTGCTTGCGGATGGAGGCTATCCATTCTCTATTTTTTTGGTTCTCTCTACTCTCTACTATGTCTATTATCTCTCTGCCCTACTTAAGTTTGGTTAGTACTGCATTCTTTTGCAGTTTTTTGTCATATAGAAATCTCCATATTTTTGAATTTTGTATCTGCAAAGACTTGATATGTATTTTTCTTATTTATACCTTCTTGGTCAATATGTAAGGTGCTACAACACTCATAGGTTAGGGAAATTTCACAGTAATTACAAGCTTGTTAAAGACGAACAAGGAGTGACAGATTCCTTCCTGTTATGGGAGCAATCCTTCAGCCCTTCCATGTAAACTCAAATTTTCTTTTTAATCAAAGCTTCTCAACCGTTTCTATGAAAAAAATAAAATATTAGTTATGGAAATTAGATTAAGTATTGTTAATAGTACTATAGATTCATATTAGTTATAGAAATTAGATTAACATAGGATTATGTTATTATAAATTTACATTAATAAAATCTAAATCAATGATAATTAGTTTATTCATTTATAAATATACAAATTTAATATTCTTCCAGTACTTATATTCTTTTATATTTGGGCTAGGCATAAACAATACATTGTTACAAATTTCAAATGTTTCATATCTATTTTAGTTTTTAACTTTAAAAATTGTACAACAATTTCATTAAAGCATTTCCAAATGACAGGTATAAGCAACATTGCTGCTAATTTCACTTCTTTTTTTAACAATAACTCACTTTACAATTATAAATATCAAAGCTCTAATAGAAAGAACGACAAATACTCAATTAAAAGAACAACATTTAATTCTCTCAATTGTAAACCCAAAAGTTGCATTCTCCAAACTTATTATTATTAATCATGATGATCGTCATGATATAATATAACATTAGTCCACATTCAAGAAACACATCTTATACCCTCTAAAAATGAGGTTTAAAGCTATCTAGTGTCCAAAGAGTTGCAATTATTTCCAATATTGATAGTTTATATGTACTTTTCCATTAAATGCGATTGGAGAAGATGATAAAAGAGAGATGGATCATGTTCCCAAGACCCTTTTTAACCAAGGTCAAATGATGTAATAACCCATCAACAATGAAACTTGAAATACACATAGATATGAATATGCATATTCCAAATATAGGATTTAAAAAATATATATTTCTTTCTTATTTTTAATTTATTATATCATAAATTTTAAAGGATATACATATTTTATTAATTTTACCATAAGTTTTTTTTGTCTGCCTAAACGATATATACTTGTCTAATTATCTAAAATATAAAATATAAGTGTCTAGCTATCATATAATCATTAAATTGACCCTATTATTGAAATGAGAGTAGATTAAACTACAACAAACAATAAATATGATTAACATCAATGATAATTCGTACTCTAATTCGCTAATTCTGATCCAATTGTAACAATACAATAAATTAAATGATAAAACCCACACTGCAATTATGAACTGAATGGAAAGCTACAAATACCATCTCTAACTATGGAGAATGACCTACAATCATTCCATACAATCACAAATTAGTTCATAGACATAAACCATATTTCGCATCATATTGGTTGTTAACCAACTAGAATTGTTTAAACACTACATCCAACAAGCAACTTTCCATTTCCACCGCCATAACATGAAAAATAAACAATATAATTAGACAATCAAAGATAACAATAACAAAATGATATCTCAATCTATAAATGGCTAATTCTGATCCAATTGTAACAATACAAAAAAGTTAATTGATAAAACCCACACTACAATTATGAAGTAAATGGAAAGCTACAAATATCATCTCTAACTATGGAGAATGACATACAATCACAAACTAATTCATAGACATAAACCATATTTCGCATCATATTGGTTGTTAACCAATTGGAATTGTTTTAACATTGAAACCAACAATCAATTTCCATTTCCAATGCCATAACATAAAAAATAAACAATATAATTAGACAATCAAAGATAACAATGACAAAATGATATCTCAATCTGTAAATGGCTAATTATGATCCAATTGTAACAATACAATAAATTAAATGATAAAACCCACATTGCAATTATGAACTAAATGGAAAACTACAAATATAATCTTTAACTATGGAGAATGACATACAATCATTCCATACAATCACAAAAATGTTCATAGACATAAACCATATTTCACATCATATTGGTTGTTAACCAACTCGAATTGTTTAAACACTGTATCCAACAATCAAATTTCCATTTCCACTGCCATAACATGAAAAATAAACAATATAATTAGACAATCAAAGATAACAGTAACAAAATGATATCTCAATCTGTAAATGATGAAATAAAACGTGTGCATATCAGTCTTCGTTGTCATCACCCCCATTATCTTCCTCGTTTGGCATGATAACACTGTTGTTCTAAAAAACATGCTTAGATCTAGGGTTGTCTTAATATGAACCACCAATCTCTATCCAACATATATGTGTAAAAGAACACTTGGCTGTAGTGTTAAGGGAAAACACAAGGCTCCTTACTTTCATCCCACTTTTTGCTAGAGTTGATACATATCAACCAACTATCATGATCTTCCTATACATTATTCCTGTTGAATGTGTCCCATCACTTGCACCTAAAAATAACACATTGGAAAGATGATAAGTCCACTTGAATGATCTCTTGTATCTTTCTGACATAACCCAACATCCCTCCTATCATGTTTCGATCTCGATGGCTAGCACGACTAGATTGGTCAAACTCAACTTCCACTCCACAGTCTTGTGTTACACACCTATCATCAACATCCTCGGTGCGAAAATGATGTCCATAAGCCCACATAGATGGGAATGAATGCACATGTGACAAAATTTAACAAATGATGGTGCCATATGTCTAATAAACCAAGCATTAATATATTAAATATAGATGTTATAATTCAAAGTTGCATTATAAAGGTAGAAATGTACATAAATATTTTATTACCAAGTTGTTGCACCCAATCCCAATGTTTAGCGCATCTTCCTCTTCGGAAGGGTAACGACCGAATGCATCATATTTCTCTTTGACTTGATCTTCAACCCAGCTATTGGGACAAATCATTGGTATATTTTCTTTTAAATGACCTGGAAAAAGCATGCTCCTACCGTGCAACTGCCTGAATTCTTTTATGTCAATGTCTCATCTCCTACCATAGTGACGCTTGCGCCGACCACCTCTTGGGACTGGTCACCACTCAAAAAATATTATGGGCAAGGTATTTTTGGCCCTTTATCTTCAAATATTGCATCTACGCAGTCAAGCAGTTTTCCAATTGTAAGGTATTTTCCTGCAAAACATGGTCGCCCCCGCACCCTTACACCTATGCATCACCGCGGGGCCATTTTAGTGTAAGTGGTAAATTGATTTTATGGAGTGTCGCCCTCCTTCGGCGTAAGGTCACCATTATATTATTTTAATTTTCGACTACTTCACCAAGTGGGCCAAAGCAATGCTCACATTTGATTGCAAAGGCATAAGCATCGCGCACTTCTTCTTTAACCATGTCATCTCCCACTTTGGTGTACCCAAAAAAATAGTATCTAATAACGAAAAACACTTATGCAATGCGACATTTGATGAACTATCGCGGTTTAAACATGAAATTTTCAACAACTTAGTACCCTTAGGAAAATGTCTAAGTTGAAGATGTCAACAAAGTTCTCACACTTTATGCTCCAACTCACAGTGAATAAGAACAAAACTAACTTGCACCACATGTTATTCCCTACTCTTTGGGCTTACCGTACTTTGGTTAATACCACTACAAGTTTTACCCCATTCCACCTTGTCCATGGAGTATAAGTTGTTCTCCCCATAGAGTGCCAAATCCCTACCCTCCAATCCATTGTTGAGTTTCTACCTGATACCCCCGCTCTTGAGAAATGACTATTTACTTTGGAACACATCGACAAAGAACGTCGCGAATCCCTTCAGCGAAATGAAGCCATGAAAGTTCATTCCAAGCGACACTATGATCGATAGGTGTGACCTTGCACCTTTAAGTAAGGCGACTTTTTTCTCATCTTCAACGCCAAGAAAGACTGCAAACTAGAACCCAGTAAATTTGTATCTAAATGGACAGGCCCTTATGTCATTAAGCAATGTCTTCCCAAAAGGGAATATGTATTAACTGACCCTAAAGGAATCACCCTCGACAACACGGTCAACGGGTTGTACCTTAAGTGCTTATACCCTTGATACATTGGTACACCCCCCATGTACGACTTGTTTTGGTTATATAATTTATGCATTGTCAATACCTTGGTCATGGTCTTTACTACACTTGGGTATGTGCACCATATGTGCAAGATCACGACCAGGACAAGCAACAAACTCTTTTTTTTTCCATTATAAGAATAAGACTCCATGCTACAACAATGGTGTTGGGCACCCTACCATAGGTATCACTCTGAAACTCACATATAAACACTATTTTCCATCCATTTATACTGCATTTACCAGTATTCCCGCTGATATCCATAGGACCCTCATCCCTAGTTTGGACATGCCATCAATGTCATCACTGGGAATAACATGTGTTGACACAGATCTATCGACAAGGGTTCACTTTGCACGATGTCAACAAAGCTCGACATAAACTCCCATAGATATCGACCCGAAAAGGGTTTAGCCTTTCCGGCAACACTTGCAGAGCGAGTGAGGTCTCACCCAAGATACCTAAGGGGGTTGCAGGAACCAAGCTTCCGCAGGTATAAGAGGACATGCATCATTCACATTTAATCATAGTATAACCCGAAGATCGACATAATTATCATTCGCATCATAACATCATCATTGCATACCAAGATATATATTAATAAGATCTACTCATTAACACATCATAGAAACACAGATCATTAACACATATCAAATATATCCATACTGCGATGAAATATATCATACTACGGTATAATACATAAGCAAAAAAATCGTAGACAAACATTCCTTTTCATTATACATCAATCTATTTTACAAATCAGGAATAAAAATCCACAAAACCCATCTCAACAACTCAAGTCAAATACAAAATGTTATCCAACGAGAAAGATAGATCAAAATTCTGCAGATGCGAAGATACATTCATCAACCAAGAGATCATATCAGAGCAAAATATTGGATCAAATCCGCTAAGCTAAGCTAAGTTGCCTGAAGGATTTCAATGCTACTCCTATTTATAGGCTCACGGACCGTTACAAACTTCATCCACTTCACAAAGTGACCCATTAACTAACTAAATAATTAACTAATGACTCTGCTTTACTTCTGCTTTATTCGCCTTGTTTCACTCCGAGACTGGTCCTTTACCCTTATCATTGACCCCTTTGTCGCTGGTTGTACCAAAACTTCTGCGACTTGGCCTCATGCCAAGCGGCTCCCAACACAAACTTGTGGCTCGCCCTTGAGCCACTTCATCCGAACGCTGCTGGTGCATTCACTTGTTTCTTGAACTCTTCATATGCTGCTTGGATTTTGTCGACATCTTCCCTTACTACAGTTTTGAGCATTATGCAGTCTTCAACCTCCTGCTCCGTCGGATGTTCGCTTCCTGATTGCTGCACTTTCTGTAAATTTTATTTTATCTGCGACAACACTGGCATAGCTTTGACTGCCAGCTGCTCCGCTTTCGACTGCAACTCATCCAACTGCGTTGTTCTCCTCTATTGTCTGGTCTGCACCTTGTTGAATTGGTGCTGCAATTCCTTCAATTATGTCGCTTTAGTCATTTGTAAAAGTAGGGGCATCGCCTTTAACGAGCCCCTTAATGTTTCTTACTGCGCCTCTGCCTCGCTGAGTTGCACATTAAATTAGTGCAATTGCTTGTCTTGCACGATACTTCCCCAAAATTGCAAGACCTCCTTTGCGATGTGTTGCGCCACCTTCTCCAATTCTGCGATCTTTGTCACAACATCCTCAATAGTGCTCTTTCTTGCCTCCACTTGAGTTGGTGGTTTTCTTGGCACCACCTTTATTTGTAACTCCTCATTGGATTTGCGGAGATTCACGATAACTGCACCTAGCCTCAATGCCTTATCCTCTGCGATCATTTCTTTGTCTATTTCTGGCACATCCTCGCATGCCATGGATATGGCATGTTCTAGTCTTCGCCTATCCTCCATCACTTTTGTCCTTTCATTCATTATTGCCTCCTTTTCCTCATGGAGTCGTTCAATCTACGCTTCGACATTTCTTACCTGCCTTTTGTAATTAATCATTTGGTCATGTGTTGACGCTTCTCACTCATTACTTTCTTCGCTAACCCCAATGTGGGTGCGATGAAGCATAAACATAGGCAACATGTTGAGATCGATACTTATCGCATCTTTTCGTCGTAGTGCGATGTCTAGCTCTTCATTACCTATATTTATCGCACCAGGTATCACCTATACGATCCGTCGTTGAGTGTTGATATCAATGTCAATTCGTCGCACATATGATGGACTCGGCTCTGCAAGCCCTCGCTGCACCCTTGTCTCCATAATCGCAGTACTCATTGTTTGCAATAGCTGCGACACTTGGTGAAAATATTCAGTTGTGTATTGCGTCACCTTGGTTCTATTTTATTTGGTGACACTGTCCATTCTTTCGAGTAGCATGTTCATTTTCTCGTCAGGGAGACCAGTAGTGGTGCTCCCTTCGCCTTTATCCATTCTCCTCTTTGTGTGCATTTCTTGTTGTTGTGCCTCCACCTCCGAATCTGTCGGAGTGTCGGGTGATGCATCATGACTTCTAGTTCCTGATGGATCACCCTCGCCTTCTTCTTCATCATCTGAATCTTTTGTTTATGTCCGTATCTTTGGTGCATCTGTCGGCTTCCCATCCTCCAGGTTTGACAGTTGGTCATCGTCGACTAACTAGGCTCTTCCATTCATTGGGCCATTCTTTTACTATGGTGTCCAACTCTTCTTCAGTCAACTTATACCGTGTAGTCAACCATTGCTTCTCACGATCTCTGTGTGCTTGCAGGAATATTGCTTGCGGCCCCACAACGATCCTCGCAATTCATCGATGATTTCTTTCCACAACCTCTGTCAATCACGAAATTTTTACTGCTTTCATATGCAACTCTTCTAGGTAGACGTAAAATTGGATATCGTTGTCGCACTTCCTTTCCTTGTCATTTAGCGCCCATAAGTTCTGATACCGTGCCGCTTGACACACTTTAGCTTAATCCGTCTCCATGCCCTAATATTGTGGTGGCTCCATCCACGCGACCAAAGTGATTAGCAGCAAGAGCCATGAGTAAGCGAATGGATTTCCCTTCTCTTGTGCTGCGACTGCATCCTCCATCAATTCATTTAACAAAAAGAGCAACCAATTCATCTGAACTCCGACCTCACATTGCTCCGCTGATGCGATTACCCTATTTTTCTACTGGTTGAGGCAGTTCTTCTGCACCATTTTAATAGCCAACAATTTCGTTGCGAGCTTGACAGCTCAGTCATTGATCGTGTCGACTAGGTACCCCTGGGTGTTTTTCTCCACCCCATACTTAACTTTCATTTTTGCAACCAATTTTTTGTCGTTGTATTTTCCCTAGAAGTACTGTGATGGATCTACCCTATATTGGGAAATCCAGTAATTCATGCAATAAGATCCACGTCGATGGGCATATTTGTGTCAAGCCATAAATAATCCCCGCGGAAGCATACAAGCAATTGCTTGATGCATGCGTTCACCTCCTTTGAATTCCCAAAGTGCGGCATATGGATGATTGATACCAATCCTGATCGTTGTAATCCCAATTCCCATTGCATTGGTTCCCTAGTGATTGGGTCTCCATCTTCATGGACTCTCTCGATAAATGTCCATTGGGTGCACTCCGGATACGCTAGAATATCGTGGTCACTGTATTGCAGCTTATGTAACTGCTACAACACTCCGTCAGTAATGTGGACACCCTCCGGTGTCGCTGGTTCTACTATCGTATACTTGTTATTCTTACCCAATATTACTGACTAATCCCCTTCTCTCCTTTATGGTACATAACCTGGAATGTCTGCTGTGGTCGGACCATGCTGCTGCTTGGCCCTTCCTCTTATTGTTGTTGTCTCTTCTCCTGCGGCACCTGAAGTGCCCGCTTATTCTCCTGTGGCTGCCGCTCTTGTCAAGCTTCGAGTAGTATTTTCTCTCCTTTATATATCTACCGGTCGGTTGGCACTACTTTTCTTTTGAAATACCCGAGTTGGTGTCGATGAAATTTCTAGTTTTTCTTCCACGATTGGTGCCATCGCCCTGGGTGGCTCCTGCTCACTAGTTTTGGATATCACATGCGCCATCGCAACGCTCTTAGTCATGTTCTCTTTAATAAACAAAGCACTCTCACCAACTCTATTCTCTCTCGCTCTTTGGTTTCTTCAAGCTTCTCAATGCACAATGAATCTAAATGTCTGCCCTCGGATCCCTTTTATAACTTTGTTTTTTCCCATCAAGTCGATTCGGACAATGATTACCCAATCCTATGTTGATTTAACAAATTTGGCGCAATCATTCGTCATTCAATGCATCTCCGTCACTTGCGTCATCGTTCACTGTGTCTTAAATGCTTCATTTATTGCCTGGTATGACTGGTTCTCTCTTCGCTGGTGTCGATAGGTCCCGAACCACATCGTTGTTTTGTCACCAGGAATATGTATTCCAAATTTGTCGCAGTTCCATCGACAGAGGTATGAACTCAAACCTTGTCACTATTTCATTGAAAGGATCCCGAACTATGCGGTGTACCTATTTAATCATTTTTTTTCAAGTCGACCTGTTATCTTATTCAGTCGAGGTGTGTCAGGCTATCCCGATAGGGATTTAACCGGCTCCCATTCACTAAGCTTGTCAAAAGTGTTCCATCCAACTTTTGCAATTGAACTGCGCCCCCATCGGTAATAAAATTTATGACATATGGACCAAGCCAATGCAGTTGGAGCTTAACTGGATGTTTTGGAAACTTACTATTGTACAGGAGTACCATGTCTCCGCTCTGAAAGTGATTATGCTTTACACGTCGTTGTTTTCCACTTGCTGCTGAAATCTTGCAATGAAGCGATCTTCTTCCAGTTATAGCAACTGCGTTAGTATTTCTTCAATCGCCCCGCTGTCGCTCATGCCTGTCGCTGCTGCTATGCATAGATTGACGACAATGTACTCCATAGGAATTACTGCTTCCTATCCATATACCAACTTGAAGCGAGTTTTCCTTGTCAATCTTTTGCATGTCGTTCTATAGGCCCATAATACTGCAGGAATGTTCAAGTCCCAGTCGTCATGATTTGTATTGCACACCTTAGTGAGCACATGCTCCAAAATTTTATTCAATGCTTCGACTGCTCCATTCGCTTGTGGGTGGTATGGAGTGCTTCTTCTATGCTGAATCTAAAACTCCTTAGACATTGATTTGATGGTTTTATTTACAAAATGCGTACCTTGGTCGCTCATCAATATTTTTGGACACCCAAATTTGGTGACCACATTGTCGAAAAGAAATCCTGCTCCTGTCGCAACTGTGCAATATTTCACTAGTGCTGCTTCGGCCCATCTTGTTAAGTATTATGTCACAGTAATGATATACATTGCTGCTGTCCTCTTCCCTGATGGGTTAATGGGTCCCACAAAGTCTACTGCCCATTTTTCAAAAGGTTTTAATGTCAACTGGGGCACCAATGGAACCTCATCCCGTCGCGGTGGTTTCCCCATCTTTTGACATACGTCACAGATCTTGGAGTAATCTGGTACATCACCATGCAAAGTTGGCCACCATAACCTAGCTCTAAGTATCTTTCTGAAGGTTGCACGCCATCCATAATTCCCTCCTACGATCCCACTGTGAGCCTCAACCAACACCCTTTATTGCTCACGCGAAAGGACATATCGACGCAAAATTTCATCTGGTACCATTTTGTATAACTGTCCCACAATTAATTGGAAGTCAGTAGCTTTGATGACTAATTGCTTCTTCTGATTAGTGGTGAACTCTTCAGGTTCTCTTTCCGTGGTAAAAAACCGAATGATATGTTCGTAATGGTCATCGACCATTTCAATGCGGAATAACTGCGCGTCGGGTAGACCGTCGTTGATGCTACTTGGTTCCTCGCTCGATTCAATCCTCGACAGATGGTTAGGTCCTTCATTCAATCGTCCAGGCTTCATGATTATTTCAAAGTCAAATTCCTGAAACAACAACAACCACTGACAGATCTTCCCCCCCAACATAAGCTTGTCGACCAGGTACTTCAATGTTAAGTGGTCAGTAAAAATATTGAATTGTCCTCCTAACAGATAGTGTCAGAACTTTTGCAATACATATACCATCACCAAGCCTTCTCTTTCTGTCATTGTGTAATTTTTCTCTGCGGTCGACAACTTTCGGCTAGCAAATGCGATATAATGGTCGATCGACCCTTCTCCAGGCTGGGCCAATATTACCCCCAACGTGACTAAAGAAGCATCTACGTTGACATAGAATTATTTCTTCCTGTCGGGGAAGGATAAATTTGGTGCTGCAACCATCTTTTCCTTCAATATGTCGACGCTCCTTTGGCATTCACCATTCCATTCAAACTTCGCATCTTTCTTCAATAGCTTCTCCATGGGCGCAATAATCACTGCATACCCCTTTATGAAATTTCTATAATATCCTATATGGCCCAATGTGGCCCTTAGCTGCTTTACTATTGTAGGCGCTGGTAAGTCGACAATGATTCTGATTTTGGATGGGTCGACCAACATACCTTCCTTGCAGACAATATGTCCCAACATGATACCAAATGGTGCACAAAAGATACATTTCTTCAGATTCAAAGAGATCTAATGCTGTCGACATCTTTCCAACATTATCCTGAGGCTCTCGACATAGTCTTTAACCAATCCATACATAGTCCAGTCATCCATATACACCACCAAGAACTTGTGAATAAAATCTTTGAAAGTAGTGACAACTAATCTTGAAACAATTGTAGGGGCATTCTTGATACTAAATGGAATTACTGTGTACTGAAAGCATCCCGGCTCTGTTACAAAGGTGGTTTTGTGTCGATCTTCTTTTGCAATCTTAATCTGGTGATATCTCGAGAACCCATATGTGAATGAATATACTTCCTATCCTCCGACACCTTCAAGTACTTCGTCGGTAAATGGTGTGGGGAATGGATCATGAAGGATGCATGTATCGTTCAACTTCCTTAAGTCGACGCTTATCCTTATTTCTCCATTCTTTTTGTCGTGGAAGACCATCGGGCTGATCCATTCCGACTCTTCTACCAGCTCAATGATCCCTTCATCCAACATCCGCTCTAACTCAACCTTCACTTGTTATTTTTTTCTAGGATTCAATCTATGTGGTCGCTGTTTCACTGGATTAAAATCGGGTTTAAGGGGGGTATTCATCTATCCCAAGTCCCCGGAAATACCCTTCATCTCTGCAAACTTCGTCGGGAACAAATCTTGAAATTCATGCAATAGGTCGGCGACTTTCCCAATTGTTGTGTCGTCCCAATAGTCTCCAATAATGGAAAAATTTGGATCCTCCAATGATCCAATATTGACTTTATTAATTTTCAATGGTTGCCTGAATCTGTCGAATGGCATATCTGGTGCTTCAACGTCCCAGCTTCCTTATAACTCTGGGACATAAACAACTCTAGGATATTCGTCATCATCAGGTCCTCCCAAAACATTGTAAGACTCCATCATCATCTTTGGTGTTGCGTTCCATTGTGGTCATATTAGTCTTTCGGTCGGAATTGTCTCAAATATATTTTCACTAATTAACTACAGTGAGCCATCAATTAGAGGATTCTCATCGACAAAACTGAATGTGACTGAAGCTAATGGTTAGATCCTCCCACGTGGTTGTTCTTCGTCTCATCTATATTGAGACGTACCAACTTTGAGGTACTTCGTCTAATGTGTGGATGAATGCATGGAACCATTCTTGCTTTGGCCTCGCTCCCCATGTAGCCTGACATTTTCCTAGATGATCCCTTGGATCCATCCTTTCATCGTACTTCTTCCCTTGGTAGCAGTCATTTTCCCCAAATATTACTTCCATTACTCATCGACATTGTTTCCAGTTTGTTATCGTCGACTTGTGCGCACCCCACCACCTCGCTAGAGTGGCCTTCAATGCTTCATCTAATGCTATCAAGTGATGTGGCTATGACACTTTGTATTCAAACTCACTGATGAATATTTCCAAGTTAGGAATTCCTTTGTATGTCGGTAGATCACATACTTCTGTCACAACCCATCACAGTGATTGAGTGATCCGCATGCACTTCTTGAATGATACCTCATGCAACTGATTTTTCCAATTCTCTAGAGCCTTGTCGGAATATGATGACGTCGAACTGATACTTTGACACCCCAATTCTCCATCGACGGTGGGATTGATGTACTCTTCTGAGATATTATAGATGTTGTCCCATCCTCCGGTGAGCTTGTCTCTCATTGGTTCAACATATCTCTATCCTTCAAGTGGATCAAGTGGGGAAATGACCCTGATGTCGCGGTTCTCAAAAGACATCGTTAATTTCTTGAAATTGATAATTGCTTGATTTTCCATCGCCCAATCTATCCCCAACAACGCAGGTTATGGACTAGTGTTATCAATTATCTCTACAACATCAAAATTTGCATATGTCTTCAATCCTTATACCTCGACTGGTAGATGAGGCAACCGAACAATTGGGGTAACCTTGATCTGATTTGATAAATGGAGCTGCACAGGGGACCATACCAGCTGTGGTTTCCCCATCGCTTCCCATGTTTGCTTGGTTAGGATATTCACATCATATCCTAGATCTAGAATGATGTAATCCATATAATATGCATCGATCTGGGCATTCATCCTCATCTCCCTTCATGTCTTCATCATATGTAGATGGTTGACTGCCCGATCATGTCGCCCCTCTTCTGGTTGATGCAAGAAGCGAGCTATCTCTGCTAATGCTTCCCGGTCCTTTGCTAATGCTAAACAAATCTCTAGACAAAATTTCAAAGTACTGATCTTTCCTGGTGACTTCTGCGACATCCCATAGATATGTTCTTTCTGGACTACAGGCGTCGACTAAAAATTATTCTTTCGTAGTTCATCACATGCTTCCCAAAAAGTTTCTTTCTCCGATTTGATGTCAAATCATACTTGTTTCTGGATCGCAGGTTGGAAACTTGGCAGTAGCCTATCTTCTCCTGTTGTAGCTCCTCCTCTGGTCACTACCGGGACATTTACTGTTTGACTTCTTATCTCAAATGAGATATTCTGCACGTTCTGAGATGGATTCGGGTTCGGGTTCGGTTTCGGTTGTGGTGAATTCTTAATCTACCACTTTGCGATTAACTGAGGACAATCTTCGATAGTGTGAGAAGTTGCGTTGCAATAGGTACACCGCGGAGTTGGATTTGGGCAATCCCTTTGATAATGTCTAATCTACCCACAATTATAGCATGTGATTGGTCCTCACCCTCAACCAAAGGTTCCTCTGTGACTGAAACCTACGCCATGACCACAGTGATATCCTCTTCTCAGTCCTCCTCTATGTGGGTTGAACTATGAATGATTGTACTACGGCGGATTGTACTGTGGCTGATTATACTGTGGTTGATTATACTACGGCTGACTATACTACGGTTGGATATACTGCGGCTGTGTTGGATGTTTCTCATCTCCCTTTATGAAGTAAGTATCATCAGTCCTTTCTTGAAGTAAGTCATATGCTCGACAATCTTTCTCATCATGACCGACAGATCGATAGAAGTTACAATATTGATTAGTCGGCTTCGACACAACCTTTTGCAAGTCATACGCATTCCTCTGAGTGATGTCCTTTTGTCTCGAAGAATTGGCACTAAGGAATTCCTTCTTTAATGAGCGGATTAGGAGCACCAGACTGTAGATATTCGCGGAATTCAGGACACTGATATTTATGATTCCCTTCGGACTTGCATCGATTACACCATACATCTTCGCAAACTTCCTTTTTTAATCTCCTACAGATGAATAGTCAAGTTTTCTAGTTGTGACTGGATTTGGCTCATGCCAATCCCTGTTTCACCAATCGACGAAAGTTCGAGCTTCATTGTGATTTCCAACGCCTCCTCCTGAGATATGATATTTTGCTACATTAACGACATCCGGATGTGCAGTATCAACCTTGCAATAAACCATTCCTTATGTTATACATCGCTCATCCCAAAACTAAATTTAGCCATCATTTTCTTGAACCTCTGATCAAACTCCCACACCAACTCATTAGGGAATTGATTTATCTACTTCAATTCCGTAATGTACTGCGATTATGATTTGTGCTTGTTAAACTCATCGATCAACCCAGTTCTGATTTCTACCAAAGTCTTTTGTTGAATCCCTACAAGTACTTGTATAAACTTGATGTACCAATCGAGCGCATGACCTCTAAATGTTGTCGCCAGTTGTCCCTTCTTGATAGCTTCATCCTGTACTTGTTTTACTATCCACACTGCTTCGCACAAGAACCAAGAAGCAACACTCGCAGAGCGAGTGAGATCTCACCCGAGATACTTAAGGGGGCTGCAAGAACCAAGCTTCCGTAGGTATAAGAGGACATGCATCATTCACATTTAATCATAGTATAACCCGGAGATATACCAAGATATATATTAATCATATCTACTCATTAACACATCATAGAAACACAAATCATCGACACATATCAAATCTATCCATACCGCGACGAAATATATCATATTGCAGTACAATACATAAGCGACAAAGTCACAGACAAACATTCATTTTCATTATACATCAGTCTGTTTTACAAATCAGGAATACAAATCCGCAAAACCCATCTCAACAACTCAATTCAAATACAAAATGTTATCCAATGCGAGAGATAGATCATAATTCCAAAGATGTGAAGATACATTCATTGACCAAGAGATCAGATAAGAGTAAAAGATTGGATCAAATCTGCTAAGATAAGCTAGGCTTCCCGAAGGCTTACAATGGTACTCTTATTTATAGCTCACTTTCCATTACAAACTTGGTCCACTTCACAAAGTGACCCATTAACTAACTAACTAATTAACTAATGACTCTCCGCTTGTCTGCTTTATCCGCCTTGTTACACTCCGCGACTGGTCCTTTACCCTTGTCGCTGACCCCTTTGTCACTGGTTGTACCAACACTTCCGCAAGTTATCCCCATTCCAACAACATGTTCCCCCATGGGTGTGAACCCCATTTCCATCCTAGTCATCAATTAACACCCATGATGTCTAGCCCCAACAAGTCCGAGGAATCTAATACAGCTTGAAAAGATCACCCCTTAGCTTATCATTTTATAGTTGCTCATTTACTCCCCCGAGTATACACCATCATATTCCTCGGCCCATGTTACAATAAAGATTCACAAAGACCACTCATACCTCCATGAGCACTTTCTCCCAAGTAATATTCCTCGTATCATCACCCATGTGAAGGAACCTATGGGGCTCCCACCCTCTGAAGTAACTGGTTCTATTTAATTATCTCGTAGGCATACACTGCATGGAATTGATTCATGGGGAACCCACCTTCACTTCTGCAAACTAACCCCCACTTCATATTGGAAAGCATACTCCGACCCACTCAAAACCGTGAGGATTCCACCCATCATCAAATTGGTCCCCCGACACACCCAAAAATGTGGGGACCCCACCATTATTATTTATGTACAAATAGTTCCCCCATCACCTTACGTTGCAGGAACACCCTATTCTTTTGGCAGCAACCCATGGTCACCTTTGATCTATGTATTTGAGTCTCACCTATCCTCAGTAGTATCCATTTTTTACTGGTCACCATTACTCTATGTATTCTGTCTCCATCAAATCCCTTTCTTTTTTAGCTTGTCTCCCTCTGTCTCAATATGTACCATTCTAAAAGGAAAGTTTTCATCCCTACTCCCTGTGTTTACATCGATCAAAGGAAGTTATGAGCCCCACGCTTATCAACCAGTCTTGTGTCAGGTCTATCAAGGGGCATATGTTAACGCCTAAATTTTCCACACATGTTACATCTCGGCAATTTTTGCAGTAATGAAGCTCACCAAAGGCATCCTCAACAAATCCAAAAGACAACATGAGTCAAAAATTCCCAAGATCAGTCAAAACAAGAGCTTGCGTGATTGAACCATTGTTAACCTACGCTATAGTGCACGCTATCAGATCATTACCTGCGCGATACTCGTGCGGCTATTCCTTCGATATTTGTGCTACTGTAAAAATGGAGGGACCATCTACTTCCTATGGTGCATTGAAGGATCCATCACCTCTAAGGATCCGAGTTTGTCTCCTCACACACTTGGTGGCTTTCAATATCCCCCTTGGTGTACCTTGGAACTAGTTCATGGGGGATATGAGTTCACGTTTGGATCTAGTTGTTTGTTGGCCACCTCTTGGCCTATACAAGGAATCCATTGGCATTCATTTTTTAGAGAGACATTAAGATAAAGGTAATACTGTTGGATTTCTTTTGGAGCTTCCTCATAGCCCACCTCTTCCTACCTTTGTAAGCATTCCCAAGGTCCCTTGCCACCTTCCTTCAAGGGGAAAGAGTTCCTATCCATTGTTATACCATTCACTTAGCATATAGTTTGGTCAAAAAAGGCCTCCCTAAGAGAGATTGTTGTCTTTCCTTGAAGCCCACACCTCCTAGGTGTTATATAGATTGACGATTGGGAAATACAAAGTGGTTTGGCATACATTGGATTGTTGTTGGAGTTTACATTCTCCCACCATCTCTTTTTATTTTACATTCTATTCAAGTTTCTTTTTTTATGTGAATTCCACTAACAATCTATTGTAGGATCACTTGGAGTACAACCACACAAACACCCCACGGGGGCTCCAAGGACCGAGGCGTTGTTGCAGCCTACAAGTACTATCCTCTTAACAAGTGGATGAGTGCACACTTGTGCAATTTTTTCCACAACAAAGGGTGATAAATTAAATTTTATACTCTTGATGTCTATCACTTGTCCCTCGATTGGCTCTTGGATTTTATGCATGGGCGATCTTCATGGATTCTTGTGCATAGAACATTTGTCACTTGAACTATCTCCTAGGTGCACACTCAATACATGGTCAGTATGTTCTAGCGGAACATTAAAAACTTATGGTAGCGACTCCTTTTGAATTTTTAATAAATGTGCTACCGGATGTTCAATACCTCATCAAAGAAAAAATCTTTTGAATCCGCACTTAGCTTTTGGAAGACCAAAAATTTCTGGGATATACTGACGGAGAAATTTTTGATAGGTAGACTTTAGTGCTAACAACAGCTTATGGCCAAACATTTGAGCAGACCTTAGCTAACCTTGGGAAAGTAATCAACTGATGTATAGAGACCAATATTTCTCTTTGTAATGAGAAATGACACATGCTCCTCACTGAAGGCATTGTCCTAGGAAACCATATTTTTGTTGCAGGTATGAAGGTGGATCTGACAAAAATTAAGGTAATACTAAATATTCTGGTTACCAAAACTAGGAAGGAAGTACATAGTTTTATTCGACATGTTGGCTATTATCATTGTTTTATTGAATAGTTCACTAAACTTGCATCTCCATTATTTTCATTACTTTCTAAAGATGTATATTTTACCTAGACTGATGACTTCAAATATGCTTTTACATTATTAAAGAAATTTTTATCAGAAGCTCCAATTTTGAGGGGTCCCGACTTATCTTTACCTTTTCACATTTCTACAGATTCATCATACACAACCATTGGTGCGGTACTTGGGTAGCAAGAAGAACGAAATCCATACGTTATTTATTTCATTAGTAAGAACTTTTCTCCTGCTAAAATTAACTACATGGTAACTGAGAAAGAATTCCTTAATGTTGTTTATTCCACCAATAAGTTTCATCATTATATAACTAGTTATCAAGTTTTTCTACATCTTTGACATTTGCCTCTTAATGATTAAACCTATTACAAATAGTAGAGTGACCAGGTGGCTATTAATGTTACAAAAATTTGATGTCACTGTCATTGAAAGACCCGGGAGGGATAATTATTTTCAAAATTGCAAATGTGCGAATTTTTTGCAAATGAGTAAGGGATAATGTTGTTGCAAATTTCCTCTCACTGCTCACCAATGATGGTGATAATATACATGTAGAAGATAGATTTCCTAGTGAGGATATTTTTGCAGTATCTACTAATATTCCTTGGTATGCATATATTGCTAATTATTTGGTTGCAGGGAAGCTTCCAAGCCACCTCTCCCCAAGAAAACAACAATGTATTATCTGAAAAATTGCTAAGTATTACTGGCTTGATGGTTATCTCTTTTACATAGGGCTAGATCTTGAGATTTGACGTTGTGTAAAGGAAGATGAAATTTATGATATCATCAAGGCTTATCACAGTGAGTCTTGAGGAGGGCACTTTTCCAACAAAATAACAGGCCATAAGGTGTTGCAACTAGGATAATTTTGGCCTAATAAATTTCGAGATGCTAAAAAGTGTATAAAGGGATGTGATAGTTTCCAGAGGACGGGACAACCCAGAAAAATTGATGAGATGCCACTTTAGACTCAACTTGTGATTGAGACTTTTGAGAGATGGGCCTTGGAATTCATAGGGCCAATCAACCCTCCATCACGTCAAAAGGTCCATATCCTAGTATGCACAGACTATGTCACAAAGTGGGTAGAAGCCAAGACAATTCCTAGGGCCATGAGAAGGCTCTATTAGATTTCCTTTATGAGGAATTTTTTGGTTGTTTTGGAGTACCTCAAGGGTTAGTCAAGAGTTAGTCACAAACGTAGGATCCTAGTTCACTTTCCATCTAATCAATAGACTCACTCAATAGTTTCAAATTCAACATAGGGTGACTTCACCATATCATACTCGAGGTAATGGATAGGTATAAGATAGTAATAATAAAGTCTCAGAATCAATATTGACAAAACCTATGCAAATTCACTGTACCGATTGGGATTCTAGAATTCCAGAATCTATTTGGGACTACATAACTACCTAGAGGAATACTATAGGATTGTCTGCTTACAATCTTGTTTATGGTAAGAATGTTATTTTTCTTATTGAATTCAAAGTTAAGACACTCATGACTACTTTACATTTTGGATTGGATCTTGTAGAAGCACAACAACACCACTTAGACCAACTCAATGAAATGGATGAGTTTCCGTAATCTTTTGTTCAACAGACCACAATTTTCCAACAGAAACGGTAAAAATGGCATGGCAAATTTATCAAGAAGAAAACATTCCAAGTAGGGGATTGGGCCTTGCTATATGACTCAAGGTTCAAATAATTCAAGAGGAATTTATGCACAAGATGGTTATCACCTTATGAACTGAATACACTCTTTGACAATGGTAAAATCAAGTTGAGAACCATCGATGGAATTCTAATTTATTTGCTTTCCAATGGACATCGGTTGAGGGTATATAAAAAACCATTCACAAGAGAATATTTTGTATATCAAGTTGTTGTTTCAAATTTAGAGATTATTGATGTACATGCTTTTCCATCTAACATAAAAAATAGTATGATTTTTTTGTTTAACAATAAAAATATAAAAAATACACAATGAAAAACAAATAATAAATAAATTTCCTGCAATGAAAACCCAATGGGTGTTGTAGGAATCAGTGGTATTAGAAAACCAGCTTCTAGCTGGTAAGACTGGGCAGAAAAGTAAAAACAAAATCTAGCTATGAAAACTCCATTGGGGTGCAACTTGACATGCATTACTTGAAAACCAACTTTTTGATGAGTGATGCTTGCATAGAAAAAAGATATGACAAGGATAAAAAAGGGATCTCTACAAGATTTGTTTTTTTGAATTTTGACATTTTTGTTGATCATCTATAGTATCATATTTGTAAATTATTGCAAAACAAATTTGTTACAGATCATTGAATAAATTCAATTGAGGATGGGATTTCAAAGGGAAATTATCTCTCGGTTCTTTTCTCACTGCACATTTCCTATTTTTGCTTCAGTCAACCAGGTAAGAACAAGTATGTTTTCTCTCACTTGTTATTTTCAAAGTGTGGAATGTGATTACCATATAACTATGTTATACTATGATTATTATTTCCGAGGATTGGCAAACCTTTCACTTGTGGGGTACATAGTCTTTCATTTAGATTGGATACTTTTAGAAACTATATGATTTCCTATTTTGGTTGAATCCCTATCTTTCGAGCTCCCTGGGATATCATCATTACAAATTCAAAGCATATGGACTAGTATGATTTGTTATCTATGGCTTGAAGGTTTTCACATGTGTTGGTATAAGGGTAATATTTTGATACACGAACCAACAAAATTACCCTCATCTTGATAATAGTCATAGAAGATCATTTGTACCAATCATTTGAACCCATCCTCCCACAACATTTTCATATCAATTGTGCCTATTCTTTGAACATTGTCTGCAATTTGAATATCTACTAGATTTTCCCAAAATCAACCAAGGGAGGTCCCTCGTGGAGAAGTGAATCTAAATATACATTGTTGTTTTACCATAATCTAGATGTTGCATGAATTTTTGAATAGGCGGGATGGCTCGGATATTTTGAGTGATTGCAAGGATTCGAAAAATATATAACACTAGAATTTTCCATATCATTACAATATTTTGTTGCCAAGGTCATGTGTATTACTATTAAAGTGATAGAAGAGACTGTGGATCGAGTTAGAGGATTAACAACAGAAGGGGAATGATGGTTTGAGATAAAAGGTTCTTCTATTTCCCTTCAAGAAGAATTTGCAAAAGGCAGGGAGAAGCTTGTGAGGGATGAAAGAGAAATTTGCAGGATTTCATTAGCAAAGCCTTGGATAGAAGTTTTGTTGTGCATTCAGAAGTTCCTTACCTGTGAGGGGAGGTATCATTTGATTTTTTGTTATCATTTCAGACTCCTAATACATTTACTACATAATAGGTAAGTTGAATTTTCCATATTTTCTTCTTCGGTCAATTGAGATTATGAGTGAAAAAGTTATGGGAATTTGAAATCCCGAAACAAGCCTCACCCATCATGGGTTGGTGAATTTATTGGTTAAAGACGCTTTATTTTCAACCAAGTGGAGTTAGGTCACTTTCATTAAGAAAAATAAAGATGAGGGTATATAATAAAAAGTGGCAGTTGTAGATGCTACAGAAGCCGCCATAAGAACAACAAAAAGAGTGATTGAAAAAGACTTAGAAGCAAGTGAATTTCATGTCAACATCCCTAAACTATCCACACGAGTCTATCATTCTAAAAGACTTGAATAAAATGGTTTGCAGGGTTTGCTTCCTCCAACCACCTTAAAACGGACCAGAACTCACCCAAGAAGAATTGAAAATAGTGAAAATATTCCTTAAATAATTCAACTAGAAGCCGAAGAAGAATTGGAGATGCACGTTGGAGGTGAGGATTCTATTCCAAAATCCAAACTCGAGACAGGTCATAAGAAACTAAGAAATCCCCTTTTTACTATGAATCAACCTCCTTTTTTTGTTTCCCACTTTTAGAGGTCCTACCAAAAAATGAGGATGCTCAACAAAAGATTGTGGAAAACTAATATTTTATTAGGAGTGGACCCTAACTTTTTTGTGGAAAGTTTCAAGATATGGGGCCTAGCAACCCAAGAATATACTTTTAGGTTTATGTTTAAGGAAGATGGATGATGTGGGGACTTTTGGTATTGATCCAGTGAAATTAAGACCTACTTGGAGGAAAAAAGGAGTAGGAAATGCAAGAATAACAAAAAGATTATATAGTTTTTATTTATAATAATATTTTTATAGGATTATCTAAGGATTATATAGTGAGTGGGCTCAAGAGGAGATTGCATTTTCCAATTTGATTGGAAATGTCCTAAATTGGAAAAAAATCACCTACTCCATTTAAAATCAACCCAAAATGGTTGGAAGACGAGGGTTTCATAAGTTTAGAAAAGGAATAATGGAGACCATATGATGAAACCCTAAGATAATCCTCCTCTATTCAATTTTTAAAAAACCTAAAAAAAAGTTTAAGTAATGGAAAATATAAATTACTTCTATGCAAATACGGTGCTCCGATGCAAGTAGATAACTAGGCCGCATGGCTTTAAACCTTCAACATTTTTAAAGCGTAATTAATTATATAAAGAATGGAATAATTGATTCATATTTGAAGCATTCGAATGGGAAAAAATCACATGCAAATTGATGAGTCTCTTTTCTAGATAAGAAGGCAAAGAATAATCCGTCAAAGTATCCAATTTCAGTTAGAAACTCTTTGAGAATCCCTAAGCATATAAACCCCCCAAAGTGAAAACATTTCTCACAGAAATAGTATTGCGAGTTGGTCACCGATGTAAATATACTACGATGATATTATTCTTGAAACCTTTGATGAATCTAGTGTTATTACATGCATAGTAGTTGAGTAGCACTAAGCATATAAATCCCCCTAAATTGAGTCACGTTGAATCTAGTGTTATTTCAGTTTTCTTCCCTACTGAATCCAACATAATTACACAATAAATAATGACTTGATTTCAATAATCATGTCACATGTTTTTCAGGGAAAGGATTTAAATAAAGAGTGTAATGACATAATATCGATGTATCCCTTTGTTTTGAATTTATTTTCCTAATGTACTTTCATGTTTAAGATCCCATTCGCTCGATTTTGTATCTTCCAACATTGGTGACCCAACACATATTTCTGCCTAGGCCCATCAAATAGGAACCATCAAAACCGTCACACACCCATTGTATCCAATTGAATCTATGCAACCCCCGTCCTATACCTACATTTATAACATGCATAAATAAGTAGGAGGGTTTACAATAAGAAACAACAGATAACAACACCAACCTCTAATCACCTTTCACTACTATAATATAATATTGCAATTGATCGTAGAGTTGATTTTCTCCATGTTGGGAAGCTAGGGGTCGACGAGATATTTTTTTCCAAAAACAAAGTACATGAATGAAGTAAAGGCTCAATTCACACTCTACAATTCATGCTTTTCTATAAACAATTTATGATTCCCAATGTATAGTTTGTGATTGAATTTTGTTGATTCGTAGTTATAAAGATGGTGAAGTGGGAAATTAATTAAGAAAAGGTGGTAAAAATATGTATATTAAGAAAAGGAGTACCAACCTTATATCCCTATTTCCTATTTTATTGACCTGACTTACCTTTCTATACCTGCCCCTCCTGTCTCGCCTCATATTTACTTCCGTACCCCTATACTTCATGCCCATCCTCTACCACTAGCACTGATAGTGGCGAGACTGCCTTTTCCTAAGTATCTTCTCTCTAGTTTCTTGCTCGTGTATCTTGTTAGTACTAATATTTTCAACACAGTCGGTAGCGAACAACACCGTTGGTCACAGGAGAGGTTGTCTTTGTCAGTTTGAGTATCAGAGCTATTTTCTATGGGACGAGGGATTCTAAGACTGGTCACCGAGATCCCTATGATCGATGATCGAGGAATCAAGTTGACGTCCAAGAAATAATGCGATCAAGTACATATTAACGATGGAGATTTGGTTTAGGGGCCTAAAGTGCATGATATGTACCGTGCCAGGGGCGAACCTGAAAAGAAACTGACGTGGCCACATGGCGACCTCACGTTCATCCAGGGCCCAAAAAGTGGTCTCCCCAAACTACTTATTTTGACCCCTGAAAACCACTCTCGTCAATGCTAGTAGATATGACAAAATTTTCCCCTTTTACAGTTGTTTGTCAGGGAAAGAGGGCCCCAGCTCAAAAATTCACTCCAAACTAGGTCCAAATCTTGAGGCGATGTGAGAAGTAATCTACGGTTGTCCTGATTTCAGGATCCATTAACAACTCAATGCTTAAAGATCCAGGTGTAACCTTGAATAAAAATCAACCTGTCTACGTGGCGGCCTCATGTTCATTCAGGGCCCAAAAAGCGGTCTCCCCAAACCACCTATTTTGAGCCCTGAAATTGCTCCCAACGTTTGTCGCCTTCCTCCCTCAGCAAACTCACCTAAGCTTTGTCTAACGGTTATTACCACTTCCATTTCGGAAGAAATGGTCCCCGCGCCCCTCGTACAGAGGACCAATCCTTGAGTGCCACGTATACCACTCATTAAATCCCTATATTTTCAAAGTCCTGCTATAAGTATGCTTCATAAGAGTTTACCGGGCATTTTCTTCCTACCACCTAGAGCTCCTTCGCTATTAGTCGTCGCACCAGCCTCTTCACAACCAAAGCTGGGCATCCATCATCTTTTATTTTGTTTCACCAGCGTCACCATGACTTCTATCACCTTCCCTGAGACATCTCCCTCTGCAACCTCTACACTCAATCAAGAAGAACACTTGGGAGACGAACATTTTGATATTCATGACCATGTATCTTCATTCTCCAATCTGCATCAATTGTCCAGAGAGGCAAAATATAAATCCAAAAGCGGAAAAGAATTCTTCAACCTATGGAGCTCTGTATTAGCGAAGATGATTTTACCACAGGTCATACCCTTCCCAGAATTGGTGCAGTGGTGTGCAGAAATATATGCTCCAGAGAGAAAGGTGGTTGTTTCTCGGTTGGGATCGGTCATATCCCCAATCATTAGATAACTCATCATGGAATTAACGGACACTGGGGAAGACGCTACCAGCTTTCAGTTCTATGAAGAAGTCTTGGTAGGGAATATTTGAGAGTTAGCGCCAGAGAGCAGGGATGCAATCATCCTCATGATAGTTCCCCCAGAATCCAACCTTACCAGTACTCATTCAATGTTTAGAATGGAAGTATTCTCAGAGCAAGCCAGACCGGTTTTATCCATGATCTGTCAGGTCCTCAGGTATGATCATGACTTGGTAATTGATGATTTTAATTTAGGTTTTATTTTTCTTATAAATTTATCTCAGTAAGAAGCACCTGTTAAGTTGGACCTACCATATTTCCTTGCTCAGTGCATTCACCCGCAGTTCAAAATTTTTTCCTCCATAAAGCTATTAAGATACAATTCCTAATCCTTTCTAATTTATATTATCGTCTATCACAATAAGGATTTGTTCAGTCGAGAGGACCTCCAAAAGTCAATTACTCCTGCCCCACTTCATGAATGTTTCTATGTGTTTGTGGATCCTGTCATGACTAAAATCTATACATTACTGTTTGGCTATCCTCCTCCCAGAATCTTTCCAGAATGCATTCACAAAAAGGTGAAATTTTGGCAATACAGTCCGAGATAAACAAAGCTCTAGTTGA
Source organism: Larix kaempferi (assembly GCA_027924585.1). Lineage (NCBI taxonomy): Eukaryota > Viridiplantae > Streptophyta > Pinopsida > Pinales > Pinaceae > Larix > Larix kaempferi. The sequence goes on along the minus strand of BSBM01000380.1, from coordinate 8,641,482 downwards.
TGGCAAAATGCTCAAGGAAAAAATCATTACTTTGGAGAACGAATTAAATGAGATCAAGAAGCATAATCAAGACACCCTTCTCCAAAAGGTCACATCTTTACAAGCTCATGCAGGCGGTCGCATAAATGATTCTTACAGATGCCCAACTGAATCATGCACATAATCAATTAAAATCCAAATGTGACGAACTAAGTAATATCAATGAAGAGTTAGCTAAAAGGAACTTGGTCATCTCTAAGCTGCAACAGTCCAGGGAAGATCTCCAGAAAAGCATTCAGGATTTATCAAGAAAACTGACAGGTAAGCCCTTATTCAAAAGCACCAAGTTTGTTATTTGGGAACAAATAGCAGCATTGGTAACAACACAATGGAGCCACTTTATTGTATCCCAAGAGGAGTGGGAAATCGTTGATGTAGTTGCTTAAGATTCTCGTTCATTATGGAACAACGTAAAAAAAAAGACCGAGATAGCAAAGGCTGTAATGGATTTCTTAAATGAGAAAAAATTCGATGAGCTTCAAGCATATGGTGTCCGAGACAGAACGAAGGTAATAATGGAATCAAATAAAGTGAGTACAAAAGGATTAATGGCTCAAAAGGTTGCTGATATGGTTTCCCAACTAAAGCAAGATGTCCATTCATTCAAAGAGTTATTCAAAGATGTCTTCCCACTCGGTCTTCCGTATTTTTGGTATGGACATGGAGACTTATATCACAAGGATCATTATACTGCCATGATATTAGATGCAAGGAATTCTGAAGTCCATCATCTAAGCCCATTTTTGAACATTATTTTGAGTTAGACATGAAACTCAGGGAACTAAGGGTTTTTCAATATCCAATTGGAAAAGAATGGAAGAATATCACAAGATTCCTTCAAATGTAGCTACTGGAAAGGACTTCAACAACTCAGTCAGCAGTTGGAACGTCATCAACGCAAAAAAATCCTCCTCCACCTCAGCAAGGAGGACCCCAATCCCCACTACCAATGAGTCAACATCAGTTTACCAGATAGACGTTTTTGTAATCAATTTTGTTGATGACAAATAGAAAAATCTAAAATCCGTTGGGCTATAACATATTTTGTTGTAAATTTTGTAAAGGTCATAAGGGCTATATAGAGAGAGAGGATATCTAGCCAAAGGGTCGACTCTTTTTGTAAGAAGTGTAACTTCTAATGATTTTAGTTTGATCAAGGAATGAGAAAGAACCTTCAAACTTTATCTTGCATTTATGTGGATTCTAAAATCTGATGTGTACAGTTAGTATTCTCTTCTTTTGTAATCTCATCTCTTTTCACACTTATTCTATGATTGGAAAAGTTAGCATAGACCCTGATGTGATTATCTTTAATTGATATTTTATTTAAGTATCGTTTATGGGTGATGTATGTTGTGAGTATTCATGATATAAAGATCTAATTGTATCATTTCTATAAAGACTGGGTTTTACTTTGTTGTCATTTTGTTATAACTATTGAATTATTTATGCTCAGTACGTTCCTTGTAAACATGAGATAAATATTTACTTTAGTAAGTACCTTCTCTCACGCCATCCCGTTAACACAATTCATTCAAAGTTTATACTAACATATCGGAAGTGCTTCCCACATTCTACCAAGTCTAATTATTATTATATTGGCTATCAATGACATGATTCTTGACTAAGCATTGAAAAATATAAACAATGAGAAATATTGATGCCCAGGAACAATTCTAAATACAACCTTAGAACTTCTCTGGGACTAACATCTTTTTTGGCATCGTTGACAGGGACCGTTGCAAGAACATCAATCTTCCCCGGGACAACGACAAATCATACGCCCCTGATTTTGTAGTGGAAAAATCAGGTAGCAGGCTGTGAAATCCACTTGGAAACTCCACCAAAGCAAACCTGGCATATGGACGCAGACATACTCGCCATAACCCTAGCCACGGAGAATTGGTGGCTCTACAAGATCTTGTCTCCTGTAGACATATATGTGGAAAATATCATTCCACTTCACCTGGCCATCATCGATGAAGTTTCTCCCCTCCTCTATTTGGACCTCAGTTCACTGAATCTGAGTTTATTTTTCAAAACCCTGAACGAGAGACTTATCCCTAGAATCCCAACACTTTGTTTGGTATACCTAGTTCACAGTCCATTCCCACTAAAAGCGGAGAATCCTCTACTCGGAAAAACCCGCTCAAGTCTTTTATTACTCCTCAAGCTAAGAAGTTAATTACCAGACACCTTATGTCAGGAGGAAGATGTGGCGGAGGACAACCACCACCACCTAGAACACCTCGATGGGTTGCTAGGCGGCATGGACCTCTATAATTTCTTACACCCTTAAATGATATGCCTACCCACTATCTGAAGTTATTACCTAAATACGATGACAGTAAGGGTACATCCGCAGAAGATCATGTGGATCGCTTTCAAGATTTCACTGATAACATTTTTATCGACCACGATGATGCATACATGAGATTATTCGCCCAATAACTTGAAAGAGATGCCCAAAAATGGTTCATATCATTACCAAACACTTCTATCAGAACTATGGAAAATTTGGAAAACAATTTCATCAAGAAGTGGGGAGTTAAGCGTGATAACTTGTATTATCTAACAGAATTTTCCGCCCTAAGAAAGAATACTTCTGAAACTGTTGTCGATTTTACTACAAAGGTTCAACAAAGAATATTATAGATTCCCTGAGGATATCTAACCTACCGAAGCAACAACTTGGGATACATATGCAGGTGATTTCCCCTATGATTTTCTATCATGCTAAGAGAAAGAAGATCATCCTCCCTTAGTATAATGCAAGATGATGCTACAGACGTCGAAGGAAATATGAGTGACGGAGGTAAACAAAATTGACTAATGATGTTGATAAAAAAGATAAAGGGAAATCTAAAGAGGAGAGTAGTTCCTCGGGGAGTAAAGACTCTCCAGAAGCAAAGACCGAAGAAATGTCCCGCATTATCAAGAACCTGCCAAACAAAGTTACTAGAATGGAATTGGAAAGCGGGTAGTACTAACAGACAATCCCCTGCTCATCCTCCCACTCAGTTTAGAAGGACTTGCAATCCTCATATGACATACAGAGAGAAGAGGAATGATGAAAAAACCACCAGTCAGGGATAGCAATAATAATCTGATCGAAATACCTAGAGAAGAAATTTACGAGGAAGTCGAAGAACAACTGAATTGGATGGAAGAAGAATCCTAACTCATGCATCTCACTAGATATGATTATGAAAACTCACTTACATCTAACTAAACTAATGAATATCATAAGAATCCTCAAGATAATGACTCATCGTCTTATGAATATCAATTGTTCCAAAATGCTCTACAGGTTGAGTTTCAAAAGAAATATTATCTTAGGCCTAGACCAGAGTCCGTAAATCGACAAAACAATACTCCTCTTAAAAACTCCCCCTGAAAGAAGGTCTGATCGGAAGCTCCCAAAACATCTCCCATAATAAAGAACAAAGACCTTTCAACAGAAAAAAAACACTAAATTATCAGTTTCATTTGTCCAAAAAGAGCCATACGTCAGCCCTCACAAAAAGCTAGAGCAAGATCCTAAAGAGTATGAAATAAATAGTATACCTTTTAATATGGAGCAAGAATTGAGCAAAATCAAGATAGAATTCCCCTTTTTCAAGCTAATAAAGAATCCTTTGTACCAAAATAAAATTGATAAAATGTTGCACAAATTCGAAGTCATTGATCAACAAGATACCATAAATATGAACGATGAATCCCCAACTTTTCAATGTGGCCCTCATATTGACGACAAAGAAGAACCTATTGCTCCGTTTTATTTTACTCTTAATGTACATGATAAATTACTCCATAACTGTATGCTACACTATGGCACCTCCCACAACTTGATGCCAAAATTTATCATGGAACAGCTAGGACTAGAGATCACAAGGTCATATCACGATATTTACAGTTTTGACTCCAGAAAGGTGAAGTGTGTAGGTATGATAAAATATTTGGTGGTAACTCTTGCCCAATTACCAGCCAAAAGTATAATGATGGATGTGGTAGTAGCATACGTCCCAATAAAATATGGTATGCTTCTATCAAGGAGTTGGGCTAAAACATTGGGAGGTACCATGCAAATGGATATGAAACATGCTATAGTACCTGTGTTTGCAGGAGAAACCAGACGCCTATATAGAGAAGCTATGTTTGCATACATAATAAGTGATCAATATAGTCCTATTGATTATCCTATATACTCCACCAATGAGGATATGGGTTGCTATATGTTGTCTACCGATGAGTCCCTTGGGGAGAAAATTGTAGAACCTCAAGTGACTAAATATATAGACGAAGATCATAAGAGTCGAGTGTGGAAACTATATTTTGATGGAGCCTCGGCCAAAAATTAATCCTGAGCTGGCGCATTGCTATCCTCACCAGCAGGGGAAGAGATTATGTTGTCCTACAAGCTATATTTTGATACCACCAACAATGTTGTTGAGTATGAGGCCCTCATCTTAGGCCTATGAGTTGCTAAAGACTTCAAAATTACTAAGCCGACAGTCTTTGGAGACTCTGAGTTGGTAGTAAAATAGATAAAAGGTATTTATCAAACGAAACATCCAAGGTTTAGGGAATACATGAATCTTCTTTGGGATCATATTGAAAATTTATTTGATGGTTTTAATATAAATTTTGTCCCAAGGGAGTGCAACCAACAGGTTGATTCATTGGCCCTAACAACTAGCACATTCAAACCTCCCAAGAAACCAAAGTTGAAGTATGAAGTGGAAATGCGATATCGTCCTTCTATCTCTAACAATATCAAGCATAGGAGAGTCTTTGAGGATGATCAACAGATTAAATATTTCCTCCATCTTGTGGATGAATTTTTAGGTACTAATATAGAAAATGATGAAGAGTACGAAAGGGAAAACATCTTGCAGATAGAGAAGATAACAAATATTGAATTAATGCAACAAGTTGTTGGTCACAAAATTCTTCAACTAAAGAAAAACTATATCCCAAAAGTTTTGGCTCCTCTAGAACACTTGTTCGATAAAAATGAGATCCTTGTTAAACCAACAGTTCAACCAACTACTGAAACCATGCAGGAAGTCAATATTGGTACCCCAAAAGAACCAAAATTCATCAAGCTTCCACATTCCTTGTCAACCGAGCAGAGGAAAAGGTATAAATATCTATTCAAAGAATACATGGATGTGTTTGCTTCGAAGTATGAATATTTGAAAACTTACGACACATCTGTTATACGACACATCTGTTATACAACACAAAATCCCTCTAAAACTAGATGCTAATCCATTGAAGCAAAAGTTAAGGCAGGTGAATCTTATTTTAATCCATGTAATTGAAAAGGAAGTGAGAAAACTACTTGATGCTAAAATCATTATTCCTATCAAATATTCAGAGTGGGTAGCTAACCTAGTACCAGTCAAGAAGAAAAGTGGGGAAATTAGTTTGTGTGTTGATTTCAAAAATCTTAATAAGTGTTCTTTAAAGGACAATTACCCTTTACCCAAAATGGATCATATTCTTCAGAAAGTGGTTGGGACAACTAGAGTATCTATGATGGACATATTTTCAGGTTATAATTATATTTCCATGCATCTTGATGACAGGGAAAAAAAAATTCACCACACCATGGGGAACGTTCATGTATGATAAGATGCCCTTTGGCCTTATAAATGTTAGAGAAACATTCCAAAGAGCCATGGATATAACATTCATCGGTGAAAAGGACAAATTTAATGTTATCTATCTAGATGATATGATAGTATTCTCAAAATCATATTAGGATCACCTTCAACATCTAAAGCAAACCTTTAGGAAATGCATCAAATTTGGTTTGTCACTAAATCCTAAAAAATATTTTTTTGCAATGACAAAAGGAAAGTTATTGGGACATATTGTCTCCAAAGATGGAGTTAAAATAGAACTTGATAGAGTGGCCACTATAAAATTAATTGATCTCCCAAGAAATAAAAAGGAGGTGTAGTCTTTTATTGGCAAAATAAATTTTCTACGAAGATTTATCCCTAATTTTGCTGAGACAATGAAGGAGATTACCAATATGTTGCGAAAAAACACCGTAATTAAATGGACAACATAGGCAAGGAATTCTTTTAAACAAATAAAGGATTCCTTAGGAGAATCACTGGTTCTAATTAGTCTTGACTACACCAAGGAATTTATTATATTTTCTTTTTCCTCATAATTTATTATTGCAGCAGTCCTTTTACTGAAAAATAATGAAGGACATGAGCAACCCATTACCTTTTTCAGCCGAGCATTGAGATATGTCAAGTTAAAATACAACATGATGGAGAAACAAGTGTATGCATTAGTGAAAGCCCTCAAATCATTCAGAAAATATGTCCTGCACTCTAAAATCATAGCCTACACTCCAAGGGGCACCATCAAGGATATTCTGTGTCAACCAGACAGTGAAGGAAGAAGAGGAAAGTGGATCTCCAAAATCCAAAAGTATGACATGGAAATCAATCCTACCAAGTTAGTGAAGGGACACAGAATAACCAAAATTCTAGCTGAATCGAACTATCAAGCTCTCAATATAAATCTGATAGACCAAATCCCAAGTCAAGAAGAAGAAGGTATTCGACAAAATATCCCTGCTGATGTTACTGAAAAGTTTACTTAGTCAGAATGGTATAAGGATATTGTTTATTATCTTAAACATCTGACTTGTCCTCCTGACCTGGATAAATCCAAAATGAGATATCTTAAACTCAAATCTATCAAGTATTTCATATTAGATGGATACCTTTTTTGGAAAGATCATCTTGGAATTCTACTAAATTGTGTAATAGAAGAAGAAAACGAAGGAATAATAGTAGAGTTTCATAAAGGAATGTGTGGGGGAAATCATCAATGGATAGCCACTGCCTATAAGGTCCTCCGAGCTGGATATTTTTGGCCTACCTTGTTCACTGATGCTAATAATATCGTTAGGGCATGTAGGGAATGTCAAATATTTGCAGGGAAGAAGAAGCTTAGATCATTTCCCCTCAAACCAATCAAAGTGGAAACACCTTTTCAACAGTGGGGTATTGACTTGATAGGAGAGATAAACCCACACTCCAGCTACCAACACAGGTGGATTCTCACAGCTACTGATTATTTCACAAGATGGATGGAAGCAATCCCGACAAGAAACACTAACGATACAGTCATAATAAATTTCCTGGAACATAATATTCTAGCAAGATTCGGTTTCCCAAGGAAGATCATTACAAACAACGCTCAGGATTTTAAATCCGCCAAAATGATGAGTTTCTTTCAAAATTACTACATTGAATTAATTCATTCAATAGCTTACTACCCCCAAGGAAATGGATTGGCCGAATCCTCTAATAAAAGTTTAGTGACCATCATTAACAAGATGTTGTACGCGAATAAAAAATCTTGAGACTCCCAACTGAAATTCGCACTATGGGAAATAAAATCAATGTCAAGCGTTCTATAGGCACTTCCCCTTTCCAAATTGTCTATGGTAAAGAAGCAGTCCTTCCTATTCAGTTGGTTTACCAATGATGAAACTATTACAACCAGAACATGATGAACCTAATGATATGGAGAGAAGGATTCATCAATTGATCAAGATTCAACAAGTTAGGGAAAAACTGGATGACACAACCGAGATACACCAGGACAAGATGAAAGCAACTTTTGACCGGAAAGCCATAACTAGGGATTTTCAACACAGAGACCTTGTTCTGAAATGGGATGCTAGAAGAGAGGAGAAATCAAAACATGGTAAATTTGATAACCTATGGCTAGGCCCATTCAAGATATTTGTGGTCCATGACAAAAAATGATCCATATCTTGGGCGCTGAGACCCGAAAGACTTGAATGCTGAGAGAGGAGGAGAAGAGTAGTCTCAAATCTGAAGTGGACTATGGATCAACTGTGAGAAAGATACATCAGCGAGATTTGGGTTTTGAAAATCCTAGACATAGAGTAAATATGCCGCATGGAGGGGTGAGGTTCAAAGAGAGTTATTTGAGCCTCATCTCCCAAACTATACTAAGAAAGGCACTCAGCCAATAACCCAATAATAACTCAATAAAATAAGAGAAATGTAAGATGCCAAAAATAATAGCTTTCTTTATTGAGAAGTCATAAATACCTTCATATACTATCATTACAATGTGCTTTGAATCCATACCATGGAACAAAACTATGGGATACGAAATACCATGGATGGGTGTACTGTAAATTGTGGGTTGCATGGAATATTCCAAAACCATGGATGGGAGAGGGTGACCTCTCCATGTAATGTTTTTATGATGAATGGGAGAGGGTGGCCTATCCATTTAATTTTGAGGCTACTCTTCTCCTCCTCTCTCATCATTCAAGTCTTCCGGGGACTCATCCCCCAAGATTTGGATCAGTGGTATCAGATCCGAAAGACTTGAATGCTGAGAGAGGAGGATAAGAGTAGCCTAAAAGCTGAAGTGGACTATGGATCAGCTGTGAGAAAGATACATCAACGATATCTGGGCTGTGAAAATCCTAGATAGAGAAACATAGAGTAAATATGCCACATGGAGGGGTGAGGATTAAAGAGAGTTCTGTGAGCCTCATCTCTCAAACTATACTAAGAAAGGCACTCAGAACCAATAACCCAATAATAACTCAATAAAATAAGAGAAATGTAGGATTCCAAAAATAATATCTCGCTTTATTGAGAAGGCATAAAATCCCTTTATATAATATCATGAAGATGTGCTTTGAAGCCATACCATGGAACAAAACCATGGGATACCAAATACCATGGATGGGTGTACTGTAAAATATGGGCTGCATGGAAGATTCCAAAACCATGGATGCGAGAGGGTGACCTATCCATTTAATGCTTTTATGATGAATGGGAGAGGGTGACCTCTCCATTTAATGCTTTTATGACTTATACATCCGAATTTAGACCATATGCCCCCTAGAATTCGGATCAACAACACTTATGAACTGGCACAACTTAACGACGAAATTTTTGGGAATCCTGTCAATGGAATATTTCTAAAACATTTCTTTCAGTATTGATCTCTACCCTAACTCACCTATGATTTTATGTATCAAATATGTAATATACGTCACTTTTCTTTCAAAATTTTTGTTGTATTTATGCATTCTTTTTCAATCTCATGTTCTCTGTTATTGGATTTTCAAAAGAATTAAGTCCATATATGACTCCATAGCCCAATAGAATTAAAGGCACTAGTATATAGTTCTCAAACTCTTCCGAAGAAAAAGGATGTCCCTGCTGAAGCCAATGTTAGTACTAATATTTTCAACACAGCCGACAGAGAACAACATCGTTGGTCACAGGAAGTTCTCATCCTCTTCCTAAGAAAAATGTTGTCCCCACTGGAGCCGATGTTAGTACTAATATTTTCAACACCGCTGGTCATAGGCGAGGCTGGTTTTGTTAGTTTGAGGATCATATCTATTTTTTGCAGGATGAGGGATTTTAAGACTGGTCACCCAGACCCCTATGATCGACAATCGAGGAATCAAGTTGACGTCCAAGAAATAACGCGATCAAGTAAAAATTAACGGTGGAGATTTGGTTTAGGGGCTTGAAGTGCACGATATTTAACGTGCTAGGAACAAACCTGAAAAGAAACCACTATGGCCACATGGAGACCTCACGTTCATTTAGGGCCCGAAAATTGGTTTCCCCAAGCCACTTATTTTGATCCCTGAAAATTGATCTCATCAATTCTAGTAGATAAGACAGACGTTGCCCATTTTATAGCTGTCTATCAGGGAAAGAGGGCCCCATCTCAAAAAGTCGCTCCAAACCAGGTCCAAATCTCGAGGCGATGAGAGAAGTAATCTAGGTTTGTTCTGATTTCAGGATCCGTTAACAGCTCGACGCTTAAAGAGCTAGGTGAAATCCTGAATAAAAATTGGCTTGGCTACGTGACGTCCTCACATTCATTCAGGGCTTGAAAAGCGGTCTCCCCAAACCACCTATTTTGAGCATTGAAACTGCTCCCAAGGTTTGTCTCCTTCCTCCCTCAACAGACTCACTTCAAATTTGTCTAATGGTTATTACCACTGTCATTTTGGAAGAAACGATCCCCACGCATTTAAAATCTCTGCGTCCCTCACACAAAGGACCAATCCTTGAGTGCCATGTATATATCTCATTAAATCCCTCTATTTTCAAATTCTCTCTATAAGTATGCTTCAAAAGAGTTTACTGAGCATTTGATTCCTACCACCTCGAGCTCCTATGTTATCAGTCGTCTCACCAGCCTCTTCACAACCGAAGCTGAGCATCCATCATATTTTCTTTTGTCTTACCAACGTCACCATGAATTCTATCCCCAACCCTGAGGCATCTCCCTCTGCAGCCTCTACTCCCAATCAAGAAGAACACTTGGGAGACTAACATTTTGATATTCATGACCCTGTATCTTCATTCTCCAATCTGCATCAATTGTCCAAAGAGGCAGAAGATGATGCCAAAAGCGAAAAAATACTTCTTCAACCTAGGGAGATCTAGATTGGTGAAGATGATTTTACCACAGGCCAGACCCTTCCCAGAATTGGTGCAATGGTTTGTATAAGGATATGCTCTAGAGAGAAAGGCGTAGGTTTCTCGGTTGGGATCGATCATCTTCCCAATCACTAGAGAACTCATCATGGAATTAACAGACACTAGGGAAGACTCTACCAGCTTCCAGTTCAATGAAGAAGTCCTGGAAGGGAAGATTCAAGAATTATCGTCAGAGAGCAGGGATGCATTCATCTGCATGATAATTCCCCCAGAAGCCAACATGCCCAGTACTCATTCAATGTTTAGTTTGGAAGTATTCTCAGAGAAATCCAAACTGGTTTTATCCACGATATTTCAGGTCCTTGGGTATGATCATGACTTGGTAATTGATGATGTTTCTTTAGGTTTTCTTTTTCTATAAATTTATCTCAGCAAGAAGCACCTGTTAAGTTGGACCTGCCATCTTTCCTTGCTCAGTCCATTCACCTGCAGTTCAAATGTTTTCCCATAGAAATCTATTTAGATACAATTCCTTTCTAATTTATATGATCATCTATCACAATAAGAATTTTTTCAGTCGAGAGGACCTCCAAAAGTCAATTAATCCTGCTCCGCTTCATGAAGGTTTATCTGTGTTTGTGGATACCATCGTGACTAAAATATATACATTATTGTTCGATTGTCCTCCTCCTAGAATCTTTCCAGAATGCATTCACAAACAATTGAATTTTTGGCAATACAGTCCGAGCTAGACAAAGCTCTAGCTGATGGCCAGACGCTCAAAGAAAAAATCATTACTTTGGAGAACGAAGTAAATGATCTCAAGAAGAAAAATCCAGAAACCCTTCTTCAAAAGGTCACATCTTTAGGCCACCTCTTCAGTAGACCCTACTGACAAGCTTGCGCAAGCAGTCGCACAAATGAGTCTTGAGGATGCCCAACTGAATCATGCACAAAATCAATTAAAATGCAATTGTGATGAGCTAAGTAATATCAATGAAGAGTTAGCTAAAAGGAAGTTGGCCATCTCTGAGTTGTAGCAGTCCAGGGAATATCTCTAGAAAATAATTCAGGATTTATCAAGAAAAATGACAGGTAAGCATTTATTCAAAAGCGCCAAGTTTGTAATTTGGGAATACATAGCATCATTGGTAACAACATAGTGGAGCCATTTTATTGTATCCCAAGAGGAGTGGGAAATCGTTGATGCGACTGCTCAAGATTTTGTTCAATCCCGGACAACGTAATAAAAAATAACGAAATAGAAAAGGCTACAATGGATTTCTTAAATGAGAAAATATTCGATGAGCTTCAAGCATATGTTGTCCGAGACATTACGAAGGTAATCATGGAAGCAAATAAAGTGATTACAAAAGGATTAATGGCTCAAAATGTTGTTGATATGGCTGCCCAACTAAAGCATTATGTCCATTCATTCAAATATTTATTCAATGATGTCTTCCCACTCGGTCATTCGTCTTTTTGGGATGGACATGGAGACTTATATCACAAGGATCATTATAATTCCATGATATTAGATGTAAGGAATTATGAAGTCCACCTAGCGGAAATTCATGAAGAACTAAATGGCTTAAATATTATAGATAAGTTGTGTCCAATCTTTGAGATCCTTAATCGACTTCAGGCCATTTTCAAAGCTTTACCTAAGCCCACTTTTGAACATTATTCTGAGTTAGACATGACACTTAGGGAACTAAGGGTTTTTCAATATCCAATGGGCAAGGAATCGAAGAATATCACAAGATTCCTTCAAGTGCATCAACTGGAAAGGAATTCAACAACGTAGTCAGCAGTTAGAACATCATCAACGCAACAAAATCCTCCTCCACCTCAGCAAGGAGGACCCCATTCCCCACTACCAGGGATTCAACATCAGTTTACCAGATAGACGTTGTTGTAACCAATTTTTTTGATAACAAATATAAAAAACTGAAAGTCGTTGGGCTATAACAGTTTTTTTTGTAAATTTTGTAAAGTTCGTAAGGGCTATCTAGACAAAGGGTCGACTCTTTTTGTAATAAGTGTAACTTATGATGATTTTAGTCTGATCAAGGAATGAGAAAGAACCTTCAAGCTTTATATTGCATTTATGTGGATTCTAAACTCTGATGTGTACATTTATTATTCTCTTATTTTGTAATCTCATCTCTTTTCATTCTTATTCTATGATTGGAAAAGTTAGCACAGATCCTGATGTGATTATCTTTAACTGATATTTTATTTAAGTATCGTTTATGGGTGATGTATGTTGTGAAGTATTCATGATATAAAGATCTAATTGTATCATTTCTATGGACTGGGTTTTACTTTGTTGTCATTTTGTTATAACTATTGAATTATTTTTGCTTAGTGCGTTCTCTATAAACATGAGATAAATATTTACTTTAAGCGAGTACCTTCTCTCATGCCCTCCCGTTAACACAATTCATTCAAATTTTATACTAACATATCGAAAGTGCTTCCCACATTCTACCAAGTCTGATTATTATTATATTGGCTATCAATGACATGATTCTTGACTAAGCATTGAAAAAAGATAAACAGTGAGAAACATCGATGCCCAGGAACAATTCTAAATACATCCTTAGAATGCCTCTGGGACTAACATATCTATTTATAATTTTGGATCCAAACAAAGGGATGCTTCTAGCTCTCGACTTGGAAGGACTGCTCCCACCTTTGTATCTTTTTCTTGTGTCTCTTCCCTCGCTATTAGGAACTCGACTACTATAATATGCACTATAATTATATGGACCTATAAATGGAGAATATGAATTTGACGTAGCTATCCTTGGAACTAGATCTGCTCGAACAAGGGTTGAGTTTTGAGTGGTATGGAATGCATAGTACTATACCCCTATCAATGACTAACCAAAAATATAGGCCAATCCTTTTCAATAATCGTGTTGCTACCTATATAATATTGGAACGTGACTCACTTAGGAAGAAGGTTGTTACTATATATGAAACAATTAGCACTCACGAAGCGCCCTACAATGAAATCTAGCATGAGATGTAAGAATTAGAACCAGTGGGCCTCACGAAGGAAAGAGTAAAGTAGAGAGAACTGAGGAAGGAACCATATGAACAACAAGTAGGAAAAAAGTAAGTGAACGAAGCATAGGTAGAGTCCCCATTTTGAGGTCGTGAATCAAAGAAACAAGCATCCTAGGTCATAGATGGAAACAATGAATCAATTGGTAGTAGATTAATAAACCCCCTTGATTGATTACCCCAAAATAGTTTCCGAGTATGGTGTTGTGTTTTCTCCTTGTTATAACCCCGGTATCCAAAATGATAGATTAAATACGATAAAGAAACACTTTACATCAAGTGATCTATGGAGTTATGTTTCCTCTTTATGCACTTAGATATCCGAATAGTTACTAAAATAATAATAGGTGTGTTTTTATTACATTATAGAAATATGAGGTCAACCCCTTGACGATACAAAGTGTCTTCAATGATGAGGTAGCTCTTTGCATGATGGTAAATGTGTTGACAGTCATCACGAGAGATGAGAGGGAAACCTTTGGGTTCATAGATATACTAACATGCCCAAATACCAAGGGTCACTAAAGGAAATTAGGAATGAGTATTCATCAAGTATGAATTTAACTTCAACCTAATCCTCACTATCTTAGGGTAGCTTTGACATAACCTTTGCAAAATCTAGTGACTTCTTTGATTTAGCAAATGCAAATTACTACATAATCACAATCCACTTTGAATACCTACCAATTGATTGGTATCTATGATCACAATCATGTAATGAACAAGAATGTAATTGAAAGTTCTAAACCCATTTAAGTGTAACAATGCATACAATTCTTAAGAAAAATAGAAAGTAAACAATGTCAGTCACACACAATACACAAAAATTTACCTTGGAAAACCCAAAGGGAAAAACTAACTTTACTTAGAGCTTCACTGATCTCTTTGTTTCTTTTTTTCATTGTATTAATTCAACTATTTACAATACAATATAAGGCATTCACCAACCTACAAAACCCTAAGTCCAAAACCAAAATTACATTACAATCAGTCAAAAACCATTAGCCAAAAACGAACCGACAACAACAATAACAAAAAATATTGAGGGATCTACCCTCGGACCCCCTGCATTCAAGGGAAGTCACCTGAACCCCCACCGAAAGGGGGTATTCATGCAAAGAATATAACGCATACCCAAAATTCTCCCACTTGTTTCTTTGCATACAAGGAGTACATGATTTTATCATATCAACAATTTAGGGCATGAATTCCCATTGCTTCTCTACACCGAGAAAACTTCTCAGTGCTCATAGATTTTGTCAATGAATCTACAACATTCTCCAAAGTGTCAAAATTATCCATTAACACCTTCTTGATTTCAACAGTGTCTCTTACAGAGTGATACTACACATCAATATGCTTTGTTTTTAGTGATAAGCAGGGTTCATGGTTAGGAAGATTGCACTCTCACCATCACAATCTGACCTCACAACTTGTTCAAAACCCAATGTCTGAACACAATATCCGCAACCATACAACATATTTACTTGCATGAGTGGCTATAATGTATTCAATTTATGTAGTTGATAGTGCCATTATAGCATGTTTCTTACTCATCCAATGGATAGCACCACCAAATAGGTTAAACATGTACCCATTTGTAGATATTCTATGATGCATATATCTAGCCCAATCAACATCAACAAATCCATGTACATTCAACAATCTATCCTATCCATCTCTTCTTTGATAATAGATTTCACTATCTATAATTCCACAAAAATACCTGAACATCTCTTTACAGTTTTCCAATTCTCCTTTCCCATTTTTGACATATACCTACTCAAAACTCCCAACACATGGGAAATGTCTCATCTAGTGCATACCGTGGCATACCTAAAATTTCCAATTACACTAGAATAAGGAACACAAGACATGTCATATTCTTCTTCTTTAGTCTTAGGACATTGTTCTATAGATAATATTACACCTACAGAACTAGGGAGTTTTACAGGTTTACATTCCTGCATGTTAAACCTGTGTAATATTGTCTCAACATATTTTCTTTGGTTCAACTAGAATTTCTTCTCTGCACAATTCCTCTTGATCTCCATCCCCAATATGAAATTGGAAACACCAAGAAACTTCATTTCAAACTTGGAGGTTAGATGCAATTTCACCTCCTTAATAACCTCCATGGTGTTTCCAACTAGTGTAATCTATGGGATTACATGATGTTACCGGTAGTGCATTATAAATAGATAATCATATATGATAACATGCATACATAAGGAGAGAAAAGAAGAAGTAAGAGTAATGGTCACAATAGTAACAAGTCTTATATCACATCAAGAGGCCATAATGTAGCATGGGGGGTAATAATCTCTATAACATATTGGCTCAACATCCTATATATATGCAATATACAATCAATTAGATAGTTATAACTATTAAATATTCGCTAGTGGTCCTAACCAACTCGACTATACTAGACCGACCATTAGTTGGTCGGTCGATAGGACCTAGTCAACTCATCTACTAGGCTCCTCCAACATATCCCCCACCCCAAAATACTTCTTCCTCTTGAAGAGACCAAGGAGATATATATTTACAAAAAAATACAAAATGCCAAAAGATATTTAATTTTTCATGGTTGTTGAGATGTGGACATTGCACCAGGTGGAGTGGCTTCAACACATGCATCAACTATGGAAGTGGCAGAGATGGTAAGTTTCTGTTTAAAATATTCCCAGTTGGCTATAATGGTATGGATATTTGCGCCGATTGATGTGAGTTATGATAGTTGCAAAACTTTCTTTGGTAGAGGTCAGTTTGGCATTTTCTGATGGTTGGGTTTGAAATACTTGTGTTGAAGCTCTGCATCAAGCATCAATCTATATATATATATAACTGGTTATATGATTGACTTCACCCTATGTAGTCTTGGATTCATGTAGCCACTAATTCTCCTTCTTCTTCAAATCTAGAATGTGTTGTCATTCCATTGCAATTTGTTCATCTAAAATTATGTTGGTCTCTAGATTTGTTGTGGTATTCCTTGTGCATAGGGCATGGATAATGGTTTGTGTATTTTGTATTTCAATGCAAATTTTTCCATAGTATGAATAGCAATTGTTTAGTACCATGGTTTATTTAGTTTCCAAGACCTCATATTCCTGAAGCTGCTTATCCTATTTTTCAAATTCTTTAAACTAGTCGGCCATGAGTAGAGTAGTTTCATACTCCTTCTACTGAATTTTTTGGTCAAGTACTTGTTGCAGACAGGTTATTGAAGATCCAAAGAAACTCTAAATTATGTCGAGGGGTCTTTCTAGGATAGGTCCTTCTATCAATCCAATGACTTGGTCAACCTTTGCTGAGCATGTTTTCCATGCGTCCTCCTACTCATTCTTCAAAATATTCATTTTTTATTAGCATCATTCCATCTTTTGTTCTTTCCTTTGTTAACAACTTTGAGGAATTCATCTAACTCTTCATCTTAACCCTTTGCAGGTGCAAAAATTTCTATTGTCAGTGTGGTTTCAGTCATATGCTGCACTGGTACTTTGATCCTTGCATCGTATTTAGTTTTCTTTTCCTTTCTTTTCTCTTCTTTTCGCGAGCTTTGTGGTTGACCCACTCCGCTCATCAAAATTATTTGATGAGAAAATGATGTAGGATGAGTCGAAATGGTTGTGACTACTGTCAATGTTGTCACAGTCGAGATTGGTAAAGTCAAATCAACTAAAATGGTATTGGTTGTAAGGGGAACATAAACAATGACTATGGTAGGGTTGGGATAATAGTTGAGGAAGGGGTCGATGAGATGGTCGGGATTGTGGTCAATGGTGCGGTGGATATGGAATTATTCTATTGAGGAGTCAATGGAATAGGTAATGAACTAGTCAGTCAAATGAATGCTTCAACTCTGGTATGATTAGGAGTTGAGTTCGGTGGGGGAAAACTTTGCAAAGGAGTTTTCATGATGTTCACATTAGTGGTAATATGGTAGGTGGGGTGGTCGACGACAGAAGTGAAGATACATATGGTAAATATTTTGTAGGTGATGGAATTTTAGGCTTGAGAAACAATTTGATTAAAGGATTTTGAATTTTTTTCTATGGGGACATAGAAATTTGTGATGGAGGTGGAGGAAAAATGGCCAATTAACTTGGTGGAGTTGTTCCTTCAAGGACTGGTCGAGTTGTGGTTAACTACTTCAGTTCAAGGAATACAATTGATAGAGTACTTAGATAAGTTTAGTAACCTCAAGAGTTATAGTTAAGGTTGCAGGAGCTGATGTTTCAAACGAGGAAGTTTCTTCTTCTAAACAAGTTGGAGAAGGTAGTAGGGATTCATCTGATGCGTTGATTAGTTCCTCCTCATGAGTTTATTATGTTAATTTGAGATTTTTCTGAGGGGGGGTAAGGGTAAAGTGGTTACCTTTGTTGCTACCAATGGTGTTGATCTTCCATGTTCTGCAAAATAAATTTGTATATGCATTTCAGTGGTAAATTTCTTCTTGGTTGCTTCAATCATAATAGACTTATCCTGCTCCCAGAGTCTTGTTAAATCCTCTTCAACTGTAGAGGTTAAAAACATCTTCATTTTCTTAGATTGTTGTCGTGTGGATTTTCCTTTGATATTTTTTTGGAATGTAATCATTTGCTCAACGACTTGTCTGAGCTTCTCCTTTAGGTTCATATCATCGAATTTGGGCTTGACTCCTTCTTTAATAAATGGTTCCTCTTCTTCTTCTTCCATCGACTCTCCAGTCACCTCATTGACTGGTTCTTACTTTTGACTACTCAATAAAACAAATTCTAGTTATTTCTCTAGAAGTTCATCGAATGTAGTGATGCATAGAGAAGTTTCATACTGGTCTTCAGCTTCATCATCCATGAGGGGTAGCAACAACTCCAACTTGGAGGACTAGGCCATAGTCAGAATAGGGATTAGAATATTCAATTGCCTGGATAGATCATAAAATAACTCTTGGACATTCATATAATATTCAAGTTTTTGTGCATCTCCTCCTTCACCCTACAGGTACTATACCCTGGTGTAGTCGAGTTCGAGTTGAATGTGATCCAATAGGGGTAAGTTGGGACAGATTTGTTGGGGAACCCTCCATCTATCACACTTAGTTTTACAAATTGGAACCAATTTTCCATAAGTATTTCAGCCTTTTCCATACCAAGCGGTGATCCCTTAGGTGCAAATTTTTTGAAATTGTTCATTATTGATGGTTTCATATTAGTGAATTTTGTCTCACTAACTAGGGTTATCTTCATCATTATGATCCACATGAGAAATGATGGAAACCAAATTGTCTGCCAAGTTTCTTTCCATTTTTCACAATTGGTTTTGACTGTGGAGGCCAGGTGGTAATCCCAATTGAATATCTTTGCATCATGCACAATGGATTTCACCGCCTCTAGCATTTCTAGTTTCAAGTCAGACGACCAACCTGATCTTGTTAAACACAGTGAGATTATTACTATTTTCCATTTTACCAATTGATATGTTACTTTGTTGATTATCAACACTTTGGAGTTATTTCATGCCGGTGTTCCTATAAGTTGTTCAAATAGCTCTAGGGGCTTATCACTATGGGTACTATCTCTCCTTTGCTGAGTAGACCAATAATATGATCGATTATGGAGTCACTTATCTCTATGGTCCCATCTAGCCATATTTTTTCGTCATGGTATCTAATAACGATAAACTTAGCTATTAGTTCTTTCAAGTTGCATGGCTGGACAACAACGGCACGTTCAGGTAGTTGCGTATTTTGGATACAGATAATTTGTTGGCTTTCTCAATCCATTTATTATCTCTTATTTCCCATTATTTTAGTTCTACATATTGTATGTCCTAATTGTGCTACTTTTTCTTCACTTTCTTAATTTGGTTAAGTCGAGCTTGTAGGGGCATCAATGTTGCTCCCTCCTAATGTGCTTTTATCTTGTCATCGACTACCTTTGTTTTTGTTGATGATGCATCTTTCTTGGGTGCCATTTCTAAGCACTGGTTATATGCAGTTGAGAGATCTACCTACAAATCACTGTCCTCGGGAATCTACTGTGCTCGATCCAATTCATGAAAAATACTTTTCCAACAATCTTCTAGTACTAGAGTATTTATAGGCACGAAAATCGACAAGCATTTATTGTGCATAGGTGAGTGTAGTAATTTCATTCTTTGTGTGAAAAATCTACTTCGCATGCTTGATGAAACTTGTGCTATAAGTTTGGTTCACGGTCCAGTTAGTTCACTCGATGGTCGGTGGTCTCTAAGATGATCTCATCCATGCTTTACTTCTCTACCGATCTCCTCATTCCTTAGTCAGTAAGGGTCATCTTCAACTATATTCTTTCTACCTTTATATTGGATGGATTAGTCATTTCATATCTGACTTCTCTTTTCTTCTGGTAAGTATTAGGTGAAGGTTTGTTGCTTCTTGGCTATTGCATACTTTCACTCTTTCATTCTTGTCTCTCTGCCCAATCAATTGTGTTACGACACTTTTCTCCTGCCAAGGTCCATGTCTTAGTTCCTTTTTTATATTTGATATATGCTAAGTTATTTAAATAACTATTTTTAAACAAAATAGTTATGCATTATAATTAACAAAATGAAATCATGGAGGCATGATGGTTAACCAGTCATTGATACAGCCATTAGTTAGTGGTGTGCCTCTTTATATACAGTATCTTTTCATTCAATCTCCATCAATGAATTTGATGAAGACTCGACTCGAAGTGTTTTTATATGGACGGATACATTATGGTTCAATTCGTCGACAATATAGAGGCCCATCCATGCAGTTTCTACCTTTCTTGGTTTTCCTTTTATCCCACTATCATACAAGAGCATTAGATATTCAAATGAAATATCTGTATTCCTTATGTATCTATTGTGCCAACTTTCTATTGTGTCTTTTGGATTTCCTGATGATAAAGAGCAACTAATATTTGTTCTTCAAGTTTCTACTATGTCTTAGGTAACATGTACGGTGTCCAAATGTAGTACTTATGTGATTATTGGGTCTTTTTGTTTGAAATGAAGTGGTACAATTTCTTCCTTAACAGAGACTAATTTGAATGATGTATATTATTTCGATCTCTTATAATTTGTTCTATATGCCCATAAGATAGCAGGAATTTTTTTGTCCCAGGTGTCCTTGTCAATATTGTAATTTTTTGTTAATCCGTTCATAAGTGTCTTATTGAATGCTTTGATAGTGTCGTTCAACTATGGGTGGTATGTTGAACTCTGTACATGGTCTATCCTAAATTCCTTAAGTAATATTGATATATTCTTATTAATAAAAATGTGTTCCCATGTCGCTGATTACGGTGAAGAGTCATCTAAATATGGTAATAATGTTTTCATTGATAAATCTTGTGGTGATTTCGCTTGTACATCCTTCGACAGGTTTTGCTTCTACCCATTTTGTGACATATTCTACTACAATTATGATATATCGGTCACATCCAGGCACTAAGAATGGACCAACAAATTCGATGGCCTATATTTCAAATGTTAGAGTTGGGTTAATCGATATTAATGCCATTTTGTTCACTCAGAGCGATCGACCCATTTGTTGGCATTTATCACATTTTATTATGAAAATTTTCCAACCTTTATTTAATGTTGTCCACTATAATCCAACTTGCAATATATTTTTAACAGTTGTGTTGACCTGAAAGTGTCCTCCCGCTGGTTTCTGAATGTGCTTCGTCGATAATGGCATATTTTTCATGGTCGAGGACACATCGTTGTAGTATATCATCTTGTCCTAATTTGATAGGAATCCATAGTGTATGGTGCTACTTTCATAGCTAATATTTTATTTTTCTTCTTGGATGTCCCATTTGGGGATTGTCCTTCCTCCAATAATTGAGTTATATCTACTAGATCAGTTGGTACAACTTCAAATCTGAAAAGGAGAGCATCATGTAATTTGTTGGCTATTACAACATAGTATTCTTTAGTTTCTATACGTGAAAAATGATCTGGTCCAACATTGGACTTCCCTAGTCAAACTATTGCCTTGAATTTAAATTTTTGAAATAGTAACAACCATTGGCATATTCATCCATGATGTAATGGTTTATTAACTAAATAATTCAAGGCCTAATGATCTATGAAAAAGACAAAAGGTTTAGCCAACAAGTAATGATGATACTTTTGCAGAACAAAAATCATACCTAACCCTTCTCATTTTGTATTTCAATAATTTCGCTAAGCTAATTTAACTTCTGACTAGCATAGGCATTCGAATAGTCAATCCCATCGTTTCCTAGTTGGTTTAGTATTGCACTGACTGCAATACTCGACGTGTCAATGTGTACATGAAACTTATTAGAACAATTTGGGAATAAAAGGATCGGGGCTTCGACCAACTTGTGTTTAAGAAGTTCAAATGATTCAGTGCATTCTTGTGTCCATGTAAACTATGCATTCACTTTAAGCAATTACTCCAGAGGGAATGTCATATCTGAATAATGTGTCTCCTAGGACTAGGGTTCACAATTGGCATTAAGTTGACAATTGCTTTGATCTTTTCCATGTCGACCTTGATTCCTTCTTTACAGACAAAATGACCCAAAAGTATTCCAACGGGTGTGGCAAAGATACATTTCTTGATATTTAATGCTAGTTGAATATGTATATATCTTTCTAACATCAATTGAATACATTGAATGTGATCTCTTAGCATGGTATATATGGTCCAGTCATCAAAGTAAACAACCATAGTTTTATATAGGAACTCCTAAAAAGATTTGATCACGATTCTAGAAAATACTGCATGTGCATTTTTCAATCCAAATGGCATAACTTTGCATGTGAATGACCCAAATTCACACACAAATGTAGTCTTATGATGATCCTCTTTTGCAATGGGAACTTGTTTGTAGCATGAAAATACATATGTCAAGGATTAATATTCATGTCTTGTAGTTGCGTTGATGATTTTGTCTGCAAAGGGTGTAGGGAACTGATCTATAAGAGTTATTATGTTTAATCCTCTAAAATCAACACCAATCCGAAGTATTTTTGGATCATTCTTCTTAGGTTGGATGACCATTGGGATATCCCATTCTAACTATTTGAATGGATATATGATTCTGGTAGGTAGCATATTTTATATTTCTTTCTTGACTATATCCTTATATTTGTGGGATAATTTGTACGGTTGCTTCTTGACAAGTTTTTCATCTGGAATAATATCGATCTTCATTTCTCCCATTTTTTGTACCAATCCTTTTAAATATTTATAATATCTAGAAAACACATTCTTATATTCTTTAAGAAGATTTGTTATCTCTGTTGTTTGTTGCTCCAACCAATAATCCCCTATTTTTTCTATCTTTGGTCTTCCGTCAATGGAGATGCCAACTTCTTTTGTCTTGATTTCTCCATCCATCCATTCAGGTGTTTTTGATTCGTCGATGTGTCATTCACCTTCTTTAAATTTTGTGAAGGATGGGGGGGATATTTTTCTATAAGCTCTCCATGTTCTTCCTTATCTTCGGTATATAGTTTCATGATAGAATTAACTAGATAGATTGTGCAAAGGTGATCTTTATTCCATATGAAAATTTTCCTTGGGGTATTATCATTTTCTAAGTCCAAGCGAGTCGGGGTGTGAACTTGTTTCTTCTAGTCGACTGTGATATTATTGCAAGTCGAGCTCAGTCGAGGAGTAGGTGTAGTCTTGACTACACTAACTGGTCATTCTGCTGGTTTGATAAAATTTTGAATTTCCTGCTCATGTTCTTTAAGACACTCTTGGTGAGAGTAAATGAAAAATATTTAATAAATTTTTCTTTAAGATACTGCCAATTAAATGTTCACCTCTTACATCTTCAATTTCATACCATTTACTAGGAAATTCGTCCAATGTGCTTGCGAATGTATGTGTCCATGCACATTCATTGTAGTAGCCAAGTATTTTCCATTCTTTTTCATATATATTGATATGGTCAATTGCATCCTACCTAACTTGGGTGAATTTAGGAATTTATTTCTATGTTGTCAACTTATTTCCTCCAGATTACTCGACAAACTAAGTCAAGGATATCACACCAACGAGCACCTTGACCTATGAAGGTTTCGACTAAACTTTGTAGTCGTCCTTAATTTTTGACATTTTCATAAATGTCGTCGACATGACTAGATGGTGACTCATGTTCTTTAAAATGAACCAGTGGTAAATTGGTTGGTTCATTTCTAGTCGGCACTAGAGTTGGATACTCCCTTGCTTTCTTTTCGAATAATCTCATAATTATAGAAATAACAAAGCATTTTCGTACAAAGTGTTGGAGAATGGCTTTGATCGTCCAACATTCTTATGCTTGGGATTCATAGTTTTCAATCTATCAATCATATAATTTTGATTCTAAAATTTTTCAATCGTCTTGGGGTCCTAGGTGGATCTCTCCATTTTCATTAGGCTCAATTGAGTCTTCATCTGCATTACTTGATATAGTCGCCTTCTATTTGTGTCATTTTCATTAGGCTCATACCACGATTTCCTTTAGATGGGTAGATGGGTACAATAAAAATTTTACCTTCTTCATTTAGATTTATTCTATCCTTTTCTAATGATATGGAAGCCTTCATATTTCTTCCCCATGGTCAACTAACTAGTGCAGGGAAGGATCTGGAACCTTCTTTTGGATCAATTACTTCAAAATCAACTTCGGTGGAAACGCCCATTATTGCAATATAAACATTTTTCCACACTCCAATTGGTACAGTTAAGCCCTATTCGGTGAGCTTAAGATATATGCCCGACTTGAACAACTGTGATAGACCCAGTCTTTCCCAAGTAGAATTGGTCATTATATTTTCTTAAGACCCGAATTTGAGGACAACATGCAAGATACAATATCCTTTGACTTTGAGGTTGACTAATGGGTCAATGTCAACTTTATCTTTTTTATTTAGTCGGAATAGATTTTTAGAAATCTTATCATTCCCTGGATTACTTTCTTATAGTGTAATAAAATCAATTAATCGAACAATGGCATATTCCTTTGTGAGAAGTTGCAACAACTCATTAAGTGTTTTCTTTCTTGATTCTTGAGTATCTTCCTTAGATGCTAAATATTAAAAAAAAAGCACAATTATTAAGAATCTCTCTCTACTTGTGAGGATTAAGGCAATTATTTTCTGCTTTGAACACTAGAAAAAAGATTAATGTTCTTCTTATTGATAATTTTTTTAAGGATTATGGGTCAATCTTCTAATAAATGAATGCACACCCCATATTTTGTACAAAATTTGATACTCATCTTATCCTTCCAAAGACAGTCGGAATGCAAATGTTATACAATATAGCATATGAAGAATCTAGACTTCCTTCAACTAGGAGGATGATCACCTTGATTGTTATTAAATCTTCCTCGATCATTGTATCCACCTTGTCTATTGTAACCATTGTTTCTCTAGTCATTTTTTATGAAGTCTCGACCATTCTGGTCAATGTTCCGAGCTTGACAGACCAACTGGTACTTTTGTTTATTATTCATATTTAGTGCACATTCTGTGGTATAATGTGAATTATCTCGACAGATACCACACCATTTAGGTTTAGCATTCTTTGCATTGTATGAGCAATATATTGTAGAGTGGGTTTGAATCTTTCGCATATATCACAGTAGTAACTCGTGTAGACAAACCAACAGTTATCCAAACTTCTTTCCACCCGGAATCAACATTTATCTTATCATTTCTCATCATATCAACAATTATCTTTAGTGTATCCGTCCATCAAGCATGTCGTACACTACAAGTCGTTATGTCCAATAGTACACTCTCGAATGGATCTCTGCATGTTTTCCAATTTTTCTTCTAGTCTTCTATCAACAAGTTCAACTATGAAGTTGTCAACGAACACAATTTGTTGAGATTTCTTTAAAGCATCTTCATATGTCCTGAATTTATGAAGCCTCAAAGGTGTTCTATTTTTCAACAGGAGGCCCGCGACGAACCATCGGATCAACATATTTTCATCAATCTAGTATGATATTTGGATTAAACATTTAAATATTTTAACATACTTTCAGACTATTTCTCCTGAAATTTATGTGATTTCTTTTAGCTTTTTGGTGACTAAATGCCTATTTTCTTGAGGCTAGAAAAATGCTAGAAAATTATGCTTTATGTCTTCCTTTGTTCTTGTCTAATTTTTTATGAAGTTCATGTACTAGGTGAGTGATCACTTGCAAAGGGCACAAGCAAACTGTGCCATATGTTAATTTTCATCAATAACAAGGTTAGCTTCCCACATAGTCTCATAGACGAAACAATGTCTTCAATGATATTCATCTCCCTCATATATTGGGATGTGTACTAAATGATGAAAATCCATATCAGAAATTTTTTGGTTATTATTCGGGAAAAAATTACTAGTTATAGGTGTACTTACTTGTTTATGTTGAGTTGTATAATGCAATAGTTGGATTTCTTTGAGTGAATAGTCATCGTCAATTTGGATCTCCGACAAACTTGGTGCTTCAATTGATACTTTTATTCGCAAGGGGGTGCTTCCATGTGCTCTAAATAGAATAGGTGAAAATTATTTCTTCTGAATTTAGTTGAAAAAGTGGTCTAGGTACCATGAAACAATCTCTGGATCATAAGTTTATCCACTATTCATCCATAGTCATCCAGTCGATTCCATATACTACTTTTGTTGGCTTCAATTCCCAAGTCACTCTTGACAATTTGCATTACACTTGGATCATGAGTCAAGAGCATTGGGAGTGGATATACAAAACTCATAACTTATGGTATTACTGTATCCAGAGATTTAGAAACTTCCTATGTCTACTGAGGTTTTTCTACCAACATCAACACCTCATCCTTTCTCTCATCTAATTGATTGTTCCTCGACTCAGGTAGGAATTTTGGCTTCCTAACCATCTCAATCAGTTTCTTCATGTTTCTTTTGTTACTAAGCATACTTAATATGTCCCTAAGTTCTTCCCATTTTTCTAACTTTTCTCCCTTTCAATTTTCTAAATATCAGTTTTCTGCTTGTGGTTGGAAATCTAATTTTCGTCGACTCATACTTTAGTTTTTGATAGCTTCATTCCATTTCCATTATGTCTACCAATATCATCTATTCATTCATTTCACATGGTCTATGACCCACCCATTTCCGACCCGACTTACTAAAGGGTAACAGGTGTAGGTTCAACAATGATGCTCATTTGTTGAGAAAATATTCCCACTCTCTTTTGTTAACAAAGCATTTGCAGTCTTTGTGCATTTTCCCCCAATTTGAACAACCAGGTCCCAATGGAGGCCGAGGTTCGACTATGTGGCCAACTCCTTTTTTTATTAAAAAATTATAAAGTAAAGAATGAATCATATACAAAAAAACTATCATGCATATCTTTATAGAACTTGGTTCCAACATTGTCCAGGAAAGTTCTTTCTTCTATGGATTTATCTTCACATAATTTGTTGGCTATCTTCTTGACCTACTCATGCAAATTTGTTTGTATATCGTTACAAATATTTTGAATCAATAGTCTTTCATTTTGACCTTCTATTCTAGACATGAACTTTATCAAGAAATTTATTCATGTCATGCGAAACAGTCTCTATAAATCGTTCATGGGATTCTATAAATAACTTTTCTTAGGCCTTTTCAAGATTTAAATTGTTCCTTATGGCATAATTGTGAATGTAATTTGCAATTTTTATGTTCCACCACACTTGTATTTCCTCCACACTCACCATTTACATACGAATATTCATGCTTTGTCTCGGTTCAATACTACCGGCAATGGAACCAATGTTGTAATCTATGAGATTACATGAGGTTACCATTAGTGAATTATAGATAGATAATCATATATGAGAACATGCATACATAAAGAGAGAGAAGAATAAGTAAGAGTGATGGTCACACCAGTCACAAACTTTATATTATATTTAGAAGCCATAATCTACCATGGGGGGTAATCATATTTATAACATCTTGGCTCAACATCATATACACATATAGTATAAATAATTTAAACAGTTATAACTATTAACTGTTCGCTAGTCATCCTAACCAACTCAACTAGGATGGACCGACCATTAGGTGGTCGTTCGAGAGGACCTACTCGACTCATCGACTAGGATCCTCCAAAACCAACCAACAACATGTCATCGACATACAACACTACATAAACAAAATATTTTCAAACATGTTTGCAATAGACACAGTGATTATCTTTGATTCTCATAAATCCTAGTCCCAATATGTATGTGTCAAACTTCGGGTACCACATCCTTGGAGACTACTTTAAACCATAAATGGACTTCTTTAGCTTGCAAACCAACTGCTTCTTATCCTTTACTATAAATCCTCCGGGTTGCTTCATGTATATTTCTTCTTTTATGTCCCCATGTAGGAACGTTATTTTTACATCCATTTGTTATACCTATGATCAAATGTTGTAGCAAGAGACAATAAAAATCTAATGGAATTCAATTTTGCAATAGGGGAAAATATTTCATCAAAGTCAATTCCCTCTACCTGAGAATAACCTTTTGCTCCTAATCGAGCCTTATACTTCTTGACTTTTTCTATTGCATTCGGTTTCTTTTTGAACACCCATTTGCTACTAACAGGTTTCCTTCCATGAAGAAATTCGACCAAATCCTAGGCCTCATTTTTCTCCAAGGCCTCCCTTTCTTCTCCCATGGAATTATTCCAAATTTTTCACTCTTCAGAATTAACACCTCTTTAACAGATCTAGTTTCATCATTAATAGTAGATAGAACAAAAATAGAACAAAAATCGCATGGAATATACCTTTGAGTTGGCCTCCTTACACAGTCATACATCCTCAAGGATGGAGTCTGTGGTTCCACCTTATCATTTGATTCAAATGACTCTTCCTCCTCATTTGAATCATATCCTTCATTCTTTATCTCAAACTCCATTTTATCTGGTCCTTTTTATTTTGATGCATCTTCATTCCCAAAAGTGCTCTCAACTTCTCTGAAGACCACATCTCGACTATATACATTGTTTTCCTTATTGCATGATCCCATAGTTTGTAATCTTTTAGTCCATATTTGTATCCTATAAATATAAATTTATTTGCTTTATTATCCAGCTTGATCATTTTCTCCTTAAGAACATGCACAAAATCATCACACCCAAAAACTATGATATGTGCAACAAAAGGCCTCTTACCAGACCATACCTCATGAGGAGTCTTGTCAACCAATGTTGATGTGGATGATCAATTATTCAGATAACATGTAATTTTGATAGCTTCAGCTCAAAATGCACCACTGATCATACTCCTATCCTTCCCCATCACCGGCCTGTTCATCATTTTTGCAACCCCATTCTATTGAGATTGTAACAAATATAAAATGATATATTAAATAAATTATTAATTATAAAAGTGAAGGGACGTAACCCTTCATTATTCATGCTAAAACCATATAAAAAGAGAGCGATCTTGTAATATTGATCATCTATCAAATTATATTATTATTTTATTATCAAATTATGAAAATTGGTTTCACTTGTAACTCTCCAACCAATACGGTTGCTCCATCTGGTATCAGAGCGGTAGCTGCTCCCCTAAGCTCGGGTTCAGATCAATTCCACCTGTGATATCTCCCCCATCACGCTAGTTCCCTTATCTGTCCCCTCCATTGCCCTTCCACCAGTCCACTACACACCTCATAGTCATCCGCGGTTGCACGCTCCCGCGCCATTCCC
Organism: Larix kaempferi; assembly: GCA_027924585.1. Lineage (NCBI taxonomy): Eukaryota > Viridiplantae > Streptophyta > Pinopsida > Pinales > Pinaceae > Larix > Larix kaempferi. Next base: position 8,612,166 of record BSBM01000380.1, on the reverse strand, counting down.
CACGCAGCCCGCACCTCCCATCTCCATTTTTCCACACCACCCTCCTTTCCTCCTTGCTGCACACTGCACCTGCCAGCACCCCCATCACTCCCCATGCCCTTCCTTCCAGTTTCACCTACCATCCCTCTTCCTCCCTTCAGCCTATACAACTTCCCCGCCAATCTTTTCCTCCCATTCACGCGCCCCCCCACCCCTCCCACATCCATTATCTTCCCAAGCAAGCCTCCACTGGTCACTGTAACCATGAGTCCTCCTCTCCAGGTCGCGCTACTCCTGAACACGGATTTTTTTTTTTTTTTTTTCTCTGCACCTTGCTTCCCGCTGCGATCCATCCCACCCCAACGCTCCTCACCCTCTGCACCTCACCTCTCCATCACACTTCACCTCCCCCTGTTAACTCTCCCTCTACTCCTCCCCTATTCTCTTCTACGCCAGCACGCTCCCTCTCACCCATCTCCACACCGTCGCACCTGCAAACTCACAGCGCTCCTCTTCCACCTCTTCCTTCTGCCATCCATACTACTTCCCCTTTCCACGTCAACCTACAATCAAAACAAAAAAATACATAATAATAATAATAATAATAATAATATTATGTTTTTAGTAAATAATAATAATAATAATAATATTATGTTTTTAGTAAATAATAATAATAATATTATTATTATTTATTTTTTAGTAAATAATATATATATTAATAGTATTATCCTTTAATAATTATTAATATAATATTATTCTTTTCCACCATTAAATTTTCATAATTTAATTCTTACTAAACAATAATTATCTTAATTATCAAGTATCCTTCACCTTCAAGCCAAAATTGCACCCAATTACTCACCCCCACATACTAGGTCAAGAAAAAATGTCAGAAATGAAGGATCGACTAGAGAAATTAGAAAAAGACCAAATACGAAATTTGAAAATCCTTGAAGGTATAAACTCCAAAATGGATAAACTCGAAACAGAGTTACGAGAAGGAAAAGAAGAGATATCGCGAAGTGTGCAATATGAAGTTGCTGGAGCAGTTTCATGGGAAATGAGGAAGGTACGAGATGAAATGAAAACATACTTCGATGAAGGGATAGAAAAAACCCTGTATTACTTCAAGGATAGAGACACTTCTAAAAATGTCGAGTCGCCAAAGGAAGACCATGCATGTTGTGATTTAGCCGATACCAATAATCATCAATCAAATTCCCTCAAAGTGGAAATCCCTAAAGACCATAAATATTACAATCATCAAAAATCATATTTGGCTACAATGCAATCGATGGGGGGATACCCAATGAGACACAAATTGGAGTTATCCAAGTTCAACGGAGAAACAAAATAGAGTGTGGCATGGGTCAACAAAGTAGAAGAATTCTTCTACATTCACAAAATCTTATCAGATGATGAAAAAGTTAAATACGCCTCCATGCACCTCAAAGGACGGGCATACAATTCGTACATGTGGTGGAAGAAAACGACAAATGTATGCGCCTACAGTTGGGACATATTTAAAAATGATTTTTTTTAAAGATTCGAAGATGTGACAAAGAAGGAGTTTTTTGCCAAAATCACTAGATTACAACAAGAAGGCGACGTGGAAGAATACACCTACGAATGGGAAGCATTAGCGACGCAAGTACCAGAATTAACAAACGGTCAGTGACTCCAAACATATGTCTCTGGTATTAAACCATATATAAGAGAAGAGTTAGAATTACACAACGTATCCAATTTGGGTAAGGCCAGGCGCAAGGCAAAACTTAATGAGGACAAATTTAGAAAGTCAAGACAAGGGAACCCCGACAAGGGATATCTGCGACAACAAGAGACACAATGTAGGCATTGTGAAGATATATGGTCACCTGGTCATTAGTGCAACAAATATCCGTCATATTTATATGGAGTTGAAAAGGGTTCAAAAACATCGACCAGTCGCTTCGACAGTGACAAAAAATGAAGAAGAATATGTGTCGTCGATGCGGAGAATATTGGATCCTAGGACATAGATGCAAAACCAATCACACAGTACACTACAAAATCTTAAATGGGAAAGAAATACATGTATCAAGAGAGGAAGATACAATTGATTCAGATATAGACACAAGCTCATCTGAAGTATCCGTTGCGACAATTACATGTATTCAACAAGCTTGTAAGGAAGAACGATTCAAGACACCTAAGGCATATTACACCCAATAGAAGCAAAGCCAATCACTCGTAAGGAAATATATCCCACCTCAGTTGAGAAGTCGTGTCATCCTTAAAGATGAACAACTCCTATTCGAGGTAACAAAATCAAGGAAGTTAGGGCCAAGGAGATTACAACTTACTGGGACAAAAAAAAAGGTGACCATTTGGTGTGTGGGGGTTCTTATTTCAAAACAATGAGCCCTTCTCTTATCCTAGATCCTTGTTTTTCCATGGTGTCAGCCTCCATGTTGTTGTGCCTTAGAATGTGATAGAAATGGATTCTGGATATGTCGCGAATGACAGAGACGATTCTTTTTTGAAATCTGTTCAGATTTCAAGCATGGCCTTTTTGAATACTTATCATCTTCTGGATAACAATCATGGAGTTTTTGAGGATAGAATAATGTTCTATATGCAGGGAGACCATTATTTCAACCCCCTGAAGGAGGGCCACCCATTCATCTTGGTTGTTTGTTCTCCTTCCTAATCCCCACACATACTGGAATAGCTTGTTACCTCCAGGGTCGTAAACGATCCCTCCCGCACCTGCCACCACTAGATTTCCTTTCGGCGTTCCATCAAAGAAGAGAACACACTGAGAATGCTTTTTCTTCCAGGATTGAAAGTCATTTAGAGATTAATTTATGGCCCAGAAAGGCCTTGGAGAAATTTTGGACTCAAAACTAATAAGTTTGAGGCCCACAAAGATTCAGATGCAACTATAACTATAACTATAACTATTTTAATTGATATAAATCTTCCCAAGTTTTCTTGACACTATAACTATAACTATTTTAATTGATATCGATGCAACTGAGAGTTTTGTCACTCCTGATGCTCTATGAAAATATAAATTGGTGGCAACAAAGAAAAATGATCTTGATAAGGTCAATATGGTCTTGGGTTGTTCTCAAAAAGTAAAATTCATAGTGCATGAGTGTCCTTTGGACCTAAGAATGTGTATCGCATATTTGAATATTTATGTAACCTCTCTTGTGCATTATGATGTAAAAATGTTGTCTCCTCTGTTTTTGGAAAGGCCCGTAATTTTGAAAGATAGTGCAGGTTACAAGGTGTAAGTAGTGGAATTATCCAACGGTTGAAAATGTTTTAGGTCCACTCCCACAACTATTTAAAGAAAAAAAATAAATTAGAGAAAGTGAGAGAGAAAATAGAATATAGTAGAATCAAGGGAGGATGAAGAAGATGCAGAACAGAGCAGTGGACCCAAGTTTTTCGGACAAAGACCGTCTTCTGTCTAAGATTGGGTTTTAGGAAATGTAATTGGGATATGGGTATTGTTGATATATTTGATTCCATGATGGGTCATCCTACTGATAATATATTGAGCATGTAGATCCATGAAGATGTAATGTATCAGAGACCTCCCAAATAATATAAATGAATATTATCGGGCCCCTTAATTTTTATGTGTAATGATGTCTGATTCATTTTGTTCATTGTTTAATATTTGTTTCATATCATATATGATTAAGTGTGCTTGATAGAACTATGATGTGATATGATGGATACGAACCATCTCCAGTTTATCCCTGTAGTTAACCTTCCTCATTCTACATAAGTCTTGGTTGTGTTTTGTGTGAGACCTTCTTCTTTAGGGGATTGTAAATTCCATCACACTAAGGGCGCCCTTTGTTGGCTCTTGTGAAAGAACTTGGTCTCTATTTTGTGCCAACAAATAATAGGAATGGACTGGCATGAATCCCTGTAGGTTGTGCTAGACTATTGAAGTAAAACCCTTCATTTTGTAAATGAAGAGGGCCAATCTATGGTTCTTTAGGGGGAAAAGAGACATGGTTCGTTGATACTAATATCAACTTTTAATTTGAAATGAAATCTCATAAAAGGATGTAAAATGTATGATGTGATGACCTTAAATGAGGGAGATATTTCATCCTAGAGAAATATCACGTTCTTTCATAATTTGTTGATATTTTTCTTGATGAGTTGCTTGGTCTACCTTTAAAGCAAGAGGCTGAAGTTTCCATTGAACTAAAGCCTGGTACATAACTAGTGTTCAAATATCCTTACCAAATTTCAGTTCCTGAACTTCAAGAGTTATAGGTGCAACTTCAATAATTATTGGATCAAGGTATGACTAGACCTAATTATTCACCGTGGGGAGCTCCAATGATATTTGTAAAGAAGAAGGATGGATCTCTTCGGCTATGTATTGATTATAAGTAGTTGAGTCGAGTAATTATTAGAAATAGATATCCTTTACCTTGCATTGAAGATCTATTTGATCAAAAGAAGGGAGACTCAATGTTTTCCAATATTGATCTTCGATCTGGATATCACAAGCTTAGAGTTAATGAAGAGGATATACCTAAAATTTCTTTCCAAAATTGTTTTGGACATTACGAGTTTGTGGTGGTCCCTTTTGGGTTATCTATTTCTCTAGGATTATATATGTGCTGGATAAATGGTGTATTTTGTAAGTACTTGGACAAGTTTGTTCAAGTTTTCCTTGACGATATCTTAATTTATTCCAAGACTCTAGAAGAGCATGAGGGGCACTTAAGATTGGTTTTTCAATGCTTAAGAGAAAACAAACTTGATGCTAAAATGTCCAAATGTTATTTCCTCCAATCATAAATCCAATATCTTGGACACATTGTTTTTAAGTGAAGGCATTGTTCTTGAACCAACAAACATATATGCAATTTCATAATGGCCAACACCCTCTAATGCGCATGAAGTGCTTAGTTTCATGGGTATGGAAGCATATTACAAAATATTTGTGGAAGTATTTTCTAAAATAGCTCTTTGTGGAGGTGACACTTGACCGTTTAAGGCTAAACCTCTTATCCACACTTGAGGTAGGTATCTTAATGGAAAAAAAAATATGACTTTTACCAAGTGTAATTTGTGACATGCATTTTCACTTGAGTCAGGTTTTGTTGCCTATTGGAATTTTTTTCAGTCCTTATAAGACACAACCTCAATACCCCTCATTATAATTGATTCATTCATACCTTCACTAGTTGTCTTTGGTAGGTTCATAACCATCCAACAAGAGAGACATTGGGAGGCCCAATTACTATTTTGAGGAAGGAGGATATTTCTGATAGGATCACACCACTATTTATCTAAATTAAAAATAACCCTACGTAATCAAGGACATGTACTTTAAAATACACATTTATGCTCCTTTGATAAACACACTTACACCATTTTTTGCATCTATTATATATTCCATCACACTGTTGCATTTGTCAATTTTTATTTAGTTCCTATTTGCATATTTCCCCTCACATACAGCATAATAGAAAACCTACCACTTTCCCATAATTCTTTGAGGCTTCAAAACCATTCTCCCATTAGAGGAGGAGTTACTGCTACACCTTCCCCACATATTCGTTGTGAGATGTCTCCACTCAATATGAAAACACATGCATCTGTGATTAGATATGTTATGCTCAAACACACCTTGATCAACACTCCCCCTCATGCACCAGTTGCAATCCCTCTTGCATCAAGCAAAGATAGCCCCTTTCCACACACAATGGAAAGGCCTACTTTAACCACCTTACCATTTATATCTAGTTTAAATATCCCTAAGTTATATAATCTCATTAATGAACCTATCTAGCATGAACCGGAGTGGCCTAAAGTTATCTTCATACATGAAGGAAAATAGGCCATGGTCAACCTAGAAAACCATGTGATGTCTTTTCACCTATGGTTCTCGTCCAATAGAGTAGTCAAAGACACCACTCATCTTTTTCTATTTTAGAGGACCCTTACAGAGATAGTAGTTAATGGTATGTCAATCTACCAAAAGGAACACATGTCACCTTCAAGTCCATAGCCATTGTCTTTCGCACTTATCTTCAACTCCTAGCTCACCATGACTTTGGCCTGGATATTCTTTCAAAATTTAGGAAGAACACATTGAAAGACACCACCAACCACATCCATGAATTGTGTTAGCAACACATTGTGAAAAATTAACATCCAACCCAAGTTCTTAATGGATTGGTTCCTTAACTCTCTCCTTCTCATGATTAACAAATATATTGCGACCACCATGCCATAAAATAAAGATGATACCATCCTCAAAGCTCAACATCTTGATTTGATATATTCACAATCAAGGTACCTATACACAGTAATATTCGATGCCCCTTGTCATTGGTATTTATATCAAACCATCCCCGCCACCTCATACACTATTAATGGGATCATTGGGGAAGTTTCCCATCAGGGAAACACCCCTACCCCATATGGGTCTTTCACACCAAACTTGTCACATGGTGTTCCTCATCCACCTCTGAATGTCGATACTCCTCAAAGTGCAACCAATCCACCTTTTGGTCAAATGATGTATGGACCATATAGTCATACTTTTACCAACACGGGGAAGCAAACAATTGTTTTGCATCCCACCCCTATGGAACATCAAACCCCCGCCTTGACTTCATATGGGAAACCCAGTTCTTATGGGGTCATTTCCCCTAAAAACACATACTTTCCCTTTGCCCAACCTCCTAGTTCTCTCCTTGTAGAACATGTTGGGGTGAACTTTGTTCAACCTTTCCCCATTTAGCAAGTTCAACGATTTGCATATTTGAATGTAGCAAACCCCCTTATCCACCAAATGAAGGGAAGAAGAAACAAAAAAATAAACAATGGAACCACACTTTGGGGTAGAGGGGGAATCACCCTAATCATCCAAATCATAATATTGGTAACTAGAAATAGAACATTGATGCCAACAATGCACCAAAGAAAATAAAGAACAATAATATGTGGAGTAACTTTGCTTGTGCCATGTGTGCTAAGTACGTCCATTACACCCATCATTGTCCATTGATCCCATAGTGTCAACATATGTTGGAGGTTGTTAGCAATCAATAATTTCTTTGGGATGTATAAGATAAATCCCCAAGGTAACCATTTCAAACCACTTGAGGAAGGGAATTGACCTTTTACCAACCAAAGAGGGCTCTCTTAATACAAATGAAGCTTAGAAGGCTAGATCTTGAAAAAAGATAGAAGTTTTGATAAATTTGATGGTTGAGCGTGCAAGAAGAACCATTGGGCATACGGTCAAAAGATAAACAATCAACTGATACATCAAAATGAAAGATGGAATGAACCTTCACAAGGGAAATATATCCTATACAAATCTAGTTGATAAGTGTTTTGTAGTATGGAAAGCAGAATTAGAATAACAATCCATTACACCTAAAGCATCTGACTGAGGATGAATTTCAAGCATAACTTAGAAGAAACTAATGGAGCATTCAATTTCCATGAAAAGAGCATCACTACAAGATGAATTACATTCATATATTTCCAATTAAATGTTAGAAGAAAGAACATTTATTGTAAATAAGCACTATAAAGAACACACATAAAGAGGACATGGTACCAAATCATAGTAGACACGGGAATGCTTGGAAGACAAGATTGCAACTTCAGTCTGAAAGGATTTTTTAATTATATTTCACAAGTACAACCCAAATAGTATTTTCAAAATGACTCGAACCAACCACTAGCCTCTCTACTTTCATCTATATATATCCAAATATTACATATACTTCAAGAAGATTTCGAAATCCCCTGGATTTCCAAAAATAGAAAACAATTTAAAATATTTAACACAAAATGAGTATGTTTCCCACAAATTAGGATTTACATTTAGGGGCATTTAATGCAACTCTCTTGTGATCCAATTCTTGTGACTTGCTGTGATGAACATGCTCTTCATTTTCACTAACTTTGGTGTGGATGTGGCACTAATTGCTACAACTGGAAAGCTTTTAGAAGTTTCTTCCTACACAATTTGCAGTGAATTGGGAAACACTGCAAAATATTTCCTGCACAATTCAGAGCGAACATGAAACACTGCAAAATACTTCTTGCACAATTCGCAGCGAATAGGAAACGCTGTGAAATATTTGTTTTTTCATTTTTCATTATTTCCTTGATGAATTGATATCCAAAATGGAAGATAAATCACCCGTGTCTTCTTTTTAACTTATATGGAAAAATCTGAAAACAATCCCTGCCTCCTAAAACTAGAAAAACCCTAATTACAGACTTTTGAAGAGCCTTTCATAAAATATGACAAAGACTTGATCTTGAAATCCTATTCTTTGATTCATCTATCATTTCACTTTTGAGAATGAACCTAACCCATCACTTCTTCACAGCTCCAGATGTATAAGGATTATATTTGCACAAGCTAGGGTTTCTACATTCCTCCTTAAATTTATATGCAAGAAAAAAAATGGGCACATCATCTTCTTCAGGAAAACTTTGGGATGATTTATCATTCTTCTTACCTTGAGTTTTTTGAGGTTGTTGCTTCAGAAAGGATCTTTAAGTTCCTTTTTGACACTTTTCTTTTCACTCTCTCAGTTTCTTCTTTCAAGGATTTGTTTTATGCTTGCAAAGTCTTGTTCTGCCTTTTAAGATTAAACAATTGCTTTCTAATGATCAACCATTTTTTAACAGTTTTCCTGGCATTCTTTATCCTATATTCAATCCAGAGTATTTTTTAAGGATTCTAATAGTATACCTAAGTATAGTATTCTAGGCGATTATTTTGGGTTGAAAAAATCATATATATGTTTAGGTAGGCGAATGTTAAATATGAAACATACAATTTACTACTAAAATATGTAAATTTTGGCGAATATTACAATAAAATAACATATTTTATGTAAATATAGGCGATATTAGAGACTAAAAATGACCAAATAACGAGTTTATTTTTTGAAAAAATGCCCGAAAAATAGCCAATTGGCGAAATTTCGCCCCTAAAAATTACCCTGATTCAATCCCATTAATCTCATTTGTTATTTTTGTTGCTTGTTCCTAGTGGGCCTTTTTTTGTTTGATGTTGTCCTCCCTCAACTGAACTATCATCAATTGTGCCCTTTTCAGATGAATATTGAGATCCTTGTTCATAACAACATCCTGAGATTCATGTCGCTTGGATGGTACTTGTTTCTCCACTGGGACTTCTTCATCTTCAAGAGTAAACACCAGCTTCTTTTTTCCTTTTCCTTTTTCTTTTTAGCACTATCAGGAGTTTTGTCTATATTTTGGACTTGTCGTTTTCCTTTTCCCTTATACTCCTTTGATATGCCTGCTGTCGTCTGAGTATTTTTCTGAACAGGGGAAGGCGTATTATTTTTGGCATGAAGGCTGCCTATAGATTCAAGGATAAAACCTGTTGATGATAAAAAGGATTCCCAACCCAAATCCTTGTTTTTTAACTCTTGTAAAACCAACAATTTTATCAAGCCAAAATGGAAAAGTGAATTCTCATTTTTTTTGTTTTTTCCCTTGAACCTTATCAGCCATCTTCCCTAAAATCCTATTAGGATAGAAAGATAGATTCATGGCCTTCTTACATGTGAAATGCATTAGCATCCTAATGTGATAATAATAAACCATCGTGAATCTTCCTTCACAAGTAAAATACTTTTGTACAACTTTCAACAATTGATGAAATTGATCCAGTATATGTGTCTTTGGGACTCCAACATATAGGGTTTCAGCCTTAAATTCATGTTTAATAAATTTGTTGCAGAAGGAAGCTTCAACACCCATACCCTTAAACCACCTCTCATAAGTTTTGGGCATCCTTGTAGTGACTGAAATTATTCTCTCTTAGACAAAAAACTCTAATGGGCCAACCTTCGTCTGTACTCCATCATAATTCAGGGAAAATTGTTTGGTAACATCCATATGCCCACCTTGTAGCCTCTGGAAAAACTCTAAGCAACCATCCCTTTGAAACATTTCAAGCATAGATGGATCTGACTCTATCATCTTGATATCCAGGGGTTCATACCTGACAAGATCTCCCCCTTTATTACACTTATTATTTGACCATCGTGATAGCATCCAAACTTACTTGTAGGAAATACAGTTGTGTATTTTGCAGTGGAAAGGGAATTTCGCAACGTCTGGGAAAATTCGCAGCAATAGGAAAAAATGGCAAGGGAGAAATTTGCAGTGTAGAGTGGAGGTTCACAGCATCCAGGTAAGTTTGTAATGACTAGGTAAAACCACGGCTAACTAACAATTTGCAACGGTGAGAGATTTCACAGTTAATTTAGAATTTGCAGCAAAATTGGAATTCGCAGTGATAAGGAATTCACAGCAAAGAAGGAATTTGTTGATAAGGTGAAACTTACCAAAGGGATTTGAGTTATAGATCATTTTAAAGGGAGAATCACTTAATTAAGAGTAATCATGACCAAGACTAAATGCAAGATATTTTTAAAAACTGACTTTTGATTGACAAGACTAGTCACTGCAAAATTTTTGGGGATTTTGCAGTGAACTTTTTGACTTAACGATTAATCACGATAACACCACAAAACCGACCTAAAACCATTTTGACATCTAATTTGGGTATGGAAAACAGATTTGAGAAATAATGATGTCATTTTCTCCTATGCTGCGAAATCTCCTAGCTTTTTGCAGGGTGTGCTATACTAAGCCATCGTGGTTTATTATGACCCTTGAACAAAAACCACAAGACATGATTACGGAAGATGTTTTAATCAAACATCAGTTGAAAACCAAATTTAAGCTCTTGCTTTATGACAAAGACTCGTGAGTTAATATCTAGGGATATGACTGAGTGAGTCATTACTAACCTCTCAATGACCTATTAACAAACATTTTGGATCATAGACTCTATAGGAGCAAGAATATGACTAACATGAGACCAAAGACTAAAACACATCAATTAAATAACTTTTAGGACCAAAATTTGAAGTATTATCACACCAAGACCCTAACCAAATACATGACTTGACTTTAGGACTCTAAATGACTATAAAATCCATGCCTGACACAACCCTTTAATCTCAAAACTTTAATGACCATTACTAACTTTTGATCCACAGTGCATTACTATGCACTAAAAGAGGCCAAGAATAAAACTGGTGTGAACCCTCCCAAAGGGAATAATGTCACTCCCCCCAACAAGTTGTGTTACAACACCCCTTTTCCAATCAAGGAGTTGTTTCCCACCAACAATAGGCTCGGCCACTAACTAACCCTCCCTCATGCAGGAATCACAACCTCGAGCCTACATTGTTGCATGGCCATAGTGTGATGTTCCCCACATTTATTTGTCACATCACCTATTAACTCTCAAGCCACACAATAGTGTGACTAAGAGGCCAAAAACCTTCATTACTTAGACCAATTTGAGTTTTTTAGCTTGATTCAATTAACAATTATAGTCTGCATGGTTGCTCACATTGCTTAAAAAATTAACAAATCAAACACAAATTGTTTTTACTTCCTTAGGTATTAAATCACTTAGTTTAAGTAAGGGGGAATTTCATCTTTTTCAACTTTTCTTTTCTAGGAACTGAGATTTGATTTTACCAACAACCTCTTACCTTACACTAGAGTATCTTGTCAAAATTATTCATGCTTTTGTAAGAAATTATTAGTCTAGGCATTTGAGTTAACTTGCAATAATGTAAACTCTTGATAGTTGCATATTTCTTTCTTTTTAAGAAATTTAGATCAAATCCTCTCTTCACGTAAACAATGGACCTAAAAAATATTGGATTCCTAGTATTCTCTTTACATTGCACCCACAAAGCAACCTTGGTGAATCATAAAATACTAGAAGAGCGAAATACCTCCCTTGCACATTTCTTGTTTTTAGTGGTCTTTTACCAACCAATTATGCTTGACGAATTCATTGAAGAGTAACAAACCATACATGTTCATATTCATATTCCTTTAATTTATTTTTATTATAAGTTATTTGCAAACATTCACATCAAGCATTTGCAATCACACATGTTTTTCCATTCAAGAACACACTAAGGTACCTAATAACTCTTACACTATTAAGTATTCTCTTCATCTTTCAACCCATAAAAGTGATCTTGATCAATCATAAAAATTGATAGGTTTGAAATACCTCCCTTATCACACCTAAATTAAATTGAACACTTTCAAATCAACTCGTGGCATAAACCAATTTAAATTCCTATACCAATAGGTCATGCAATAATTTATATTTTAAGTTAGGATTGTTGGGCTAGGAATACAAACAATGCCCCTTAATGTTTTTCACGTTGTTGACTTTTAGGGAAATTTGAAATCCTCCTATACCAAGTGTGATCAAACCCAAATAAGAAGGCTCGGTGTCCTAGGTTGTTAAATCTAAGGTTGGGTTGTTTTTGTTAACAACATCGAGCCACCTAGCTCTTTGTGGAGGTGACACTTGAGCGTTTAAGGATAAACCTCTTATCCACACTTGAGGGAGGTATCTTAATGGAAAAAAATGACTTTTACCAAGTGTAATTTGTGGCATGCATTTTCAATCGAGTCATGTTTTGTTGTCTATTGGAATTTGTTTCAGTCCTTCTAAGACACAACCTCAATACCCCTCATTATAATTGATTCATTCATACCTTCACTAGTTGTCTTTGGTAGTTTCATAACCATCCAACAAGAGAGATATTGGGAGGCCCAATTTCTATTTTGAGGAAGGACGATATTTCCGATAGGATCACACGATTATTTTTCTAAATTAAAAATAACCCTACATAATCAAGGACATGTACTTTAACATACACATTTATGCTCCTTTGACAAACACACTTGCACCATTTTTTGCATCTATTATATATGCCATCACATTGTTGCATTTGAAATTTTTATTTAGTTCCTATTTGCATATTTTCCATCACATATAGCATAATAGAAAACCTACCACTTTCCCATCATTCTTTGAGGCTTCATAACCATTCTCCTATTAGAGGAGGAGTTACTGCTACACCTTCCCCACATCTTCGTTGTGAGATGCTCCACTCAATATGAAAACACATGCATCTGTGATCAGATATGTCATGCTCAGACACACCTTGATCAACGCTCCCCCTCATGCACCAGTTGCGATCCCTCTTGCATCAAGCAAAGATAGCCCCTTTCCCCACACAATGGCAAGGCCTACTTTAACCACCATACCATTTATATCTAGTTTAAATATCCCTAAGTTGTATAATCTCATTAATGACCCTATCCAGCATGAACCAGAGTGGCCTAAAGTTATCTTCATACATGAAGGAAAATAGGGTGTCAACCCAGCAAACCATGTGATGTCTTTTCACCTATGGTTCTCGTCCAATAGAGTAGTCAAAGACATCACTCATCTTATTTTATTTTAGAGGACCCTCACAAAGATAGTAGTTAAATGGTATGTCAATTTACCAAAAGGAACACATGCCACCTTCAAGTCCATAACCATTTTCTTTCACACTTATTTTAAACTCCTAGCTCACCATGACTAATTTGGCCTAGATATTCTTTCAAAATTTAGGAAGAACACATTGAAAAACATCACCAGCCACATCCATGAATTGTGTCAGCAACACATTGTGTAAAATTAACATCCAACCCAAATTCTTAATGGATTGGTTCCTTAAATCTCTCCTACTCATGATTACCAAATATATTGTGACCACCATGCCATAAAATAAATATGATACCATCCTCAAAGCTCAACATATTGATTTGATATATTCACAATTAAGGTACCTATACACAGTAATATTCGATGCCCCTTGTCATTGGTATTTATATCAAACCACCCCTGCCACCTCATACACTATTAATGGGATCGTTGGGGCAGTTTCCCTTCAGGGAAATACCCCTACCCCATATGGGTATTTCACACCAAACTTGTCAAATGGTGTTCCTCATCCACCTCTGAATGTCAATACTCCTCAAAGTGCAACCAATCCACCTTTTGGTCAAATGATGTATGGACCATACAATCATACTTTTACCAACATTGGGATGCAAACAATTGTTGTGCATCCCACCCCTATGGCACATCAAACCCCCACCTTGACTTCATATGGGAAACCCAGTCCTTATGGGGTCATTTCCCCTCAAAAAACATACTTTCCCTTTCCCAAACCTCCTAGTTCTCTCCTTGTAGCACATGTTGGGGTGAACTTTGTTCAACCTTTCCCCATTCAGCAAGTTCAATGATTTCCATATTTGCATGTAGAAAACCCCCTTATCCACCAAATGAAGGGAAGAAGAAACGAAAAAATAAACAATGGAACCACACTTTGGGGTAGGGGGAATCCCCCTAATCATCCAAATCATAATATTGGTAACTAGAAATAGAACATTGGTTACAACAATGCACTAAAGAAAATAAAGAACAATAATATGTGGAGTAACTTTGCTTGTGCCATGTGTGGTGAGTACGTCCATTACACCCATCATTGTCCATTGATCCCATAGTGTCAACAGATGTTGGAGGTTGTTAGCAATCAGTAATTTCTCTGGGATGTATCAGATAAATCCCCAAGGTAACCATTTCAGACCACTTGAGGAAGGGAATTGACCTTTTCCAAACCAAAGACGGCTCTCTTAATACAAATGAATCTCTGAAGGTCAGATCTTGAAAAAAGATAGAATTTTTGATAAATTTGATGGTTGAGTGTGCAAGAAGAACCATTGGGCATACGGTCAAAAGATAAATAATCAACTGATACATCAAAATGAAAGATGGAATGAACCTTCACAAGGGAAATATAAACTATACAAATCTGGTTGATAAGTGTTTTGTAGTATGGAAAGCAAAATTAGAATAACAATCCATTACACCTGAAGCATCTGACTGAGGATGAATTTCAAGCATAAATTAGAAGAAATTAATGGAGCATTCAATTTCCATGAAAAGAGCATCACTACAAGATGAATTACATTCATATATTTCCAATTAAATGTTAGAAGAAAGAACATTTATTGTAAATAAGCACTATAAAGAACACACATAAAGAGGACTCGGTACCAAATCACAATAGACATGGGAATGCTTGGAAGACAAGATTGCAGCTTCAGTCTGAAAGGATTTTTTAATTATATTTCACAAGTACAACCCAAATAGTATTTTCAAAATGACTCGAACCAACCACTAGCCTCTCTACTTTCATCTATATATATATCCAAATATTACATATACTTCAAGAAGATTTCGAAATCCCCTGGATTTCCAAAAATAGAATACAATTTAAAATATTTAACACAAAATGAGTATGTTTCCTACAAATTAGGATTTACATTTAGGGGCATTTAATGCAACTCTTTTGTGATCCAATTCTTGTGACTTGATGTTATGAACATGCTTTTGATTTTTGCTAAATTTTTTGTTGATGTGGCACTAACTGCTATAACTGGAAAGCTTCTAGAATTTTCTTCCCGCACAATTTGCAGTGAATTGGGAAACGTTGCAAAATATTTCTGTACAATTCGCAGCGAACAAGAAACACTGCAAAATATTTCTTGCACAATTCGCAACAAACGAGAAACGCTGCGAAATATTTGTTTTTTCATTTTTCATTATTTCCTTGATGAAGTGATATCCAAACTAGAAGATAAATCACCCGTGTCTTCTGTTAAAATATTGTAACTTCTAAGAATATTATATTTGTACTTTAATATTCCAGAGATGTTTCATTCCTCCGTGGAGACCCTATTGTATATCCAGAGATGTTTTATTCCTCCGTGGAGAATGTGGTAACTTGGGTTATTAGAATTCCCTAGTGGGGGATGACCCTATATGAGTCATGTGGGTTAAAGGGTTATTAGATAACCCTAGAGGGGTCGGCCTAGTCATCCTTATGTTAAGTGGTTAAGTTGGGGCCGACCTAGTTAGTGTAAAAGTCAAGTCGGAGTTGTGTATAAATAGAGGAGGCGTGTTCCTCATTTAATTCATTCACTCACTTGTGAAACTCGCATAGGAGAGAGAGAGATATGCAATGGAGGATAAGGAGCTCATGTTTGGAGATTAAATATTTGTATTTGCTGGTCATCTATATTGAGGAGGTTTTGCTGGGTTTTCTACCCCATGAGGGTTTCCCAGGATAAATCTGTGTCTCTTGTGTTTATGTTGTGCTTGTTGTTCTTTCAGTGATCCTGTATATGCTATTGTTGTGAAATGGAACATAATACTGATATTTTCTGTCTTAGCATATTAAATCTTAACATGGTATCAAATCTAGCCTAAAGGAAGGGAATGCATGGCACTTACGACACTTGTCTCACTTGCGACAATTTGAAAGTTAGGGTTTTATATAGAAAAAACCTGTCATCGTGGAACTTTCACTATAAATCCATTTTGGCAAAGTTTCAGGATCTGAAACCTTTACAAATCGTAGATAACATCCCCCTATACCTTGTGTCCGAAGTATAGCCTCAGATTCGTTGTACTTTGTGAGATATGATCATTACAAGTTAGGGTTTCTGCCTCTTCCATATCTCATTCATAAACAGGTGACCTAGGAAAAAAGGTCATATCTTGGGCTAGGAAGCTCCCAATTAAATTTCGTAAAAATTGACAGGTAGGAAACAGATTGTAGTTTCACAGGTCCGCTTTGCAGAGGACGAAGTTGAAACCGTGACACGTGGCACTCCGTACAAGTTAGCTCTCATGTTTCATCCCATAAACAGGTCACATTGCGACACTTGGCATAACTCTCTCTCAGAGAATCCATTTGAGGTCAGATTTGTGGGGTTGGAAATATAACAAGTCAGGCTACCACAGGACAAACTTTCAGACCCTGCAGATCCAAAATTTCCAAGTTACACCAGAAACATTAAGGCACATATTTTTGTGAAATAGAATTGGATTTTTAGCATTCTCATTTTTGGCTTATCACTGCTGTGGGAAATTAGGGTTTCAGAGAAAGTTGGAATTTTTGGAATCTGAGACCATAGCTGGATTCTCCTCATCAAAATCAAAATTTCGAGACCAAGATCAAATTTTTTTGGTTGGGCAGAAGGTCGGGCTTGATCAAACCCCAGTTCGGGATTTTGATCGAAAAGGTGGAAAATTAGGGTTTTTGCAAAAGTTGGAATTTTTGGAATCTAAGACCACGCTTGGAAGCTCCTTAGAAAAATCGAAGTTTATCGCACAAGATAGAACCTTTTGGTTGGGAATAAGACCGGGCTTTATCAAACCCTAGTTCAGGATCCTGTCTAGAAAATCCAGATGTTTCAAAGGCAATTTTGAGGGGTTACATTTTGGATATTTCAAAATTGAAGTATGCCAGCTTGATCAGCTCAGTAAGGCGCATCTTTCCATCCTTTTAGAAGTTTGAAATTCAAAGTTTGAATTTTTAGGGTTTCTCTGAAAAACCCTAATCCATCTCCAGATCCAGTTTCAGCAAATCAAAGTGGATTGGGTTAATCCTAGAAGAGAATGAATTGGACACCTGCATAAGTGAAGAAGTTCCAGTTCCAGAGGGAGATGAGGCTAAGGCCTTACATAAGAAGACTACAAGCAATCCTGACAGGTATGACTTGAGGAAATACAGGTATGTTTTGAAAATCTAATTCTTGATTAAGTTCATAATATGTTTGTCTTCATGTTATTGAGGTTAGTACAATTATGATTGTTTGATAATGAATGCATGTGATTGATAGAAGACATTCATTGATTAGGGTTATGACACTTATGATTGTACTAATGCACTTGTGGTGTTGTATGAGGATGATATTGTCTGCTAACAAGATACAGGTACATCAAGAAAGACAAATCATGTTCTATGACAATGATGACATAAAGACAAAGACTCATCCATAGTCTTTGACCACATAGAAGCTCTACTTACGAGGTATGTATGACTTTGTTCTACTATGCTTAACTTATGAGATATGCAGGTTCTAGCACAAGGTCTCTAAATCATTAAAGAGAACAAAGATATTGTTTGGGTATGTTAATACATAACCAAGCATGATAATCCAGGTATGTTTTCCTATATCAAGTTAGAATCCTACTTTGTGTTAGGATTTTAGGTAATCAATACCTGTGCATGAAATGATCATGACCATACACACTTAAGCTTATTTAGAATCATAATGTTTTGATAGTATTGAGACTATACTAATGAATGTATGATTATGTATGAGATCATGAGGATGACACTAGTGCATACTTGAGCATGCATAGTGGTCCAGGATGGATAGAAGTTCAAAGACTTATAATCATGATGCTATCATAGAAATCAAGCGGGAGGCAACCACACAAACATAAAAGATAAGTATTTGAGTTGTTATTTGAATAGCTGAATAGTTAATGATATTGCTCATAATAGTTGTATGCATATTTGTATTCCTAGAATATATCATACCGAGTGTAAGCATTCATATAGCATTGAACATTATAATACTATTTTGCATGTGATGGGTAAGTTGGACAAACATTCCATTGTTGCTTGTCTAGAATGAAACCTCTTTGCTGACATGCTTAGATTTGTGCACGCTCTCGATAGTATGTTCTGGTAGATATGGAAGGCATCTAGATAACCACTATATGCATACAGAATATGGAAAAGTGTTGTGCCAAAGTATTGTTCAAGATAGTTGCATGACTATATGAATCATATCAGTATGCATAGTAGGTTATCATTGAAATGTCAACATGATTTGATAATTATGAAGTATTACTAATCATGTAATTAACTTTGATTTGTAGGAAAGATCATGAAGAATGATGAACACCGAACAAGTGATGGATGTTCAACAAGAAGACTTACAAATCAAATATACTATAGAAGGCTCGTGTCTAGAAGATTCTCTTAGAGAGAGGAAGAGGATCATGACGATATGTTTTCTCCAAGACCATTCTCTTAATGGTGTAATTGAAGAAGAAATACGAATCGAGAAAACTCCGAGGATTCAATTGAAGAAAGACTCTGTACGGATACCCAGGATCGATAGTCATTTGATGAGCTTAATGATCACCATGGGTGATGCATATTTAAACCTTGCTACAAGGTTGAAGATGGTGTCTATATATAGATGACATTCTTCTCTTAGATGGATGCAAGAAGGAACTCACCACAGAGTTCGAATGATCTTGAGGCTCATATTAGTAGACCCAGTTGACGAGAGATGGCACGAATAGATATGCAGAAGAGCACTCAATGCAGAGTGTGAATGATGTTCAGTCACAGAGGGTGAATTGATAGCTTCTTGAAAGGATTGGGCTTTACCAAAAGTAAAGCTAATCCTAACCTTTATCTTAAGGTTATGGATGATGAACCTGTCATACTATTACTGTATGCAGATGATCTCTTTCTGACAGGGAATGAGAAACAGATCATGGAAAGCAAGAAGAAGCTAGCTATAGAATTTGAGATGAAATATCTTGGATTGATGCATTACTTCCTAGGACTGGAAGTATAGAAAGGCCCAGCAGGAATCTTTCTCAACCAGGGAAAGTATTTGATATGTTGGAATGCAAAAACCATGGCCACTCCCATGGATTCCAACTTGAAGTTGTTAGCTGATGACTCATCAGAGTTAGTGGATGTGATTCTATACAGACAAAATATTGGGTCATTGATATATCTGACGAATACCAGGCCAGATATATGCTTTGCTGTGAACACCTTGAGTCAGTATCTAGTGGAACCTAGGCATGTTCACCTGATAGCTGCAAAGCATGTGATGAGGTACCTAAAGGGTATGATAGACTTTGGTCTATGTTATCTTGGAGATCATAACTTCATATTGTATGTATACACAGATGTTGATTGGGAAGGAAGTGTATCAGATAAGAAGAGCACATCGGGCGGATGTTATTGTCTGGGATCTTCCATGATCTCGTGGTTTAGCAGGAAGCAGTCTAGTGTGGCTTTCAACACAACTAAAGCGGAATATATAGCTACCTTCTCTGCTAGTTGTGAAGCGATATGGCTTCGTAAGTTGTTATGAGGATTGTTTGACTTAGAGATGGATCCCACTATGATCCCGTGTGACAACCAGAATTGTATCAAGATGACAGAGAATCCAGTGTTCCATGATAAGTCAAAGCACATAGAGATCCAATATTTCTATATATGGGATATGGTGCAGAAAGGAGTTATCAAGCTCAAGTATGTGAGCACTGACGAAAAAGGTGCTAATATATTGACCAAACCTCTGTCTCAAGTAAAGTTTGAGTATTTCCGAGACAATCTCGGTGTCATTCAAAAGGACCCTCCTTGAAAGGGGAATGATATGGTCGATGATGATATTTGGATACTGGTATCAATGTGGATACCTGTATCGATGATGAGATTTCCTATATCGACAGTAAGGTCGATGATATGGATATTGTATCGATGATGTGGATAATGTATTGACGATGATATGGATATTGTATTGATAATATGGATACTGTTTTGATGATGAGGATACTTGTATTGATGATGTGGATACTTGTATCGATGATGAGGATACATGTATTGATGATGAGGTTACCTGTTCCAACGATGAGGATACCTGTCCCTACGATGAGGTCGATGATATCAATGATAAGGTTGATAAGTGGTCCTAAGACTTGGTCTAGTGGATGAGGAGGGATTGTATCATCCTTGGACTTAGGTCCCTGAATAGATCCGTAGACAGTTGTCTTCGAGAAATTGTCCCTAGTGGAAGAGGAGGGATTGTATCATCCCTGGACTTAGGTCCCTGAACATATCCGTAGATAGTTGTCTTCGAGAAGTGGTCCCTAGTGGATGAGGAGGGATTGTATCATCCCTGGACTTAGGTCCCTGAACAGATTCGTAAGCAGTTGTCTTTGAGAAGTGGTCCTTAGTAGACGAGGAGGGATTGTATCATCCCTGGACTTAGGTCCCTGAATAGATCCGTAGATAGTTGTCTTCAAGAAGTGGTCCCCAGCAGATGAGAGGATTGTATCATCACAGGAATTCGGTCCCTGAATAGATCCGTAGACAGATGTCTCCGAGAAGTGGTCCCCAGTGGACGAGAGGATTGTATCATCCCAGGACTTTGGTCCCTGAATAGATCCGTAGACAGAAGTCTCTGAGAAGTGGTCCCCAATGGACGAGAGGATTGTATCATCCCAGGACTTTGGTCCCTGAATAGATCCATAGACAGATGTCTCCAAGAAGTGGTCCCCAGTGGACGAGGATTGTATCATCCCAGGACCTTGGTCCCTGAATAGATCTGTAGACAGATGTCTCCGAGAAGTGGTCCCCAGTGGAAGAGAGGATTGTATCATCCCATGACCTTGGTCCCTAAATTGATCCGTCGACAGATGTCTCCGAGAAGTGGTCCCTAGTGGACAAGAGGGAATTGTATCATCCTCGAACTTCGGTCCCTGAATTGATCCGTAGACATATGTATTTGAAAAAGGGGTCCTTAGACTTTGTCTAAGTTGATGAGTGGACTGCATCGTCCCTAGACATGCTATGGCGTCTTAAATGGATCATGTGTATTGCAGGGTATGCTACTATGATACTGTTGATTGTGAGGATCTAGATGATGATGCTGTTGATCATGAGGATCTAGATGACGATGCTGTTGATTGTGAGGATCCAGATGACGATGTTGTTGATCGTGAGGATCCAAATGATGATTCCGTTGATCGTGAGGATCCAGATGACGATGCTGTTGATCGTAAGGATCCAGATGACGATGTTATTGATCATGAGGATCCAGATGACGATGCTGTTGATAGAGAGGATACAGAGGTTGATGTTGTTGTGGTTGTTCGAGTGCTGCAGAATATGAAGACTCAGTACTGAAGATGTTGATATTCCAGTATTGAAGATCTTGAATATGTTCCAGTAACTGTTTGAGTTACTGATGATGTATGAAGAAAGCTTCCAATGATTTATAGATGTATCATGTATCATGGAGTTGATGACTCCTTGCTCCTGCAGATGTTGTTATAATATCCTTCTTGTTAAGGGGGAGTGTTAAAATATTGTAACTTCTAAGAATATTATATTTGTACTTTATTATTCCAGAGATGTTTCATTCCTCCGTGGAGACCCTATTGTATATCCGGAGATGTTTTATTCCTCCGTGGAGAATGTGGTAACTTGGGTTATTAGAATTCCCTAGTGGGGGTCGGCCCTGTATGAGTCATGTGGGTTAAAGGGTTATTAGACCACCCTAGAGGGGTTAGCCCAGTCAGCCTTATGTTAAGTGGTTAAGTTGGGGCCGACCTAGTTAGTGTAAAAGTCAAGTCGGGGTTGTGTATAAATAGAGGAGGTGTGTTCCTCATTTAATTCATTCACTCACTTGTGAAACTTGCATACGAGAGAGAGAGAGATCTGCAATGGAGGAGAAGGAGCTCATGTTTGGAGATTACATCTTTGTATTTGCTGGTCATCTATATTGAGGAAGCTTTGCTAGGTTTTCTACCCCATGAGGGTTTCCCGGGATAAATCTGTGTCTCTTGTGTTTATGCTGTGCTTGTTGTTCTTTTAGTGATCCTATATATGCTATTGTTGTTAAATGGAACATAATACTGATATTTTCTATCTTAGCATATTAAATATTAACATCTTATTTTTAGCTTATAGGAAAAAATCTGAAAACAATCCCCGCCTCCTAAAACTAGAAAAACCCTAATTACAGACTTTTGAAGAGCCTTTCATAAAATATGACAAAGAATTGATCTTGAAATCTTATTCTTTGATTCATCTGTCATTTCACTTTTGAGAATGAACCTAACCCATCACTTCTTCACAGCTCCAGATGTCTAAGGATTATATTGTCACAAGCTAGGGTTTCTACATTCCTCCTTAAATTTATATGCAAGAAAAAAAAATTGGCACATCATCTTCTTCAGGAAAAATTTGGGATGATTTAGCATTCTTCTTACCTTGAGTTTTTTGAGGTTGTTGCTTAAGAAAGGATCTTCAAATTCCTTTTTGACACTTTGCTTTTCACTCTCTCCATTTCTTCTTTCAGGGCTTTGTTTTCTACTTGCAAAGTCTTGTTCTGCCTTTTAAGATTAAACAATTGATTTCTAATGATCAACCATTTTTTAACAGTTTTCCTGGCATTATTTATCCTATATTCAATCCCATTCATCTCATTTGTTATTTTTGTTTCTTGCTCCTAGTGGGCCTTTTTTTGTTTGATGTTCTCCTCCCTCAACTGAACTATCATCAATTGTGCCCTTTTAAGATGAATCTTGAGATCCTTGTTCATATCAACATCCTCAGATTCATGTCGTTGGGATGGTATTTGTTGCTCTAATGGGACTTCTTCATCTTCAGGAGTAAACACCAGCTTCTTTTTTCCTTTTTTCTTTTTAGCACTATCATGAGTTTTGTCTATATTTTGGACTTGTCTTTTTCCTTTTCCCTTATACTCCTTTGATGTGCCTTCTCTTGTCTGAGTATTTTTCTGAACAAGGGAAGGTGTACTATTTTTGGCATGAAGGCTACCTATAGATTCAAGGCTAAAACCCGCTGATGATAAAAAGGCTTCCCAACCCAAATACTTGTTTTTTAACTCTTCTAAAACCAACAATTTTATCAAGCCAAAATGGAAAAGTGAATTCTCATTTTTTTGTTTTTTGCCTTGAACCTTATCAACCATCTTCCCTAAAATCCTATTAAGATAGAAATATAGATTCATGGCCTTCTTACATGTGAAATGCATTAGCATCTTGATGTGATAATAATAAACCATCGTGAATATTCCTTCACAAGTAAAATACTTTTGTACAACTTTCAACAACTGATGAAATTGATCCAGTATATGTGTCTTTGGGACTCCAACAGATAGGGTTTCATCCTTAAATTCATGTTTAATAAATTTGTTGCAGAAGGAAGCTTCAACACCCATACCCTTAAACCACCTCTCATAAGTCTTGGGCATCCCTGTGGTTACTGAAATTGTTCTCTCCAAGACAAAAAACTCTAATGGGACAACCTTCATCTGTACTCCATCATAATTCAGGGAAAATTATTTGGTAACATCCATATGCCCACCTTGTAGCATCTGGAAAAACTCTAAGAAACCATCCCTTTGAAACATTTCAAGCATAGACGGATCTGACTCTATCATCTTGATATCCAGGGGTTCATACCTGACAAGATCTCCACCTTTATTACACTTATTCTTTGTCCATCGTGATAGCATCCAAACTTACTTACAGGAAATACAGTTGTGTATTTTGCAACGAAAAGGGAATTTTGCGGCGTTTGGGGAAATTCGCAGAAACAAAAAAAAATGGCAAGGGATAAAGTTGCAGGGTAGAGGGGAGGTTCACAACATCCAGGTAAGTTTGTAATGACTAGGTAAAATCATAGATAACCAACAATTTGCAACGGTGAGAGATTTCGCAGTGAATTTGGAATTTGCAGCAAATTTGGAATTCGCAGCGACAAGGAATTCACATCAAACAAGGAATTCGTTGATAAGGTGAAACTTACCAAAGGGATTTGAGTTATAGATCATTTTAAAGGGAGAATCACTTACTTAAGAGTAATCATGACCAAGACTAAATGTAAGATATTTTTTAAAAACTGACTTTTGATTGACAAGACTAGTCACTGCAAAACTTTTGGGGATTTTGCAGTGAACTTTTTGACTTAATGATTAATCATGATTACACCAAAAAAATGACCTAAAACCATTTTGATAGCTAATTTGGGTATGAAAAACATATTTGAGAAGTAATGATGTCATTTTCTCCTATCATGCGAAATCTCCTAGCTTTTTGCAGGGTGTGCTATACTAAGCCATCGTCGTTTATTATGACCCTTGAACAAAAACCACAAGACAAGATTACATAAGATGTTTTACTCAAACATCAATTGAAAACTAAATTCAAGCTCTTGATTTATGACAAAGACTCATGAGTTAATATCTAGGGATATGACTGAGTGACTCATTACTAACCTCTCAATGACCCATTAACAGACATTTTGGATCATAGACTCTCTAGGACCAAGAATATGACTAACATGAGACCAAAGACTAAAACACATCAATTAAATAACTTTTAGGACTAAAATTTGAAGTATGATCACACCAAGACCCTAACCAAACACATGAATTGACTTTAGGACTCTAAATGACTATAAAATCCATGCTTGACACAACCCTTTAATCTCAAAACTTTAATGACCATTACTAGCTTGTGATCCACAGTGCATTACTATGCACTAAAAGAGGCCAAGAATAATGTCACTCCCCCCAATAAGTTGTGTTACAACACCCCTTTTCCAATCAAGGAGTTGTTTCCCACCAGCAATAGGCTCGGCCACTAACTAACCCTCCCCTGGTAGACAAAGGATCCAACTAAAATATATACATGAATTCTACTGACATTCATATTCAAACCCTAAACCGAGCCTATGACCCCCGAAAAATTCACCTACTCAACGTGAGGATAACCCTACTTCCACTAGTGGATCTTTGCGAATTCCACATCTTAGTAGTAACCTTATCCATAGGATACCAAAACCACCTCCACGATGTACCACTTGTTAATTTATGATCTTTAATTTAGAGCTGCAATAATTCTTGAAATCAAATAAAAATCACACACATAAGCAATCACATTCGACACATGAATTTACCCTAGGGAAACCCTCTATGACTTGTGGGAGAAAAACCCGACAAAACATTCCTTAGTATATTGACAAATAGCAGAGAATTTATTTTACATCAAGCACCCTCGGTGAAATTATAGAGCAAGAGAAAGTATAAAGAAGAGAGACTCAGAATAATATCATGCACAAAGAAGAAGTGCATTTCCTTAAAGAGAGAAGAGAATTTGTTTCACATTCAATTCATCAATTCTGTATAACATATTTATAATTTCTTCTCATGCATCGACTTCTATTTTTATCTTCTGACTTCAGGATGAACTCTCCCTCTAACTGGATGCATCGACCTTGCATGAAGAAGTGTTCCACACTTCTCATGCAATGTATTAAATCACTGAACTGACTCTTAGGATGAACTCACCCCTTGACTAAAATATTTCCCACTTATTTAGGCGGCTAACTTAAGTGTCGTTATGCAAGTGTCGCAAGTCAAGTGTCATCTTTAAATTTAACATAAGTGTCCCCTTTTAGTTTAACATAAGTGTCATCGTGAAATAATGCTTAGTTAACTAGATCTTCTTTGTTAACACTTAGTTAACTCTCTTAACATATTCTTTCTTGTTAACATCACTGTAGTGATCAATTTGATTTCTCCTTTGATTTACTGAAGTCTTCAGTGAATTTTAACAATTTGAATTCTCTCTTAATTGATTACTTATGTGCAATTCGAATTCTCTCATATCTTATCATATCTTATGTTTATCTCTTGTCTTATATGCATGGTCCACATGTTCCAACTTAATTATCATATGAAATATACTAAGGATATTTTCCCAATGATGTGATCGTATTGTTCTACTATCATTCCAAGTGGTTATATGCTAAAGTAAACCACTCTAGAGTTGTTTAGTCTCCAGAGGAGACTTAATAGCTCAACCATGGTTAGTAGTACATCACACACCATACATGCGTTGAAATGCAAAGCATCGCCTCAACACATGAGGCACCACCTCAACACATGAGGATTTTGTCTTGACACACAAGACCTTAGCCTTGAATAGCAATATTGTACAACATCATCACCTTGACATACAAATCACTTGACTCAACACATGAAGCTTATCCATTCTTGAGTCCAACTCAATATTCTTCTCGAAGTTTCCTGAGTCCATTTGAGGATCCTATAAGGCACTACCTCGACACACAAGGCTCAATATTGAAATACAAGATTGACCTGGAGAATGAATCATGATGCTATAAGTTTAACACTCCCTCTCAGCGAGGGAGGAATTCTCTTCCATGCCAATATTGTCTCGGAAGTACCTATACTTAGTCATGAAAGAGGCTTAGTCAACATATCTCCAATTTGCTCACCAGTGGTAATGTACTAAATTCTTATGGCACCTCTCCGAACGATGTCTATGATGTAGTGATACTTCATCTCAATGTGTTTCAATCTGTCATGAAACACAGGTTTTTGAAGAGCTTAATGTAGCTCTGATTGTCAGAGCGAATGACAGTACTCTTAATATTCTCACCGAACAAACCAACAAGTAGGTTCCTAAGCCACATAGATTCTTGGTAGGTGGTACTAGCTGCAATATACTCAAATTATTTAGTACTCTGGGATATAGAGCCTTGCTTCTTGCTGGACCAAGAGATCATAGTTGATTCCAAGGTATAAAAAAATCCGGATGTACTCTTTCGATCCACAATACTACCACCCCAATCAGAGTCAGCATATCCAAGTAGCATCACTCCACCACTGGAAGCATATATGAGTCCATAAGCAATAGTGCCTCAAAGGTATCTAAGCACATGCTTGGAAACAAACCAATGTCTATGTCTTGGCTCAAACATGAACTAACTCAAGATACTCACTGTATAACATATGTCTGTTCTACTATGTATCAAATACATCAAGGAACCAATGAGTTGTCTATACATGGTAGGATCCACTAGATCTAATCTAGAATATGACTTGTATAGATTCTTTAGATTAGACTCCATTGAAGTAGACATGGAATTACATTCCATCATACCAAATCTCAGCAAGACATCAATTGTGTACTTTCCTTATGAAATAAAGATCTCATATTTCCTTTTCCAAACATCCAGACCAAGAAAGCAGTGCATAAGACCCAAGTATTTCATTTCAAACTCAGAAGTGAGCTCCCTCTTGCACCGAGATATATGTTGTTCCTCTCTAGTAAGGATCAATTCATCAACATAGAGAACCAAGATCAGTGGTTGGTTCTTCACAACCTTGAATTACAGGTTGGGGTCAGCTTCGCTTTTGGAGAATCCTAAGCTCAAAAGATAGTTGTCAACCCTTTAATACCAAGCCCGTAGGGCCTTCTTAATCCCATACAAGGATTTCTTAAGTTTGCGTACATGGGACTCCTTCCCATGAACTACAAACCCCTCAAGTTTTTATATGTAAACCTCTTCCTCAACTTCACCATTGACAAAAGTAGTCTTCACATCCATCTGGTGAAGTTTCCAACCCAAAAATGAAGAAAGGGAAAGTATGGTTTGAATAGTAGTGTACATGTCCATAGGAGCGAATGTCTCATCATAGTATATCCCTTCTTTTGTGAGAAACCATGGGCCACAAATATTGCTTTATACTTTTCAATACTTCGATCAGTTGCATGCTTGATTTTATAAATCCACTTGGAATTTACTATTGAATTCCTGTCAAGTTTAGGAACCACTTCCCACACATCATTATTTATGATATATTTGTCTTCTTATACCATGGAATCTTTCCATACTTGCTTCTTTGAGGCTTCCTCATAGGTACAGGGTTCATAATCACTGATGTGACTCCTCTGTGCTATATATCCCGAAAATATTTCAGGTCTCTTTCGCTCTTTGGATGATCCTGGATCCTGGAGGTGCTCCATGCTTTTCTGCCACTTGCAGAATGTCTCAATGCCATGTAGATCTCCTCTTAGTAGGAGGTTCATCAAGTTATATTTATATCATATCTTCTGGTTTTTCAGGATCAAGTGGATCTACGAACACTTCTGGATTTTCCCTCTCAACATCTCAAAAGGGGAGATTAAAAAATTGGATCCTCCATCAAGGGAGTCTCATGCTCCTCCATATCTAAATCACACTGAAGTTCTTTAGAGAGATTGACGGCATTATCTCCATGAAATGTTACATCTCTGCTGAATTCAATGTTTATTTGTCATGGACCATAGATTCTGTAAGATTTGGAGGATTCACTACATCCAACAAATGTTCCTTTCTTTTAGGATGGCTCCATCTTTGTCCTCTTCTCTTTTGGTACATGAATGTAGATAGGACAACCAAAAATATTCAAGTGTCCAACATCTGGTTTTTCACCAATGAATACCTCTTCAGGAGCGCTTTCTCCCAAGATAGCACAAGGGCTTCTATTCTGAATATAAATAGCAGTGCTAGAGGCTTATTCCCATAATGATGTGGGAAGATATTGATCACACATCATGGATTTTTTAGCCTCACATATTTTTCTATTCTTTCTTTCAGCATCTCATTATGTTGGGGGTTGTAGGGTAAATTCAGTTGTATTTTTATTCCTGCATCTTGACAGAATTCATTGAATTCATGGGACTCAAACTCTCCTCCATTATCAGATCTCAAATCATGAATGTGCTTTCCATTCTAATTCTCAACCAGTGCTCTAAACTCTTGAAATTTGTTGAAATTTTCACTCTTTGCTTTCATAAAATAAACCCATGACTTGTGAGAGAAGTCATCTATGAAAAGCACATAATACAAATAACCACTCAAGGAGGGTGCATACATAGTACCACATAGATAGGAATGAATTAAGTCAAGGATCCTTTTGTGTCTTTTGGTACTACTTGGAAAACTCTTCTTAATGTTCTTGCCAAGAGCGCAACCTCTACAAATACTATCAAATTCATATTTAAATATGGGCATACCTTTCACCATCTTCTACAATCTAGGTAGCGCTTTGAAATGGAGATGACCAAGCCTTCTATGCCACATCTCACATAGACTGATTATGTCATGGATCATGGCTTGAATGAGCTTTACATGAACTTTGTAGATGCCTCCCTTGTTGGAATATTCTCGCCATCATTTTTCATATTTGCATGCTTGCATGCATTTTGCATGCATCCATTCATCATGCATGCATTTGCATGCATCCAGTCATCATTTTGGTGGTCTCCCCAACACTTAGAGCCTAATTTAATCTCCCTAGAGCCTCTCTTCAGCCCCCAGTATCCCTCCTACCTACCTGATGCGCCTTGTTTTACTCACCTGCATGACATGTGTTCCTTTTCTCACCTACCAAGAGTTAATAGTCAGTTAGAGCATTGATTGAGCAGTTCTTCCATTGATTATTCATCCTAACTACCTGTAGATCCTAGTTAGCTAGTTCTGGAGTGCCACTTGACCTTCTGACAGCCTCATGTGCCCTCCTTGGAGTCTCCATACCATGATTTGTGCCTAGATGGTTCTATTAGACTCAGTTAGACTCATTTGACTGACTATTGACCATTTATGACTGCTACTACTGATTGGATGATGTCTCCAATGTTATCCAAGCTAGAAATTGAGGATGATTCGAATGACCTCTTGGTTAATTCAAATTCTATTGACAATTATTGTATTGTATTCAGTTTTCACAGTGCCGGCTCACAGTTGATGTATGATTATACTGTTATTCTCCATTTTCTGTGTTCATGAGTGATTATTGACTACATTCTTCTCTTCTTCTTTGCACTTCTTGAGTGAGTTTTGTGTGAGGTTTGTTACAGCTATGAGATATTCCTATAGATTATTACATGGTATCGGAGTTGACAACAACTATTTGAATTGTAGCCATTGCAGCAGTTCATTGAGCAACTGTCTTTCATTGAGCACCAGAAGCCTTTGAGTTTCCACAACAAATCCTGGTGCTATTACCTTGAATTCACTGGAGCAATCCAGTGAGGTCTATCCAGGTGTGAAGGACTTAGTCATATGTGCTCAGTGTCCTAAGGTAGTTTTCATTCGAATTGTAGCAAATATCCATCAACAAAATTCTTGTTTTGAAGGTTTATTCATCCATTCGAATTCCTCTTCAATCCGCTCTTCACTGCTCTAGATGGATCTAAAACTCAATTCCTCCAACTTTGTCGAATGGAAGGCCAATATGGATAGCTTCATGAAGTCCAAGAGCCTCTCCAGATATTGTATGGAACTGTGGTCGAACCTCTCAGTGCAGTACAGAAATCCAAGTACTTGGATAGGCTTGATGAAGCAGTAGGATTACTTCTTCTCTCAATTTCTAAATATCTTCACTTACATATCATCGATCTAACATCTCCAAAATAGGTTTGGGACAAGATTGAATCCCTCTTTGGACAGAAAGATGATTTGAAAGGTCATAAATTGGAGAATGAACTCATCTCATTGAGTCCTGAAAGCTTCAAATCCATCAATGCCTTCTTAATCAAGTTCAAAAGCCTGATTTCACAGTTGAAGAGATATTATATAGTGAAAGAAGACAAACAACTCATACTTGCCATTCTATCAAAATTGGGACCAAATTTCTCAATTTTTGTCTCCACATTTCAGTCAGCTAAGATGTCCATTCCAAAATGGAAGTTTCCTACACTTGATGGCTTCATCCAATCTCTCACACAAGAGGAGGAGAAGTTAATCTCCATGGGAATGATAAAACCAAAGTTGGATTCGTCCCTTACAGCCATTGAGGCCAAAAGAGCGAATACAAAAGGCAAGCAATTTTTTTTTGAAAAGAGAGCGAATGATACAAAGCCAAAAGATGTTCCATATTATTTAGATGGTGCTTCGAATTCAAAGAAGACCAAGCAATATTAGAAGGAGAGATCCAAGTGCACATATTGTCATCAAGGATTCCATCCTGAGAGTTCTTGTATGAAGAATAATATAGACTTGATGGCTCAGTTACTTGAGAAGAACAATATCCCTGTACCTGCATGTGCAAGGAAGAAAGATACTGAACCTTCTAGATCTGAGGATAAAGAGAGATTCCATGCCCTCATGGAAAGTGCATCAAAAGACTCCTCCTTCATCATATATTCAGGAGCATCAAGACATATGTATTCCTCTAAATATCTCTTCTCCAACTTCGAATGCTCAATCGGCCCTTCCATCATGTTGGGTAATGATTCTGAAGTCTCCTCTAAGGGGATTGGAAGGATCAATCTTGACCATGGCTACTTCTAAGATGTGCTTTATGTTCATTATCTCATAGAAAATCTACTCTCAGTGTAATAAATGACTCATATTGGAGAGCCCAAGAGAGTGATCTTCTCTCCAAATGAAGTCGAAATACAACACATGGTTTCAGGGAAAGTCATTGCAAAGGGAGTTGCAAATCACACTTCAAAACTCTATGAGTTTTCTCACTTTCTTCCTCTCTCCAAGAAATCTGCTCTCCATACTCATGCCAATGAAGAAAGTAGACTGTGGCATGAAATATTTGGACATCTAAACTACAAGCATATGCAAAACATGCAAGCTTAAAATGCGGTTGAAGGTCTTCCAAATGACAAGTTTGCTCAAGGCACCTGCAAAGGTTGCTTGAAAGGAAAATATCCACCAAAGAAGATTGAGAAAAAGAGAACTCTTGAAGAAGTGCAAATGCTAGATACAGATCCACAAGAACCTGAAGATCTAGCAACTAAAGTTCCAACTCCTATTGCTACATGGGCCACCACTACTCCTATCTCCACCATTGATCTTGTCAAAGATAGATCTGATTTTCATGATACAAGAGTTGCACTCTCTCCCTCAGATCCATTTCTAGATGAGAGATGCTTTCTTATGATTGGATCTAATCCAAATACATACTTTGAAGCCTCCCAAGATTCAAGATGGGTAGTTGCTATGGAAGAAGAGTATCAATCTCTTCAAAGAAATGAGACTTGGGAGCTTGTTTCTCTCCCACTTGGAAGGAAACTTGTTCAATGCAAGTGGATCTATAGAACTAAGATGGATTCAAATGGAGTCTCCAACAAGTAGAAGGCTAGATTGGTTGCACGATGTTTTTCCCAAGTTCACGAGATTGACTATTCTGAGACTTTTGCTCCTGTTGCTAAGATGGATTCCATCCGTCTTGTTCTTGCTCTTACTGCATCCAAGCACTAGTAAGTGCATCATATGGATGCCAAGAGTGCTTTCCTTCATGGATATCTAGAGGAGGAGATCTACATGAAGCAAATTGAGGGGTATATTGATGATCCTTCACTTGTTTGCAGATTGAGGAATTACTTGTATGGGATTAAGCAAGCTCCCTGAGCTTGGTATGCCAAGATGGATTCCTTCCTGCTCTCACAATATTTTCAAAGGTGAAAATCAGATTTGAATGTCTACATGAGACATGATGGTAACTCCTTACTTCTCATTGTACTTTATGTTGATGACTTGTTGATTACTAGGAGCAATTATTCATGTATTATATCTATAAAAACTGCTTTGCACAACTCCTTCTCCATATTAGATATGGGATTGCTCAAGCAATTTCTTGGTCTTGAAGTCACTCAAAGTGATTTAGGAATCAAAGTTGCTCAATATAAGTATGCTTCAGATTTGCTTGATGGGTTCCATATGAGCGAATGAAAACCAGTTGCATTCCCCTTTCTTTCAGGGATCAACCTTGAGGATGGATCTTCTACACCCTTGGTAGACAGTACTTTGTATCAACAGTTGATTGGTAGCCTATTTTTTCTTACACACACTCAGCTTGATCTATCCTATGCAGTTAGTGCTGTCTCTAGATACATGTAGGAGCCTCGTGAGCTTCACTGGAAGGCAGCAAAGAGGATCTTGCACTATGTGCAAGGTACCAAGACTCATGGTCTTCACTATTCAGTTGGGTTTCCTTTGAACCTAGTTGGATATAATAACTCTGATTGGGTTGGAGATAGCTCAGATCAGAAGTCTACATCTGGTTTTGTCTTCATGATTGGATAGGGACCTATATGTTGGTCGAGCAGAAAGAAGACTGCTTTAGCTCTTTCTTCAGCAGAGGCCGAGTACATAGGTGCAATAAATGCAGCCAAACACTGCATTTGGCTGTGAGGAATCATATCAGAGTTTTGGATTCGATTCAGTAGTCCACCTATAATCTATTGTGACAATCGGAGTGCCATCAGGATCTCCACAGATCCAGTTTTGAGATAGAGAACCAAACACATAGAGATTCACATGCACTACATTCGAGGATTGGTGCATGATAGTACCGTTACACTTCTCTACTGTCCTAAAGAAGAGAAGATTGCAGACATATTCACTAAGTCATTTACAGTGAAGAGATTCACTTACCTTCAGTCCCTTCTTGGGGTGATTGAACACATGCTACAGTAGCATCCTTCAGTCTATTTTTGAGGGAGGGATTTCTTCCCATTGGGTTTTCCCTCTTTCCTCATTTATTATTTAGATTGTTGTACGGGGTGACCTTTGGTATCAGTCACCAGGGACCTATTTTTCAGTATTCATTTATTACCTCATAGTATAGCTTGTGGAGGGGTGTTGGAATATTCCCACCATCATTTTTCATATTTGCATGCCTGCATGCATCCAGTCATCATTTTGGTGGTCTCCCCAGCACATAGAGCCTAATTTCATCTCCCTAGAGCCTGTCTTCAGCCCCCAGTAGCCCTCCTACCTACCTGATGTGCCTTATTTTACTCACCTGCATGACATGTGCGCCTTTTCTCACCTACCAGGAGTTAACAGACAGTTAGAGCATTGTTTGAGCATTTCTTCCATTGATTGTTCATCCTAACTGCCTGTAGCTCCGAGTTAGCTAGTTCTGGAGTGCCACTTGACCTTCTGACAGCCTCATGCACCCTCCTTGGAGTCTCCATCCCATGATTTGTGCCTAGATGGTTCTGTTAGAATCAGTTAGACTCATTTGACTGACTATTGACCATTTATGACTGCTACTACTAATTGAATGAAGTCTCCAATGTTACCCAAGCTAGACATTGAGGATGATTCAAATTACCTCTTGGTTAATTCAAATTCTATTGATAGTTATTGTATTGTATTCAGTTTTCACAGTGCCATCTCACAGCTGATGTATGATTATACTGTTATTCTCCATTTTTTGTGTTCATGAGTGATTATTGACTACATTATTCTCTTCTTCTATGCACTTCTTGAGTGAGTTTTGTGTGAGGTTTGTTACAGCCGTGAGATGTTCCTGCATATTATCACATCCCTCTCTAACTCCAATCATAGATGCAGAGTTCAAGTCTTCATGCTTAGTTCACATGAGTGCTTTGTTGTCCATAAAGATAAATCGGAATCATTTATATTCTATAACTGAAACAGATAAGATGTTCTTCTTCAATATGGGGACAAACAGAATTTCATACACATGTAGTACATATCCTGAATCCAACTGAAAACAAGTGGATCCAATACCTTGGATTGAATAGGTGGTATTATCTCTGAGCTCCACCTTACAATAAAAATGATTTTCCTTCATATTTGTGATAGCGCTGCTATATCCTGTCATGTGCTTGGATGCGCCACTATCTACCACCCATGTATTAGCACTAGTGATAATGGATCTATAAAGGGATGAGACAAGATAGTACTCTTTCCTCGTCTCTTGATCATTGGAAGGATTCTTTCTTATAGGTTCATATTCTGTAGTAGTAGAAGCATGAATCCTACCCTTGAACTTTCCTCTTTGCTTTGCACGACATTCTCTTGTATAATGACCCTTCTTATTTCAATTAAAACATTTAACTTTAGACTTATCAAATTTCTTTAAATCATTCTCCTCCCGACGAGAGAATTTCTTGTGATATTGCTTACCTCTTTTCATCTGTGCTACAAGAGCAAAGTTCTCTTTTTTGGAGGCAGTATACTTGCTCTGGATTCACCCTTCTTCTTGTTGGAAATCATACCATATTCTCTCAAAGTTAGGTTTCACTTCTCGACCATTTACTGCAGCCAATAATGTCTCCCATGAAGATGGAAGACCATCGATAGTGGTCTGTATGAGACCATCATCATCAACTGTCACACCAATGCTCATGAGTTGATTTATTGCTTGAGAGATCTTAGTGAAGAAGGAATCCACAACTTCCTCCTTTTCCATTTTCAGATTTCGAAGCTTGTTCTTTAATGATCTCTTTTGACTGGGTGCCTTCTTCTCATAAATATTTGTCAAAGTGTCAAAGTATTCCTTTGTGGTATTCAATGGATTGATCATGGGCATCAAGTTGTCTTTCACAGAATCAGAAATGATTCTCCTTGCTTTGGCTTGATTGTTCTTGAAGGTAATGCGCCCTACATTAGAATTAGGACCTTCAATAATATTGGATATATAACCATCTGAATCATGATCTTCCAGGATATTTAGAATCCTATCCTTCCAAGTATTGAATTTTGAAGTTCCTTCAAGATAGTCTTTCGGTCTCACTGAGATTGATGCCATTGTTCATCAAGTATTGTGCACACTCAGGATATACATAGTCTCAAGCTTGAATTCTAAACTTAGCTCTTTCACGCATTGAGCTCTAATACCATGTTAATTTATGATCTTTAATTTGGAGCTGCAATAATACTTGAAATCAAATAACAATCATACACATAAGCAATCACATTCAACACATGAATTTACCCTAGGAAAACCCTCTATGACTTGAGGGCAAAAACCCCAACAAAACCTTCCTTAGTATACTTATAGATAGCAGAGAATGTCTTTTACATCAAGCAACCCCAATGCAATTACATAGCAAGAGAAATATAACGAAGAGAGACTCAAAATAATATCCTCTGCAAAGAAGAAGTGTATTTCCTTCAAGAGAGAAGAGAATTTGCTTCACATTCAAGTCATAAATCATGTATAACATCTTTATATATTATTCTCATGCATCGGCTTCTATTTTTATCTTCTGACTTCAATATGAACTTGCCCTCTAACTGGATGCATCAACTTTTCATGAATAAGTGCGCCACACTTATCATGCAATGCATTAACTCACTGAACTGACTCTTAGGATGAACTCGCCCCTCAACTGAAAGCTTTCCCACTTAGTAATTAGGTGGCCAACTTAAGTGTCATCATGCAAGTGTCGCAACTCAAGTGTCATCTTTTAGTTTAACATAAGTGTCACATTTTAGTTTAACATAAGTGTCATCATGCAATAACACTTAGTTAAATATATATTCTTTGTTATCACTTAGTTAACTCTCTTAAATGATTCTTTCTTGTTAACATCACTGTAGTGATCAATTCGATTTCTACTTTGATTTACTGAAGTATTCACTGAATTTTAACAATTCGAATTCTCTCTTAATTAATTATTTATGTGCAATTTGAATTCTTACATATCTTATCTTTATCTCTTGTCTTATTTGCATGGTCCACATGTGCCAGCTTAATTATCATATCAAATATACTAAGGATATTTTCCCAATAGTGTGATCATATTGTTCTATTATCATTCCAAGTGGTTATATTCTAAAGTAATTCACTCTAGAGGTGGCCAGTCTCTAGAGGAGACTTAATATCTCAACCATGGTTAGTAGTACATCACACACCATACATTCTTTGACATGCAAAGAATCATCTCAACACATGAGGAACCACCTCAACACATGAGGATCTGTCTTGAAACACATGACCTTGGCCTTGACTAGCAAGATTGTACAACATCATCACTTTGACATACAAAGCACTTGCCTCAACACATGAAGCTTATCCATTCTTGATTCCAACTCAAGATTCTTCTCCAAGTTTCCTAAGTCCAACTCAGGCTCCTATAAGGAACTAACTCTACACATGAGGCTCAATATTGACACACAAGATTAACCTAGAGATTGAATCATGATGTTGTAACTTTAACACCACTCACTATCTTCATATGAGAGTTTCACATAAATACAACATTATAGATGACTTGGCCCAGTCCCCGATTGATGTGTCTACACTTGAGGATCTCCAGTCATGCCCTTCTCATAACAAGGATCTACTAATAACATTAGGCTCCATTAATCCTTCATATTCTCACCTTATGACCTTCTACCTTGATGCAGGAACATCAATCAAAATCTTTTGACCTCTAGAAGGTCAACCAAACCTTTACTAAAGGGAGTGGGTTCCCAAAATTTCCATTTGAATTTGCCAATTCAAAAATAAGGGGTCTATTGTCCCAAAATGGTTTGTAATGGCTATTTTGAATAGGTTGATAGAACAGTTTGCAGTTTTATGATTTTTTCCTAAAAATAAGTGATTTTATCCATCCTTTGTGGACCATAATCAATCACCTCACTATGTATATAAATGCAATTCAAGTTGTGTAAAAAAATGGAAAATGGGGAGCAACATAGATCTAAAATGAATTGAATTAAGTGTGTAGCTAATTTATGTGTTTACTCTCCTCTTTCCATAAATTATTTTTCGAGTGGTCGATTAAATTGTGTTGATGTATATGTAACTTCAGAATGTATTTCACCTATGTATTCCATCTATGTATATTGTACTCCTATAGAGATGTTATTATTCCTCTATACGGAAGTGTCGTCATTTGTATTTTTTCGATGGGTTATTAGACCACCTTGATGGGGTCAGCCCTGTATGAGTCATGTGGGTAAATGGGTTATTAGACCACCAAGTGTGGGGTCGGCCTGGATTAATGTAACCATGGGTTATTAGGCTAAGTTAGACAAGTCGGCCCCACTAGTTTATTGGGCAGGACATGACAAGTATAAATAGAGATCGAGAGATCTCTATTTGATCATCTCATTACTCACTCTTCCATCACTTGGAAAGTGGCACACATGTGAGGAGGAGGATCAGCTGCTAGGAGAAGACTATCTCTTGTACTTTGGTTGTATCATTGCTCTTTCTATCTCTGAGGAAGTTGCGGGGTTTTTCACCTTCTTGGTTTTCCTCGGTGAAACTCTGTGTCTCTTGTGTGCTTGCATTATTGTGTCCATGATTGATATGTTGTAGATATACTGTACATGTTATTCTATCAGTTAAGATCTTAGAGCATATTGAAAATTCTGAAAAATTAACATGGTATCAGAGCTAGCCTGAAAGAAGGCATGGTATGGCATGTATGACACTTGTTGCACTTGCGATGTTAGGGCTTGATATAGCAGAAACCAGTCATCATAGAACTTTCGCTATAAATCCATTTCGGCAAGGTTTCAGGACCTAAAACTCTAGTAGGTCGAAGATAAGATCCCCATGTACCTTGTGTCTGAAGCACAACTTTTAATTCGTTGTACTTTGTGTTTTATGATCTGTACAATCTAGGGTTTTGGCCTCTTCCAGATCTCAGTCATAAACAGGTGACCTAGGAAAAAAGGTCACAACTTGGGCTAGGAATCTCCAAATGAAATTTCATAAAAGGTGACAGGTAGGGTATGGATGGCAGTTTCTATGGTAAGGTTTTTAGAGGCTGAAGTTGAACCAGTGACACATGGCACGTCGTACAAGTTCACTCTCCTATTTTATCCCATAAACAGGTCACGTTGCGACACTTGGAATAACTCTCTCTCAGAGAATCCAATTGAGGTCAGACCTATGGGGTTGGAAAGATGACAAGTTGGGATACCACAAGTAGAAGTTTCAGACCCTTTGGATTCATAATTTCGGAGTTACACCAGAAACAATCAGGTGCATATTTCTGTCAAAACAGGATTGGTTTTTGAGCACCTCCATTCATGGCTCTGGGAATTAGGGTTTCGGAGAAAGTTGGAATTTTTGTAATTGGAGACCATGATTGAATGCTACTCATCAAAATCAAAATTTAGAGACCAAGATCAAATTTTTTGGTTGGGCAGAAGGCCGGGCTTGATTAAACCATAGTTCAGGACTTTGATCGGAAAAGTGGAAAATTAGGGCTTCTGCAAAAGTTGGAATTTTTGAAGTCTGTGACCACGGCTGGAAGCTCCTCAGAAAAATCAAAGTTTAGAGCTTTGGATCGAACCTTTTGGTTGGGCATAAGGGTGGGATTTATCAAACCCTAGTTCGAGATCCTGTCCAAAAGATCTAGAAGTTTCAAAGGCAATTTTGAGGGGTGAAACTTTGCAGTTTTCAAATTCTGAGTATACCGGCTTGATCAGCTCATCAAGGTGCATCTTTCTATCCTTTCAGAAGTTTGAAATTCAAAGTTTGAATTTTTAGGGTTTCTCTGAAAAACCCTAATCCAGCTCCAGATCCAGTTCCTGCAAATCAAGTGGATTGGATTAATCCTAGAAGAGAATGGATTGGTCACCTTCATAAGTGAAGAAGTTCCAGTTTCAGAGGGAGATGAGGCTAAGGCCTTACATAAGAAGATTACAAGCAATCTCGACACGTATGACTTATCCAGGTATGTTTCGAGATCTGTTCATGATTAAGTTTATGGTATGTTTGTCTTCATTAAGGTTAGTACAATCTTGATCAACTTTAGACTTGTCGTATCACCTTAATAAAATTATGAATGCAGATATTCATTGATTAGGGTTTTGACACTTATGATTGTACTAATGCATTGTGGTGTTGTATGAGGTTGATGTTGTCCGCTAACATGAAAGGTACATCAAGAAAGACAAATCATGTTCTAGTTCAAGAACATATGACCATGGTGAGACGAAGACAAAGATTCATCCATTGTCATGGATCACATAGAAGATCTACTTACGAGGTATGTATAACTTGGTTCTATAATGGTTAACCTATGAGATATGCAGGTTACTAGCAAAAGTCATTGAAGAACAAGAAGACACCATGTGGGTATGTTAGACATAGCTAGCTAACATGCTAATCCAGGTATGTTTTTCCTATATCAAGTTAAAATCCTACCTTGTGTTAGGATATCTTATATAAGTATACTTGGCATGATTGATTATGATTATTCATGAAGTTATAGGTTTGAGTAATCATGGGTTTAGGCATATTATGTTTCTTACTTTAATTGATGATATGACTAACGAGAAGAGTCCTATATAAACCTTGAATACTAATGTTTATTATCTGTGTTTAAAATGATCATTACTATACATGTTTAAGACTATTGTGTTTTTGATAGTATTGAGATTATACTAATAAATGTATGATTATGTATGAGATCTCGAGGATATCACAATAATGATACCTGTAAGCATGCATAGTGATCGAGGATGGATATAAGTTCAAGGACAGGTAATCCAGGAAGCAAAGTTCAAGAGGGAGCACACTCCAGTAGTTTATGCAAGGATGCAGATATTCAGAGGGAGTTGACCACTTCTCACAATCCACATCAGAATGGAGTTGCAGAAAGGAAGCAAACACTGAGAGGGAGTCAACCCAACAAACAAACAAATATAAGTATTTGAATTATCATTTCTTGCATATTTGATTGTTTAAATAATACAGTTCAATGATGTATATACTAATGTTCTTAGAATTAGGCTGTGTATTTTGGCATATTAGAATAATTGCATTAATGAACAACATACTACTAATATGCATGTAATGGGTAAGTGGCCTATGTCATTGTACAACATTCCATTGCTACTTATCTAGAATGAAACCTCTTTGCTGACATGTTGGGAGTAGTGCAAACTCTTAACAATGTTCTGGTAGAGATTGGAAGGCATCTAGAAAGTTACAGGATATGGATGAATGTTGTATTGAAGCATTGGATAAAATAATTGCATGACTGCATGACATATTTCTTTATGTGTAAGAATTTGTTCTGAAAAGTATGAGATGTTTCTAATCATGAAATTTAACTTGTTTTGTAGGAAAGATCGTATACCATCACCTACAAAAGAAGGACTACAACATTTGTTCCAGCAACAAAGATATATATTGAAGATATTGAAGTTCGCAGGATCTGGGATGAAGTAATGGAAGAATGCCATGATCCGTCGATCATGAAGAATGATGGTTGGGATGTGGTCCCAGACCAGAAGGGAAGTCTGATGTGACTTCCAAGTGGATCTATAAGATCAAGCATGCTGCAGATGGTAGCATGGAGAAATACAAAGCGAGGTTGTATCTTGTGGCTTCTCCCAGAAAGAGGAATTGATTATGAAGAGACTTTTGCTCCTATAGCCAGATACACTTCCATTAGATCAGTACTTGCTCTAGTTGCAGTGATGAAATGGAAGATACACCAGATGGATGTCAAGACAGATTTCTTGAATGGTGTAGTCGAGGAGGAAGTGTATGTGGTGCAGCCACTTGGTTTTGAGACACATGACGGGAAGTCATATATGTGCAGAACTTGGTATGGTAGGATAGACAACTTTCTATCTAGTTTTGGCTTTACCAAGAGTAAAGCGGATTCCAACCTTTACTACAAGGTTGAGGAAGGCAATCCAGTGATACTACTTTTTTATGTGGATGACCTATTTGTTGCAGGTGAGGATAGATTGATTGTCGACATGCAGCGGAAGCTTGCTGTCGAGTTCAAGATGAAGAACTTGGAGATGATGCACTACTTTCTAGGCATAGAGGTGTGGCAGAGTGTAGATGGAATCTTCCTTGGAAAAGTGAAGTATGCAGTAGATATCGTGAAGAGGTTCGGGATGATGGACTGCAAGGACATGGCCACATTTATGGCATCAAACCTGAATCTTCTGTGTGATGCTTCATTTGATCCGGTTGATGTCACTATGTATTGTCAGATGATTGGGTCCTTGATGCACCTGACGAACACAAGACTAGATATTTGCTTTGCGGTGAACACATTGAGCCAGTTTCTAACGGATCCCAGAGGTGTTCACCTGGTTTTTGTAAAGCATATTCTGAGGAACTTGAAGGGTACAATTGACTATGGGCTCAAGTATGATGCGAATCAAAAGTTTAACCTGCAAGGTTATGTTGATTCGGACTGGGCAGGAAGCGCTTCAGATAGGAAGAGCACTTATGGGTGCTGCTTCAGTATGGGATTAGGTGTGATCTCTTGGTTTAGCAGGAAGCAGTCCTGCGTAGCATTGAGTACAGTCGAGGCAGAGTATGTTGCATCTTGTTCGGCTAGTTGTGTGGCAGTATGGCTCCAGAAGCTACTGTCTGAGTTATTTCATCTCCCGCTGGAGGCTACTAGTATCTTTTGTGACAACTAGACTTGTGTGAAGCTGTCTGAGAACCCAGTGTTCCACGACAGGTCGAAGCACATTGAGATCAAATATCACTGTATCAGGGATATGGTGCACAGAGGAGCAGTGAAGCTCCTGTATGTTGCAACGGATGAGTAGGTTGCAGATGTGTTGACGAAACCACTAGCTAGAGTGAAGTTTGAGTACTTCAGAGAGAGGCTTGGTGCTCTTCAGATTGACGACACTTCGAGGAAGAAGTGATGGACACACTTGTAGGAGCCATTGCAAGCATGGTGATAGGAGGATCCTTCCCATGGCTGTGGATGTAAGCGCTGGATGATGAGCATCAGGACGATGCTCCAGTTACTGCTCTGTATATGCATCAGTTAGATGCTTTGATCAGTTTGATCATGTATTTGTATATGCATCATATTGGATGCTTGATGTATTTGTATATGCATCATATTGGATGCTTGATATATTTGTATATGAATCATGTTGGATGCTTGATATATTTGAATATGCATCATGTTGGATGCTTGATATGATCAGGTGGATCATGTATTTATGTACCAGGTGGATACATTGTATGATCATGTATTTTTTGTATATGTATAAGGTGGA
Source organism: Larix kaempferi (assembly GCA_027924585.1). NCBI lineage: Eukaryota > Viridiplantae > Streptophyta > Pinopsida > Pinales > Pinaceae > Larix > Larix kaempferi. Next base: position 8,568,964 of record BSBM01000380.1, on the reverse strand, counting down.
TGCATTGTATGATCAGGTAGATCATGTACTTATGTATGTATCAGGTGGATGCATTGTATGATCAGGTAGATCATGTACTTATGTATGTATCAGGTGGATCATGTACTTATGTATGATTAGGTAGATCATGTACTAATGTATGTATCAGGAGGATGCACTGTATGATCGTGCAGATCATGTATGATGATATGTATCAGGTAGATACTTTGTATGCATCAGATGGTGATCAGGATGATCACAGATGACGAGCTTCAGGATGTTGCTCCAGATGATATGCATCAAGTTGATGCTATGATGATGATCAGGTTGATCATATGATGATGTACATCAGGATGATGTATGGTGAGTATCTGGTCGATGCTCTGTGGCCGTGGACAGGTTGTGCAGGTAGCATAGAAAAGACCCTCTAAAATTCAGACAGGTAGAGCGGTGTGCTCGTAACATCCTGGGATTCTCTATCGAGATCCAGACAGGTAGAGCAGTGTGCTCGTAACATCCTGCGATGCTCTGATAGGTTTTGCTACGGTTTCGCATAGAAAATATCCTTTAAAATTTGGACAGGTAGAGCGATGTGCTCGTAACATCCTGGGATGCTCTATCGAGATCTAGATAGGTAGAGCGGTGTGCTCGTAACATCTTGGGAAGCTATGAGTAGGTTTTACGAAATTTCACATAGAAAAGATCCTTTAAAATCTGGATAGGTAGAGAGGTGTGCTCATAACAGCCTGGGATGCTCTATCGAGATCCAGACAGGTAGAGCGGTGTGCTCGTAACATCCTGGGATGCTCTGAGTAGTTCTTGTGAAGGTAAACATGTAAAATATCCTGGGAGATCCGATAGGTTGAGTAGTAAGCTCGTAATCAGTCCTAGGATGCTCTTTCGAGGTTTTGTTGATGCACATAATCAGTCCTGAGGATTCCACGGTATGGCTAGTGATGATGAAGACCTACAGGTGGTGTGTAGTATGAAAAAGGACTGGCTCTGTAGAACTTCCTATGACGAGTATATTGGAGATTGATTGAGATAGTAGCAGTGACGATGATTCGATGACGATGATCCAGTGATGATGATCCAAAGAGGAAGACTTGTGCTAGCAGATCTGTGTCGAGAAATACCTTCCTAGTTAAGAGGGAGTGTTGATGTATATGTAACTTTAGAATGTATTTCACCTATGTATTCCATCTATGTATATTGTACTCCTATAGAGATGTTATTATTCCTCTATACGGAAATGTTGTCATTTGTATTTTGCCGATGGGTTATTAGGCCACCTTGATGGGGTTGGCCCTGTATGAGTCATGTGGGTAAATGGGTTATTAGACTACCAAGTGTGGGGTCGGCTCGGATCAATGTAACCATGGGTTATTAGGCTAAGTTAGACAAGTCGGCCCCACTAGTTTATTGGGAAGGACAAGACAAGTATAAATAGAGATCGGGAGATCTCTATTTGATCATCTCATTACTCACTCTTCCATCACTCGAAAAGTGGAGCACATATGAGGAGGAGGATCAACTACTAGGAGAAGACTATCTCTTGTACTTTGGTTGTATCATTGCTCTTTCTATCTCTGAGGAAGTTGCGGGGTTTTTCACCTTCTTGGTTTTCCCTGGTGAAACTCTGTGTCTCTCGTGTGCTTGCAATCTTGTGTCCATGATTGATATGTTGTAGATATGCTGTACATGTTATTCTCTTAGTTAAGATCTTAGATCATATTGAAAATTCTGAAAATTTAACAAATTGATGTTCTAACAACTTTGTAGGGAATGTCCTCATGATAACTGATTTGTTGCATTGATTTAAGCATAGACTGAATCATATAAAGAAACCTTGTAGATTATGAAGTGTGCATGTTGATGAAATTTTTCTAGAGTTCAAGTAAAGCCGAGATAGATTGTGTTCTAGATAAAGAGTATGGACAATAAATTGAATTGTGAGAGGATTGAACGAGCTGTAAAATTGTTCCATTGTCAAAATTGAGGAGGATCGTCAACCAAAAGATAACTAGCGAGATGCAATGTTCTAGAAAAGAAATGTTTCAATTAAAAATCATGGGTATGTTCATTGGTTTTACTCTTGAAATTTATTACTCTCATCTTGCGATTTGAGCACAAAATTTGTTGGTGGGTAGTGGTGTACCTATAGCATATAAAAAACAAATGATAAAATTTGTTGGTGGGTAGTGGTGTACTTGTAGTAGTTAAAAGTGGTGAATTGCATCAGTTTACTTCGATTAACAATCAAAATTGTTCCTTGGTTAAATGAAATCAAACTTCACCTATGTATATCTGTATATTTCCTTAGAAATGTGAGAATAGAGAACTTAATCATATGTTTTCATCCTGGTTATAAATATTGGCCATAAATTGTGTAAAATACTAGTTGAACAAAGGCAGAGATTTTGTGCACCATTGATACAATTTTGTTGATGTTGAATTAAGATCGATTCAATTTCTACATAAATAGAATGTAGGAAACACAAATATTTCTCATGGGCCTTTTAAAAAGTAGAGTAAGCAAACATAGATGTGTTTCTTAAATGATTATTTCTTGTCATATGTATGAAAGGGAAATTATTTCCATGAGACCTCCATTGTCGTAATTCATCGATGCACAATAAATAACTATCAGTAACTGAGAAAAACTGTCATGGAAAGAAACAATCATTTCTTGTTAGAGTAAGCAAACAAAGATGTGTATTTGAAACATATATTTCTTTTCATTTAACAGTTATTTCCTTCCATGATAGTTATTTCTTTTCATTTGACAAATATTTCTTTCCATGACATTTATTTCTAGTCATTTAACAATTATTGCCTCATCCCAAAAGGAAATTTTTTCCCATGAGACCTCAACTGTCATCATTCATCGATGTGTAGTTGATGAAGGTCCTTCCACTTGCGTTATATCCACAATATTTTGGAAACAACTAGGATCCCCTTATCTCATCCATTTTTCTATCACACTTTGGTCCTAAGATGTTAATCATTTGCAACCACAAGACATCTACCAGAATGCCCATATTCAACTAATGGGAAATATGGTCATGCTCGATGTTGAATTCATTGATGCACAATCATACTATAACATCTTCTTAGTACATAGTTACATGTATTCCATGAAGGCAGTGACCCCCTATGTTTTGTGTGTCATGATGTTCCTCAATAAAGGGAAATTAGTTACCCTTGACCAACTTACATAATATGAAAAACATCCTATTGGAGGAGCCTAGTTGACGATTCGACTAGGTCCTCCCGACCTACCACCTAATGGTCAGCCCATTTTAGTTAAGTCGGTTAAATCGATTATCAAGTAGTTAATAGTTGCAACTATATAATTGATTGAACATCATATATATGTAGGTTTTTGAGCCATGAAGATATCAAATATGATTATCCCCCAATATATAGTATGGCATTCTGTTATAATATAATACTTTTTGTTGGTATGACCACTACTTCTTCTTCATTCCCCTTATGTATGTATGTTCATGTATCTATCTATGTGCTTATAATGCACTACTAGTGCTTACAATATTGGTTTTGTTTCTGGTAGTATTGAACCAAGATGAAGCAAGAACATTCGTACAAAAATGGTGAGTGAGGAGGAAATACGTGGGGGATGGAATAGAAAAGTTTCCAATTAAATTCAAAACTATGCTAGAAGAAATAAGTTAACTATCGCAAAGGCTGAAGAAAAATTCTTTACGGAATCTCACGAACAATTTATAGAGGCCATTCCTCAATAAATAAAGAAATTCCTCAATGATGTTCATGACTAGACTGGAAGGTCATTGTTATCGGTCAAATTAGCACTTCTCCATCCGTGACCACATTGCCCTATTGGTCACACAAAAGGACACTATGGATTGAAGATCTTACTTGGCCTTAGATGATTTAGGAGCTGAACCCTACCATCTTCAACTTAAAAAATTAATTTTTTTTCTGACAATTTCAGTATAAAACCGCGACCATTATACTTGACATAATGCGGGTCACCCATGGGTCTCTATATTGACAACCCGTGGGTATCAATTAAGAGTTACACCCACGAGCTGCTAAGCTAGTAAGTCATGAGTCACTCGCATAGTGCTAGATTTCATGGTCGCGGGTATCTTAAGAAAATTTGAAAAAATATATTAAGAATACGAATTGGGATTAGTTGATTAAGGTATTCCAACTTCCCCAACTTCCCAATTCAACTATCTTTCGAACCAATCCTCCTTTCCTTGCCATAAATACAAGTGGAGGGCATGAGAAAGAAAGACAATTGGAGAGCTATTGTTATGCTGAAGAAATTCCAAGTCAAGAGAGAGGAGCATGAACCTAGGGCCTGGTTGTGAAGGTGCTTGATGCAGACTCAAGTATAATATTTGTACTTACTGCATTCTTTGACAATAAAAGATCAAGATACTCTTCCTTTCCCAATAAAAGTGTTAATGTTTATTTTGCTTTGATTATAATTTGATGTTATGTCATTTGTTAATATCAATATTTGTTTATATTCAAACTGGTTTGAGGAAGGTTTGTGTGTGTTTTGCAGGTTTGTTGCAGTAGAGATCATGGGAGAAAAGCTTGGAACGACCGTCATAAACAAGGTACATTTTCTCCGAACTTTGATCCTATTTGTTTATAGCAATGTATGAAAATCTCTATGTGTCTATCTGTCACCCCCTAGTAAGTTGGTAGTCTTCCCCTATTATAAGGACTTTTCCCTAACAATAGAACTGGCGACTCCGTTGGGGAGTACCTTTTTGTTTTTCTGCTTTGGGGATATTTCTTAGGTTTCTTCAATTTTTATAACTTCTTCAGTCTATTTAGAGTTCTTTAGGGTTTCTTTTTAAATCCTTTGTGTTTGACTCAGTCTGGTGTGCTCTGCAAAGTTTTTTTTTCCTTCTATCAGAACCTACCCGCGTATTTCCTGTAGTTACAAGTGCGTACTTTCTGTTACACTCACGAGTTGCACATTGTGCTACTTGCGGTTTTTCAGTTACACCCGCGAGTTGTTAGTATATACAACAGTGAGTTTCTTGGGAGATCCGAACTCTTGATTTAGGGTTTGATCTTGGGGTTTTGGTCTGTTTTTGGATTTGCTTTGTTTTTGGGAACATGTTAAGCATTTCTTTGTTCTATCTGAGTTTATTTCACAACCTTTTAGAAGCCTTTTAGTGTTTGAGTTTGATTGAGTGGCTTTTGGGTTTTCCTTTTTTTTTAAGGTTTTTAAGGCCCACCTGTGACTTGTCTGAATATACAGTCACGAAATTTCTTCCCTAACCGTGAGTTGCTAGTATATATACCCACAGGTCCACCGCGAGTTGTTGTGTATCAGAGCCATGACTTTTTCCTTTTTTATTTAGGGCTTGATCTCAGGGGGTTTTCTTGTGGCTTTAGAATTCCTTGTTTGATTTGATACACACTGGGCCTTGTCCTGGGTGCTCTGAATTTGTCTTAAACCTTTTGAAGAGTTGCTCTATGAGTTTTTTGTGTTGGTAGAGTTACCCTAGTCTACTAGCCCATTTTTGTTTGTTGAGTGCTTGTTTCTCTTTCGATTACTGGTGTTCAATGTTCAAGAGCAGTTTGATCTCTGCATAGGGGTCTTTGTTTTCCCATCTTACACATTAGTCTTCTTTGTTGGCATCTTGTTCCAAAGGTTTAGTTGCTTCTCAGAAGCAACTAGTTGGGTTAGTCTTTGTCGATCTTGCTAAGGTATGTTTGTTTTGGTTCGGGTCATCTTCCTTTACTTGCACTCTTAGTAGCTCTTGTTTGTTCATTATTTTCATTTGTATTTCTTTCAGAGCTAAAGAAAAGATCAAACTTGAAAAACAAAAGAACTTCCCCTTTTATTGCAAGATTTGTCATTTATTTTTCAAAGTAGTTATAATTGTTAGTTCTATTATCTTTGAAAATAATAAAAAAAGAAATTTTATGCTTAGGTTTACTTTTATTTCCAATTTTGAAAGAAGAACGGAAATCCCAATTGTGAAGTTTTTCATTTTATATGCCCTTTATTTCCAGTTGTAACCACATCACACATTGCACAATCCTTTGCGTAAACAATAGCCTTTAAAAAGAAATTAATTTAAAATTTATTAGTAACATTTCTTTTTTAGGTTACCCATACATCAACTAGCTTAGGCTAGATCTTGGATTAGAACACACTTTAACTATCTAAGATTATCAAATCTCAAATCATAGTGCAACCTGTTATTTAGGTAAATCCACTCTTATAGAAGTATTATGGGAAGCTCTACTCAAACTAGAGTTAAGCACGAGGTCCTGTGAGGGTGAAATTGTTGGGGATACCCCCCCACTTTTCATTCGAGCATACACTAGGGCTGATTTGCGTATGGGGATCCATTAGTGCCTTGAGTACTCTTGGATTTCGGGCTTTGCTACCTTGCCCATGCGTTTTGGTTGGACCAAAGACTATCCCCTCAGGATCTTTCTGTATTTGTGGTATCCTTTAGTATCTTGACTTTAGGGCTCTACATAGGTATAGTGGAAGGATATTTCCACTGCACCTAGGAAAGACACGGGAGGTAACCCTCTACAACAATTCAGGGATGGCGGTTTGGTGATTCAAATGCTTGCACCCATAGAATATGTATGTGGACATAGTGTAATTGACCTTCGATATTCTAATAGTTTGTTTTGGGCCCTCATCATCCCAGACTTACTTTTGAGAGTATTATCTTTGTTTTCCTGGTCTGGATTACTTTAGGAATTTTTTTAGTGGTATGTTGTTTGCTCTTAGTTGTTTGTGGCCTCTAGGATAATCACTTAGTATATTTTTCACACAATTGTGGAGAACCAACCTAGTAGAAGGTCACGAAGGTTGCAGAACCTTCCTCCACTTACAGTGGACCCTCCACCACCACCACAATGGTGAAGAAAAAACTCTAGTGGTTCTTACAAGCTTACGGGAACAACTGACCTACCTAGAGAACCTCGTCTGATCTATCGAGATCAACCGGTTCAGGAACCCTTAGAGACTCAAGAATTGGAAACTCAAGAGTTGGCCACACCTTTCAATCCTCCTTTAACGGGACCCAACGACCCCTTGTTAGTAAGTATAGCTTCTCTAGGTCTTCCATAGTTAAGTGTGTATCGGTTTACACCTGGTTCATTCATGGACAACATAGGGGATGTGTCAGGAGTTCCAAATACTCCTACAACTGCTATCATGTCAGGAGTTTTTTCTCCTCTATTTACACACACATCAATACCAAGCTCGTTGCAAGCTACTGCTACTCCGAGCACTTCATTTAATTTCAATACTAGACCCTTAGGATCATTTGGATCTCAAGCTACAACTGCATCCATTCCTTTTGGTTCTACTATTGGACCATCCATTGTCCCTTTTTCAGGGGTGCCATCGGTATTGTTCACATATTCCCCTTTTGTACAACAATTCCAGGCCCTGTTACGAAGAAAACTACCTATGGCTTGGGGCAAACCACAACAGATAGCTAAATACCAGAAAATGACTCGATTCCCAATGCAATTCTATATAAATTACAATGCTAAGATAATGGAGAAAAGACCAACCTTCAACTGGATGTTCAATGTAGATCCCTGTTGAGCTCTCAACTTCTACACTTGAACCTCCAGATTAGTCTCAACAACAAGTACAAGCAAGTGCATATAATATTTGAAAGACATTAGCAAAATCAATAGCATGATCCATGATATTATAAGCAAATATAACCCAATGTAATTTAACAATATTCACAATATCAATTGGATGAGAAAATGAGTATTTCCATTAATGAACAACAAGAAGTACAATATACGACTTCTTGCCGGCAACCAATCTGAACCAAGAACTGGGTCTTTCCACTTGTGCCTCCACCACTTCAATCCTCCATGTAATGGCAAACTCAAACTACGAAAGGAGTTTGGAAGGTGAACATAAGGGGTTCACAACAACAAGGATCAATGAGTGTAGACTCAAGTCACGACAAAAATCCACTAGAGTTATCTTGCTCTCTCTTTCTCCTCCCTTCCATATGCCATAAGAGCTCAATATATAGCCTTCCAAAGGTAAGTGAAAGGACACATCGAGGCATTACGGGGAAAATGGAGGGCCAAAGGTCACCCTAAGACCGCTTTTTGGGAGTAAAAAGTATTTTTCTAATGAATTTTACCATTTTACTTGGTACCTGTGGGCTATAGTGGAACAACTCGCGTGCACACTGGCTATAATGGGACAGCAAGCGTACAGGAAGAAAAATAGGGAAAAAGTGTTTCTGGAGGACATAAAGTGAATCTGAGTCAGTGAAATGGATCCCGAAGGACAAAGAATGCTGATGCTCACAAGGTGGAAAATTACGTTTTAACAAACCCTTAGTCTGCTCCTTTTAGTCACAGATTTCCTTGGTTTGGAGGACACATAGCTCTTTCGGCACCTTTTGTGGGCTCAATGCCTACTTCTTCCATTGCATCTACATAAGGGTTCAAACCCTTCACAGGTTTTAATGTGCACCCATCCAATGTACATACTTCGAATATACCTGTAGGGAGTACTCACTTTTCACTGTTTGGTGGAGGGAGTAGTAACAGCTTTTTCAACCCACATTTCGAGGGTGCTTATACCCAAACGCAATGGAACAATCCACAAGGAAGAAATCCCCTAGAATATGGCTAGAGCATCTTTAATAATGCATTTAATTCACTACCGATGGTCGGGGCAACCTCAACCAACAGTATAGGATCCAGGTTTCGGGTGGTTCCCCCTACCAAACTCCTTATAATCAGATGCCATCGGCGAGACCTCGTTTTCCCTTTCTGGCAACCTTGAACTTGCTATATCTTTTGAAACTGACTAACAATCCGGTGCGACATCACCCGTCATGGACACCTGTCCCAACCAAGCTTCCCTTGGACATTCCGATGTTCAAAGGTAAGACTGGGGAAGTCCCTGGTGACCATGTTACAACCTTTCATTTGTGGTTCTCTTCCAACTCACTTAATGACGATTCCATTAGGTTGAGGCTCTTTCAAAGGACCTTAACTAGTGTCGTAGCCAGGTGGTTCATTGAATTGGTCATTGTTGCATATGACAACCTTTGGGACATAGTGATAGTCTTTTTGAACCACTTCCAACTTCCTGTCTGGTATGATGTCGGTACAGAAATTTTGTCCACTTTCAGGAAGAACAAATCCACTCACTTATCTGACCATATTCAGGAGTGGAGAAGACGGAAGAGACTCATCAAGGCTGAGATTCCTCCAGTGTTCCTTTTAGAGTGGTACATGAAATCATTCCTTCCTTATATTTCTAAGGATGTCGCAACTTCTGGGGTAAGTTCCGAAGAAAAATCAATCCTGAGGACCCATCAGCTTGACCTAGTTTATGCTCAATATGGGATTCTCTATGAGATCATTCCAGATGCACCGAGATCTAATATAGATCTTAGCAAACCTAATCCTGGACCGCATGTTGATGGCATTATTGGTTCAACAGATTCAGCAGCATTTGAAGCTAATTTAACAAAACAAGTGCATGCACTTTCTGTGAAGCAGTCCGCTGCTAAAGTAACTTTGGTTGCAACCTCGCCTTCTAAGATAGAATCTATACAATAGGTGAAGACAAACCAAAAGGGTTCTTGGCAACTAAAAAAAAAAAAAAGAAGGGTAAGAAAGGGGAGGGGAACCATCAGAAACCCAAAAACAATGAAAATGTTGAGGAGGGAAAAAAGGATAAAAGGAAGGTCAAGTTTCCCTGCAAACTTTGCAAAGACGATCACCTTACCCACCAATTCCCTCTTATGGAAGAATCCCAGAAGTTGTTACGTGAAAAGAAACTAGCTGTCCTGAAGGACCCATTCCCTCATGGACAAGGCTCAGCTTTTGGAAACTCTAGTGATGGGGGCACTCCTCGTTCCTCATCAGCTGATCAATCATTTATCAATATGATTAACTCAGGTACGCTACTGCAAACTAGAGCCAATAATTATAACCTGGACTCACAACAGAAAGATAATGATGTTTTCTAGTCATCTGCTCCTCTTCACATAGAGAGACCAGCAGATTCTATGTCGAAGATACCTAAGGGTGTCTACAAAAGGGCTACGCACAACCCTAACGCACGCGCTGATCCCAACTACTCTTTCGTAGAGGATATGGCCCAAACACCTTGTGCAATGTCCACATTATAAGTTTTGCAAACATGCCCCTTGCAGCGGAATGCACTTCTATCAACCATTGGGAGCATGGATTCTTCAAGTATGCTTGCACGGTTTGATATTTCAAACATCAAACCCTGGTTACCGTATCACATGGCCTTCCAAATTGAAGTAGTCCATGGCCCCAAAGCCATTGGATGAACAGTTGTAGATGAAGGTGCGTCTACGTGTGTAATGTCAATATCCTGTTGGAAATACCTTGGCTCGCCTGAGTTAGCCCCTTCTAACACTATACTTACGGCTTTTTACGGGAGATCATTCCGCCCACATGGACTCTTGCCTGTGTTCGAAGTTGAACTTGCCGGTACGTTAGTGTCTGTCGAGGTTGAAGTTTTGGATGCCCCTCTTGACTACAATTTGTTTTTAGGAAGGAGCTGGACGTATGCAATGCAAGCTATCCCATCGTTCGTCTTCCAAGTACTGATGTTCCCACATGAAGGCAAGATAATCATAGTTGATCAACTTTCATTTACTCGAAAAAAAAATGCTTCATCGAATTTGAGAATCCCTTTGATTGATCAGACTCACCCGCCCAGCGTGAGTCTGGGAGTAGGCATGTATTCATCACTGATGGGCACATTCGACCTACCTTCTCCCGTAAACTACATTGGTTCTACGAGTACTTCAGACATTTTTTCTCAGGAAATATTCCCTGTCAGTCGAATAATTGATCCTTGGATTCTTCCCACTCAGCAAGAACCAACTGTGCCCTTATCTGTTGAAGAAGTAGAATACCAAGCAACACAAGATGCTGCAATAGATTATATGTCGACTATGTCTCCACAGAGTCAGATATAGACTATGCACTTGCATGGTTAGTCAACTATATCCACTCTTTTGATTTTCTGGATACTATTTTCCCCTCTGGTGAGGCTATCTTGGAAGCCATGGTAGGTTTGGATCATCCGTGGGAACACATGCATCATAGGTCCTATTTCCTTCCCGATCTAGACAAGATAGAGAATGGTGAGTTTTCAGTGAGAATTGGTGGTGATATCGATTTGTCCATCACTCCTTCTATGCAAACGATTTATGCTGAGGGTAACATGGCAAATATATCGAGGACCATAGCGATCGATATCTCCATTAAACCTGGAGTTGTGGAAAACCTTTTCATTGGAGCAGATTGTTCTCCTGATGAGATCACTCTATATACCAATCTGTTTAAGGAATTCCGCGACGTGTTTTCCTGGTCTTACGAGGAGATGCCAGGCGTCGACCCTTTAGGTTACGTGAGCCCAGAAATGGGCTCCACCAAAAAACGTATTAGGCTTAGGCCTCAATGCTTTTTCTTGTATTATAATTGTACATGTTTGTAGAGTTTGTCTTTTCTTTTTATTTCTTTTTGTGCATATTATGTGTCTTATGGATTGTAGTTTCAGATGACAACTGAGTGCTTTATAGGATTCGCCAATGGAGCTAGTCACCACACCCGTCAGTTGGCCTCAATAGATTGGGTTATTTACTCACCGTTTGGTCAACTTGTGTCTTCGGGAGGGGCTTGTTTGGGATCTACAACGAACAATGTAGCCGAGTACATTGAATTCATTGAGTTACTCTGAGATTCTATTCATCACGGCATTTCACAATTGGAGGTAAGACTCGACTCGCAGTTAGTAGTGTAATATCCCTCCTTGTATCCCTATTAGAATTGTAAATGTATATTGTGAACTATGTATGAGGCCCTGGTGAGGAGCTCAAGGCCAAATCCCCACCAGTGGATCTTGAAAGTATCGTTATTTATGTTCTTAGGTTGTTGTAAGTCGTAACTTATAAGGGAACAACTAAATAACGATGAGCAAGTGAATCACTAAGGAGAGGAGCGAAAGATGGGAAATGATGCAAAAGAAAAACTTACCTTTGTATATTGTGTTAATAAGCATGACACATATATTATACTAAGATTATATATATATATATGTATCGACATAATATAGGCTATTTTGGAATGGATAATGAAGAGAGGTCTATACACCGTAATAGAGCCTTGGAACTATTATATAACTTTTCTTTTAAAGGAGAACATACCACTCTAATTTATGGGAGAAGACGTGTAGCTATTATTAAAAGTTGAAAACCTTCAGAATCCACTTGGTTTATTATTATGAAATAGCCTCATTATGAGGAGAGCTTCACCTTTCCTATATCGATTTATGGAATTAAAAAGAAAAATCATCGGAGATCACCATAGTTTTAGTTGTCCCTTATTAGTGGGGGACACGATCCTTGATTTTTGGATCTTTTTCTTCCCATTAGATCACGGGGAGTTTCGTGAGGGAACAACCCCCTTGATTTCTGGTATTTATGTCATCTTCTCCTCACTAGTGTAAAATTTGTTACGCATGATGGAGGAAAACCTTGCTTATCACTTAGGAGTGGTAGATTAAATTCACCGCCGAACATTGTTAACATTTTGAAAGATGGAGTTTAAGTTTAACTACCGTCGCGCTATAATGTAGGGAGGGAAGATCATGGGCGGACCCTCAAATGGTACGCAAAAGGTAATTATAATGGTAAAACAAACTGCCACCTGGGAGCTTTGGGATGAACGATGTGAGTTAAGGGAGGAACCCCGAAGGTAGTATTAAGGCGGGGAGATGTAAACAAAGAGGAAACGATCTCTGGGGATGGAATGAACCGATAGACGTGATGCTGGATTTCATCCTCCGGGAGGGGATTTTTCTCTGCATTGTTTTGAGAGAATTCAAAATTTAAGATCTATGTAACTGTATAAAGGAGAGGGCCTCCATCGACTTTAGGATGGATCGCAGTCTTCGAATGTTGTCATCGCTCGGAAGGATCTCGGCCGAGGATCGACACACACAAGTATATTTTTGGTTGTTGCTTTATGAAGGGAAACCTCTATTGAAAATTCGACCCACACACACAGGGGTATCTTCTTACGCTGTCATGGACGGGGAGTAAGGATGCTATAGAAGTAATCGAAGGTCAAGTAAAGAACCGGGCTTAACTCCGCGATAGAGGTAATGGAATTTCTGCCTGCCTTCCTCAGTTTATCGATAGGTTGCGTTGTTGTTATCCATGGAGCAGCCTGAAGGGAATTTGACTATGGTTGTTTTCCACCAGTTTCGGGTTATGATTTAGTGTATGATATTTTTTCTTATCTGCAAATTTCATTATTCGAACTGTTGGTTATCTAAATTAGCCACAACATGATCTACATTGCCTCCTTACACCGTAGTATCAGATTTCGTAAAGACCTCCGCTGTAGATATCGTTGGCGAATAGGGATCCTTGCATTATGTTGGAATGAAACCCTAGTTTTAATCTCTGTCTATTTGCTTGTTTGATGAAAATGCTAAGATATTGTCTTACTGTTTGAAATCTTAGTTAAGATCCCTGTCATCGAATGGCTTAAATCGCTGTTACATTCTTGTCACACCGATCTCCAGCAAATCGAAAACGTTGGCGATCAAAGGAGAACCTCGTATTTAGGTGATCTTGTTATCTATTCTTTTAGTATATAGATAATCGAATGGCTTAAATCGCTGTTACATTCTTGTCGCACTGATCTCCAACAAATCGAAAACGTTGGCGATCAAAGGAGAACCTCGTATTTAGGTGATCTTGTTATCTATTCTTTTTGTATATACATAACTGTTGAAAAATCGAATTAGTAGGATAGGATTCCTGGGTGTATTTTTTTTTATGCTGCACTAATCCCCAACGACTGCTAAGAAAAACCTTGGGTAAGTTTGTTATCTATGCATTATTGCAGAGCCTTAGTGCCCCCGTTCTTTAAGCATTTTGCTTTTGATATTTTTTTTACTCGTCTATAAGGTTGCCTAGTTTCGCAAAGTCACGGAGTTTTTTTTTTAGCAGTTAACATCGATCCTCAACACCGTATTGAAAGTGAAGATCGTATTTTCTGAAGGATCTCTAGATGTTGAAAGGAAATGGTTAAACTCTCTGTATTGTCATTGTGCCAACTAAAATCCCAAGTATTTTCCCTCTGTGTAATGATTCTATATTCTGGCTCCTGTCTGTGTGAAACAGTTACGCCATTTTGTTTGATTGCATAGTTAGCGGTTCCACTCAGCTTATGCTATGCGATCTCTGCATTTACTTAAAAATGCGATCTATGGTTATATTCCATAGGGATCAGCAAGTGTTACACATTCTAACTTCTGTCGGATGCACCTCGGAGAGGGTTGTTCCTTACTCGACTAGGGCTGTATCTTTTTCTCTCCTGTGAATGGTAGATTTTTGCTAGAGCTCTGTATGAACCAATCCCTGTACTCTTATGTTCCTAAGATTTATTTTTAGGGACAAGACATATCTAAACAGTAGAGATGATCAACGTGGAGGCATTCTCATTAATTGAGGTTACATTCCGGTTTTAAATCTGTGAATTAATTGCATTATGTTGGAATTGCAAGTAAATAGGGTATCGCCAACGCAGCCAAATCTCTTTAATTAACGTTATGTTCCAGTTTATGCGGTGATTAGTTACACTAAGTTGTCACTACAAGTAAAGAAGACATCACCAACGCAGCCGATCTCATTTACATTAGATTTGATCAATGATTGGCGTTTAGCAAAGTATTTCCAGATGCGCAATGCTGCGTTTAGAAATAGAAATCTGTGCTTTTCTATTGTTGTATCACGAAGAACTGTGCATCTTTTCGACCTAGTTTAATTCTGTATAATGAAGGATTTCCTACATAACATATTTTATCTTCAGTTAGATGATAACGGTTGTGAGGATAACATTTTTCCTCCTTGTTGGATCGGGATGTATCTCTTCTGCTTCATGATTTTTATTTGATTAGAGTTTACTTCAGCAGATCCTCGGTGAAATGTTGCGAAGTATAGTTTCCAGTTTTATTATTGTTATCTATTGTGAAATCGCAGTTACTGGTTGTTGAAGGCTGTTTTCTTTTATCACATCAGGGAGAAAAATCCAGCATTGTACATATAGAGAAATTCCTCTATAATTATGCAAGTTAGGTTCATCGCCGAATACTGTGGAAAAACTCTCACAATGTAAGAGAGCAATAGAAACAGGGAGTTGCAGATTGTAACCCTCATTATTCGGAATGAATAATACATAATGTGGCATATTCTCTTTGTGGACGTAGCCCGGATAGCGGGTGAACCACGGTTATATCTGGTCTTGTTCATATGTATGATTTTAATGGTGATGTTGTTATGTATATGGTTATTTGTGTCAAATGAAATTCTTGGTAATTGATTATGGTTGCTATTTAAAATATATCATTGTTCGGCCTATGCTGTGTAACATGGGTGTATAACCATCATTTTGTATTGTCGTTTTAATTACGGAAGCATGTCGGACTTCTATTCCTCCCACAAGTACATTTCTTTGCAGAGACCAGTGACGTTATGGCAATACATTTATTTTCGTTAATTATATAATGGAAGAAAGTTTGTTTTTTTAAATTTTACCAAATTTATCAACTCGTTTCCCTATGGAGATCTAACATATGGTATCAGAGCATTAGGTTACAACACTAGGGCCTAATGAGCTCAACATGCGATAAGTAAGTATGAAGGTTGTTAAGTTGACTAATCAATTATTTGTATTTCATTTTGGATGCATGGGTTGTACTGGAGGAGGGGAAAATGAATCTCCAAGCTCGACTTCAAGTTTCTTCCGCCAGAGCACAGGTTGCAAACACTTGGGCTTATTGAGCTCAATTGGAGAAGAACAAATACAAGTTGGTCGGACTAAAAAAAGGAGCTGCATTCTATAAGCCAAGAATAAAATGTTCACTTCCAAGGAATCGTCAAGAGGTAAGCGACAAAAATTGCAAGTAAGTACGTACGAGTTTACTGAAAAGTTATAATTAGAATATCTATTTGTGAACATTACATAAGTTCATTGAATGATCTCCTATGGATAACACTAGACGATGAATATCTCCTCACCCTTTACAATTAGTTTCATTGAATGACAAGAAAGTACTCTTTTAATTAGTTAGATTATTGGAGTTGAGTCCTTATGAAATGGGTACTTGTAAGTAGAGTAAAGGCGCGTATTGGAAGTTATCCTAGCTATTTTACAGTGAAGGAAGTCTCCTAATTTGGTTGACCTTAGATAACTAAGTAAACTTGATTGACCAATAGTCTAGATTTCCAAATATGAAATTTAGATGGGAAATGTAAGCAACTTAGATCTGGTAAAAGATCCATTAAGTTCAGATCAAAAGTAAGTCTATATGTTAAAAGGTCCATTAAAGATTTGATAGTTTGGGTCAGGCTTGGGTTTTGAACTACGTAAGAAACGATCAAGTTCCGTTTACATATGAGTTACCTTAAATAAGAAAGATTATAAATTTATAATGAGGTTGAACTTAGTAGTAAAATCTGTAAAGGTGCATGCTGCAGGAGGAGTCATTGTGAATTCAATATTTCTAGGGAAGCATAATTATGTGATGTTAAGTTGTTGTTTTATTCCATAAGAAGTATAGTTTGGCTAGACTAGGATGTCTGGTTTCTCTTAAACAAAGAAATTAACTTTAATTGGTGTGAAGTTTTCTATGACTAGGAAATTGTGAGATTACAAAGGAGAAAAATTGTTAATAGTCTCCTTGCTAATCAATTTCATTCTAGTATATAATGGTATAGGATAAGTAATTATAATACGATTTTTGTGACATTGAAGCATGCTCGTACCCTTACATATACGTGCAACAAAAGTAAAATGGTTATAATTACATATACATGTGAATATTAATCCGTTAATATGAGAATGCATGAGTACCTGTTATATATACCTCTTATTTCAGTAATTTCTACTAAGATAGACGTGGGGAAACAATGAGTAATAGTGATACTTTTATTTGCTCAATATTTATGATGACTTGCTATCCAGGTACAACTATATGTTTTCTCAACTTGATTATTTTGTTAAGGGATAGATTATTGGAAGCCTAGAACCAACATGAAATAAATACAAGTTAGTAGGATGCTGTAATATTCTGACGTCCTTATGTTGCCACAAGGAATGACTGTTTTATTTATTATGTGTTAAGGAAAACATTGATGACACGGAATTTGCAGGGTAGATCGGAAGTGATCTTTGAGACAGTAATCGAGGTATAAGCTTTTATGAAATAAGGAAAAATGATGTTGAACATATGTTATATATACGATTGTTCTTATGATTTAATTACCTTTATACGACTAACACTTTGAATGTTGTGGTCGAGCAAATGTTATTTTCCCACACACCACTGCCTGACACCCATCAATGGGTAGATGTGGGATATATATATATATATATATATATATATATATATATATATATATATATATATATATATATATGTATATCGATTCATGTATAATACTAATACGTGATGATACAAGTAAACTGGAACCTCGGCAGATGAAGGTGAACTATGCGGTCTCCTTTACAAAGGTACATGGTTATCTGTATAAGGTATGTAAGTTGTTTTAGACAATTGGTTATCTCTATATGATGTTAGGGTATACAAAAAGGGTTGTATAACTAAAATAGGAATTGTGTTGAAATGGTGAAAGCTAACATTCGAGGTTAAATGATCATAATGTCCATGGATCATCATAGAAAGGATGTTATATCGTGTTCAAAGCATTATGTAATCTTATAAGCTAGTTATGTGTAGTAGGAAATGGCATCTTAGATGATTACATATGGATATTTTATTAAGAAAGATGATTTTATGTTTAAGGAAGGGATCTTCTTACAACATTTGATTTTGTATATAAAGTGATACTAACAAGTGGAATTGGGCAGATGGTGAAATTTCTGTGAAGCTTGTGAAAATGCAAGAGCATAAATATATGCATGGTAAAATAAGGGGGTGAGGATTTAAGATCCACATCACAACTGTTACAGATTCTTTTAAATTTTTGATATATTTTTAATCAGGAAACTCGACCCAAATTGGTCAGAGTAATCGTATGGGTACAGAATGTAATGTGACGAAATAAATTGATTAAATTGAAAGAGATCTTTCTAGACTCAAGCAAGGCGACTTGAAGAAAATAAATTCCGGGACTCAAGCGAGAAGGCTTGAGGGGAGTTGTGTAAAGAGTGTTGTAATGGCATTGAAATACTCCCAAAAATCAGGGATTGAACAGCCACTAGGATTCTCGGAGAATCGGCTGGCTGTAAGACCTAGGCAAGCTATAAGAAAATGTATATGTGGGAGGCAGGACGCTGCTTAGTATGCATGAAAGAAATGTTTGCTACGTGAGCACTAAGGTGTTAGGCAAGACATGAAAGAAATGTTTGCTGTGTGAGCACTAAGGTGTTAGGCAAAACATGAGAGAAAGGATTGTTGTGTGAGCACTAAGGTGTTAGGCAAGAATTTCCTGGAGCAAGTGAATGCTGTTTGTTGATTTTGTCAAACAGTATACAATCATGGAGCGCTAGATCTATTCTAAATATTGCAAGTGATATGTGCAATAAAGAACTCATGATTTATGTTTCTGAGTTTGATTATGAAGTTGATGATAAAGTTTTATTATTATTTTTCGTTTTCCTTGAAACCCGGTGTTGTAGTCGAAAACTCAGGTGTGATCCATAACGACTTGCGAGAAATTCTTGAAAGGCCAGAAAGGGTCAAAATAGAGATGACGAAGCAAGCAAACTGCTAAAAAGTATGAACACCGAGGACGGTGTTATTTTTAAAGGGGAGGAGGATGTAATATCCCTCCTTGTATCCCTATTAGAATTGTAAATGTATATTGTGAACTATGTATGAGGCCCTGGTGAGGAGCTCAAGGCCAAAGCCCCACCAGTGGATCTTGAAAGTATCGTTATTTCTGTTCTTAGGTTGTTGTAAGTCGTAACTTATAAGGGAACAACTAAATAACGATGAGCAAGTGAATCACTAAGGAGAGGAGCGAAAGATGGGAAATGATGCAAAAGAAAAACTTACCTTTGTATATTGTGTTAATAAGCATGACAGATATATTATACTAAGATTATATATATATATATGTATCGACATAATATAGGCTATTTTGGAATGGATAATGAAGAGAGGTCTATACACCATAATAGAGCCTTGGAACTATTATATAACTTTTCTTTTAAAGGAGAACATACCACTCTAATTTATGGGAGAAGACGTGTAGCTATTATTAAAAGTTGAAAACCTTTCTTTCAGAATCCACTTGGTTTATTATTATGAAATAGCCTCATTATGAGGACAGCTTCACCTTTCCTATATCGATTTATGGAATTAAAAAGAAAAATCACCGGAGATCACCATAGTTTTAGTTGTCCCTTCTTAGTGGGGGACACGATCCTTGATTTTTGGATCTTTTTCTTCCCATTAGATCACGGGGAGTTTCGTGAGGGAACAACCCCCTTGATTTCTGGTATTTATGTCATCTTCTCCTCACTAGTGTAAAATTTGCTACGCATGATGGAGGAAAACCTTGCTTATCACTTAGGAGTGGTAGATTAAATTCACCGCCGAACATTGTTAACATTTTGAAAGATGGAGTTTAAGTTTAACTACCGTCGCGCTATAATGTAGGGAGGGAAGATCATGGGCGGACCCTCAAATGGTACGCAAAAGGTAATTATAATGGTAAAACAAACTGCCACCTGGGAGCTTTGGGATGAACGATGTGAGTTAAGGGAGGAACCCCGAAGGTAGTATTAAGGTGGGGAGATGTAAACAAAGAGGAAACGATCTCTGGGGATGGAATGAACCGATAGACGTGATGCTGGATTTCATCCTCCGGGAGGAGATTTTTCTCTGCATTGTTTTGAGAGAATTCGAAATTTAAGATCTATGTAACTGCATAAAGGAGAGGGCCTCCATCGACTTTAGGATGGATCGCAATCTTCGAATGTTGTCATTGCTCGGAAGGATCTCGGCCGAGGATCGACACACACAAGTATATTTTTGGTTGTTGCTTTATGAAGGGAAACCTCTATTGAAAATTCGACCCACACACACAGGGGTATCTTCTTACG
This sequence comes from Larix kaempferi, assembly GCA_027924585.1. Classification (NCBI taxonomy): domain Eukaryota; kingdom Viridiplantae; phylum Streptophyta; class Pinopsida; order Pinales; family Pinaceae; genus Larix; species Larix kaempferi. The sequence goes on along the minus strand of BSBM01000380.1, from coordinate 8,548,813 downwards.
CTGTCATGGACGGGGAGTAAGGATGCTATAGAAGTAATCGAAGGTCAAGTAAAGAACCGGGCTTAACTCCGCGATAGAGGTAATGGAATTTCTGCCTGCCTTCCTCAGTTTATCGATAGGTTGCGTTGTTGTTATCCATGGAGCATCCTGAAGGGAATTTGACTATGGTTGTTTTCCACCAGTTTCGGGTTATGATTTAGTGTATGATATTTTTTCTTATCTGCAAATTTCATTATTCGAACTGTTGGTTATCTAAATTAGCCACAACATGATCTACATTGCCTCCTTACACCGTAGTATCAGATTTCGTAAAGACCTCCGCTGTAGATATCGTTGGCGAATAGGGATCCTTGCATTATGTTGGAATGAAACCCTAGTTTTAATCTCTGTCTATTTGCTTGTTTGATGAAAATGCTAAGATATTGTCTTACTGTCTGAAATCTTAGTTAAGATCCCTGTCATCGAATGGCTTAAATCGCTGTTACATTCTTGTCGCACCGATCTCCAGCAAATCAAAAACGTTGGCGATCAAAGGAGAACCTCGTATTTAGGTGATCTTGTTATCTATTCTTTTTGTATATAGATAATCGAATGGCTTAAATCGCTGTTACATTCTTGTCGCACCGATCTCCAGCAAATCGAAAACGTTGGCGATCAAAGGAGAACCTCGTATTTAGGTTATCTTGTTATCTATTCTTTTTGTATATAGATAACTGCTGAAAAATCGAATTAGTAGGATAGGATTCCTGGGTGTATTTTTTTTTATGCTGCACTAATCCCCAACGATTGCTAAGAAAAACCTTGGGTAAGTTTGTTATCTATGCATTATTGCAGAGCCTTAGTGCCCCCGTTCTTTAAGCATTTTGCTTTTGATATTTTTTTTACTCGTCTATAAGGTTGCCTAGTTTCGCAAAGTCACGGAGTTTTTTTTTTAGCAGTTAACATCGATCCTCAACACCGTATTGAAAGTGAAGATCGTATTTTCTGAAGGATCTCTAGATGTTGAAAGGAAATGGTTAAACTCTCTGTATTGTCATTGTGCCAACTAAAATCCCAAGTATTTTCCCTCTGTGTAATGATTCTATATTCTGGCTCCTGTTTGTGTGAAATAGTTACGCCATTTTGTTTGATTGCATAGTTAGCGGTCCCACTCAGCTTATGCTATGCGATCTCTGCATTTACTTAAAAATGCGATCTCTGGTTATATGCCATAGGGATCAGCAAGTGTTACACATTCTAACTTCTGTCGGATGCACCTCGGAGAGGGTTTTTCCTTACTCGACTAGGGCTGTATCTTTTTCTCTCCTGTGAATGGTAGATTTTTGCTAGAGCTCTGTATGAACCAATCCCTGTACTCTTATGTTGCTAAGATTTATTTTTAGGGACAGGACATATCTAAATAGTAGAGATGATCAACGTGGAGGCATTCTCATTAATTGAGGTTACATTCCGGTTTTAAATCTGTGAATTAATTGCATTATGTTGGAATTGCAAGTAAATAGGGTATCGCCAACGCAACCAAATCTCTTTAATTAACGTTATGTTCCAGTTTATGCGGTGATTAGTTACACTAAGTTGTCACTGCAAGTAAAGAAGACATCACCAACGCAGCCGATCTCATTTACATTAGATTTGATCAATGATTGGCGTTTAGCAAAGTATTTCCAGATGCGCAATGCTGCGTTTAGAAATAGAAATCTGTGCTTTTCTATTGTTGTATCACGAAGAACTGTGCACCTTTTCGACATAGTTTAATTCTGTATAATGAAGGATTTCCTACATAACATATTTTATCTTCAGTTAGATGATAACGGTTGTGAGGATAGCATTTTTCCTCCTTGTTGGATCGGGATGTATCTCTTCTGCTTCATGATTTTTATTTGATTAGAGTTTACTTCAGCAGATCCTCGGTGAAATGTTGTGAAGTATAGTTTCCAGTTTTATTATTGTTATCTATTGTGAAATCGCAGTTACTGGTTGTTGAAGGCTGTTTTCTTTTATCACATCAGGGAGAAAAATCCAGCATTGTACATATAGAGAAATTCCTCTATAATTATGCAAGTTAGGTTCATCGCCGAATACTGTGGAAAAACTCTCACAATGTAAGAGAGCAATAGCAACAGGGAGTTGCAGATTGTAACCCTCACTATTCGGAATGAATAATACATAATGTGGCATATTCTCTTTGTGGACGTAGCTCGGATAGCGGGTGAACCACGGTTATATCTGGTCTCGTTCATATGTATGATTTTAATGGTGATGTTGTTATGCATATGGTTATTTGTGTCAAATGAAATTCTTGGTAATTGATTATGGTTGCTATTTAAAATATATCATTGTTCGGCCTATGCTGTGTAACATGGGTGTATAACCATCATTTTGTATTGTCGTTTTAATTATGGAAGCATGTCGGACTTCTATTCCTCCCACAAGTACATTTCTTTTGCAGAGACCAGTGACGTTATGGCAATACATTTATTTTCGTTAATTATATAATGGAAGAAAGTTTGTTTTTTTAAATTTTACCAAATTTATCAACTCGTTTCCCTATGGAGATCTCACAAGTTGTACTTCAGTTGATGGGTAAATACAGGGTCAGAGATTCTTCTTTGCTTCGTTAGTTTTTGTGTGTTAGATTACTTGAAAGACAATTTGTTTTTATTACATATCATCACATTTCAAGGAGTTTAAATTCATTAGCTGATGCATATGAAAACTATGTACTATATTGGAATTTGTACCACACACAATCACATTAAACAGTCACACACATAAGTACACACACACTTATATATATAAACCGATATTGTATATATCAGGATCAAAAAACATGAGTTTGAGTAATAGTATGTTGCAGTGTCATAGTATACAAAAGTGGGCTAAAAGGCCTAAAAAATATCACATGTATCTCTCCCTATGGAGAAGGAGGTGCCTCTTATAACTCTGCTATAGCCTCCTTATAGCATATCACTAGCCTGGATACTTTCCTAAGCATCTTAATCCATGTTGGGGGCACACCCACAACATGGTCCTGCATGTCGAGCGGCATCTGCTCGATTTTGTATGTTGGGATGACATGATTCAGTCGACTCATCTTCCCCTCTATGCTCACCAACATGTCATCAGAAGCACCAGGTACAGTGGGATGCACAAATGTGCGAGGATGTCCCACAGGTCGAACAGGCCCCACATCTGCTCATATCACACAATTAGCACTCTTACTCTTTCATAAAAAATTATATATACATAAAAGCATAAAAATGAAATATTTTTTACAAAATCCTAAAACATATCTTACCCATCTCTCCTCGGGATGATCCTGGAGGTAGACAGATCTCTAGATCTCTACGTAAATCCACACTAGCGTAGGGGAACTGGTTAAGAGCCGACACCTGGAAACTCCACCATCCGATATAGTCTTCATCAGCATAAGAAAGTGTAGCCTCACCACCACCCTGACGCGAGAATATATATCCCCATTGAGTCATCAATGACTCGCGGGGGTTCACGACAGGTAGACCCATCCAGAGAAATTTTTAGGGGCGAAATTTAGCCAATTGGCTATTTCTTGGGCCTTTTTTCAAAAAATAAATTCGCTATTTGGTCATTTTTAGGCTCTAATATCGCCTATATTTACATAAAATATGTTTTTTTTATCATAATATTCGCCGAAAATTACAAGTTTCAGTATTAAATTGTATGTTTCATATTTAATATTCACCTACCAATCTATATTTATGTTTTTTTCAATCCAAAATAATCGCCTAGACTACTACATTGAATCATACTTTTATAATCCTTAAAAAATACCCTGGACCCATCCTAGGGCTAAGAGCAGGGACCCTCTCGAAGAAGAAAGAACACAATATGCTCCTATAGCCAAAATTCTTCTTCTTCCCCGTATTTCACTCGGTCAATTGGTGTTTCATTTTCACCAAGAGACACGAACACCAGTCAAATACTACACCTCGCAAGCAATCAACACCAATCTGCATATAGTTCCTTGAATCCAAGCGTTGTGCAACACTCCCTCCAATCCTGTTTAGAGTACTCACGATGACCTTCAATGCAAAGCTCGCAATGGAGCCGATTGGGACTTGGCTACCACTTTTTTCACTGCCTGGAAAACATTAAGTGTTGATATAATCTTGTATTGATAACATACCAAATCCTCTAAATGTGCCTTTTAGGTTTACCATTTCCCCTCTACAGGATAAACCTGTTATGAAATAGATGTCGTCAATTGTGAGTTCAAGTATCTCCCCTTGGAGATCAAACACTCCTTGGTTGGCATCCCAATAGTTAACAAGCATTTGGAGGAGATATGTTTGCAATCTCATGCTGGTGGTTCATAATTTTTTTAGCAAGCCACATTTTCGTAACGCGTTTAGTGTCAATGGATCACCCATAGCTTGTATACCCATGTCCTCATGGTCCCTTTCCCTCCACATTAGCACCATACCTACATTCATTCAACCATTTCATCCTTTAGTTTTTGTTTTTCCATTTTAAACTGCGAAACCCGTGACTGTACTTACTAGATAGTTGCGGGTACCCGCGGGTTGGTTTATAACAAAATCACACATTTTTCTCGTACTCGCGGGTTTGCTATAGGTCAACCCATGGGTACGAGGCCCTAATTTTTAAAATTTAATACAAAAACAAAAATTAACCAGCAAAAATAAAAGACAATGGTTTGAATTGAAAGTAGAGAGAGAGAGACCCCCAGTGGCGGAATTTGATTCGGTGGCCCAGTGTAAGCGCTATAAGCGTTTGAAGGAAGAGGTTATTTTCACCTTTTTTCTCCAACAAATGAATTTGTGAGTTTGGTTTTCATTTTGAAACTATTTATAAAAGTCATTTATATTTTTTACCCACTTTTGTCAATTCTATATAGTTTCAAATCTGTTTTTTAAAACTTTATTTAACCACTAATGCCCCTTTTAAGTTCTTTATGGTTATGTAAATATCGAAGCGACAATTATCACTTCCATTTGCGACATTGGTCTATAAGGGTTTGATTTTCTTTATGACACATCAGTTTAGCCCAGAAACTTCTTGTCACTTTATGTCATTTTTAAATCTCTTTGATCATGTTATATATCATTTGTTACTAATCTGGTCATCCCTATGATATAAACAACATTTCATCATTTGACAAGATCAAGGAACTCAGTTTCCTTGATACCTATGGAGTATTTTTTAAGCCCTTGTTAGACTCTTTAAAATCAAACAAGATCGCTGAGTATGCTTGTTTTGTTCAAACTTGTTAAAGGAAGTGAACAGACATCCACTTAGGTATAAGTTTAACCATTTTATAGACCTTCGTGGATTAGTTACGAAAAAGGTATACTCTAGTCATACGTGGCTAGAAGAGTTCTTCTCTAATTGTTTTACACTTTTTCGGGTGAGGAGACTAACTTTACAAAAAAGACCTTTGTGGAGTCTTCTTTAGGGTTTTCAGACTCTCGAAACATGAAAACACCAAGCGAGCATTCACTAACTCGAGCTCGGTGTGAAATCCACGAGTAAGTATATGGAGTTCTTGTTTAAGTTTTTCAGACTCCTTAAATATGAAAACATCGGTGAGCACAAACCAAATCGGGCTCTATATTAAAATCCATGAGTATGTGAGGCACCTGCAACAATTAATTAATACGAATATGCGAAATAGCAGAAATGATAGAACTCAGAATCACTTTTATATTGATCACAGGCCACTTCGAGGGGGCAACCTCCTATGAGCAAGCTCAATACAAATAACTTCACGGTGCCTTCATAGGTCTCAACACACACTTCTATACTAATTCTAGGCGCCAATACTATGGGTCGAAACCATGGGCCGTTACAAACTATGGATCAACAATACTACGAGTGACTTACAAAGCATATGCGCCAACAACAATAACACAAACTATTGATCAACAAATACTACGGGACGAATTACAAAGCATATGCGTCCAACAACAACATACTAACAAAGTAAAGACATGGGTTCCTAACATCCCCTCCCCCTTAAAAAAAGCTTTGTCCTCAAAGCTTTAGATGTGGAAATTGTTGTTGAATCTGAAGGAGTGGTTCCCATGTAGCATCCTCTGGTTGCATGCCGTGCCACTGAATTAAGACCTTTGTGATAAAGCGAGAGCGAAGCTGACACGTGCGTCGATTGAGGATGGCCTCTGGCTCCAAAAGGATGGATCCTTCATTATCCAGTTCGGGTAAAATTGTTTGTCCGTTGATGTTGGTGCCAAGAACTTTCTTCAGACAAGAGACATGAAAGACTGGATGAATGCGGGAAGAAGGAGGAAGTTCCAATTTATAAGCAACGGACCCAATCTTCTGAAGAATCCGATATGGCCCATAGAACTTTGGAGCGAGCTTATGATGCCCTTTGAGTTTCAAGGATGATTGTTTGTATGGCTGGAGACGAAGAAAAACCATATCGCCGACTTGAAAAGTGCGCTCAGAATGGTGCTGATCAGCTTGTTGGTTCATGCGATTTCTTGCCATGTGAAGATTGTCCCGCAAAATGCGAAGAATCTGATCGCGGTTTCGAAGGACCGTGTCAACTTCCTGAACTGGTGAACTGGTGGGGGTGTATGGAAGAAGAGCTGGAGGTGCCTGACCATAGACTGCTTCATATGGGGTCATTTTAGAGGCAGTGTGGTAAGAGGTATTGTACCACCATTCAGCGAGAGGGAGCCATTTTTCCCACTGATGTTGTTGTTCCGAGGTGAAGCAACGAAGATAAGTTTCCAAGCATTTATTGACAATTTCAGTCTGACCATCTGTTTGTGGGTGATACCCCGAACTCATCTTCAGTTTGGTGCCAGTGTGGAAAAATAGTTCTGTCCAAAAATGACTGGTGAAAGTCGCATCACGATCCGAGACAATGGAAGAAGGGATGCCATGAAGACGAAAGATCTGGTCCAGAAAAATTTGAACGACGGAGGAGGCTGTATAGGGATGGTTGAGAGCACAAAAATGACTATATTTGGAGAGGCGATCAACCACAATGAGAATCACTGTCTTCCCGCCAGATTTAGGGAGCCCTTCAATGAAATCCATAGAAATATCTGTCCAAATCCGTGTAGGTATGGGAAAGGGTTCAAGCAATCCTCGAAGGGGTGTTGTTTCACCCTTATTGCGTTGGAAGGTATCACATTCGGCCACCATCTGTTGAATTATCCTTTTCATGCGCTGCCAAAAGAAGTTACGCCGTGCTCATTCATACGCTTTGAGGAACCTAGAGTGCCCTGTCGATGGAGAAGCATGGAGTTCATAGAAGACAGCCTGTTGAAGATCTGTGATCTGGGGAAGCACCAGATGACCCTTGTATCGCAGAGAATCACCATCCCAAGAGTAATGTGGTACAACAGAAGGGTTGTTGGTCAAGCGTTGGATGATTTGAGATAAGGAGGAGTCATTGACATAACCCTGTTGAACAGATTGCAACCAATTTGGAACAGGCATAGAAATAGCTGAAAGAGAACCTTGGGCATCAAATGTGCGAGAAAGAGCATCTACCACAATATTGTCTTTACCCTTCTTGTAAGTGATCTCATAGTCATAACCCATGAGTTTTCTAACCCATTTCTGTTGTGCCGGGGAGGAGACACGCTGGTCCAAGAAATATTTCAGACTCTGGTGATCAGTCTTGATGCAGAAATGATTCGCTAATAGGTATGGGTGCCACTTCTATACTGCATGCAAAATAGCCATCATTTCCTTCTCATAGGTAGAGGCAGCTAAATTCTTACCTGAAAGGGCTTTGCTGGTGAACGCAATGGGGGGTTCATCTTGAAGGAGAACAACACCAAGTCCATTGCCGCAAGCATCACTCTCAATAGTGAAGGGCTTGAAAAAATCGGGCATAGCTAGCACCGGTGTAGTACACATAGCTTGTTTTAGTTTGTCAAATGCACACTGAGCAGCAGGTGTCCATGTGAAGGCATCCTTTTTCAATAGAGCAGTTAATGGAGCTGCAATCTTCCCATAATCCTTGACAAACTTGCGGTAGTAGCCAGTCAACCCCAAAAAACCACGAAGGCTCTTGAGTGTCTGAGGATGCGGCCAATTGTTCATGGCATCGATTTTGGTAGGATCCACGCGAACCCCTTGTGCTGAGATAATGTGCCCGAGATACTCAACTTCCTTCTGTCCAAAAACACATTTAGACTGCTTGGCATGGAGATGATGATCAGAGAAAAGTTGTATGACAAGATCCAAATGCTGGAGATGTTCATCCCATGTTTTACTGTAGATGAGGATATCATCAAAGAATACCAGAATGAATTTCCGCAAGTAGGGTTGAAATATTTTATTCATTAAGGCCTGAAATATGGAAGGAGCATTAGTGAGGCCAAAGGGCATGACCAAAAACTCATAATGGCCATCATGTGTGCGGAAAGCTGTTTTAGGGATATCATCCTCATGAACCCGAATTTGATGATACCCAGAACGAAGATCCAACTTGGAGAAAAAGTGAGCCCCATGAAGCTCATCAACAACAGGAATTGGAAACTTATCCTTGATGGTGAGGTGATTAAGTGCTCGGAAGTCAATGCAGAGGTGCCATGACCCATCTTTTTTGTGGACAAGAATAACTGGAGAAGAAAAGGAACTAGTGCTTGGGCAAATAATACCTTGCTTCAATAAGTCCCGAACGAGCATTTCAATCTCCATTTTTTGGTGAAATGGGTAGCAATAGGGCCTGATGTTGGGAGGAGCGCTGCCAGGAAGGAGCTGAATACGATGGTCTTCTGGCCTGGAAGGTGGCAATCCCACGGGTTCAACAAAGACACCTGTATATCGATCCAGAATTTGTTGTAGATCCAAAGGAGTAGTGGAGACTGCTGATGGTTGCATCTGGATGGAATGGATATGAGCGATGACATCATGTGAATTCTTCTTGAGGAGTTTTTCCATGCAATGTGAACTGATGATGCTAAGAGAACCTGGTTGTAATCCTGTCAATGTGTGTTTTTGTCCATTGAGGGAAAACTGCATCCAAAGTTCAGCAAAATACCATAAGATAGGGCCAAGTGTGCATAGCCATTGAGCGCCCAAAACCACATCACATCCGCCTAAGGGCAAGGCAAACATGTCAGAGCGCAAGGTATAATCTCCCATAGAGATACGCACATTTCGACACTTCCCTTTGCAAGGTAAGGTGCCCCCATTGGCAACCATGACTTCAAAGTTGGAGCAAGGATGGATAAAACAATCAGCTTGTTTGGCGATCCGAGGGTCAATGAAATTATGAGTGCTACCAGAATCAATGAGTATTGTAAGAGGAAGCTTCTTGAAGTAACCCCTGACCCGCATTGTTTGGGGGGTGGTGATTCCAGCTAAAGCATGGAGAGATATCTCTGGTTGGTCATCCTGAGACGGAGGGTCAATAGGCGGTTCCTGAATGTCGACCGGAGCATCCAGTGTTTCTGGATCTTCGTCACCAATTTCAGAGGCAGGCGGAGACTCCAAATCCAAGAGATAGAGCTTTTGCTGAACACATCTATGTCCCCGTGTGAATTTCTCATCACAATTATAGCAAAGCCCCTTTTCTCTGTGTGCTTGCATCTCTGTTTCAGACAAACGCTTGATAGGAGTCGGTCGAGGAGCCTGTGGTATAGGTGGTCGCTGAGAACCCATATTTCGGAAGGGAACAAAAGTGGGCTTGGAGCGTTGTTGGGCTGCAATCTTGTCTTCTGCCAACTTAGCCAACCCTAGTGCTTCCATCATTGTGTTGGGACAGAACATTTTGACCTCAGAGCGGATGGCATCCTTTAGACCACTGATAAAACAACTCCGGTAAAAGTCATCAGACAATCCTTCGGTTTGGTTGGCTAGATTCTCAAATTCGGTTTGATACTCTCTCACAGTGCCAGTTTGGCGAAGTTTAGTGAGGGCTCCTGTGAAGTCATCAAAAGCACTAGGACCAAATCGTTGCAAAAGGAGCTGGCAAAAGTCTGGCCATTTGGGCTCTGGATGAGTCTTGATGTACCAACAGTACCATTGAAGAGCTTCCTGTTCCAAATGAAAGGAGGCCAACGGAAATTTGTTGACATCAAAAGTATTATGCAAACTGAAATACTATTCTGCACGATAGATCCATCCAGTTGGATCGGTACCATTGAAGCGAGGAAAATCAAGCTTCGGACCACGGGAATTGCTGGAAGAAGAGAACCCATTGTCTGTTGAAGACTCGGACTGCCGTTTGTTGTTCATAGCTGAATGTTTAAGATGGAGACCGAGAAATTTTTCATCCAGATCCTGGAGTTTGGCTTGGATGGCTGCAAGTGCATCCTCCATGGTTTTTGCTCCTGCACGGGTGACAACCATAACCAGGATTTATTTTATTTTATTTTATTTTATTTTTTATTTTATTTTATTTTTTATTTTTTATTTTTTTTGGTTGACTGGGTAGGAAAACAAAAACAGAAACTACTTTAGTAAGGGAAAATCTGGACTTGGGAAAAAATCAGAAGGGTAATTGGGGTTTTGGCTAGGTTTTGGACACTGTTGGATAGACAGGGAAGCAAAAATGAGGATTTCAGAAGCGGGGTGAAAGAATGGGAAAATTTGGCAGAGGGGAACAAAGAAGCAAAATTCAGAAAGGAACTTTGTGGTAAAATTTGAAGGTGATTGGGTGAAATTTGAGGAAGTTATGACAAACCCTAAAAATATACAAATGTGGGATTTCAGGTTTTGGGAAGGGGAATTGGAGATAGGGTCTCAGGACTGAAATATGCAGAATGGGATGACAGGGGTTCCCCGAAAATTTCAAGGGAAACAGAGTGAAAACAAGGGAGATATGGAGAAAAAACTGGAGCAGCTACGGCTCCAGTTTTTTTTTTCCAGTTCAGATTGGAGTGGCTACGGCTCGAAAGGGATCTGGAACAGTGCCGAATGGATTGAAAACGGCTAAATCTGGAATGACTTGCAAAATGGATCTGAAACGACACAGCAGTGATCGACAATAGTTCAGCTGAAAGTAGATATGGACCCCAGGTATGTGCGACTTCCTAACAGTTCAGGGGTTTCACTCGGCCACCAATGCTGTTTGACGGCTTGCATATTGGGGCAGTACCCCTCACTCCACGGCTCAGGTAAAACTGATAACCGCTTTGCCACAAACGACAGCTCTTGGTTTACCTCACGGGTGGGAACTAGTCAATCAGGTAGGGGTCATTGCCCTTTTCGCTGGCAGGTCCTCTCAATGGGCCAGCTACTTCGAGGTTCCTGTGGTACTCCTCACAATGAATTTTAGGGCTTACGCCCAAGTACTTCCCACAGTTAAGCGGATAGGGATTATTCCCAAATCCGAACCTGCAACAGATGCGAAAAAAAATTTGGCAGAAATTTCACCCAGCGAGCCCAAGAAAGTGCTCTGATACCAGATGTGAGGCACCTGCAACAATTAATTAATAAGAATATGCGAAATAGCAGAAATGCCAGAACTCAGAATCACTTTTATATTGATCACAGGCCACTTCGAGGGGGCAACCTCCTATGAGCAAGCTCAATACAAATAACTTCACGGTGCCTTCATAGGTCTCAACACACACTTATATACTAATTCTAGGCGCCAATACTATGGGTCGAAACCATGGGCCGTTACAAACTATGGATCAACAATACTACGGGCGACTTACAAAGCATATGCGCCAACAACAATAACACAAACTATTGATCAACAAATACTACGGGACGACTTACAAAGCATATGCGTCCAACAACAACATACTAACAAAGTAAAGACATGGGTTCCTAACATGAGTAAGTATATGGAGTTCTTGTTTAAGTTTTTCAGACTCCTTAAATATGAAAACAACGGTGAGCACAAACTAAATCGGGCTCTATATTAAAATCCATGAGTAGGCCTGTGGAGTTATTGTTTAAGTTTTTCAGAATCCTTAAAATTGAAAACACCTGCGAGCATGAACAGATCCAGGCTCGATATTAAAATCCATGGATCAATGTATCGAGTACTAGTCTATCTATTCTTCAAACTCATTAAAAAATGAAGAAGGTCTTGATTTTCCCTCCCATGGACTCGTTAAACTACATATGGTTGGACTTGTATCAAGCAGTCTTCTCCCTCTTTCTTCGAGCTTGATTTAAAAATGAAGAAGGACTATTGAGTTTGCTTTCTTGGACTTATTAAAACCAACAAGAAGGATATTCTTTAATAAAAAGATAAAAGATAAGGGAAGCATGTTAAACATCTTTTCAGTTTAAAGGCAACAAGTCAGTCATATCCTTGAACAAAGCACCTTTTGAGTCTATCAAACAGTTGGGTTTTAGTTTTTGACCTTAGGATGAGCCTAATCTAAGAGTTTTTACTCCTCTAATTGGTTACTCTTCCAATCATATGGAGAATCTGTTAATGTCTCCTACATTACAGATTTATATCATGGTCCCTTTGTGTTTTCAAAATCTTCCTAAGTCACTCTCGTGTCAAGCTCATTGTTGAAGGATACAACCTGTGTCATCCATTCTGCAGTTACCTTGACCTTAGGTGTCGACCATTTCCTCGTGTCAATTTGTTTCATCATGTACTCAGTCCTATTCCAGATCAAATCAACCTTTGGTTATTCATTGTGTTGGAGGATGGAGGATGCCTTAAGGCCTCCCTTCCAATAGACTTCTTCTCATCGACTTCAACTCATCTTGCTTTGGGAAAGAAGTTTAGAGTTATCGGTAGTACCTTGGGGGTTGTTGTCATCAGTGGCAATTTCCCTTGCTATTGAGTAGTGGGAATACATCAATGTCTCCTACTCGATGGATTCTTCAAGTGTTCGATCTCAGAACCCCTTATTCACACTTGTTAGAATGTACTAGGTACCTTGGGACCCATTTTCATTATCGGTGGGTGCGCTCATGTTTGTTAATGGTATACATCAATGATCGGTAATCAAACAGTATCCCCCATGTTCGACTCCAACTCATTTATTCGCATGGTTAGGATTCGTACCTTGAGACGATTTGGACGAAGACCTTGGGCCTATGATAGCATTATCATATTTCTTATTGCCCAAGTTGCACAAGACTGAGACACACTCCTTTTTGGCTCTTGATGAGACATAGATCCAGTTTGTTGTTATGGCTATGATCTCCTAATTGAAATGGATCCACACTTGTATTTTAGTGGCAATGCTATATACATATTTCAGTTATGTATTGGAGATTATATTCTATCATTATGAACATCTCCTGATATCAAGATTGTAATTGTCCATTGACTTGGTTTTTGTTTCAGGTAATTTTGTGACTTCGTCCCATGGTTTCCTCGCTTCTCCTCTGACTTGGATTGTAATGTATTTTGGCCATCGTTTCCCTCTGACCTCACACATTAGGGGTCATCTGTTATTGGTCAAATTAGAACTTCTTCGTTCGTGACCACATTTCCCTTTCGGTCACACAAAAGGACACTATGGATGGAAGAGCTTACTCAGACTAAGATGATTTAGGAGCTGAACCCTACCATCTTCAGCCTAAAAACTTATTTTTCTGACAATTTTAGTATAAAATTGCGACCATTATACTTGACATAATGCGGGTCACCCGCGGGTCTCTATACTGACAACCCGCGGGTATCAATTAAGAGTTACACCTGCGAGCTACTAAGCTAGTAAGTCGCGAGTCACTCGCATGGTGCTAGATGTCATGGTTGCGGGTATCTTAAGAAAATTTGAAAAAATATATTAAGAATACGAATTGGGATTAGTTGAGTCAGGTATTCCAACTTCCCCAACTTCCCAATTCAACTATCTTTCGAACCAATCCTCCTCGCCTTTCCATAAATACAATAGGAGGGCATGAGAAAGAAAGACAATTGGAGAGCTACTGTTATGCTAAAGAAATTCCAATTCAAAATAGAGGAGCAGTAACCTAGGGACTGGTTGCGAAGGTGCTTGATGCGGAGTCAGGTATAATATTTGTATTTACTGCATTCTTTGACAATAAAAGATCGAGACACTCTTCCTTTCGCAATAGAAGTGTTAATGTTTATTGTGCTTTGATTATAATTTGATGTTATGTCATTTGTTAATATCAATATTGATTTATATTCAAACTGGTTTGAGGAAGGTCTGTGCGTGTTATGTAGGTTTGTTGCAATAGAGATCGTGGGAGAAAAGCTTGGACTGACTGTCATAAACAAGGTACATTTTCTTTGAACTTTGATCCTATTTGTTTATAGCAATGTATGCAAAGATCTATGTGTCTATCTATCACCCCCTAGTACGTTGGTAGTATTCCCCTACTATAAGGACTTTTCCCTAACAACAATCATAATGAATAATTGTTGATGCACAGGCTCTTTAGCAGTGGACGAACAAATTTACATTAGTGGGTTGATAAAATTGCAATCAATTCTGCAAAGAACAAGACATAGGAGAAATAAATTCATTATAATACATAAATACCAAGTTTTATAATGACTTGCATGATAGTTTTTTCTTCACGATTCCTGCTCTACTCTATAAATTTTTAATTGAAAAAGGTATCGCCCGCATAGTCAAACCTCGAACGCCATTGGACCCTAGCTGTTCAAATTTGGAATAGTGGAAAAAAGGTTGGAAACACTTTGTCAATGAAAGAGAGTGGGAATATTTTCTCGACAAATTACCATCATTGTTGAACCCAACTCCGTCGCCTATCAGTAATTTAGGTCAGCAATTGGGGGGTCACCGACCATGCAATGCAAGTGAATGGTCGATGCTAGTTGACAAATGAAAATAGAATGAAGCTAGTAGAAGCTCAATTATGACTCGATGAAATAAAATGGCCAGTCACAAGAGAATAACTAATATCCAAATAATTGAAAGGAAAAAAAATACAAGAAGAGCTCAAGGACATCCCAAGTCCGCTCTGGAACATAATAAATATGAAAAAAATGGTCGATAAGGTCGTGCATCCAAAAATACTAAATGAGTTGAGGGAGAGTCAACCAGAAAAGAAAAAAAAGAAAAAAAAGGATGAGGTGTCGACATTGGTCGAGGAACTATAGTCAGCAAAGGCAATCTTGCGACCTATACAAATAGTAGTACCTAAAAGTATGAATTTTTCAAATCCACTACTAATTATATTGACCCATGGCCTAAATGTAAGACAGATCATCGAGCGTGACTTGGTATTAGACCTGGATAAGGAAGCATATGGAGTTGACTAGAAATTTTTTAATGAATAATGGAATGATTGATGATTCATAGGCCATCAAATGGTAATTGGACCACTTTTACAACTGAGTTCGGAAGAAACAGTTTTCATTTATTATATTCATATCACATGGAAGAACCCCCCCTATAAGCAATACTATCAATTGAAGCACACAGTCCATTGGAGGATTGACTCGACGAATAAATCCATCTAGAAGACATTTGACTATCATGATATACAACTCGAAAGAAATAAGTAAGTACACCTAAGAATCATAATCTCCTTCCAACTAATAACCAAAAATTTTCCAATATGGCTTATCATCATTAGTGAATATTCCAATATATGAGGGTGATGAAGACCCCAAAAGGCACTAGCTCATCTGTGAGACTGTTGGGGAAGCTAACCTTGTCACTAGCGAAGGTCGACAAATGGCACACTTTGCTAGTTCCCTCTGAAAAAAATCACTTACCTTGTATATGAAATTTATTGGAAATCATCCTAGAACAAAGAATGAGATAAAGCATAATTTTCTTGCATTTTTTCAAAATCAAGACAGCGAGCACTTAACCGCTAAAAAGATCAAATAAATTACACAAGTGTCAAGAGAAATAGTTTGAGAATATGATAAAAGGTTTAAATATTTTCTCATCCAAATTTCATACCATATCGACGAAAACCTTTTGATTCAATGGTTCATCGTGGGACTCCTGCAAAAAAATGGAACACTGCTAAGGTTACATGGATTCACAATTTATGAAGATGCTTTAAAGAAGGAACAACAAATTGACTTCGATGATTAATTTATAGTTTCACTTGTCAATAGAATAATAGAGGAAAATCTAGAAATCCTACAAATATCTATTTGAGATCTCACTATGAGAAAGGATCACCTATCGAGTATGACTTGTTCGACATAGGGTCATAATAAAGATAATTGTCGATTGCAATATGATAGATGACAAGATGCTTGAGTCATCCACACTAAATATTATTGTGATATATGCGAAGGATTCAAGCCCCACCCTACAAAGGATTTCCCATACAATGCAAAGAACACCAAACCTAAATGGTGTTGTATATGTTGATAGAATACACTTAATACCACAGAATACACGCTAAAAGAAAAAGAAAAAGTACCAATCACTCTATCAAGCTCAAACCATCGACCAAAATGACCAGAATGGTCAAGAGTACAGAAACAACATCTAGAGAAACAACAGCTATAATCGATGAGGAGGATAAAACGGTCAAGGAAGATACAATAATAACCAAGGTAATCATTATTGTGGTTGAAGAAAGTCTAGATGCTTTATATGCTTCAGTGAAGAACATTTGAATTGAGATTGTCCTTGGAAGGATAAGAGTAATCTCAAGTTTTGTACTAAATGTGGGGTGAGCGGTCATTCTTTAAAATATTGACCCATAATACTTGAGAAAATCATCAATAATAAAAATGCTAATATTTTTTCTGGTGTTCCCAAGCATGAGGTTCTCAATACTAAAATTATGCATATCATCACCAGATATGAGGGTACGAATATTGGAGCTGGCAATACGTACATCACCAAGATTCAAATGAAAGAAAATTATTATCCTAATCCTAACAAGCAAAAAGAGGTTTTTAATAATGGCACAAGAAACTTTAAAGAATTAGCATGAGAAGAAGATACTCAAGAGACCAAAAATCAAAACACTTAACGAATTATTGCAACTTTTCACAAAGGAATATGTTGTTGCTCGTCTAATTAATTTGATGTATATGATAAGAAGTAATCTAGTGAATGATAAGATAGCTAAAAATCTATGTCGACTAAATCAGAAAGATAAAATTGACATCGACCCAGTGATCGGACTTGAATTTGAAGGATATTTTATATTGCAAGTATTTCCTGACTTCGGGTTTCAAGAAAACATAATGACAAGAAGTTGGGGAAATATTTGGACGACCACAAGTATCTGAGTCAGGAATTTACCTTAAGATCGCCGACCAGTCTTGATTGGACCAATCATATTTAGGAAAAATGTTCATACTACAATAATGGGCATCTCCACACAAGTCGAATTTAAATTAATTCATCCCAAGGAAGGTTCCAAATCCTTCCCTACTTTAGTTATTCAACCACGGGGAAGGAAAATGAAGGCTTCTATATCATTG
Organism: Larix kaempferi; assembly: GCA_027924585.1. Classification (NCBI taxonomy): domain Eukaryota; kingdom Viridiplantae; phylum Streptophyta; class Pinopsida; order Pinales; family Pinaceae; genus Larix; species Larix kaempferi. The sequence continues at coordinate 8,531,493 of BSBM01000380.1, read as the reverse complement.
GAAAAAGATAGAATACATTTAAAAGGTTAAGGCAGAAAGGTCATTATACCCATCTACCATCCCCAAGGTAAACCTTGGGATAAACCTAATGATAATGACGCGAATATAAGATGATTATACCAATTAATGCAACATAACGAAGACTTGGTCGAGCCTAATGAAAATTGGGAACTCCATCTAGGCTCCCCCATGTTGATTGGACAAAATTCAGATTCAGAATTATATGACTGGGAGATTGAAAATTATGAAGTTCAAGAACATGAATGTTGGACGATTGAATCCATTCCCCAACTCTCTGTGTGAAAAAAAAAATCATCCCAACGATCCCAAAAGTATTTAAAAAGAAATCCAGGGAGTATCCAACTCTGGTGTTGACTAGAAATTAACCAACCAACCTTCCTCCACTTCAGTATAAAGAACATGAGTCATTATCCAATCACTTTGATAAAGTTTCCAATAATGTGGGAGAGCAAGGACGACTACAAAGTCTAGTCAAAACCTTCATTGGTCAAGTCGCTTGATGGTGGGACACTCATTAGTCACATCTTCAAATATAGACGAAAACATCCACTTACTTCATTGAATGCTTTGGAGGAACGGAAATTGAAAGCACGAGAAGAATTTACAAAATTTACAGAAGGACAAAATCCAATCAATCATATCAACACATATGAGAAATAAAGTAAAATACTTGGCTACCATGACCAATGGGTTTGGCCACATGTGTTTCCAAATACATTGGACAACCTTCCTAGTAAATGGTACAAGTGGAGAAGCAAGGGGAGACACATTGAACTGGCAGTCCCTTAAATAAAATTTTATTAAAGAGTCTTCATTTACTCACACCCAAAATAGTCTTAAAGAAGTTGTTCAAAAAATTCAAAATTTCATTAAACCATTAGAATGACTAGTCGATATATTTGTAACTACACCTAATCATCAACTGATATCGACTTGTAATAATGTAACGACCAACCAAAAGCAACAACTTAGCCTCCCAAGTCGCTTGGACTTAGAAAATGAGAACATCCTATGGAAAAGTTTCATATGGAAGAAAGATCACACCAACACAGTCTATCCAATCAAGTTGGTCATGAAAGTATCTATCGAAGCTAAGGAAGAAGATGGATAGCTCTAAGAAAAATAATTTCCCCCATATGTTACAAAGTTTGAAGAAGGAGAACAACACATCGACGAGTCAAAAGCACTTGAATGGATGGACATAGAAATTAAGACAAAAGAAGTCGACATCACCATCAACGACAAACCTTAGTTAGAAAAAATAGGAGATTACTGGTCGGAGCAACAAACAGTAGAGATAGAAAATATTCTTAAAGAATATCAGAACGTGTTTTTCGGTGACTATAAATATCTAAAAGGATTAGTACAAGAAAAGGGATAAATGAAAATAGACATTATGCTTGATGCAAAACCTGTCAAGAAGAGACCTTATAATTATCCCATAAATATAAATACATAGTTAAGAAAGAAATAGAAAATATGTTAGCCACATGAATCATATACCCATTTAACCAGTTAGAATGGGTTATTCCAATGGTTGTCTAACCCAAGAAGCATGACCCCAAAAGGCTTTGTATTTGTGTCGATTTTAGAGGATTAAATAGAGCAACCCTGACAGATCCCTTCCCTGCACCTTTCGCGGATGAAATTATCAATCAATTTGCATGCCATGAATGCTATTCTTTCACATATGGATTTTCATACTATAATCAAGTGCCCATAGCAAAAGAAGACCAACATAAGACTACTTTTGTTTGTGAATTCAGGTCATTTTCCTACATAGTCATGCCTTTTGGTTTACAAAATGCACCAGTAGTATTCTCTAGAATAGCGATCAAATATTTTCAAGAGTACTTATATAAAACTATGGTTGTCTACTTCGACGATTGGACTATATATACCATGTTAAGAGATCGTGTTAAATGGCTTCATCTAATGTTAGAGAGATGTAGCCAAATTCAGATATACCTAAATATTAAGAAGTGTATCTTTGCCACACCAATTGGAATACTTATGGGTCATGTTGTCTCAAAAGAAGGAATTAAGGTCAACTTGGCAAAGATAAAAGTTATCCTAGACTTAAAACCTATTGTAAACCCCAAGCAAGTCAGAATACTTTTAGAACATATAGGATATTATCATAAATTATTTGCCATTATTCAGACATGATGTTCTCACTGGAATAATTACTTAAAATTAATGTCTAGTTTATATGGGCATAGGAATGTACATAATCCTTTGAGCTACTTAAATGAAAATTGGTCAAACCCCTATCATACAATTTCCAAATTGGTCTAACAAATTTCATGTACACATTGACACATTGGGTATTGTAGTCGATGCAGTAATGACCCAACCAGCCAATGACGGGATCAACTATCCATATGCTTATGCCAATCATAACTTAGATAAATCTGAGCGTAACTACTCAAGTACAGAGCGGGAATGGCTAGGTATGATTTTTGCTCTGCCAAAATATCTTCATTATTTATTAGATAACCCATTTTTCCTTTTCACGGATCATCAGGATTTGAAATACTTAGTCAATAAACCTCTGCATCATGGAAGAATATGTCGATTGCTTCTATTATTCCAAGAATTTGAATTTGAGATAGTGGCCGAACCTAGAAATTACAACGTTAGACCAGATCATCTCTCAAGTATAGAAATATGAGAAGCCTCTATTGGAATAAATGACGAATTGCCTAATGTGAAACTTTTCAAAGTCAAATTTGTACTGAGTGACTTAACTGATATAGCACAATTCCTACAAGAAGGACAAGCTCTGGAAGGGAAATCTGAGCAAAAGAAGAAAATACTAGCCATGAAAGATGCACCTTATACATTGATCAATGGGTTCTATACAAACTAGGACACAATGACATACTCTATTGTGTGTGCTTGACCACAAGAAAGATTCCATCATTGATGAAGAACTTTCAGGACCGATGAGAGGACACTGTCAAGTCGATACAACTATCAAAAAGATACTGCAAGCTAGACTATTGTGTCCAACGCTCAACAAAGATTGCAAAACTTTCATAATTAAATGTGATAAGTGCCAGATAATTGGTCGAATGCTGCGACAAAATGAAATGCCATTAATATCGGCTAACTCCAGTCTCACATTCAAAATATGGTCCATCGACTTTGTTAGTCTATTCTCGGTACTTGGTCGATGATCATATGCCTAATACATCATCATTGCAGTTGGATACATCACCAAATGGGAAGAAGCATAACCATTTGAAGCATGTACTATTGAAGTAGCAGCAAAGTTCATTTATGAAAACATTGTTACCAGATTTGGATGTCCCCTCACTCTAATCAGCAATAGAAGAACACACTTTATTAATAAAACAATATCAGTACTACTCAAGGAATTCATGATAGATCATCATAAGAGTTCAACGTACCATCCAAAGTCGAATGGTACCATGGAAGCATTTAATAAGACACTTACTAAAGGCCTAATAAAAATGTGTAGCACCAAGAAGGATGACTGTGATGACAAAATTATGGCCATCATATGGGCTTGCAAAACAACACATAAGAGATCAACGGGGCAGACGTCGTTCAAGTTAATCTATGGACAAGAAGCAGTTGTTCCTTTGCATTTAAAACAATAAGCCCCAATAATTGCACAAGTATTACACTTGGACATTGTACAAGATACTCAAGATAGGTTATTTGAGAAGCAAAAACTAGAAGAGCGGAGATTAGTGGCTATACCTCACCATCAACTAAGAAAACAACAACAGAAAGCTTGGCGTGATAGAAATATAAAGAACAAGGATATTAGAGTTGAATACCTAGTACTATTATATGATAGCAAGATAAAATCAAAACCAAGAAATTTAGAGACCGCATGGATGGTGTTGGTTCTAAAGTCTGCACTGGACTGCGACAGCACAAAGTTTAAGCACCTAACAAGAATATATTTGATTGGTTGGTAGATTGAGTTAAACTGAGGTTTGGAAAATCACAATCAAGGATATCTCTCAGGTCCATGCGCTACATCCATAGAAAGAAGGTGAGTGAACCCAATAATCAGATACATGGAATCACGGGTCGAAGTGAGAAGAATAAGGGAAACACAAGTAGATATATTGATCACACATCCTGCTCAATTAATATATCCACAAGAATGAATGTCCAATAACCAGAAATCCTTTCTAATCATGAACACAAGTACTCAAATTAGATTTATCAAATCTACTCAATCACAGTAAAACTTTTACTCTTCAAGAATCTATAAATCATAACCACCAGCATATACTATACCAATAGTCATCACATTCAAATTAGAAGAAAAGGGACTGAACACATGAGGAAAGAACAATTTGATATTGAATTCACAGATAACTCTGATGATGAATATAAGTACATAAACCAAAGATTTAGACACAAAATAGTCAATAAACAAGCTATAAAACCCACAAGAAAACCCTCATCCCCTTGAACTGGAACCCATTTTACATTTCAAATCATGGCTGAAATAGAAAATCAACATTTATGGGCTGTTAGAAGATTTTGGAAATCAAAATCTACCAATAAGCCCTAAATCTCGAGTAACTCTAGAAATGATGAGACTACTTGATACCTTGACTGCCAGATGTTAACTGATCCTATGTATGGAAAGTTCAAGGCTTGCTTGAATATGTTCATCAATCTCTTTGAAGATAGGGTGCAATCTTTAATTACCATTAGATTTTGCCATTAAATCTGCTATCAAATCTGAGATTGACATTTCAAATGTCTAACTTCCTCCTCAAAATTTAGAATTGACCATAAGTATTGAATACTCTACCACCTATGCTTTATTGTCTTCATGCCTTGAATTATTAGGAATGTTACGTAATTTGATGTCCCAAGAATCTAGGATTGACCTCTTAGAATCTAGGTATTCGATCCATGACCCAAAGTAAAGTCTATAATCTAATACCATGCCTGGGAATATGGATTTGATCTTATTGAGAACTGATTTTCTCCCTCAAATTGAATGTTCTTCCACTTGGTGATGATGAAATCACTGATGGCTCCCCTTTTCTTGGTGAAAACAATGAAGGTTCCAATTCTGTGAGAAAGCTCAGGCACAAGAAATGAAAATTTGGCCCGCAATATAACAAGCTGCCAAAGCTTGATCATCTGCATTCATCATCAAAAACTGCGATGAGGAAATTGTTGAACAAAAGCAATTATATGTCGTTCTAACAATAGTTTTGAAAAAAACTCTTTATTCGTGAGCAATGCTCAATCACCAGCATCCAAGTCTTTACTCTGAATGATAGAAGATAATATATAATGACTTGAATCAGTGAAGTACACTCTTGGTGCTCCTGTGGATGCATTCTTTGACATTTGAATTCCATCTGCGCTATCGGCACGTTGGAGACTTGTCATGACATCTAAAAACTTTGAGTGCTTGGGCCTTTACTTGCCACCTGTGAATACTCTGTCACTAGAATTCAAGCTTGGACACCTATGTGATGAGTCGGCATTTGAGATTGACTTGGGACCGGTTTGGATATAAACCAAGATTTTATTTTTGACAAAATAAACATTCTTAAAATCCTTCCCTTAACGCACTTGACACTTGGTCACTTGTTTGACCACTTCAGTTCTTTGCTAGCAATTAACAATGAGTAGTATGACAATGCTCGTCTTGTATGGGGTTCTCGGCACTTCACTTTGTTGCATATGGAACTTAATCCCACATTGCCGAGGAGAAAGAGCATATTATACTTTATATACACTAATGCTTTCATAGTTCGCCAACGTGCAGTGCACGGGATTTGGCTCCTTGTGTACGGTAGATTGGGGATTTGGCTCCTTGTGTACGGTAGATTGGTGGGATTTGAGAGCCGGCGGTTGGATGAGTGCATGATCGATAGTCAATGTCCAAACGATCTCTTTCCAAAAACAGCAAAAGAAGCTTGGCTTTGTTTGAAATCTTTCCAAAAACAGCAAAAGAAGCTTGGCTTTGTTTGAAATCTTTCCAAAAACAGCAAAAGGAGCTTGGCTTTGTTTGAAATTTGGATATAGAGATTGAATTGGGATTAAAGATAGGTTTTTGTTTTTTTTTTTTTTTTCTAAATCCTTGTGAAAAAAGGCATACTACTGCTATTCAATTAAATCTGAATCAACTAGTACAGATGTTCATCATAAGATTTTACAATATCTCTCAGAAAAGTCAAGAAGGAAGGTACTTTCTATCACTTCAAAATACAAAAAAAATAAAATGGAATAATATCCATAGTTCAATAACTGTCATACATAGTCCCCAAAGTCACTCAATGGAGAAAGTACAAGGAACCAGATTCCAACACCACGTCTTCACAGACATCTTCCCAAAATAAAATGCCTTCATCACCTTCAATCGCCAGCTTTGATAACTTATCAACTTGAGAGTTAAACTCTCAATAAATATGTTCCAGTGAGACAAAACTGAAAGATCTCAAATCCTGCTGAATACGATTGCACCAATAGACAAGATTCAGAACCTAAAAATCAAATTCACCACGAGCCCACTTGATAGTGACTTTGGAATCACCAAATTTTTTGACCTTAGTCAATCCAAAACACACTGCAACCCTGACGACGCACCAAAAAGCTAGAAGCTCAGCTTTCATATTGGTCCCACAACTAGCATGCATACGAAGTGTGAAAAAATTATCAGAGTTAAGAAAAATAACCCCACCAATACCACATTTGCCCATATCTGCAGCCCCATCAAAAAAGAGCACAGGATCATCAACCATCAGGTGAAATCGTCCAATGTCCCTCACAGCAGGTTTAGTAACCTCCTTCTGAAATTTAAGATAATGGCTAAAAGCTTCACAATAAACAGTATCAATATTGGGATTGATTTGCTAAAAAATGGCTTTATTTCGAGCCCGCCAGATAGCCCAGCAGATAAAAACTGGCAGAGTAGAATGAATATTAGCATTTTTTACCCATGCATGCAAACTGTCCTCTACAGTGCTCCCATCCCATTTATGAGATAGAGCTAGATTTCTAGTAAACTTCTCCCAAACCTTGATAGTAAAAGTACATTCAATAAAAAGATGTAGAGCCGATTCATACTCCAGTCTACAGAGTACACATTGACTAGGCCCAATCCACCCCATCATAGCCAAATTGTCCCATGTTTTAAGTCATTTCATCAAAACAAACCATATGAAACACTGCAGCTTCAATAGGAGATACCACTTCCAGATCAATTTGTACCACCAGTGTGAAGGGAATAGACATCTACGCTTAATAATGTAATCATATGCAGAACGTGTAGTGATTTCACCCGAAGACAGATTTCCAGCCCACCGGATCTCATCCTCCCCCTCAAAACAGCGGATTCTTGCAGCACTAAGAGATCTTATATATTGCTCCCATTCCATAGCAACCTGTCGCGGCAACTGAAGATCAGAAGCCCCCACCCGATATCCCTGTGCACCATTATTAACAATAGAATTAAGGGTAACAAGTCCTTTGACCCTCAATAATCGTAGCAGTTCCGGATACAATGACAAATGATCACTGAGGCCAACAATTGGATCAACCCCAATCGCCACTTCAGCACCATTACCAACTTTCCAGCATAGTCCATCAGCCATCCAACAATATGCTTTCATGAACCCATTCCAAATGGGAGAAACACCCCTTACCACTTTCTTCGGCTTCCTCAACCAATGAGAAACATTAGTTTTAATATACTTTTGATGTATCACATGAGTCCAGAGGGTGTTACCAAATAAAGCCCTCCAGAAGCTTTTCATAATAACATGAAACCACCTCTTTTTATTAAAATAACTAAATCCATTTAAATAAAAAATAATATAAAACATTATTTTAAAAAACCATATAAAATAGTTTTAAATAATACAATTTTATATTTATTATTATTATTATTTTTAATATATGACTTAGTTTAAAAATGACAAAAGCAGCCTAGAGTTTTTAAATATTATCAGGGAGTTCAAGGAACCTTAGACAAAGCAAAATGTGGGATTCCTCCAAATTCACAAAGACTTCGACTAGGTTAACATAAAAACTCAGGCTTTGGCAATAATATTGTTGGAAATTTGAACTTTCGGCAGCGCCTCCTTTGGACTTTTCAATCAATTCGCTGCCGGAAACTAAGAAATTTGATATATGTAGATTTCGGTGCTAACATATGGGTCCATATATAGTTGAAGAAATGAACCACAATGAATCCGTTCAACTAAAAATGTTTCAAGTTTGAGTCTTGTTGGCCCCCAACAACTTTCCCTTGATTTTGTAAAATCAAAGGGTCCCCCATTAAAATTTTGTAAATACTTAGTTTTTCGTTTTGTTTTATTGCTTGATTCGATAGATGATTTCATAGTTTTATTTCTTTTTCAAATTATGCTTGATCTTTCATATTTTGATCCTTTAGACTTATCTCTTAGAGATTTGGTGGTATCTTTAATTAACATTTTGCGATCAATTTTTGAAATCTTCTCAAAACCATGTTTGAGCTTCTTTGACTTTTGGGTAATAGTTTTTAACCAATAAGGTTGCATTATTTTATTTATGGTTGATGCCTTAATTATTTTTTTCTATATTATTGAATTTGTTAGCATAAAATCAAATGAGTTAATCAGTTAGCAACAACCACGAGAAGGGCTATGCTTAAAGGATGGAGATATATCCTAAAATGTTGCCACATGAATATTGATACCAGAGGCAGTTGTTTAAGCTTTAATGCTACCATGAAGGAGGTTACAGTAGAACATTAGAGAAGAAGCATGTCATAAGAAAGAATCAACGTGTTATTTTTTAACATTGCTATGAAATCATAAAACGCATTCAATGAATGCTTGATTAAGTTCATCTCTATTTGTAAAATAATGGAGAGAAGCAATTATCAAATATAAGGAATTTGATGCTTGACAACCAATTTGTCAGTGAATAATGAAGGCCAGTTCACATTTGGATACAGTTAGGTCGAGGAAAGAATCACATCATCAAAATGCTCCGCGAGCTTCATCAGATTGCCAGACTTTGCCTCCAAAAATTGAAGGGGAGAAACTGTCATTGGCTTTTACAGCAGAGCACTAAGTAAATTTCTAAGTTAATTTCCTATGTATTAACTTATTCAGGTATGTGTGAGTAAATTTCTAATGAAAATTCTATGCTTTTAAATGATGTTTAGTATATTGTGTTGTCTCCAATAATCATACATTCGTATTTAAAAGAATAACTAACATATCAATATTTTCCTTCAACAATTTGTGGTTTTCGCATAAGAATATGTTTCTCAGTAATAAATCGGTAAGAAGGTATATGCAGGTTTCAGAGTACGTTTCCACATAATAATTAAATAAAATAAATAATCAAGGAAATTACCTGATGTTGATGCTAGTAGACCGTGGGTTGTAGCAGGTTGTATATCCTCTTAGTCAGCCAAGATGAAGTGTCCACCCTACCGAACAGCTATTATCTTGCCGGCCCTTGGAAATCAAAGGATTTCCAAGCCCCCAAGCTCACAATCTGATAATCCCGAGAGCAGTCTTCACTTAGGTTCTCCAAACTTTTCTGTTCTCAAATCTTCTTTCTGTTCCCAAACTTTTCTCTCCACTTCAAGCTATCCCCCCTTACCTTCAACTTTCTCCCCCTCTATATACAGTTCCTTCCTCGAGAAGACCTTGGGCTTACTCCACCGCCCCAAACTCCCCCTCTCAAGCCCCTCAAACATTTACTCCTTTCACTAGTTCATTCATACACGTTTCTTTATAAAAATGTATTTTTCACACTCAATGTACCGAATAATTAATTACTCTCATGGTAAATTCATTTGATTTTGATTGACGGTCGTAAGTATTTATTACGGTGGGAATTATTACCCAAAGGTTATCCATTCGGGACAAGGTTTATTAATTACAAGTCTATTCACCATCCTTGGTATTTAATGTCATTAATGTAATTAATAAAATATTATATAAATAGTTTGACCTTTTCAACTTGGTCATGGTGTGTCTTAATGGTCTATCTCATCCGTCAAGCTAACTTATCTTGAGATTTAAATTCTAAGATTCGTATTGAATAATTAAATAGTAATAACCATTTTCCATCACATCACATCCGTTCAAGAATTGTAATCCTATTATTTTTAACTTAGTAATGGAAATAATCACACTTTAATCATTTATTAATCAATATTTACATTTTTACCTATATTGCAATTGTTATGACATGGGTAGTAATATTATTAAAATAACATTAATTAAATCACCACAAAGTAATAATAAATGGTGAATTTAATACAAATGTTTGTTAAATCATTTGTTTATCACATGAGTACCCTAACATCTACATAGTATCGTCGTTTTTCTAAACAAAGCACCCTTAAGTGCTTAAACAATCTTACTAATTAATTAGACAGTACCATTACCTTATTTACAACAATTCTCAGACGACAATGTTAACTGATGACACTTGTCTCAATTGTATATCACGATGTTTACCAACGAGTAATACATAGCTTAATTGACTTGTTTTACACATCTTAAATAACTTTATCTTCATTATTTGAATTCGGTCAATGTATGATTAACCTAATTACTTATGACAACTTATACATTTATTCAATATGTTAAGTGTTTGTATATCGGTACTAGTGTACATGTGCAAGGTGTGCATGCGTGGCCAGCGTATGCACAAATCATAAATATACTATAGACAAACCCCATCCCGCCTATGCATACCTGCTAACTAATAGTAGTATTTACCCCCATGTAGAAGAACAAGCATAATATACATAGTACAAGTACTTTAACATCCTCAGTTATTTAACAGTTAATTCTTTACGATTTCACATTATTATCCTTATCCTTACATTATTTTAATCAATCATGTACAAGGAAGCGTACCTACTACCACTAACTCAGAATCAAGGAATACCCAACCCTCAACAGTACTAACTAACACAACCTCCCATCATAACCTACATCCTGCATCCTCCCTATCCTTCCTTTGCTAGTACAAAAGTGGATGTCGGACTCACCGACCTGACCACATAGAACTTGAGAGCAATAGCGTCGGCTGAACATCGGACCTATCCTCCCCTAGCAGGAATCCGACCATCGTCATCACAACAACATGGGGAGTGTGTCTCAGCACGGCCCTCCCACGACCTCGGGTCTCATGGAAACATAGGGTGGGAAACACATCCATCCCTCTCAACATACCGGGCCTACGCCCTTATCAACTCATACTTTGCTGCTATCGGGATAATCAGTTTGTGTTATCGTATCATCATTTTTGGCTGCTAAGGTTTACTGTACGAACATGTTTTTTTTCCAATATATATCAGATCAAGTAACTGGCTATCCCATAGCCCTTGTGTCCTGTAGGTTAGTATTTTGCAAAATACAAATTTATAGAAAGCATTTCCCATTGATTGCCAATTGATCCATGTTATCAAAAATAATTTTTTTCATGTAACCTTTTTAGCTCATCATAGATGCATATGACATATAACAATTCAATAATTCATATAAGAAGATGGTATCCATGTACCAAATCATATATTTCACATTTTATTAATGAAAACATATAAACATTTACTGAAATCGTAAAATAAAGAAATCGTATGATAATCATGACATTGTAACCGTATAACATAGTAACATCATAATCATGGTGAAATCATAAAACAAAGTAACATCATATAATGAGGTCCATCATATCGTAATATAGTTTACTTAGTCAAGTTGAGTTCAACATAATATATAAGAAAATAAAGTATGGTGTGTCTAACTGATAAATATGCTTAATCAAAATATGGGTGTTACATGATCTCTCTCCTGGGCAGGATAGGATAGGAACTAGATTAGATAGGACAAAGCAAACATAATTTAGTTTTAAAATTAGAATTACAGTTTTATTTCGTAGTGGAAACCTACAAAAATTTTAGCAGCACAACACAGCTAATACAAAAACAGATCATGAGACTCTCTTGTTGAGAGCAAACTTTTAAAGCAAATAGGGCCTTAATCCTATGAAAATTAGCCATCCCAAACAGACAAGGGACTGCAGTAAGAACCTTGTTTGGGATATTTTTCTCTAGTTGGCCAGAGAACACTTTTCCCAGCCAACAAATGGCGCTAGAAGGAGGGCTAAAGGTAAATCAGTGATTTTTATTTTGAAGCTTCATTTTAACCATTTATTTTTTGGCTCTTGTATTTCCGCTTTTTAATAATTTATTCTTTTAGTCGTCATATATGCGCTTAAGGGGTGGTTAGATGACAAGCTAACCATCTAAAGAATCAATTTTATCATTGTTGTTTATCATTCATGGATTCATGCCAAACCCCTATTAGGAGTCCTGTCTCAAGAAATAACTATTCTACTCCTTTTAAGATAGTTCATCACTTGTCAAAAAACAAATATGACGGTGAAAGTGAAATTTCTTTCGATGATCATGTTTTTCAATTTCTGCAAAATTGTGTTACTAATCATGTTATCGATGAAGCAGTGATTGGTAGATTGTTCGCTTTGACTCTCAAAGGCCAAGTTTGGAAATAGTTCAAAACTTTGCCATCTCTTCATTCTTTACAGCAGTTTCTAGGTGAGTTTATTTATGCTTTTCACGATCCTCACTATGAGAAATTGTTTGATGAGTTAATGAATCTTAAAATAGGATATAATGAATCACCAAAGGATTATACAAATATATTTTTAAATCTTTGTTACAGATTCCCTTTGAAACTCGTCCCTTCTATTTTTGAATTGTGTCACCATATTTTGTCTCTTTAGGATCAGTTAGATCAATCGAATGATAATCAATCATGTAACAATATTCCTTTACCAGTTGACCCTAATCAAAATTCTAAAGTTGTAGATCAACGATATTGGTCAACCTTTTTCACCTCAATAGACCAGAAGGATCGTAATGTTTTAGAAAATACATATGCCCCTTCTAATAACCTTAATTTGTCTTTATCTTCTTTTAACGAGAAGAAAACTCTAAGTCTAGATGAGGAAAGTTGCCATTCACATCAAGATTTTATGACTGTCTCATAAGAGAAAGAGACCAAATCTGATTTTTTTGTCGAGAAACCTCCTCCTAGATTAATTGAACAAGACCAAGGTCTTCTTTTAGGGGATTCCATTACTAATCATTCTACTGATTTTCAAAAAAATCATGAATCTTATCTTTCTCCTAGATCTTGTGATTTATTTTTACCTTCACCTATTTATAATGAACATGATAACATGTCATGTTCATATCTTTCAGTAAAGGACATTGATCCATTAATTTCAGGAAAGGAAACTAATGATCATTCAAAATTAGACACAAATATTTTAATAAAGTAAGATTTGTCTTTCAAAGAAGATTCATTATCAAGAGATACTTTTCATTTTCTTTCTTCATCCACTTATTTTTCATTATACTTGTGAATTGTTTAGTAATTGTGTTTCTCATATTATTTTTTAGATCCTTAAGAAGTTCATCATAATTCACCAAATTCTAATAGGGTGCAAGATGACAATTTATGTCTAGGGGATGAGAAGGATAAAATTCATTCTTGTGAATCTTGCAATCAAATTTCTACATGCAAAGAAAAGAATACTTTGCTTTTGGAAATACCTCCTATTGATTCATCATCATTCTTAATCAATGAAGGATCTCCTTATTTAAATAATAAGTTAGTTGAAACTGAAATTTTTAATGAAACTAATCATAATGATTCCCATTCTCTTGGTGATAACATGCCTAACACAATATGGGTTGATACTTAATTTGATTCTAGTCACTTACTTCAGTTTGAACCAATGATTACAAAAGATCCTCATTCTTCTTATACAATTTCTTATTCAGACAATTTCATTAACAATGAGCACTCATTTATAAATTCACATGTTTATATTTTTCACGATAAGATTGCAGATTGGCTCAAGGAATCTTGCCTTGCAAAGTTTCTCATTAATGGTGAGGCCTTATTTTATGTATATATGATCAAAGGTTCTAACGGTAAGCATGATATATCTTCTTTGATTTTTATTTTACTAGTATGTCATTTTCAATTACTAATTGAAAATGGTGTTTATCTTTCAGGATTGACGATGCTTCGGTGGCTTCACTGGATTTGTCATTTTACTTAATTTTTAATTACCTTTGATTTTATTGTACATATGTACATATTTAGTTTACTGGTAGTTTTAGATTCAGTTTAGTTTGTTTGTTTTCCTTTGTCACAAGTAGGTTGGCTTTATTTTCAATAATGTGCACTTAACAAGTGATGTGTTGATTTCGGGATGAGGGCAAGCTGTCATTCAGGGAAGTACTCTTTACTCTCGAAATATTTTAATTGTTTTTGTCTTGCTTTGATTTAATCCATTAGGCATCTCATTTTGAGTCTTATCTTTAATAATAATTAACAATTATAAAGACCTTATGATGAAATGTCTACATGTGATTGATTAACTAAAGTTTTCAAGCAAGAAAATTTTTAAAGAGTAGATGGTAAAAAGTTTTAATCATATATAATTTTTCACTCTTTTCTGAATGCAACTCATTCACTTTGTAATTATTTTTCATAAACTGCACAGCTTAGAACCTTTCTTTTTCCTGTTGATTTCTTTTTGTAAATAGTATTGAGTAAAATGGTTTGATTCATTTCAACCTTTCATCCATTGATTAAATGAATTTTATCATAATCTTAGGGAAGGAAAAACAATTTTTATGTTAACAATTCAAAGATTTTTGAAGAATTTTGAAAACTTGATGTCAATGACGAAATCATGATACTTTTTCATATTTCATCATATCTATTTTGACATGCATATCATATTGACATCTCCTATTTCTATTTTTCTTCATATTTGACTCTTTCTAAAAATTATTCCTTCGTATCGTCATATTGTGGTCAAATTATATATTAGAAGATTTATCATCCTTCTTTATGCATGTCTTTGCAATTTTCACATTATTTTATAGTTCATCTCATAGATTATGACCATATCATGATTTTTTGATTTCAAGTTCATTTACCTTCTTCGACGGTCAGCTTAAGTTTTGATCGTTTTGCTTATAATTTAAGATTTACCATGCTTAATTCATCTTTTCTTTTGAATTATGATACATACTTTTCCTACAGGAAATTGTGATTTGATCGGGTCCCATCTCAGGCTTATTTGTATATGTGCTTGGGTGTTTTGGTTAAATAAAGTCCTTTTATTTTCCATTTAATTTCAAGTTTGTTTGGTTTATTGGTTTTCAGTAGTAAATTTGATATTTTGATCTTTCTGAATTTCGTTTTGTTTTTCTCAGTTTGCTTGAAGTTGGAAGGGAGGTATTGTAAATAAATAAGGTTTTGTTGGCGTGCTACTAATAAACCTAATACCTTTTTAGGAAAACATTTTAAGCGGTTTCTTATTCTATCAAACCTTCTTGCTATGACCAAACTACTCCCAGCTTTGAAGAAACTTTCACGAACTTAGCTAAGCAATCAATTAAACCCCTGGGCATTATTCTCTGACTTTTATCTTTAAAATGGTATCAAAATTCAGTAAGTTCACCCATGAAGGATGTTTCTTCAGGAATATTCATGAATCAGTAACATTAGCTATCATTAGATTGTCTATACAATTTGAGGACTCTTATCTTGATTTTTCTTCCCATCCATTTACTTTTGCTGTAAATAAAAACAATCATTTTGAGGCTTGGTTAAAGAATAGGAGGTAACTTAATAGAGTCGGCCTATCATGATCATCAACCCTGTCGGAATGACATCACCATATCTGGTCATCAAGCCAGGGTGATGGCTCTTGGTTGAAAGACCAAGAGACATGAGGTCTCATCACTAGTCGGCTTGTTCATCTCCGATGGTGCTCGTGAGTGATGTTGTCAACATCGAGTCACCAAGCCAAGGTAGTAATATCTAACCAAGGTTCTTAAAAATATCACCATCTCATTGTAAATGATTATGAAATAAATGAAGAAGTTAATTAAGGAATAGGAGGTCTCAGAAATTAGTCATCTTGTTCATGATCATGGGTATCATCAGCTTGGCATTGCCAACATCTAGTCACCAAGTCGAGGCAATGGCTCTCGGTTGTGAAATCAAGAGATGGGGGGTTTCATCACAAGCCATCCCACTCATTTCTGATGGTGCTTATCAATGAAATTGCCATCATTTAGTGCTACCAACATAATATTAAATAATTAATAATAAACATAATTAATTGTGCTTAAAGATAAAAGGCATAACCTTTCATTCACAATACCCAAACCTTATTTAATAGGGGGTTATCAAGCATTGTAATGATCTCTTATCTATTAAAATATATAATATTATCTATTATCCATGGCATATTTAATTTATAAGTATTCCAATTAATTAATTGTGTGAAGAAACTGAATATTAGCTTCATTTGGCCTCGTGCTTGATTCCATCCTGAATTGGGTCTTTGACCATAAAAATCTCAACATCCCCACACTCCCCCACGCTCCATTAAGCACTCCGCCTTCTCCATTATCTTCTACCGCTCCCTCATCTATCATATCACTCCATCGCTCACTTTCTCCACTCATCTGTGGCCTCCCTCTACACCTGATTTCGTGCCCCTCCACGTTTCCCTCCGCGACTTGCCACCATCCCTCGTCTCTCCATCAGACGACGATCTCACCAGCGCCCTCCTGCTCAGTCTAACCATCACCCCCTGCGCTTGCAGTGTCCACTGTATCCCATCTCCCAATCCACCTCACCGCTCCAATCTGTCCCCATCGACTGGAATCTCCATTCCAACGTGTCCCACCCATCCCTATCCTCCTCGATGCCTGCTCCAGGCCTGCACTACTCCCTATGACGTCCTCCAATGGACCCCTCTCCACCCACACGGCCTCCTCTTCTCCCTCGCCTCGCCCTTGCTGTTGTTCACGCCTCCCCTCTTCATCTCCTGCGCAGCCGTCCCTCCGCTTGTCTCCTTATTCCCATTGTCTGCCCCTTCTCTTCACCGGTGTGCCATCACCTGCACCCCTGCGACCCCCTCATCCCTCCTCCACGTTGTGCGTAGCCACTTGCGCACTGCTCCCTCCCAGCTCCCTCGTCGCACGCTCCCCGCTCACTCTCCGCAGTGCCATCTCTTGGCTCCCTCTCCACAGTGCCATCTCTCGGCTCCCTCTCTGCAGTGTCGTCGGGTCAGCGTGCTCCCTGCTCACCTTCCCTCCCTGCCACCGCTCCCTCTCCTCAATGCCCATCACACCAGCATGATCCCTGTGTACCGCTTTCCCTCCATTATCCTTCAACTCCCCGCCTCCTCCCCTCGGCGTTCCATCCCCGCTCCACTCTTCCCTGCAAACTCCTATACATTCCACCATCATCGCCTCACCCTTCAACCTCATAATTCCCTACCTTCGTCACACCGCAGACTGCCATCACCCTCTGCCTCCTTCTGCAGCAACCTCCTCCTATTAAAACCCTAATCTTCCCAATTCAAATATATATAATATTATTTTTATAATATATCGTACACTTCAAAAAAAATTATAAAATTGTATTATTATTTAATAATACATATTATTATTTTTCAAAATCTAACTTCCCTTCACAAAAGAAAAGAAAAATATTTATATGGTTATTGTTAACAATAATTGTAACTATTACAATTATTAATTAAAAAATAATAATAATAATTATTATTATTTTTGGGCGAAAAAAAAGCATATATATATATATATAATAATAATATTATTATTATTATTACATTTTAATAATAATTATTATTATCAAGGAAAATAATCAAATTCTTTTGAATAAGAATTATTTGGAGAACAAAACAAAATAAAAATAAAAAAGAATTTGAAGCCAAATAAAATAAAATAAAAATAAAATAAAATAAGACAAATCAAAGAAAGACGACCAAGTTTAAGAAAGAGTCATCGAAGAAGTCAAAGTAAGACTCATCAAAGAAATCAAAGAAGATCATCCCATCGTCAAAGAAGACCATGGAAGCTTGTTTGCTACTACAAATAGAGAAATTAGAAGCCAAGGTAAAGTGCTATCGAAGAGACAATGAAGAATTACGCGACCAAAATACAAAATCGGAAGTAACGATTAAAGTACATAAGATACAAGAACGATTCAATGAGAAACAAATTTCAGACCAAAAAAATCATATCGAAAAATTGTGTGCGCAAGTTGAGGAATTAAAAGACGAAATTGATTTTAATCAGAGACTAAGAAATCAAGATGTAAGGAAAGAAATAAACGATTACGAAGCAGAAATAATACGCTTGAACAAAATAGTTAGCAATAAGGATGAAGAACTAACGCGGATACAAAATAAATTAGAGGATCAAGAATCAGAGGTCGACCAATGTCGACAACAGATAAAATTTCTTCAACGAAAAAATGACGACTCTAAAAAGACAGACAAGCTCTAGATATCGCAAAGAGTAATAAAACATTATCCAACAATTCCGAAGAAATTTTCAGATTAAGAAATCATAACAAGACACTAGTCACAAAAATTAAGAAGTTGAAAAATAGTCGAAAGACAGAACAATCTACGGAAGACTTTGAAGGAAAAATTCTATACAAGCAAGAAGAAAATAGCTGCATCAGAAGTCAAAACGAAGATCTTAAGGAACAACTTAAGAAGTCTGAAGATGATTGAAAATCGCAAGTAGAATTGATTAAGAAGTTTCAAAATGATAACATGCAGTTAGAAAACAAGTTGGAAAAGATATAGAACGAAACCTTAAAACCTCAAGGGACGAAAATACAACCTCCATCTCAGATCAATGCTCAAAAGACGACACTTGTAAGAGAAAATGACATTGTAAAAATTCCCTATCGACACCCCAACCATAAACATCGATATTGTAAAAAGTGTGAACTGTCGAAACATAATGGTACTAATATGCTCAAAGCGCCTGATGACAGGTCAGTAGGGAATCCCAACAGTCCACAACAAATCAATTTGGGATGGATCGATCCGTTAACATATCGAAAGTTATGCTCTACACTTAGTATTTCGTATCGACATGTTTCGTCAGCTACGATGTCACAAGGAACGATGTGACAACATTATAAGGATTTGAGGACAAAGCCTTTCTAAGAGAATGGCAATGCTATGAACATAATACTAAATAATTAATAATAAACATAATTAATTGTACTTAAAGATGAAAGGGCATGACCTTTCATTCACAATACCCAAGCCTTATTTAATAGGCATGTTATCAACCATTGTAATCATATCTTATCTATTAAAATATCTAATATTATCTATTATCCATGGCATATTTAATTTATCAAGTATTCTGGTGAATTAATTGTGTGAAGGAACTGAATGTTCACTTCATTTAGTTACCAAGCTAAGGTAGTGGTCCTTAATTAATCTCTTTTGTAAATATTTTTTATCTAAGAAAAAAGGAAAAAAATGGTATAAAATGTAAATAAATATTTGTATTTTAACGGATGAGATATACTATGTTGATGTCCTCTTGAGAGTATGGTGGTCATATCTTTATGTTGGTGTTTACTTGACTATATTTATCTTTTGAAAATTCTTTCTTGATGGAGTTTCCTCACTGTACATATATCAATAACCATTTATATTTGTAAAGTTTCAGATATAATGCTTGGGGTAATTTATCTGGTTGTAACAGTGTTTTAAGTTCGATCCTTACTATAAGCTAGTGAGTTAAGGAGGTCATCTGCTGTGAAATTTGATACTTCAGGAGGTCTCTTTATGCTTCATATCTTTATCATTTTCAGGTATATTTGCAAAGATAACTGGTTCTCCCAATGTGTCACCATTTGTTGGCCCCCAACAACTTCCCCTTGATTTTGTAAAATCAAAGGGTCCCCCATTAGAATTTTGTAAATACTTAGTTTTTTGCTTTCTTTTATTGCTTGATTCGATAGGTGATTTCATGGTTTTCTTTCCTTTTCAAATGATGCTTGGTCTTCTGTCTTTTGATGCTTTGGACTTATCTCTTAGAGATTTGGTGGTATCTTTCATTAACATTTTGCGATCAATTTTTGAAATCTTCTCAAACCATGTTTCAGCTTTTTTATTTTGGATAATGATGTTTAACAAATAAGGTTGCATTATTTTATTTATAATTGATGCCTTAATTTTTTACTCTTTATTTGACTAAATAATATTAAACCAAATGAAAATGATGAGCATTAATAAGGTCAGATTTTGCATAAATGTTAAAGATACTAACCTTTTTTCATAACACTAATATCTTGTTTTTGAAAAAGGTGAGTTACTTTGTATAGTTAAAATAAATTCAAATTGAACCTTGTAGAATTATAAATTTCACTTTAACTTTTTACTTGTTCTTTTATTTAATTATTACATAATTCTAATTGCTATCAGGTTTTAATATATTAAAAAAGAGACAAAAACCTTTTTTTTAACAATAATGAATTATTTTTAAATGTCAAAATTCTTAAGATTGAGAATATTCATTTGGTGGCATCAATCATACAACTTTAAATCATTAATAACTTTGAATCGATAAACCTAAAAGACAAACAAATGAAATGTTATTTTTAATTGGTTTTAGGTGAACAATAAGAATATATAAAGATCTAATTCCTCACTTACCATTGAATGACTTGAAAAGTATGCCACGCATCTTTTTAGGCTACTTTTCAATGCCATACTTTGAAGTTTGATATTCCGAATTCTAAAAACAAGTGGTTAATTTTGAGCTGGTATATTTTTGGGATACCTAAAATTGATACATGATGTAATATTTAATTAAGTTATAGGTGTTTCACTAATAAGAAGCATAACCATCCACGTTTAGATTCCTTGCTTATAGAGAGAATGGAATGTTGCCACGTGGATGGTGTTGGTTGAATTTTGCAGCATTCCAATAATGGCGGCCTGATGCATTTTGCTCGAAAACCAGAAAAACATTTGGAAGCGATGTGATTCTGGATGAAATTATAGAATGTGGGATGGGGTACCTGGAGGACCTGCAGAATCTGCAGTGTTGTTTCTGTGGTCTGCAAGCTATGGTATTTCATGGATGGTCTCACACTCAAGCACGTTACCAGACTATGATAAATGCAGAGCAAAATTCATTCCAGAAGATATGATCCACACCATATTTTTTAATTTTCCTGTGTGTGTATGTGTAATTTGCAGGAGAAAATGAGCTCCTCATATCTGAGAGCAGATGAAGCGAAGCACCAGACGCATCATTGTCTCCACCTGTGGCCCCCCGTAAGGATTCATCTACTACACCGGCCCCCTCGATGAGGAGGTCGTGGTCCGTGGACTCGTTGTCGAGCACCGGATTCAAGACGTGTGTTTGCGCTCCCACCACACACGCTGGCTCGTTCGGCTGTCGTCTTCATCGCCAGTCTGCGGTTCACAACACCAATGTTCAAGCCCATGCCCACGCTGCTCCTCTCCCTCCCCCGTCGGTGCCCGGAGACTGTCTCTAAATCTCTCTTAACTGAGCAAAATAAATTCTCAATGAGAGACTTCAAATTCAATCATACAGTATTTGATTTCTAACATCCCAATAATCTTCCAGTGCAATTAAATTTAACTCGTGCAAATTGTTTCCCACTGTGGGAAATCGCAAAGCTCCTTCATTCCAAGACAATCTGCCACACTTCTTCCAATTATTTCCAGTGTTATGCCCATTCAAGTGCGGAATTCGTCCAGAGCAAAACTTCTTCGTGCAAATAAAATTCCATTTTATTTCCCCTTTCTTCGATTTAATTCTTAAAACCTGTTGCTTCTTCGAGTGTAATTTTCCTTCCTTCGGCCTTACTTTTATTCTCTGTGTTCAAAAAAAAAAGTGTACCTAAAACACTGTCACTCAAGCATTGAAAGGGCATAACCTTAACTAAGCCTACATGAGAACAAGAGAAAAAAAACTAAGAGAACAAGAGAAGTTGACTATGAACGTTTCAACTTGATATACTGGCCACATTTTAGTGATGAGTTAAAGAAAAAAAAAACTTATCTGAAAAATATATGTGAATGAAACAGGTTCGACTTTAACCATCACTCCTTAGTGTTGCGTGAATATAGAACTTCGTACGAATCATTAATAATTATTTGAAATTTAGAATGCCAGTCTTTGGTCGGATCATTAATACAGAGAGAAGTTGAAATTGATACTTACAGATTAGCTAGATTGAAGGCTTTGTAATATATCCCAGAAGTCCCTATCAGTTTCCTTCAACATGGTAGGCAAAGGAAATGAAACATTGTACTCAAGCAAAATCCTATGCCCCGGATTTATCCTCTTCTCTAAACGGAAATAAAAGTACTGTGGGAATCTCAGTAAATCCGCGCCCGATCTTATTTATCAAATAATCAAATTTGGGATGTAATCTATTATCGGCAGTATATGTAAAAAAATACCTAGAGCGTGGAGCCCTTGGTACCATCTTCCCAACATCCTTGTGTCAAAATATTAGACTCTTCAAGTACTCAAGCTTAGGGATAAGGGTCTTTCCCACGTTGAAGCCAATAACACGGTATTGGGACAATCTAGAAAATGTATCATTCAGATTCACAATCTCTGAAGGTAATACAGGGCTCGCCTAAGCTTGTATTTAACATTGCAAAATATATATATATATATTAGGAATCGTCTTAACCTCAAAGTCATACCATAAGTCGAAATTCCACCTTTAAGTCACATAACTGATCGTGTTACCAGATGTCAAGTTAAGAACACCAAGGGATTCGAAGGAGAAGTTCATGCACACCATGTTAATGCTTGAACAGGTCTTCTATAGTTGATGTTGTGAGAGGCCGCCTGTAGAATACATTGAACCGGCCTTCTGTGGTTGATGTTGTGGGAGGCCTCTTTAGAAGACATTGAACAAGTGCCTTCAATCTATAGCGAAGTATACCAATGTTTCCATTCTTGGAATCTCTTACCTAGTTATGTTACAGCATGAGAGGGCGTAAATGGGAGGGTGAAGCCCTCGCAGCATAGCCCCAAAGTGTTCCGAAAATGCACTGGGATGCAGAGCTCCGCCAACAGTTGGGTGATCTCCCGAGTGCGCGTGAAGGCTGGCAGTGCGTTTAAGGCAGACTTCCCTTAGCCTGGGCTCGAGCGGATCGAAATATGGCCACATGATTTCCCACGTGTGGCGTGCATGCAGGCTAAGATCACATGGGCTCCCTGTGGGTTGTTGGGTGAGAAAACCGTGTGGAGAAGCTGGCTGGGTGTGGTGGATGTTGGCACAGCGAGTTGGTGGTGGGTTGCCACGGGAAAGAAAAGGAGTAGCAGCAGCCTGGTAGGAGGTAAGGAACGACCGCATGGAGGAGGAGATAATGTAGGAATCCTTCCTAGGCTTCACATTCAAAATATAAGCCTGTCGACCCATCAAGAACTCCAACTAATCCGAAGTGAATTGTTGTGTACAATTTAAAAATGTAAATTAAAGTAAATACAAAAAAAAAATTGGATCCTAATTTAGACTGGTATTCAACTTCATATAGGAAATAACGAGCTTACACAGATATGATTTCTTATGAATCCAAGCCGAAATAGTATTTTCATTTCTATGATAGTTATTCTAAGAATTTAATTTAATAATCCAATCAATGTAATTGTGGTTGGCTATGCAATCAATAAAATTGTTGTTTGTTGGATATTGTCATTATTTAAGATATTGTAAACTTACCTATATAAAAAAAAAAAAAAAATTGAGATGTATGGCGACAAGGGAAATATTAAAATAGAGTGAAAATTAATTATGAATAAAACTCTTGAATTTTAATATATTTTATATATATATGCAAAAATAATAAAGTAAAAACGTTGAGCATTTGGTATTTCGTAAGTTGTAAAGTACTTCATGCTTTAGTTTGAAAGCATTATTAGATATTGTATGAAAAATCTTTAGGGTAATTATTTATAATAACTTATTTATTTAGAGGGTTGCGATGTAATACACAAGTTGATGTATTTATTTTTTTAGTAATATATATTAATTATTAATATTTTTAGTGGGGCATTTGCAATTTTATATTAAACGGGTTTGAGTTTGAATAATTTAATCTTAAGTATATATTTTTTTCCTTGGAAAAAAAGGCAAATCAACTTTGTATTACAGAAGAGTTATTTTACACAACCTCAAAGGTCTCACAGCAACATGCAGCTAGCAGCCAAGTGGCATTAAACCAAAATAAAACATCCATAGTCGGACCTTCAGAAGGTCATACCAGGTACATAAGTAAGCAAAAACATAAACATCAAGGCTCCAAGCCAGTATCAGAATAAAAACATTGAAGCAGAAGATCAAAAAGGAATAGGCCCAAGGCCATACTGCGTCCCAGGATCGAGTGACCAAGTTTGCCAATGTCCAACCTCCAGTAGAAGACCAATTTTGGAGAGCCTATCCGCCTAAAAAATCCTTTCTATGTATACATGGCAGAAAGAGGTGAAATTGATAGATCCAGCCAGATGGGAGACCTCCTTGAAGATGGATAAAAGAGAGATGTTCCTGGGCTTCCATCTTTCCTCCATCTATTGAATGATGAGAGAAGAGTTGCTAAAGACTTGGATGGATTGGATGCCCTTATCAATAGCAATATGCAAAAGGAGTTTCAATGCCATCAATTCTGCTCTGTTGTTGGAACTATGAACGATGGAGGCAGCGAACTTGATCCAATGCAATTCATCAAGGAAAATAATCCCTCCAGCGCCCCCTGTAGATGGAGTCCCCTGTGCAACTCCATCAAAAAAACCCATGGAGTGTCCCTATTGATGTCAACAACCCCGAGAGAGCGGGGAAGTTTTGTTCCATGCTCAATGGGGATCGCAGAAATAACACCCATAGATCGGAAGGCAGTGATGTTTGGTGGAATGTATGTATCCTGGAAAATAGTTGCGTTCCTAGCATTCCAGGTATACCATTGGATTACAAGAGGGAGATCAGGGTGATAATTCTTAGGTGCAAGAGAAATCCAAAGCTGAAAAGCCAAAGGAAGGGTGGAGCCCGTCCATGGAAGTCTGCGACCCATATCTTTTTGTACATCCACCCAGACCGTTTGAATGTAAATGCAGTCAATAAAGAGATGTTGGATCGATTCACTATGACACTTGCATAACGGACATCGACCAGGGCCAATGTAAAACAAATGCGGGAGCCTGTCCCAAACAGGAATATGCCCATGCAGAGCATCCCATGCAAAAAAGGTAATCTTGAGAGGGCAGTGGATTTTCCAAATCACGTCATACCACCAGCAAAACTCCTGTATTGGGATTGGATAGTTCCTGCGGGCAATTGAATATCCAGCAGAGTAGCTATATGAACCGTCCTCCTTGTTGAGAGACCAAATCAGTACATCAAGCTTGGGCGTGAGATGAATGGAGCAACGTTTTAGACCCCATATATCTGATTCCTCACTCACAAAATGGAAAAAATCAGCGTCCAACCATCCTTGACGATGGATATCATAGGTAATAGGGTCATCGATATGAAAAAGAAAGTAAATGTCGGCCTATTGTAATGTGTCGATCATACATTGAGGAAGATTGTACTCGTCTCCACAGCCCGCCCAAGGGTCAATGCCAATGCGGATGTGCCTGCCATCACCGACCCTCCATTGTAGGCCATTTTTAACGAGGTCGATGGTGGATATGGTATCCCTCCACATCTGTGAAGATGGACTTCTGCAAATTCCCCCCGTGTGAATCCAGTCCTCAACGGACAGAGGGTTTAAATATTTATGTTTAATGACCGTGGTCCATAGATTGTTGCACATAAGAAGGCGCCAGAGATTCTTAGCAATGAGGGCCTTTCCAAAAGGTGCCAACTTTTTTATGCCCAAGCTGCCCCAAGCCTTGGGCAGAGTAACCTGCTCCCATGAAATCCAGTGGAGAGATTTTTCATTCCTCCCTTTCCATAGAAAGTTACTGCAAATCCTCTGGATGGTGTTGATCGTGCTGACAGGGACATGTGCCATGGATAACCAATAGACATGTATGGCCTCCAAAATTGACTTGATGAGGATGATGCGCCCTCCTTTGGATAGCCATTGGTTGCACCACAGTTGTATCTTTCTCTCAATACGTTCAATCATCCAGTTCCAGTCTTTGACACCATATGAAGTAGGACGGATTTTGAATGCTAGGTATGGCAATCCATCCTCAACATCCACAGTGGTATAAGAGAAAAGCCTCGTGGACCAATCCATCAATTGGTTGTCCATGTGAATGAAAGAAATGGTAGATTTAGTAGAGTTGATAGACATACATGTGGCCCATGTGAAAGAATTCAGAATCTCATTTAATCATAGCAAATCACCACGAGAGCCATTAGTGAAGATCAAAATGTCGTCCACGAAGAGGAGATGCGTAAGGACCAGAGAATCGGAGAAATAGAAGCCATTGAAAACCCTCCTTTGTCTGGCCTTAATCAGCGCACAGCTGAGACCTTCCACTACCTCAAGGAATAATAAAGGAGCCAGGGGGCAGCCCTGACGAAGTCCCCTCTGCGGTCGAAAAAATGAAGGTGTATATGAGAGAAGGTTGTCTTACATTGCAAGTTGTCTAAGCTATTTTATTTTTTTCCGCGAAAAAAAGCATACTATTGATATTCACTTTTGAATCAAATAGTACATGATAACAATATAAATAATGTACTCCCATCAACCTCTCAACAGAAGAGTGTTTCTGAAAATTCAAAAATATACACCATAAGCCAAAAACAGATAAAAAACTATTGCCTTGGCATAACTTAACAAGATCAGTCAAGTAAATAAACAGTGCCAGAATCAATCAACTAATTCTCATAAAATTCATCCCAAAATAAGAGATCATCTTCACCTAACAATGCCTGCTTAGAAAGTAGATCAGCCTGTGAGTTGTATTCTCTAAAGATATGTTCCAAGGTGATCGCCCCCAAATTATGAAGTTCATTCTTCACTCTATTGCACCATCCAGACAAATTTAATACTTTAAGGTCATACTCACCCCTGGCCCATTTGATGGTAACTCTAGAGTCACCAAATATCTTTACATTCACCAAACCAAAAATGTTAGCCACTTTTGCAACACACCATAATGCCAAAAGTTCTACCTTCATATTTGTACCCTTTACACACTTCATCTTGATTGTGAAATAATGATCATGACTGATATAAATGACCCCACCTGCACCACAGTCGCCCATGTTGGCAGCTCCATCAAAAAATAGTACAGGTTCAGTGACCACAAAATCAAATTTCCCAATGTCCCTATGAACCCGAGGTTTCACCTCCTTCTGATAATTCATATAATGGCTTATAACAGTATTATATGTTTTTTCCACATATGGCCTAGAATCCTCAAAGATAGCCTTGTTTCTCATCCCCCATACCACCCAGCAAATGAAAACAGGTAGAGTTTGATGTTCTTTACAATTCAGCATCCAATGTTTCAGACAAGTTGCAATATTTTTTCCTCCCCGTCTAACTTTAATATCAAAGATCTGATATATTTTCTTCCATAATTCCAATGTAAAAGAACAATCCATGAACAGATGCATAGTTGTTTCAATATTACACCTGCACAAAATACACTGACTAGGGCCCATCCAACCCAAAGAGGAAAGATTTTCCCAAGTCTTCAACCTGTCCGGTAACACAAACCAAAAAAAACATTTCAATTTTTGTGGCAGATGCCACTGCCAGATTTTTCCATACCAACAATGTTTTGGAAAAATGCATCTCCTTTTAATAATACATCTGTAAGCAGTACTAGCAGTCACAACACCAATGGCTTCATTACTTCCCCAGACAACCTTATCATCTTCAGAATTAAGACGGATACCAGCAGCATTAAGGCTCTGCATATATTGCTGCCATTCCAGTGCTAAATTTGGAGGCAACTGTAGGTCAACATCAGTACACCAATAGCGAATCCTCATATAATTTGCAATAGAATTCAGTGTATAATAACCTGCTGTTTTAAGCACATTTAAAATATTAGATGATAATCTATATGAATCCTTCAGTCCCAGAATGGGATCAACGCCAATAGCAACCTCTTACCCTGTACCAACTTTCCAGCATAATTCAAATGCCATCCATTTGTAAACTTTCATGAAACCATTCCAGATCGGAGAGACCCCCCGCACCTTCTTATCTGGAACCCTTAACCAATGTGAAATCTCAGACTTAATATATTTCTGATGGATAATCCTCGACCAGAGTGTATAGCCAAAAATTGCTCACCACAAACTCTTTAAACGCAAGGCCTCACTGAAAACTGACAAGTCCTTAATTCCCCAACCCCCAGCATCAAATGGTAAATAAATTCTTTCCCAGCCAATCATCACAAGACTAGATTTATTCAGTCCACCCGTCCATAAGAAGTTGAACATGAGTCTTCTCAAGGAATTAATCACAGAACATGGAATAGGCAATAATGAAAACCAATAAACCGGAGTACCCATCAATACCGACTTAACCAGGGTAAGTTTGCCTCCAATTGACAGCAAACGATATGTCCAATTGGAAATCTTGTTTTCGAACTTTTTGAGCAGCCACTCCCAGTATTTAATCAAGTATCCATTAGGCTTAAGGTGAAAACCAAGGTAGGTAAAACCTTCAGCAATTTTTCCAAACTTATATGGCAGCAAGGTTTGAAAGCCCATAATTCAATCTTCATCAATAAGATTCCCATAAAAGCAGGATTTATTCAGACTAACGCACATTCCTGAAGCTTTACAATATAACTCGGCCAAGGAAAAGATAAAATAATAGTTTTGTCCAATGGCAATGCTCTAGAATCAATAATTTTTTTTATCATTGATATCCTATGTTACACCTTTAGAACAACATGTTACATGCCATACGAAATGATTTTAGTCAAATGTTGCTAAGGAAACTATTGTATGACAATATCTTAAGGGGTGGCATTTGGGTAAAAATTAATTTAGCTAGAGTGATAATAAAATTCAATTTTGATAATTATAAATAATATAAATTTAGAATGAGGATAGAAGGTTCTTAAAGTTATCAAAACATAGTGTGTTGTACTTTAACAAGGGGATTGTAGATATAGCTTATTAAAAGACTAAATTAACAACTGAACCATGGATTTAGACAAAATAAGTTAAGAGTGATTACACAGTAGAGAAATGATGTTGTAGGGTGTCTGAAATTTTGGTTTAGTCGTACCCAATATAGTCATCACCTTGATTAACAATAAGAGAGTCATATGAACCTTAACCCAATTATAAAGTGAACATGTTAGAGAATTTCCTATGGAGTTGTAATTTAATTAAATATCATGTTGCAATTATGCACTTCCCAAGTTAAAATGTCGATGAATTATAAGTATATGCCTAAAATTCTTAGGAGCGGGTATATCATTGCTTGAGTGTTGGGTGATAGAGTAGAATAAGTATGTGTGCCTAATGTCTAACCATATGCATTATATGGAGTATATATGAATGATTTTAGTATGTTTGACAAAAGCATATCCTCTACCTTCTAGGGGTAAACAAAGATACAATTGATGATACAAGAGTCATATAGGATCATGCAGTTGTATAAAGAATGCATATAGTCGTAATAGATTGAAACTCTTGGTGAATGAGAAGGGTTTGTATTCTATAAAAGAGTGACCTTGTAAGGAAATTAAAAACATAAAATAAAATGGGATATTATAACACTCATGGGTTAGATTTTTAAATATATATAACACTCATGGGTTAGATTTTTAAAAACATAAAATAGAATGGGATATTAGTTATTTCTTCTAAAAATTAATTAACATTCTTTACATTTAGAATTAATTTGTTATTTTAATAAATTATTTATTATAATTTATAATTTTAGCTATTTTAAATTAATTTTATATTTTATATTAAAATTAAATTAGATATATTATTATATTTTGTAAAATTAAAATTAAATTAAATATATTATTATATTTTGTAGAATTAAAATTTATTTAAATATATTATTATATTTTGTAGAATAATTTTCAATGAAGAATTTAAAGGGGGTTTTACAAGTGCAAGGGAATCGTTTAGAAACATTGTCAAGCTATTGACATCTTACCAAGGGGTTTAGAAACATTGTCAAGTTATTGACATCTTATAAGGGATTAAAACATGTGAATATTTTATAGCCATGTTTACGATTGTGGGAGTTAAAGATAGAGCTCCACTATCGAACGCTGCAAAATATATAGGTGACTTTGTTTTTTTTAAAGCACCTTAATTTCCTCTTAAATTAAGATTACTTATTATCATTTTTCTTTTTTTTAAAGCACTTTATTTTTCTTTTAAATTAAGATTATTTATTATCAAAAATAATATTGCACCAAATCGTTCAATTATATTTATAATATTTTCTTACTTATATCATGGTCATGAATATTTATTTGGAATGATTCATATATTTAATATGTTTATGTTTTTATATCGTCATTTTTAAAATATTCAAAACTACAAATTTATATCTATAATTAGTTTTTAAATTTCAAATGTTTAAAAAAAAATAATACTTTAATTATTATTTTTTATATCTATAATTCACATGTTTTTAAAAAAATAATAACTTTCATTTCAATATTTTTGTTTTTTAATTTACTTTCTTTTAAAAAATTATTTTTTATTAAAAATTATTTATTACTAAAAATAAGATTCAATTTCAAATGTTTTTATAAAAATAATAATTAATTAATGTTTTTATGTATTTGTTTGTTTTTTTTCTTTCTTTTAAAAATTACTTTTCCTTTCAATGAAAGTTAAAATTATTTATTATTTTTGGTTCAACATAGTCAACCACATGCTAAATATAGTCCACCTATCATAATAAGGACCAAGATTAAGGAACATATAAAGAATAAAAGTCAACCATGGTAAAAACCAAAGTCAAACATGGTTCAAGGGTTATGTCACATTGCGGCATTGACCAAGGGTTATGTCGTATTTCCACAATCGAACATGGTTCAATCAAATCAAACATGGTGAACCAAAGTCAATCATGGTTTTGTCGCATTGTTATGACAAAGGGTTATGTCCCATTCTGATATTAGTTAAGGATTAAAAAATGATATACACAAACAATGCCAAAGATGTGACACATTAATAATTTGGCATTCGACATTCACTATGGGTGATGTCGCATTGTGATGTTTATCAAGTGTTATGTTACATTGTGATAGTCATCAACGATTATGTCACATTTTGATAATATTAAGGGTTATGTTGCATTGTGACATTCATTAACGGTGGTGTCTCTTTGCGACATTGATCAATGGTTATGTCTATAAAGAAAACTATATATATTTTATAATAAATATCAAGAAATATTATATTATATGGTTTCTCAAACAAGAATATTAACAAATACCATGTAAGCATTTATTCATTGCTCTAATATTGTTGAACTATTGAAAAGGTGAAGTTTCATTGAAAGTGAAATATAATTAGTAAAATATAAGCATTTTAAAAATGTCATGCTCTCTAAAATAAGCATTTATATTTTACTTTCTCTATTGCATTTCTTACAAATACACCATCACAAGAAACATTAGAAGAATGAAAGATTCTTGACTTCTTCTCTTCTCTTTCAGTAGTGTTACAATGTGAAATTTGGCGTTCATTAAGGTTTGTGTCGCATTGTGATGCTTATCAAGGCTTATGTTGCATTGTGGCATTCATCAAGGGTTATCTCGCATTGCGACAATGCCCAAGATGTGAAATTTGGTGTTCATCAAGGTTTATGTCGCATTGTGGTGTTTATCAAGGGTTACGTTGCATTGTGACGTTCATCAAGGGTTATGTCGCATTGCGACAAAGCCCAATATGTGACACATATGTCGACACAACCCAAGATGCGACATATTCACAATGTGAAATTTGACGTTCATTAAGGTTTGCATTGTGGTGTTCATCAAGAGTTATTTGCATTGCGACAATGCCCAAGATGTGAAATTTGACGTTCATCAAGGTTTATGTCGCATTGTGATGTTTATCAAGGCTTATGTTGCATTGTGGCATTCATCAAAGGTTAGATGCGACATATTCACAATGTGAAATTTGACATCCATCAAGGTTTATGTCGCATTGTGATGTTTATCAAGGGTTACGTTGCATTGTGGCGTTCATCAAGGGTTATGTCGCATTGCGAAAAATGCCCATGATGTGAAATTTGACGCCAACAATGCCCAAGATGTGACACATTAATAATGTGACATTCAAAATTCGTCAAGCACTATCTCACATTGTGATGTATATCAAGTGTTATGTTGCATTGCTAGTTTCACATTGCCTTGCAGAGAAAAAGAAACAACATCTTCAAACCTCAATCGATGATGAGCAACTTCCATTCAAGGTTCTACTAGCAGTTGGCTAGCAGTTCATGTTGACAGCCAACTTATGTGTCTCATCAGGTGATCCGAATTGTGTCCAGGAAGCACGAGGGGGACAACAGTTCGACTGAATGAGTCGACTATGTTATGGCGGAAGCTTAATAAACAGAATGAGCAAAGCAAGATTATGCAATACATATAACATAATACGCACAGACAATATGCAGGAATGCGAACTGTTCTTCTATTACTTGCAAACAGATCAAAACTTATTGATTCGATGTATGTTACAATATTATACATACTTATATAGAATTCTGAGATGCTTGGGTTCCTGCTCGTTACGTTCAGTTACAAAGAATAAGTTAGAACGGTTCCAATAGTTCAACCATTACAGTCGACTGGAAGACAGAGACACAGTCTGTCGAAGTTTGGCAGTCGCTGGTCACATGTCGATGCTGCTTGTCGATGTAGCGAACTGCAAGATTGTAGAACATGTCGAAGGTGCAGAACATGTCGCAGTATGTCGAAGTCAAGACTTGGCAGAGTTGTGTCGAAATCGAAACCTGTCGAAGTGCTGAAGTTGTTGAAACTTGTCAAAGTTGTATCAACATCGATGACTAGTTGAAGATGTGTCGAAGTCAGCATCCGACAACAAATTCCAACTACGATGTGGATCAAACCTCCTTCCTTAAGAAACAATGGTCCCCATTGTTTGCTCGTGAAGGTGAGGAAACTTGTTGATCACTTCATTAGCAGAGTACCACTTTCCTTGGGATGGGATTTGGCCAGATTTGGAAACCTGAAACAAGGGAATTGTGTCCATCCTTGTAAGGCATACTCGTCGTCCCACAATGGTGTCGCAAGGAAGAGGCTCCTGAACATCTAGATGGATGTCTTCGGGTGCTATTGTGGAGAATTTGTTATGTTCCAACAAAGGTGCATGGTATGGTCGAAGCAGATCCACATTGAAAACTGGATGCAGACCTAGGAAAGTAGGAATGTCGAGCTGGAAAGCATTTTCGCCAATCTATCGAAGAATACTGTACGGACCATATCGCAAATGCTTGAGCTTCTTGAAAGGACCAGTGAAGCGCTCCTTCTTAAGATGTAACCAGACCTTATCCCCAATTTAGAATGGATGAGGAATACGATGGTTGTCGTGTCGGATCTTAGATTTCTCGTTTACTCTGTGCAACATATCTTGTACCTGCTTCTAGATGTCACAAATTTGTTCTCTGAACTTGACTGCTTTATCAACTTCTTGCTGGCTATGGTCAGAGTCAGAGTTTGGCTGTGTCGAGGAGCTGATCAAGTCGATAGGCACTGAGGGTTGAAATCCGTAACAGAATTCAAAGAGACTCTTGCTTGTAGAGCTATGTTGAGCACGATTATAGTTGTGCTGTATGTATGGAAGACTTTCATCCCATGTGCGTCGATGCTGGTGATTGTACATGCGAAGCAGTTGTACTACCAAGTGATTTACAACTTCCATCTGTCCGTCGGTTTGAGGATGGAAAGTTGTTGACAATGAGAGTTGTGTGTCTAGCTATTGCCAGAGGGTCTTCCAAAAGATGCTGATGAATCTGGAATCTTGGTCGAAAATGATGGTTGTGGGTAAACCAAAGTGTTTCCAAACATGTGTAAAGAAGATCTGAGCGGTCTGCTGTGTTGTCGTGGTCTTCTTACATGGTATGAGAATGGCCATCTTGGAAAATCGGTCGACTACTACTAATATCGCGTCATGTTAATGTCTGGTAGTAGGATAACCCGTCAAGTAGTCCATAGAAATAGATTCCCATGGTTGACAAGGAACTGGTAGAGGTGTATACAATCCCTGTTGTCGATTAGGTGGCTTAAAAATGATGCAAACCACGCATGATCGAATGTACTTGTTGACGTCGAATTTAAGTGTAGGCTAGAAGAAACACTTCTGCAGAATAGCAAGTGTCTTTGCTACTCCAAAGTGTCTTGCAATCTTGCTATAGTGCACATCCCAAATGAGTTGTTGTCATTGCTCACTAGTCGGTACACAAAGTTGTCCAAGCTTGTACAGCAAGGTGTCTTTCAGGAAGTAGTCAGAGTCTAAGGTCGACGACTTGTTAGTCTGTAACTCCTGGTAGACTTCCGAGAAGTCGTTGTCATCCTCGTACAACTGTTTCCAAGTGGTCATGTCATATCCCTGCATACTAATCACTATCAAAAGGGGAGTAATGGGTGGTTGACTGAGGCAATCGATGACGGCGTTACCTTTACCTTTCTGATATTTAATGACCAATTGGAATTGTTGTAGGTAATGAATCCACTTGAGTTGTCGGTTTGTCTACAACTTTGATTGTGTCGGAGCGAATTGTAGAGGCTTATGATCAGTGAGAATGACCGTTTCCTTGCCAAGGATATAATGCCTCCATTGCTTGAGAGCTTGCACAATGGTGTACATTTATTTTTCGTACGTCGAGTATCTTATAACTGTGACGTTAAAAGTCTCGGAATGAAAAGCGACTGGGT
This sequence comes from Larix kaempferi, assembly GCA_027924585.1. Taxonomy (NCBI): domain Eukaryota; kingdom Viridiplantae; phylum Streptophyta; class Pinopsida; order Pinales; family Pinaceae; genus Larix; species Larix kaempferi. The sequence goes on along the minus strand of BSBM01000380.1, from coordinate 8,496,674 downwards.
GACCAGACTGAGTGATCACTGCGCCCAAGGCATAATCTGATGCGTCCATCTCAATCTTAAAGGGCTGATGCAAATCAGGTAACACAAGTACTGGTGCAGTGCAGAGCCTGTGTTTGAGTTGTTCAAAAGATGCTTGATGTGTTTATGTCCATTGAAAGACAATTTTCTTGTTTCCCTTCGTCCACTGATTCAAGGGCCAGGCTATGTGACTGAAGCCGAGTATGAACCGTCGATAGAAATTCACCAAACCAAGAAAACTTCTTAGTTCTTGAATGATTCTAGGAATGGGCCAATATTTGAGGATCTGTACTTTGTCTGGATCGACATGAATGCCTGCAGAATCAATTACATACCCCATATATTTGATGTTGGTCATCACAAAAGAGAACTTGTCCATGTTCAGATAAAGCCGATGTTGCTGGAGAGTGTCGAGGAATTGTCGAAGATGTTCGACATGTTCTTCCCATGATCGACTGAAAATCAATATGTCGTCAAGATAGACAATAACCCATTTGCCGATGAAAGGTCAAAGAAGGTTATCCATATGTCGCATGAAGGTCACAGGTGAGTTGGTTAAGCCGAAAGGCATGACTAACCATTCAAACAATCCTTCCTTGGTCTTGAAAGCAGTTTTCCACACATCTGAGGGCTCGATTGGAATTTGATGGTATCCTGACTTGAGGTCAAGCTTAGTAAAGAATTTAGCACCTTTCAGACAGTGGATAAGCTCATTTATCTGCGGCAAAGGGTACCGATTCTTCACCGATATTTTGTTGAGAGCTCTGTAGTCGATGCACATGCGCCAAGTCCCGTCATTCTTCAGAACTAGGACGAATGGACTTCCACAAGGAGAGGAGTTGGGTGGGATATGACCTTTGTCGATTAATTCTTGGATTTTTCTGCAAATCTCTTCATTTTCGAGAATGGATCTTCTGTAAACAGATGCATTAGGCAAAGAAGAACTAGGAACAAGTTCAATGGAGTGTTTTACCTGGCAACACTGAGGTACTCCGTCCGTATCTTGAAAGAGGTTCTGGTACTCATCGTGAATATGATCGACTTGATGCTTCTATCGAGAACTGCATTGGTCGGTGACTCGACTTGTTGCTGCAGTCTTCTTAGAATGTTGCGGCTTGATCATGATTAATGCGAACTTATGAGCATGATTGATGAGCTTCTTTGTTTGTTTGGCAGATATCAGTGCAACCGTCAGTGTAGGTTGACGCTCTAGTATGCCGAACCATCTATTTCGGATTCTTACAATCACCTTCTAAGGCCGTGACTAATAACTTCCATGTCTATCCCAGAGGTAAGGTTTACCAAACAGGGCGTCGGCTACAGAGAGTGGTTCCACATCACAAAGTACTTCATCTTCAAAAAAATTTATGAAGTAGGTGAGTTTGCATTGTCGAGTGATCTGTAGTTCTTGTCCATCCTTCATCCAACCGATGTTGTAAGGCTGAGGATGCGGAGTGGTAAAAAGACCTAGTTTCTTCTCAAGTTATTCATAAACGAAGTTCTTTTGGCTCTCGTTGCCCACAATTAGATGCAATGTGTTGCTCCGGACCCATATCCGTGTATGGAATTCCTCCTCGTCGACAATAGTTGAGGCTGCTCAAGTTGTCGAGGTCAAAAGGGTCGTCGCGTCTGGATCTGATTCTTCCACCCTCTTGTCGAACGCGTCGGAGGTCGACACCTTTGTCAAAAATATCTTTCGAGCTTTTCATTCAGACGTATCATGCCAAGATGAGTGGTGGTAATCGCACCATTTTCTAGTCGGTGGCTGCTTGCTATGTTCCCTCTTGTGAAAAAGGATTTTTTCCGTGATCTGGCTTTGGCGGTGTCGGCTGAGAAGATTTTGACTAGTCGAAGTCGGCTGGTGCCCTCTTGTCGGGTGGTCGTCCCAATTTCGGCTTTGTCGCGAAATGTGCTTTTCCTTTCTGCTTGGTTTCCAGTTTTTGGCGTAGTGGAAAGCATCTGCAAGCGTATTGACAGTCAGAAATTCCATCTCCTGCTGGATGTATTGGGACAATCCGCTAACGTACTTCAAAACAAGCAATTTCTCTCCTTGGACGCCAAGTCTTGCCATAAGTCGGAAAAACTCGTAGCTGTAACTCTGTACTGATTGGTCTTTCCATTGCCTTAGCTGCTGCCACTTCTTATACTGTTGCTCGAGGTATTTCAGCGGTTAAAATTCCTTTCAGATGTGTTTGATGAATTTATCCCATGTGTCGATGGGTTCTCCGTTTTTCTCCATCTTTGTCGAGAGGTTCTCCCACCAACAGTGCACGGAGGTTGACATATTTAAGGATGCAATGGTGAATTTTTCAGCTTCGGAGAGATGATTTATAGCGTAATAGGATTCCAATTGTTGCACCCAATTGTCAATGGATTCCGCGTCAATATTGCCTTCAAGATTCGGTATGTCCAGATTCATTTGCACTTTGAAGGGGCTAATTTTATCGAAGTGAATTCTTGTCGAAGATCGTCCGGATGTCGAAGCAAAGCGCATGAAAATCTCGTTGAACTGGGCAAACATTTCAGTCCGTTTTCAAGCCAGATCTTGCTCAATAAGCTGTGTTGTCTCGTCGACTGCATGTCTCTCATATGTTTCTTCTGTCATTTTTGGAGATCGCGTCTGCTTGGATTATTGAAATTGCGAGCAATTTTGAACCGGCATAAGTCAAGGTAACTTCGAGAGAAGTGTATACGCAGAACTTAGGCACGAACAAAACTGAGTGACGCTCTGATACCAATGATCTGAATCGTGTCTAGGAAGCATGAGGGGGACAAAATTTTGACTTAATGAGTCAGCTCTGTTATGGCGGAAGCTTCATAAACAGAATGAGCAAAGCAGGATTACGCAATACAGATAACACAATACGTATAGACAATATGTAGGAATGCGAACTGTTCTTATATTACTTGCAAACATATCAAAACGGATTGATTTGATGTATGTTACAATATTATACATACTTATATAGAATTCTGAGATGCTTGGGTGCCTTCCCATTACGTTCAGTTACAAAGAAGAAGTTAGAACAGTTCCAACATTTCAACCATTACAGTCGACTGGAAGACAGAGAGACAGTCTGTCGAAGTTCGACATTCGCTTGTCGCATGTCGACGCTGCTTGTCAATGTCGTGAACTGCAAGATTGTAGAACAAGTCGAAGGTGTGGAACATGTCGAAGTCGAGACTCGGCGGAGTTGTGTCGAAATAGAAACCTATCGAAGTGTTGAAGTTGTTGAAGTTGTCGAAGTCATGTCGTGTCGAAACTTGTCAAAATTGTATCAACAGCGATGACTGGTCGAAGATGTGTCGAATTTAGCATCCGACAACAAATTCCAACTATGATGTGGATCATCGGGCCTTGTTAATGGCTCACTTGGAAAATTTATTGAAATTGTGTACAACTCCAACGGACAACCACCTACTTTGCCATCTTATGTTGTAATACAATTTCTCCACTACAAAGCCCCCCCATGGGATTCTTCCAATCCAAATTTTATCCCCATCAGTCCTATAACAAGGGGTTCATGAAGGCAAGTACCACTTTGAATGGCATGGGGCTTAACAATCCATAAAGCACAAGGGATGACCCTGCAAAATTCAACCATAGATATTGGAAACATTGACCGACAAGGCCTTACATTCACTGTAATATCCAGAGTTAAATCTTTGTCAAGCCTTCGCATATCTCCACCTTTTTCATTTTCTAGATATTCTCGAATGCAAGACAACCCCTATGTGCATTGCAGGATACAAGAGGAGACCTTACTTGCTTCAAAATCTTTGCAACCACCTATTCCATATACTTACATTCCTGCTCCTTAGCACCTATACTTTCCATAACACGACGGTCAGTAAAAAAGAATGAAAATGACCGCTTAACCAAATATTGTCACCGTCACAGAAAACACACTTGTAGAAGGCACCCAAAAGGACCCCAAATTCACAGCCTTCATGACTGTCGCAGCTGCACAAGAAAGTGCTAACAATGTCGACAAGCTGCTTGCCATTATTGAGCGAAACAAAGAAAAAATGTTGAAACTCAAGGCCACCTTGGTAAAGGAACATGGAGAGACCATTGAGTTAAACACAAAATTACAGGCCACATTATTTGAGAAAGACAATTTACTAGCTGCGTACAACAACCTTAACACAGAAAAGGAAGCATTGACTGTTCAGTTAATGATAATGGAAGGGGAGACAAATGATTTTCAAGCAAAGCTTACAGACTTTGAAACACGTGCATCAGTGGCGAACAAAAAGGCCAATGAATTGAAGACTCAAGCAGATACATTGTTGAGAGATAAGGAATCACTCATGGAACCGTTCTAGGAACAAGCATCCAAAATTCAAGAGCAAGTCTCAAACTGTCAAAAAACACTCTTTCAACAAATCTACAATATCAAACAATTCATGTCAAGGATGCAGGAAATTGTTGCAAGCTCAATAGCAATGCATCAACATTTGATTACTATTGCAAACAAGATTAACAAACAGTTAACTTGGAGAGAAAATAACCCAACATTTCCTCCTCACCTCCCTCAAAAAACACTAGCGACCCTGAAGCTGGATATTGCACTCCTTGAATTTTGCAGGAAAGCCACTAATCGACTAAATGCCGAGATTGATAAAACTCTTGAAAAATGCACAAACTTCTATGAGGAAATCCATCAAGTTCACCGTAAATGTCATCTCCTTATGGCAGCCAATAAATATGAGCTCCCCCCTAAGGATCAGCAGATGTAAGAACTCCAGCAAGTGTTGCAATCAAACTTGGACTACATCAAGAAATTTGATGCTCTAACAGAAGAAGACATCGACTTCTATGTGAGGCAAACATCTACACGTCTCATTTTCCTTGAGGATACCTGCAAGGCTGCATCAACAGAAGTTGCAAATATAGAAACAGAACTGTCTTATCATGAAGTGTCTCTAAAACTATTAAATCCTGACGAATATAATATCATAACTGAAGAAGCTATTTCATGGGCAGACTATATTTCCAATTTAGAAGTGTCCAGCTAATTTTAATTGTAAATATTATTTGTATCTTCTCATATGTACAGCACTCAAATGAAAACTTTGCCTACTATTCTCATTTTTGCAATTTCACCAGATAACAAACTCTTCCAAGGCCATATAGTGGTGAACCAACCCTTTTTGATGTTCATCTATTCTTCTTTGTCAATGAAAACAAATTTCCCTTCTTGAGAAACTATTACAGAAATGTTTATATGTAATGTGTACTTTTCAATGGATATTATTGGGATTCCTTTTCTCTAAAAAAACTAAATGCTTGTTCATATTTTTGTAACAATGCTATATTTTACTACTTGTTTAGTTCAATGCTCTTCAGTTTCCTTGTTGGCAATGGATTTTCAAGCTAAGCTCATAATGGATTATCCCAAGCAGTAGTGATATAAATATTAATCTCAGTTGATTTGTAAACTGTGTACTCTCTTTTACATTCATAAAAACAAAGCATCCAAGCAAAGCGACCTCTCCTCATCTACCTCCACGTTGAATAAATACAACCTTTATATTAAGAGCTACGACCACTCCTATTGTATTGTAAGTCTACATTTTATTGTGCTTTGTTGTGAACTATCTATATTGTCAGAAGACGTGTGAATCCTTGATGCAGTGAGATTCATTGATAACCAATTACTTTCCTTGGTTTATTAGTGATTTTCAGAAGATTAATTCATATAGTGACGGGTCTTTTTGCATTTACATGGTTGAGAAGCATGTAAAGTTTTTATTGTGGACTTGAAATCCTCAATGAAAAGAAAGAAACATATTTGGGTTTCCCACTGTATTTTCCATTCTTGAAGAAAGCATAACGAAGATTCATTTACAACTTAGATTGTGGCACTATCAAGAGATGGTCCATGAAAGAGTTCTATACCTATACTTGTATATGGAGATTCCTAAATTTATTGCTACAGCACATGGCATGAAAGCAAACTTTTGTTCACAAGTAGTTTGTGCAGTTTAGGAGCTATTATAATCATTGTTTTCATTGATATTATTGCAGAAATATTTTTTCAAATTGCTTATATATTCCAGATATAGTAGTAATCTATAGTGTTGAGATTACTACTACAGAGATTGTGAGAAAAGCAATTGTAGTTGGCTCACTGTGTTGATGAACTTAACATTATTTTTTTTTATGGGTTGAGTGCCTATGTCTTTGTAATCTGAGATTGTTACAAACTTTGCTCTTTTCCTACCAGTATCCTTCGCTGCATGTGCCTATGTTTTTGTTCCTTCTAACTTTCCTCTTTTCCTACTGGCATTCATTTTTGCCCCTCAAGGGACAAATGCTAGTTATGGATCGTTGCTTTTGTTTATAACAAAGAGAATTTTGAATCACACTAACATACAAAATAAATCATGGTTTTAGTTTTATGAAAAGCTATGTGATTTCGATATCAAAAGAAACTTGAATAACCAAAGTGTTGAATATTGATAGTGTGTCAATGTCTTAAATTAATACTTGAAATACCTTGCCTCTTTTTCACTCCAAAAACTATCATATTTTTCCATTTTCAGTTTACTTCACATTCCAAAATATTTTTAGCCAATTCGTGAGCATATTGAGTGAGATGGAGAGATATGTTTCTACCTTGGGGGGTTTTAGTTAGTTTAGTAAGCCTGCTTTCTGTGACCAATTCGAATGCCTCCATAGGAATTCAAATTTCTGATGTAAATATATATATTTGCATCCAATTTATGGTACGTGGTTGGATGATGGACATTTATGATAGTAATACACTTTAATATTTTGCATAATTCTGAATCTGATTTTGAGTGTTCTTGTCAATTCTAGAATAGCAATTTGTGTGAGAAGTTTTTTCAATCTTATTATCAGCCTATGATATGATTTCACATGGTATCAGAGCTATTTAGGGGATCATAGCTGCATCTAGTAGCACACCAAAAGAAGATATTTTCCAAAGAAATCCCGTGGACCATTTCCTTGTACTCTTGAGTTTAGCTCAAGAGGTCTACCCGAGCGTGACAGACTCCTGAAAGTGACTATTGTCATATTGTAGAGCTATATAGTTTGAATCATTCTCCAGAGAGTTGTTTGGTTGTTTTTTGTAGGTTCATATCTGTCCTCGGTGCGCATCTCATTCTGCTCATGAATCCATCTCAAAATGTGCCTTTGAATCCATTTAATTATTTTCAATGGAAGGCACAAATGGTGTTACATCGTAATTTTCCACCCGGTGAGCATCAACATTATTTAGCATGTAGGATCAATTTCAGTGACTCAGATCCACTTATATCCTTCAGAGATACTAGTTTGCCCTATTTTTATTCCTACCCGCATGTTGCATCACTATAGCATGCGTACCCGCGAGTTGCATCACTATAACCTGCGGGTATCAAGTAAAATGGTAAAAACCACTATTAATTACTTTTTACTCCCCAAAATCGGTCATTGGGTGACCTTTGGCTCTCCATCTGCCCGAGTAATGTCTCGATATGTCCTTTCACCTACCTTTGAGAGGACTATATATTGAGCACATATGGCTTATGGACGGGAGGAAGAGGAGAATGGTAAGAGAACTCTAGTGGATTTTTACCCTATCTTGAGTCTGCACTCATTGATCCTTGTAGTTGAGGACCATTTATGTTCACCTTCCAAACTCCTATATAGTTTGAGTTTTCCATTCATGGAGGATTGAAGTGGTGGAGGCACAAGTGGATTGATCTAGATCTTGGTTCAGATTGGTTGCCGGCAACAGGTCGTATCACTTTGTACTTCTTCTTGTTCATTAATAGAAATGCTCATATTCTCGTCCATTCATGGTGTGAATGTCGTTTATTATACATTGGGTTACATTTGCTTATGATACTATGGACCATTGTTATTGATAATGTTAATTTCATTTATATATTATTTGTACTTGTTGGATATTGGCTGTCAAGACTAATTTGCATATTACAAGTGCACGGATTGAAAGCTCCAACGGGGATCTACATCAAACGTTTGGATCGAGGTTGGTTACATTTCTCCATTATCTTAACATTGTCATTTATAATAGCATTGCTTTGATAATTGAGTATATTTCTGGTAGTCATCTGTCTGTTGTGGTATTCCCAAGCCATAGTGAGTTTTCTCCAATACAGAAATGGCGACTCCGCTGGGGAAAACATCCATGTTTGGGAAATTTTTTGAGCATTAGTCCATAATTAGAGTTGTTGTTTATCGAGGCTCTGTGTCACTGATTGGCCGTTAAGATACACTATAGAAAACTTGCTTTTTCTGAGCCCTTGGACTCTTTATTTGCCCATTTTCCTTTCCTCACCCGCGGGCTAGTGTAGCTCAGCTCGCGTATACCCGCTTCTGTTTACTCTACTGCTCGCGGGTACCCGCAGGTATTCCTTCGACAGTAGCGTGTAACTCCGACTTTTGTTGGTTTATAGCTATTGGTTGTTGTTGGGTGAGTTTGGTTGGTTCCTGAGTCTTTGTTGGCCTCTCTCTTGACTGTTTCATGCCTTGGTTGTGACCTGATCTCTTCGTTTCTCTTGGTTGAGCCTTCTTGGTTTTTTACCAATCTTTGGTTTTAGCCTCTTGGTTTCTTCCTTTTGAGCTCATTCCTTTGGCTGAGTCTTGCTGTTTAGGATCTGTTGGGTTGTCTTAGTGATCTTCTCGGCACTTCAGTGACTGAATAGTAGGATTTTGCTTGCATTTTTTCATTCCATTTATATTGAAAAAATAAAAAAATATACATTTAGTTTTTTGCATTTTCCTTCTTGTTTATAAGTGAAAATACAAAAATATTTTACTTTCATGTACTGCATCTTGCATTGAGTGCTTGTTGCCTTCATTTAGGTTCTGTTTGTACATCGAAAAGATAAAAGATTGCATCTTTATTTCGGAATTGTTGGTTGATTTTGCATATTAGTGACATTGTTTTATTGGGTAGATGAGTCTAGTATTGGACGATTTTGCATACTATTGAGTCTACATATCACTAGTTTCATGCTCATATCCCTTGAGTAATCACAACCACTAAAATTAACGCTTAATCTTAAAATTGATTAGACTGATTTTATTTATAGGGTACACCAACTAGCATAGGTTTAGAGTCTTGGAATAGATCATTGTGAGTTAACAATCCAAGACTACTAGATGAAACATTAGGTGTCTGACCAGGGAGTGGACGAATCCATGGTATAGATCGGTGTTCTCAGGAAGCTCTACTCAATCCAGAGTTAAGCACAAGGTCACAGGAGGTTGGTTGAGGAGATATCCCTCTGATACCAGCTGAATGTGGGAGATATATCCAGGATTTATTCGTATCTGGGGGTATCGGAGGTTCGTCCTCTTGTGCTTCGGGCTTAGCTACCCTGCCCATACGACGGGTCCCACCTGCGACTGTCCCCCTGAGCATTGGTTATATTGCGGTGAACATATTTTCCTTACCTAGGTACCATACAGAATACTTGCAGTGGTTATGTTGTTTGTGTCATGAGTCAGATAGGGATTGGACAGCACAGTTGTGTTCGTGCAGTGGACTTGACCCTTTCGGCACAGTGAAGCCTGGGTGTCTCTATAATTGATTATGTTACCTCCGGCTATAGTTTGGGAGTCTCAAGCCTCTCCTAAGCGAGACATACCGGCTCTAGTGTCGGGAGATCATTTAGCCACTCTGTCTGTCTGCTCTTGGTTGTAGTTTCTCTAGGTGTGTGTTTTTGATTTATTGTTTTTTGATCGATAGTTGGCCTTTTGGGGACGTTGTGACTCTCTCCGGAGATAACGTGGCGCGGAGCCCTACTCTCCACCAGTCTTGTCGTTTGGCTGGTTTAAAGCCACTCGAGGTTACACGCTGTATTGCTAGAGGACGTCGGAGGGATCCCTCTGAGTCTTCGGATTCTTACGTGACTTACGTTGAAGATTACATGGTTGCACATCCCGATATTGGGGAAAACCCTTCTACTCCTTCGGGTAGAGTTGAACATACTTCCGATCCCCATACTCCTCATGGGGATTGGGGAGGTGATCCACCTGAGACTCAACCTGGTTCTATTTTGCCTAATCCACTTGACTGGGATCCGTTTGATCCTTCGAATCCGGATAATTATATTTACGGAATGCCCGACTTACCCGAGGATGATGAACAGGACGAGCCTTTCATTCCTTCGTTTCCACGCAAGTATAGATATGGGATGTCTGAGACTCATGATGATACTGGCCCTATGATCAATCCCACCGCACTCTCTTTTGGTATGCCTAGTCATAGTACTGTCAAACCTTCCACTATGGTTGGTACTCACGGTGGCACTAGTCAAAGTGTTAGCCATACTATACCCACTAGGGGCACTACCCTCGCTGGGGGCACTACGTTGTCCACCCACTCACATAGTATGGGGATTGGTCAGATTCCTAACCATGCTAATGTTGGAACACGACCACCTCCTAGGAATACCCAACCTAACCGGAATGTTGTTTGGAATACGACTCGCCATCCAGAACCTAATACACGTGCCGCTACTCGTCAACCCAGGACTACTTTTGCACATGATACCATTCCTCCCAACCACGGGGGTGGACACACACCGCATACTTTTGCATCCACTGCCTCCACTAGTAATGCTAATGTAGGGGGTGGGAATATTTCCTATCCACATGGACATCACACCACCAACCCTGCTACTAGTCACACCCATATTGGAGCTGGGAATGCTTCTCATGCTTCTGGTCACCACATGACTGCTCAAGCTAATCCTAATGTTGGGGGTGGGAACATACCATACCATTACGGTCATTACAACACGGTTCCTACTATGAATAGTACATACATGGCCCATACCCATGGTGGAAACCCTTACTACAACACAGTCGGTGTTGGCCACCAGTATTACCCATCACCCCAATATGGTGCTCAAAACGCGCATATACCTGCTTACTCTCAAATGGGTCCGGCAGGAGGAGGTTATCAATCCTATGGCCATGGGAAAGCTTATGGACCGTCAGGTCCTCATTATCAGCAGTTTAATCCTCGTGGTCAAGCTTTTGGTCCATCTTATAACACATTTCCGTTTAACCAACCTTTTATGGGGGCTTGTAATCAAGCTTTCCAACCTCAGCTCCCGTTCCTTGCACGCTTGAATCTCCCGCATCTTTCAAAGCTCACGAATGATTTGGTGTGTCATGACCCTACTTGGCCCCCGGTCCCTACCAAGCTCCCTTTGGACATTCCGAAGTTTGAGGGGAAAGGTGGTGAGGACCTGGGAGATCATGTCACGACGTTTCACCTTTGGTGCTCCTCCAACTCTTTGAATCGTGATTCCATTAAATTACGACTATTTCAATGCGCCCTCACGGGGGCAGCCGTGAAGTGGTATGTGGAGTTTCCTAGAAACACCTATAGGGGATTCAACGAGATTGCTTTGGTTTTCTTAGACCATTTCCAGTTGCCGGTTCGTTATGATACTGGTACTGAGTTGTTGTCCACCTTCCGTCAGAATAAGGCCACACATATTTCTGACCACGTTCAAGAGTGGCATCGGCAGAAGAGATTAGTGAAAGCCAACATTCCTCTAAATATCCTGTTGGAATGGTTCCTCAAGTCTTTACTTCCATACATTGATAAGGATGTTTCGATGTCCGGCATTGTGACTGAGGAACAAGCTATCTTGAAAGTCCAGCAGTTAGATCTTCTTTATTCTTAGTCTCGCATTTTGTATGACATTATTCCTAATGCACCGAGAACAAGACATGAGCCTACGTCAGTTCCTGGACCACATGTCGATGGCATCGTGGGGTCCGCATGCACTTTCCCTGTAGACTTGGTAGCTAATCAAATGCAAAATTTGTCACTAAACCAGTCTGCTCCCGGACAGGTTCACACCTTGTCCGCTTCCACTCCGTCGTCTGATGTATACAATGTGCAATCAACGAAACCATCGGGTAACCAACAACCTGGTGGTAAGAAAAAGGGGAGAAATAATCGTAGGGGTGGAAACAATGGAAGTAATAACAATAGAAATCGTAATACTCCTCGTAAAGAGAATGCCAACCCTTCTCGGGAAGGCGGTAATACTGGCGAGGATCGTAAACCTAGACGTAAGGTGAAATTCCCTTGCAAGCTTTGTGGGGAGGATCATCTTACTCACTTATGTCCTCGAATTGAAGAAGCATCGAAGCATTTGGCACAGAGCCCAGCTATGTTGAAGGATCCCCTTCCTCATCATCAAAACATGGCTTCGCATGCTCCCACCACTAGTTATGGTACTAATGAAACGACCACAGCTTCTTCCAATACTAGTGGTTATGGATGTGTGAATATGGTTCAATCGGAGGTTTGTGTTGCTACTCGTCAACGCGATTATGGTGCACCATAACCGCATTTGGGGAATGAGCCTCCTCCTCCTCCTGACAATTCCTTGCATATCGAGAAGCCTTCCATTATGCCGCGGATACCGAAAGGTGTTCTCAAGCGCTCCACGCATAATCCTAATGCTCGTGCCGCCCAGAACTACTCCATCGTAGAAGATTTGGGCCAAACTCCGTGTGCAATGTCGCCTCTTGAAGTTTTGCAAGCTTGTCCTTCTCAGAAGCATGCCCTTTTGAGTGCGTTAGGAGTTCAAGATGGGGGAAATCCTAGTGTTATCAAGTTCGATACTACTGATGTCTAGCCTCGCTTACCTTACCACGTGGCTTTTCAAATCCAAGTGGTTTTCCTTAAGAGCTTCGTCAAACGTACTATGGTTGATGAAGGTGCCTCCGCGTCAATAATGTCGTTAGCTTGTTGGAAAGCTCTTGGCTCTCCTCCTCTACTCGCGTCTAGAACCACACTCACTGCATTCGACGGTAGATCTTTTACGCTGCATGGAATTATCCCTTCCCTTATTGTCTCCTTGGGAGGTAAGTCTGTGCCTATTGAAGTTGAAGTGGTTGATGCGCCCATCGACTACAACCTTCACTGGGTCGGAACTGGATGTACGCTATGAAGGCTGTCGCATCTACTGTATTTATATTTATTTGCTTTCCCCATGAAGGCAAGATTGTGACGATCAATCAGCTGGATTATGTTGGCATTCCTTCCACAGCATCCACGGGATCCGTAGTCCCGCAAGTTTCTAATTCCCAGTCGGAAAATGGGAACATAGGTGTTGGAATGTACCCTTCATTGATGGGAACTGTTAACCATTATGCGCCTGTGAATTTTATTGGAACCATTACCGACAATGCGTCTCCTCCTTCGAATAATATGTTATTCCGGACCTCCTATTTAGATGATCCGTGGACTTTACCATCCACGAATTCCATGTCTGGAGACATTGCGCATGTCAGGATGTCTATGCCTTTATCTGTAGCGGAGCTTGCTTACGATCATATACAACAAACCACTGCAGATCTGGATCTCTCTTCTTCCCAGACAGTTGAGGAAGATCCCGTTACGCTGCCAGTTTTGGAAGCCAACCTATCTTGTTCACATGGTTTCCTCGATGGTATTTTACCTTCAGATGAAGTTTTTATTGAGGCCATGGGTGGTGATGACAAGTCGTGGGGGGATCTTTATCATAGATCTCATTCCCCTCCTCCCCTTGATCTTATTGAACAATATGAGCCTTTAATACAACCTGCCATCCATTTGAATTTGGACCCATTCACAGTCTTGTCCATCCCTGATTTGACGTTTGAGTCTGATGAGTCTTTGATCTCTCCTATAGATCCGCAAATCGGTGATCCTGATGAGTTCGATTCTACTTCTAGAATTTCCAACTCCTGTGATGATGAATTTTCCACTGCAGATTCATTCACATCCTTCGGCTTTGCTCTTCATTTTGAATATGATCATTTTGATCCCTCAGGTATTGGTACTATGGCACTTTCAGTGGTTATCTCTACCTGCGTCATATATGAGGTTAACAATAGTGAAGTTGAAAATGTTTCTACCGCAGTGACTTGTATCAGATTTTTCTTTACGTACGTTTTAGAGATGATCTTGGTACTTATGTTTCTTGGAGATAGGATTTTTAGCTGGACTTATACTTGTTTACTGGTCCTTTTCGACATTTTTTTCGTTCATGGCAGGCATATTCGGAACCTGGCATATAGGCTTAGGCCTCCCCAATTTTATGATGCATTTGAACTTATTACTATCTGAATTCGCAGACACCCCCCCCCTGAGTGTCCTTATCTTGCTCATGTTCCTTGCATTATGCATAGCTTTGGCCCATGCACTGGGAACTAGTTTCGCATGTCCCTGACACTCGTCTGCTCTCATTATGAGCATTCTTCCATATCTCCTTTGAGCTCGTTAAAAACAGTAAGGAGTTCATGAGTTTACTTTTTTAGGCTCGTTAAACCTTTACGGAAAAGATTTTTATAAAGTATGTTTTAAGCCCTTATTAGACTTTTCTAAATCAAACAAGATTGCCGAGTATACTTGTTATTTCAGACTCGTTAAAGGATTTGAAGCGACATCCACTTAGGTATAAGTTTACCCCTTTTCCGGACCTTTGTGGATTAATTACAAAAAAGGTATACTCTAGTCATACGTGACTAGAAGAGTTCTTCTCTCATTGTTTTACACTTTTTCGTGTGAGGAGACTAACTTTACGAAAAAGGACCTCCCTTTTATGTCGAGTTGTGATTGCATTGCATCATCCTGCTTGCCGCTTGAGCCTTGTCCCGGCTCCCTCTTACTCTGACCCTTTGACCTTGAGGGAACATACCCCCGAGTGTCCACATCCTGCACGCATTTCCTTGCATTAAGCATAGGTATGTTCCACTGCTTGGGACTAGTCTGATAGTTATTTGACACTCGTTCCCTCACTTGTTGTATTATAAGCAATTTTATTCTTTTTCAAGCTTTTCCCAAATATGAAAAAGACCAAAAAAATCAAATATTCCAAAAAGCCGGACGGGATTATGGTCACTATTTCTTGTTGGCAGCTGTTGTGTCGCCTTTGAACAGAGCATTCATTCCACTCCATATATTATGAGTCGGGACTAGTTGGGCCTTAGGAGCTGTACTTGTTTCTCAGTTTACTCCACCGATTGGTTAAGCTTCCAGTCATTATGGAGCCCTCTGTAATGCCTCCTGCATTGCACAGTTTATGTCGAGTCTATGCTGCCTGAGTTTATCCATCTGCTCATGCTCTTGTTCAAAGGAAGTCCTGAACCAGTGTCTGCCACTCCTCAGATCTCTTGACTATTGCATGTCGGCCATCCTTATTGAGTCAGTCCGTTTCACCTGAGATCTTCCAAATCTTTCAGCATTGCTGGTACCTCGTGCTTGTTGATGGGGGATGCCTTAATGCCCTCTTTCCAACGAGTCTCATTTCGTCGACTTCAACTCATTTATTCCGGGACTTGAGGCTTAGAGTTCATTTGAGTACCTTGAGACTTGCAGTCATTAGTGGCAGGTTCTCTCACCATCGACAATTTTGGGAATACATCAATGTCCCCTGATCGATGGATTCATCCTAGTGTTCGACTTCAACCCATTTATTCACACTCCGATGATTGTGCTCTGTTCCTTGATGCCCATTTTCATTATTGGTGGGTCATCTCGTGTCTGTTAACGGTATACATCATTGACCGGTAATCAGACGATGTCTCATCAGGTTTGACCCCAACTCCTTTATTCACTTGATGGGACTTGCACTGTCAAAGACTTGTGTAGAAGTCCCAGGCAATTGTGGCATTCAGTATGCTACATATGACTTTGACTTTACATCTGAGATATCACCTCTCAGATTTCAGCAGTTTGTACCTCCATTTTTGCACCAGTTGTTTCCTTTTCAGCAGGAGACCATATCTTACTGTAGAGGGATCATGGTTGTGATCACTTATGACGTGTATCCATTATGTACTGCCTATTCATGGCCATTGTATCAGATTGTTGTACTATACCGACAGGTATTCAAAGATACTATTGTATTATGACGAGTGAGCTTCTCTTTCCACTTGTGTCTCCATCACTCCACTTCTGAGTTTTATAATGTATTTCGGCCATCGTAGCACTTTCAGTCTCTGACCTCACACATTAGAGGGCATCTGTTACATCGTAATTTTCCACCCGGTGAGCATCAACATTATTTGGCATGTAGGATCAATTTTAGTGACTTAGATCCACTTATATCCTTCAGAGATACTAGTTTGCCCTATTTTTATGCCTACCCGCATGTTGCATCACTATAGCATGCGTACCCGCGAGTTGCATCACTATAGCCCGCGGGTATCAAGTAAAATGGTAAAAACCAATATTAATTACTTTTTACTCCCAAAAAGCGGTCATTGGGTGACCTTTGGCTCTCCATCTGCCCGAGTAACGTCTCGATATGTCCTTTCACCTACCTTTGAGAGGACTATATATTGAGCACATATTGCTTATGGACGGGAGGAAGAGGAGAATGGTAAGAGAACTCTAGTGGATTTTTGCCCTATCTTGAGTCTGCACTCATTGATCCTTGTAGTTGTGGACCATTTATGTTCACCTTCCAAACTCCTATCTAGTTTGATTTTTCCATTCATGGAGGATTGAAGTGGTGGAGGCACAAGTGGATTGATCTAGATCTTAGTTCAGATTGGTTGCTGGCAAGAGGTCGTATCACTTTGTACTTCTTCTTGTTCATTAATAGAAATGCTCATATTCTCGTCCATTCATGGTGTGAATGTCGTTTATTATACATTGGGTTACATTTGCTTATGATACTATGGACCATTGTTATTGATAATGTTAATTTCATTTATATATTATTTGTACTTGTTGGATATTGGTTGTCAAGACTAATTTGCAGATTACAAGTGCACGGATTGAAAGCTCCAACGGGGATCTACATCAAACGTTTGGATGGAGGTTGGTTACATTTCTCCATTATCTTAACATTATCATTTATAATAGCATTGCTTTGAGAATTGAATAGATTTCTGGTAGTCATCTGTCTGTTGTGGTATTCCCAATCCATAGTGAGTTTTCTCCAATACAGATGGAGATTTTGTTGAGGTCGAAATGCCTCTACATAGTAACAATGGGAACTGAAGTAGAGCCCACTTCAGCTGTAGAAAAATCAAAGTGGAACAATCGGAAAGATGAGGCTTATGGCCTCCTCTACCTCACCACATCGACAGATCATCTATTTTATTTGGATGGTATGACTTCATCAAATGAAGTTTGGGAGAAATTGAAATCTTTGTTTGGTAAAACTAATGATCTGAGAGGACATCAACTAGAAAATGATCTGATTTATCTAAGTCTGAGCAATTTCGAGAATCTACAAGATTATTTCTCCAAATTCAAGTCACTAGTTTTGCAGTTGAAGCAGTGCGGTATTGAGAAAAAAGGATGAACAGTTAGTTTTGGAAATTCTTTCAAAATCGAGGCAAGACTACTTAGTCTTTGTCTAGACTTTCCATGCCACAAAGCTAGCTATAAAGAATTGGAAGATGCCCAGTATGTCCGAATTCATGCATTCTTTGACTCGTGATTAGAATAAGCTTATGTTGATGGGTGCACTTAAGCCTTCAAAATATCAAGCTCTAGTTGTTGGTGACTTAAGGAATTCGAAGGGTAAGAAGAAGGAAAACTCCAAAAATCCTTCTGAGCAAAAGAAGGAGATCTCTAAGCCACAACATGAGCCCTCCACCTCCAAAAAATATCAACATAAGAAAAAGGAGCGAACCAAGTGCTCATATTGCCAAAGGGGATTTCATCCTAAAAGCTCTTGTATGAGAAATACCATAGATCATATGGCACAACTCCTTGAGAAGAACCATATCTCCATTCCTGAAGGTGCAAAGAAGAAGGAAGGAGGTTCTAACTCAGGTGAAAAGGAGCGAGTCCATGCTCTAATGGCCAACACATCTTCTTCCACTTCTTACATCATTGATTTTGGAGCTTCAAGCCACATGGTTGCAACCAGAGAATCATTTTCTACTCTCATTTCCTCCGATGGCCCAGATCCTATCATTATTCTTGGAGATGACTCAGAAACTGCTTCAAAGGGTAAAGGTAGAGTAGATCTTGACAATGGCTCATTTTTAATGTCCTTTATGTCCCCGATCTAGTTACAAACTTACCGTCAGTCTACCAAATGACCCATACTGGTTCACCCAAAAGATTTGTATTCACTCCTAATCATGTGGAGATCTCTGAGATCTCCACAGGAACAGTTGTTTCATTAGGCATTGCGGATCATTCCACCAGAGTCTACAATTTTCATAGTTTTTTCCTATCTCTCCACCAGTAGCGCTCCTCTCTCATGCTAATGAAGCAAGAAATATTTTTCATGAGAGGTTTGTCCATATAAATTACAGATACCTTCATTAAATTCATGATAAAAACATGCTTGTAGGGTTTCCAAACATCACTTTCACAAAGGGAGTTTTCCAGGGTTGTGTTCTAGGAAAACACCCAGAGAGAAAGTTTGAGAGATCAAGGCCTGAGAGAACCTCTAAACCTTTGGATCCGATCCATAGTGACATTTTTGGTCCTTTCCCTCACATGTCACTGAACAAATCCATATACATATTAACTTTCATTAATGATCATACTAGGTTTTGTTGGGTATATTTTTTGTAGTTAAGTCTGAATTGTTTGTCCATTTCAAGATTTTTAAAGCCTTGGTTGAGAACCGGTCTGGAAGGAAAATAAAGGAAATCATATCTGATAATGGGGGAGAGTGGATGGCATCCACATGCGATACACTGTTCCATACACTCCTCAGCAGAATGGATTTGGTGAGAGGAAGAATCGATCTATAAAGGAGATGGCAAGTTGTATGTTGGTGTTACACGGAAATTTTGTACTCATAATAAATATGAACCATGTACACTTTATCCTTACCTAAATACCTAAAGTACTTGAAAAAAATCCTTAGAATATGAGTCAAGAGTTTTTTTCCCTTTAAAACCCTGTTTAGAGAGATTGACGCACCTTGCCTTCTAACAAAGTACGTCTTTTCCCGATCGACGCACCTTTCTCCACTACAAAGTGCGTCATCGACGCATGTTACTAGTGTCTACGGTGCGTATGTTCCTGTACAAAGGGAAAAAGAGACTGTCGCCGCTGCACTTTGCTCCTTATTAGACCGCGTTGATCCCCCACCGACGCTTTGGTGTATACCTACAGCCTGCGTCGACTTGTTAATTTTTGGCTCGATTTTCTAGCCCAGACCTTTCAGTGCCCTATTGCTTGGTTTGTGACTGGATTGGTACAGTGTTTTTTGCTTTATACAATTGAAGAGAATAAAATCTTTTGTTTCCATTTAGTTTAAGGAAATAAATTTATTTTCGCTTTCTTTCTCAAATTTGAAATATTTATGAAAATTTCAAAAAGAGTTATGTTTTTAGCTAGTCTTGTTTTGGTTCAGATCTGAGTTTTATAGAAGAAACGAAAGGTACTTTTATCTTTTGCATAGTTAGGGGTTAGAAATGTTCTTTCTTGCTTGGAAACAGTTATTAGATCCTTTTTTCTTTTCATTAAAGATCTACTTTCTCATTATTTGTTAAAGCAAAAAAATTGCCTTTTTGGGTCTTCTTGAGATTTGGAGCCATGTTTGGCCCCTTTAGTCAAAACTAGTATTTTGCTTGCATTTTTAAGCAAAATGAATTGTATTTTTGAAAAAAAATTCCCCCTCATGGCCGGGGGGGCCATGAATCATGTATCCTACAGTCTCTTTGACCCATATTAAGGTTTCCAAATAATTTTTTCTTTGGTGTGGATTGGCTTGTTTCTACCATGTTTGAAAAAGTTAAAATGGCATTTGCATACGGTTGTTCACTTGGGAAAAAGAACCTCTTACTCTCTCTTTAAGTAGGAATTCATCGAAAAATGAAAGATTTGCATTTCATTTAGATTAGTGGTGCATCTTGTTTAATTTACAAGTCTACACTTCAGGCATCCACTTAACCGTATAAGATCAAATTAAGTGCTAGTTAAGTTAAAATCTTTAGCAACTTAAATGATAGGTTAGAGACTTGTCTCGGAGTCTTAAAGCGTAGGATCTATCATTATTTTCCTACACTGCATTCTGGGGTCTGTGTGGTTCTTCCACATACTCGTTGGTATATTGAACGGCCTTTCACGTACTTTTATGGTATATTGAAAGGTTCTTTCACGTACTCGATAGTATATAGGAAGGCCCCTTTCGTACAGTTGTGCATTAGACAACACTACTATGGATTTGAGCTCCCACATACCTTGTGTATATCGGGAGACCCCTTTAGTATCCTGGAACTATCCGAGTAAACCTATTGGTTGTCTTATTTTTGCAATACACCGAGAACAACACTCAGGGAGATTACTACGCATGTATTGTTAGGTAGTTGGGTTATACGGTCAGGGGTATAGTCCTAATCCTCCCTGGTTAGTGCTCTGAAATATTGGTCCGATTATAATTGTTGGACCCTAAAGTATATCGCAAGTTGATACACTTTGACAATCCTGTGAGAATCTGGCTTATTTATCCATCCATTTCATAGACTGCTTGTTCCTTTTATATTTGAGTAGTGTTTGATCTGTGTGGTAATTCATAAGTTCTTAGAGAATTTATATATGGAAAACTCTTTTGGGACTACCAACCAAGAGACCCCTTTTCAGAGTATGTCTTTTGTTTCTCCCCCATGTGGATGTTTTGGTCCTCCCTTCATGGCCACATTGAGACTTCCTGGATTGACTATAGGATTACCATTATGGTTGTTCTCCAATCCAGTTATCCCAAGTGCACCGATTGTTTCGGATCACAGTCCTCCCCCACAAGAAACTCAACCTCATGTTGATCCTTCGCCTTCTTCATCAAATGTTGAGTATGCTTCCCTTTCTTCCTCTTCACCTGCTGAAAACTGTGAAGTTAGTAAGTAGGTGCATAAGAAGAAGAACAAAAGGATGGCTAAGAAGAAGAACACTAAGCAGAAGATCAAAGCTCCAACCTCTGACCATCATGTTGGGAACCCACTAGCCATCGATCATCATGCTGGGAATATTGATGTACCTGTTTCGAATCTTCATAAACCTAAGTTTCCTTGCAGGCTTTGCAAGGGGCCTCATTTTCTTAAGGATTTCCTTGGTATTCCCACGGTATTAGAAGTATGGTCACAAGATTTGGAACGACCTGTATCATCATCCTATAGACATCATACTGATGATACCTTTTCAACCAAAGACTCCTTGTCCCCTCATAGATGAAGCTTCCCAATTATTGGAAGGTATTTATGTGTCTCTATCATAGCCTCCAATGAATAATAGTAAATTTCATCTTGACTTGTCGTAGATTGATCAAGTGGTCGATCTAGTTTCATCGTCGGTCGATCCCACTCCTCCCTTGCAAAATGAAACCCAAGTGGTCGATCTAGTTTCATCCTCGGTCGATCCCACTCCTCCATTGAAGAGTGAAACCCAAGTGGTCAATCTAGTTTCATCCTCGATCGATCACACTCCTCCCTTGAAGAGTGAAACCCAAGTGGTCGATCTAGTTTAATCCTCGGTCAATCCCACTCCTCCTTTGAAGAGTGAAACCCAAGTGTTCGATCTAGTTTCATCCTCGGTCGATCCCACTCCTCCCTTGAAGAGTGAAACCCAAGTGGTCGATCTAATTTCATCCTCGGTCGATCCCACTCTTCCCTTGAAGATTAAAACCCAAGTGGTCAATCTAGTTTCATCCTCGATTGATCCCACTCTCCCGTCAGAGAGTGAATATAATACCGCTCATGTTCTTCTTGTTAATATAGATTCTACCATATGGGGGGGCATTTCTCCTTCTATTACAGGACCTCCCCCAAGTAATGAGGCTTACGGTATTCCACCTTTGGTTCCAAATCAATAAATTTTTATCAATTGGAACGGACTCTCTGCACATCGCCTTCCCTCCTATCTTCCTTTCAAAATCATTGTGCAGGGTTTTCATATAGATGTACCTCATACTATAGTTGATGAAGGTGCTACAGTTAGCATTTTTTCGTCAAATGCTTGGCAACCTATGGGTTCCCCGCAGCTTGTGCCCATTAGTCAAAATTTGGTAGCTTTTAACAGAGGAAGCAGTCAACCTCTGGGGGTTGTTCCTCAGTTTCCTATTTCATTAGGTGGAAAAATGATCTTTATTGATGTTTTGGTAGTTCGGATTCCTTTGGATTTTAATCTACTCCTCGGATGATATTATGTCTATGTGATGAAAGCTCTCGTCTCCACACTCTTCCAAGTGTTGTCTTTCCCTCATGATAGACGCATTGTGACTATCGACCAGCTTTCGTTTGTTAACTCTCATCCGACTACTGATCATCCAAATTATTTCCATGCGGTATCTTACCCGACGCAGGTAAATTATGAGGCATTATATCCCATGCTTCCAACTTCCACTAAACACGAGCTTCTAGTTGACCGCTCGTCTTCTTTAAACTTGAATTCGAGAGTTGACATGGTTTATCTTCCATCCAATAAGGACCTCTTAGAAGCCATGATCAAGGATTATCCTTCAACATTTACTCCTTCTGGAGCATCGTCCTCTTGGAATCCATGAAGAGGCCATAATGAGCAGAGTATCCTTTCTGTGTCAAGCTCGTTAAAAAATGAAACAGGCCATCATGAGCATAGTTTTCATTCAGTTCTAAGCTCATTAAAAAATAAAACAAGTCCTCCCAAGCAGATTTTACCTTTGGTTTCGAGCTTGTATAAAAATGAAACCATTCCCCAAGCATAGTTTACCTTTGGTTTTGAGCTTGTGTAAAAATGAAACCATTCCCAATCATATTTTACCTTTGGTATCAAGCTTGCGTAAAAATGAAACCAGCCTCATGAGCATAGTTCTTTTCATGTGTCAAGATCGTTAAAAAATGGAACAAGATGACTATGAGAATAGTTCTATTCGTGTGTCAAGCTCATTAAAAAAATGAAACAATACCCCACAAGCATAGTTCTATTCATGTGTCAATCTCGTTAAAAAATGAAACAAATCCCCTCTCTTTGAGTCAATTTTTTCTCCAGATTTAATATATGAACCTTCATTTCATTCACCTATGTTAATTAATCCTCTTTTTTCTTCCTTCGCTGGTGAAGGTATTCCTACTAGTAACCACGAGTTTGATTGGATGACGAAAAGAGTAGGTGAACGAAATGAAGCTTGGGGGGCATGTCTCCAGCCTATGGAAATCATACTGGAGGTAAGTCCTATGCTTCTTATGTTGGGGGGGGGATTCCAACCTCTGGATATCATGTTGAAAGAAACCTACCAATGGGAATTATACTGAGCATATTTTATTTTCTATTACAAGCTCGTTAAAAAATGAAGCAGACATCATGAGCTTTCTTTGCACGTGTCTTCGAGCTCGTTAAAAACAGTAAGATAGTATTGAGCTTATTTTTCACTTTTTTCGTGCTCTGGTTGAAACATGAAAAGTGGTTTGAGCTTACTTTTTACTTTTTCGTGCTCTGGTTCAAACATGAAAGAGATTTTAAGTGTTTTTTATACCATGGTCATGCTCGTTAAAAATTGAGGAAAAAGGTGTGTCTAATGAGTATAGGTTTATCACTTTATCCGGCCTCATTGGACTACTTACGGAAAAGGAAATGTGTCGAGTTTACTTTTTCCTTTGTTGTACTCAATCATCAACCATGAAAAAGTTGTACATGGAGTCCTCTTTAATCTCTTTTCAGACTCCCAAAATAGGAAAAGATTGTTGAGCGAACTTGTTTCTATCACGCTCGTAAAAGGATTTGAAAGGATGTTTATATGGTGATGGTTTATCCCTTTTTCGGACCGTTTAGACTATTTATGAAAAAGGAATACTCTATTCAATCATGACTGGAAGAGTTCCCTCTCACGTTCTTTTATCCTTTTTCAGGTGAGGAGACTAACTTTTACGAAAAAAAACCATTACGAGTCTTCTTTTGATCATTTCAGACTCTCTAAATGTGAAACGCCACCGAGTTTACCTTCTTTGAACTTGTAAAATTATACATGGAAGGACCCTGTTTTGGGGGGATTGAACCCCTCCTTTCTCAGGTTCGTAAAACATGTGAGACTAGACTCATCATATGATGAGCTACATCAAGCATTTGTTACCCTCTTCCTGCTCGTTAAAAATAAAAGAGGTACTCATCCATCATGATGGGGAAATTAAGGGAATAGGAAGATGTATTTCAGTCTGTATTAATAATAGCTTAAAGTAACCTTTGAACATGGAACCTGTCTTCATTCTAGTCAAACATTTGGGTAATCAGCTTGTCTTTGATTCATACCAATTCCATGATTCATTCTACTCCTTTGGGTACTCTGAAGAATGCTACATTCATTTGTTGCATTATGTCTTGGTCTCTTCTATATTGAGTCAATTATGCCAAGTCACTTGTCATGTTTTTAAATGTTCAAAGGAAGTCTTTGGTCGGAATCAACATTCATTAAACATTATGTTGTGTCGGTCGTCCCTGTTTACCATTACACCTTTGTGTCAGTTCACACTCATTTGATCTACCATCTTATATATCACTCCCTGTGTTAGTTTCATGTCGATGATGTGGGATACATCATGGCTCTCCTTCGATGATTCTATTCATGTCGACATCAGCTCATCATCCAGGAATTAGACTTAGAAACTAGTCGGTACCTTGGAGCCTGCATGCGTCAAGGGCAGGTTTCCTCGCTTTCGACAATAGGTTTACATCATTTACCTCTAATCGGATGATTCCACGAATGTTCAACTCCAACTCATTTATTCGCATTCGTTGGGATGTACTAGTGATGCCTTGGGGATCATCATCATCATTAGTGATTTCCCTCACACTTGTTAATGGTTCACATCATTAACCGATAATCAAGTGGTTTCTACCATGTTTGACTTCAACACATTGTAAGATTCATATCATTTCGGGAACGGGTAGAATACCCTGGGTTGTTCTAATGTCTTACTATTACACCCAGGTTGCGATAGATATTTTTTAATAGGTCCCCAAACAGATGTTATGATGGAGACCTCATTGATGTATTGTCATACAGATCCACTCTTGTATTGGTCGTGGTTGTGTTATTATCTCATCATGGATCTACGCTTGTATTTTAGTAGCCATGATTGTGTTCAATCATACAGATATGGATCCATGTTGTATTTTGGTGGCCATATCATCGGTCAGTATCAACATGGATCTGCAATGTATTGGTTGGAAGCTATGTTGTGAGTCATTGGGATGATAAAATTATTGTAGTGCAAAAGATCCTTGTATATTGTTGACAGATTTCCAACCAACGGTTCCTTGTCTTGATCCTTTATACTTTATCCATCAAAGTCTTTCACCTATCTTGTTACTCTAGTTTCATAATTTGGGGGGAATTCTGTTACACGAAATTTTGTACTCATCATCATTACGAACCATGTACACTTTATCCTTGCCTAAATGCCTGAAGTACTTGACCAAAATCCTTAGAAGATGAGTCATGAGGTTTTTTCCCTGTAAAAACCCTGTTTAGAGAGATCGACACACCTTTCCTTCTAAAAAAGTGTGTCTTTTCCCAATCGACTCACCTTGCTCCACTACAAAGCGCGTCATCGAAGCATGTTGCCAGTGTCTAGGGTGCGTCGATTCCTGTACAGAGGGAAAAAGAGAAGTTTAGAGAAGTGTCTCGAAGGAGACCCTCATGGAGGCTTATCCCTTCCATATAGGGTGGATCTTACTTGCCTCCCAGCTTAGTAGGATCCCACCTCCTCCTTATCCCTAATCCTCTCCTCTCCTCCTCATATATTTTCGACTATACATGAAGCTCCTCTTCATGGGATAGGGGGGTTGAAATGAGGGTAGACAAATGCTATAGAAATTGAGCCAGGAATCCATTCTTCCATGATTGTAAAATTGAGGCAAGGTTCCATTGGAAAGGATCTTCAACACCAAGGCTTCATTGGTTGTAATTATTTCCTCTATTTTCATTAATACATCAATGTCTTCCTTTCCCATAAATGATGTGTAGTTTCATTTATAGTAGTTCTCCTTGGTCAATTGCTTATATGTATCATGTTATCTCATAGTCTTTTGTCTTTGTCTTTTTGAGTCTTTTGCAGGTAATCTCTCCATCAACAAGCTAGATTGCGAAAGCTTCAAGCCACGAGGACGACCTTCGTAAATAAGGTATGGAATGGAAACTTTTTATTCAATTAATTTGATGGATCTAGGTAAAGGTTTTCATTCTTGTTTTGCTTTGTTCTAGATCCAAACCATTTGGACTAGGGAGATCGATTGGTGTCCGCACTGAAGGATTTATCCATTAACAGCTGGAAGCAAGGTCCTTACCACCAAATTTGTGGGTTGAAGAAATCAACTTTACATCCCACATAAAAAAAAATAGAGTCCCACATAAATCACTAAAAGGATTTACCCCTCAAGAAGCTTGGTGTGGTAAGAAGCCTCATATTGCACATTTCAGTATTTTTGGTGTCAAGGCTTGGGCTAGAGTACCATACGAGAAGTGAAGGGCCTTAGAGCCACAGAGTAGGCCATGTTTTTTTTTTGCTACTCAAAAGAAGAAAAGGGGTACAAAATTCTTGATATGATCACCCACAAATAATTCATAGAAAGAAGTGTTCAGTTTGAGGAAGAGACCCTACAAGGAGTTGAGATTGGAGAGTCTTCTCAAGCACCACCGGAATTAGAAAATGAATAGTTGAATGAGGATTCTAATGATGAATATTCGGATTCAGATTCATATGATGATGTTGATGGTAGGATTGCATACCCAACCTCACGAACAAGGCCAAAGTGGGAATCAAAAAACATAGAAGGTGCTGGTGAACTTGCTAGAAATCCTTAGGATCCTAGGAAGACAAGGTCACAATATGAAAATGCACTTTCAGTAAGGGATACAAATCTTGTTGAGAAATGTTTTATCATGATTAATTCATATCCTCAAAAATAATAATAATCCTCAAGATATCCAAAATGGAGTTTTGTTATGGATGAAGAGTTCCAGTCCTTGCAAAAGAATGGAACTTGGGAGCTAGTCAAGCTTCCACCGGGTAGAAAGCTAGTAAGATGCAAATGGATCTACAAGACTAAGATGGCTATTGATTCTGATGCAGTCAAGAAAAAATAAAGGTTGGTGGCCAAGGTATTTTCACAATTGCAAGGTCTATACTATAATGAGACCTTTTCCCCAGTGGAAAAAATGGATTCTATTCAACTAGTTTTGTTAGTTGGAGCACTAAAGTGTTGGCCAGTTCACCACATGGATGTGAAGTTTAATTTTGTTCATGATGATCTCGAGGAAGAGATCTATATACATAAACCGTAATTCTAGGCTTCAGATCCATCACTTGTGTGCGCTTTAAGGAAATCATTGTATGGACTCAAGCAAGCTCCCAGAGCTTGGTATGCAAAAATGAACTATTTCCTCGTGACACAAGATTTCCACCGGTGCAAATATGATATGAATGTGTATCTAAAGCACATCAATGGTAATATTGTGATTATAATATTATATGTTGATGATTTACTAATCACGGGAAGTTCCACTGATGAAATTTCATCACTAAGGACAAATTTGCATCAATCTTTCTTCATGACAGACTTGGGGATTCTCAAGCAATTTTGGGGGCTTGAGACCACTCAGTCACCCAATGGAATCATTGTATTTCAGTCTAAATATGATTTTGATCTGTTAAAAAGGTTCAATATGGAAGAATGTAAGGCTGCAAAGACTCATTTCCTTTCAGGATTCGGGCTAGAAGAAGGGGATTCTACACCCTTGGTGAACAACACTCTCTACAAGCAACTAGTTGGAATCATGTTGTACTTGACTCACTCTCGACCAGATTTGGAATATGTTGTAAGTCATGTTTCAAGGTATATGTAGAAGCCACATGAGCTCCATTGGAGGGATACAAAAATAATCTTTCACTTTGTGCAAGGCACCAAGACACATGGGATCCACTATGCTGCCAATTCCTCATTGGATCTAGTTGCATTTTCTGACTCAGATTGGTATGGAGATAGAACAGACCGTAATTCCACTTCCAAGTTTGTATTCATGCTTGGAAGAGTTCCTATATGTTTTTCTAGCATAGATCAAAGTTCAATTGCACTCTCTTCAACAGAGGCAGAGTACCGGAGAGCAGTGAATGCAACTACTCAATGCATCTAGTTGCAAGGAATTCTTGGTGAGTTCCAGATTGACTTTAGCACTCCCACTGTTATTTGGGTTGATAATCAGAGTGTTATAAGTATATCCTCAAATAAATTACTCAAAAAAAGATCCAATAATATTTATTTGCACATGCATTACATCTAGAATCTAGTGCACGAGAGATTGATTGTGTTGGAGTATTGCCCCACTGTTGAGCAAACTGCTAACATTTTCACTAAATCCTTCACAGATAATACTTTCAGTATTCTTACGTTGCTTCTTGGATTATTTGAACATGAAGTGAAATCTGCTTGAAGATCAATTTTCAATTTTTTTGTTCTTGTCCATTTTGAGGGAAGGTTTTGTCCCATGAGGTTTTCCCTGGTTCCTTGGTTTTTGGACAATGATATGTAAAGGGTGTCGAAACCTTTGTTGCTAGGACCTATTATTTCTGATATGTTTTATCACTTCTAGGAGGATTAAGGGAGGGTGTTAGATCATTAAAACCCACTTAATACGTAGGATATAATTTATTTCACCTTTTAATAATTTCCTAGGTAGTTTTGCTATGTTTTGGCCACTTACTTTCCTTCCTAGGTCCACCACATGCCATCCTTATCCACTTGAGTGCATCCTTGGTCATCATGCCTTCTTTACTAGCTATCCCTAATGGAAATGGCGCATATACTGCTTTTGCAGTGCTTTCACGGCGTTTTCCTGCTTTTGGATGGATAAGACTAAAGCTAGGCACTCCGGTGCTTTTGGCAGCTGTTGATTGTGTGGACAACACACCCATCCTCTTTTTCACTCCAAAAGCTATCATATTTTTCTATCTTCAGTCTAATTCACATTACAAAATCTTTTTATCCAATTAGTGAGCATCTTGAGTGATTTGGAGAGAGATGTTTCTACCTTGGGGGGTTTTAGCTAGTTTAGTAAGCTTTCTTTTTTTGACCAATTTGAATGCCTCCATAGAAATTCAAATTTCTGATGTAAATCTATATATTTGCAACCACTTTATGGTACATGGTTGAATGATGTAAATTTATTCTAATACACTTTAATATTGTGCATAATTATGAGTCTGATTTTGAGTGTTCTTGTCAATTCTAGACTAGAAATTTGTGTAAGAAGTGTTTTCAATCTTATGATCGTCCTATGATTTGATTTCACACAAGGAAATGCATTAAAGCGCATCAATTCATACAATGTCTATCAAGCAGAGCTAGTTTCCTATTTTCTATATAAAGAGCACAAATTATCATTCAGGGAGGAGGGGGATGCTCTATAGAAGTGAAAGGAAATTATTTTCCCAAGCTCGTGTATCATTTCTCTTGTAATTTTCGATGGGTGAAAAATATTGGATGGGAATGGAGGATTGGAGAGAGTGGTTGTATTGCACTTGTAATTATTTTTAGGATTGGATGTACATATTACAATTATTGTGGTAATATAAATAACACTTTTGTATTTCATTTTGTAAATCTCTCCTTGCCTATTTAATATTCATGATTTCTATGTGTTTGAAATCCTTTGTGATTTATTTCTTACATATATTTATCATTTCTATCGACTTCTAGTTATTTAGTTTTGAAATTAATCATTTGATCTATGAATTTAATAAAATTGCTCTTATTTTATTCAAAAATATTATTGAGAATTATAACATGTTTAATTAAGGCTTGATTTTATTATTAAACTTAATTGTAACATGGTTAATCATTAATTCAAATCTTGTAATTGTTTAATTAAACGAACTTTTCTCCTACACAGGATAGGATAGAAATTAGATTAGATAGGAAAAAGTAGACATTATTTAGTTTTAAAATTAGAATTACAGTTTTATTTCGTAGTGGAAACCTACAAATTTTTTAGCAGCTACTAAATTGTCATGTTATGATTAGATTAGAATAGATCTTTGCTAACAGTCCAATTAAGTTAGTTTTCATTTACTTTGAATAGGTAGAAACTAACAGCATAGCTAATACAAAAACATATCATGAGTCTCTCTTATTGAGATCAAACCTTTAAAGGAAACAGGGCCTTTATCCTCTGAAAAGTATCCATCCCAAATAGACAAGGGACTACGGTAAGAACCTTGTTTGGGATATTTTTCCCTATATGGATAGAGAACACTTTTCCCGACCAACAAGCCTTCACAAAAGTTTATAATGGAGCTCGACTAACAACATATCGTATATAAGAGGCACCCTGATCCATGCTACTGTGTAAAAATTAATTGAGGCTGAATCGGGGACAAATTCTAGAGCAAGAGGTGGAATACCTGATCTCCTGCAAGTGACAAATACCCAGAATTAATTTCTTAGCATAAAACAACCTAGTTAAATAAGAAATGAACAAAGATAAGTATGGTCGCCATTAGAATTTTTGTGGAAAAAATTGCGCAAGTGCACTCTTCCACTTGGTAAGGGTCTAGGCCTTGTAGGATGCAGCAAGGCCTCATTCCTTGGAGCCCCTTTGGGTGTGTGGTTGGTATTCCTCCAAGTGATCCTGCAAGAGATTGTTAGTGTAATTCACATGCAAACAAAGAAATATGGAAAAATACAAAATAAAAGAGATGGGAGGAGAATGCAAGCTCCAATAACAATCCAAGATATTCTAAACCACTTTTATATTGCCCAATGGTATAGCTGTACATCACCTAGGAGGTGTGGGATTTAAGGGAAGCCAACAATATCCCTTAGGGAGGCCTTTCTTGTCCAAACTAAATGCTAAGTTAATGCCTTTCTCACCCTTTTTTGATTCACCAAGCTCACATGAAGTGCGAGGTGAAGAGCATACTTCGGGATACAAGAGTCTTTAGGTCCTTGCTTGTGTGCAAAAAGTGTATTCTACACTAGCATTGATAGTAAAACCATGTCAATTGTGCATAAACAAGAAATGGTCTTGAATACTAGTGACAACAATGAGGCTCATTGAAAGCCTCAAGGTTGGTTACCTAGGTAAGTTTCAATAGAGATGAATTCTTTACTTCCTAATCCTCGTCTAGGTGGACTAATTACTAAAAAACTAAGTAATTATGTGAATTAACCTTAATTTAAGTTCATTAGTAAGCAGTAATTGGACTGCCAGATTCAACTATGCAGATAAAAAGCAAATACAAAGCGGTAGCATGGCTAAACCACACTCTGCCGCACAAGCAGTGCGAGTAAATTAAAAATAGGTGCGTTGGTAGCACGGGTATTACACTGACTAGCCGCACGGATAAACCATACCGGAGGTCGCGCGGGTTGTGAACTGATTACCTGCGCTGGTAGCACGATTGTCTAAGTTGTTTCCTCCCTAGTAGCATGGCTGAGAGACCGAGATCTGTACTACTGTGTAAAAATTAATTGAGGCCAACTCGGGGCCAAATTCTGGAGCAAGAGGTGGAATACACGATCTCCTACAAGTGAAAAATACCCAGAATTAATTGCCTAGAATAAAACAACCTAGTGAAATAAGAAATTAACAAAAATAAGTATTGTCGCCATTAGAACTGTTGTGGAAAAAATTGCACAAGTGCACTCTTCCACTTGGTAAAGGGCTAGGCCTTGTAGGCTGTAGCAAGGCCTCATTCCTTGGAGCCCCTATGAGTGTGTGGTTGGTATTCCTCCAAGTGATCCTATAAGCCGATTGTTAGTTTAATTCACATGCAAACAAAGATATATGTAAAAATACAAAATAAAAGAGATGGGGGGAGAATGAAAACTCCAAAAACAATCCAAGGTATGCTAACCCACTTTTATATTTCCCAATGGTATAGTTGTACAACACCGAGGAGGCATGGGATTTAAGGGAAGCCAACAATATCCCTTAGGGAGGCCTTTTTTGTCCAAACTAAATGCAAAGCTAATGGTGAAACAATGGAGAGAAACTATTGCCCCGTGAAGGAAGGTGGCAAGGGAGATTGGGAATGCTCACAATGATAGGAAGTGGTTGGCTATGAGGAAGCTCCAACTCAAATCTAGCAGCATAAAATTTCTCTTGATCTCTCTCTACAAAATGTCTACCAATGGCTTCCTTTTGTAGTCCAAGAGGTGGCCAACAAACAACTAGATCCAAATGTGAACTCATCTTCCCCATGAACTAGTTCCAAGGTACACAAGGGGGTATGGTTAATGTCACCAAGTGTGTGAGGAGCCGAATTTGGATCCTTGGAGAGGATTGAGCCTTCAATGGGCCGCAAGAATTTAGTGGTCCCACCGTTTTGACAGTAGTGCAACTATCGAAGGAATATCCGCGCGGGTGTAGCACGGGCATTGTTCTGGTGACCCATGTTATAGCGCGATTTAACAATGTATTACCTACGCTACCCCTTCTTTTGATTGTTTTTTGGCACTTTTGGGCTCATGCTGCCTTTTGGATTTGTTAAGGATTCCTTTGGTGAATTGCATTATTTATGTTGTTGACGCCTTACTGGAAAAATCGAAGAAATGTCGCATGTGTGCGAATTTTAGGCTTTAACGGGAAGAGAGGATTTTAAATGCATCAAAGAGGCCATCACTAGATCATCAATCTTAGTTATCCCTGACTATTCTAAAGGCCTCCTTATTTTTTCCTTTGTATCTGAAGATACTATTGCAGGGGTTTTGCTCCAAAAGAACAATGAAGGATTTGAGCAACCCATCGCTTTCATGAGTTGAGCCATGCAGAATTCTGAGTTGAAGTATACAATTATGGAAAAGCAGGCCTATGCCTTTGTAAAATCATTAAAACATTTCAAAATGTATGTTGGCTACTCAAATATAATTGGTTATGTACCTCATGCAGCAATAAAAGATATGTTGTCTCAACAAGATTTCTTAGTCATAAAGGGGTAAGTGGGTCTCTAAAATTCAAGAGTATGACTTAGATATTAGGCCCAAAAAATTAATCAAAGGTCAAGGTCTAGACAAGATGTTAACTCAAGGAAATGAAGAGGCCCTAGGGATGGTATGTCAGAATGATCAGTCAGCACCAGCATGTCTCCAGAAATTCAACATCTAGATCATCATTGGTGTTCAGATATAATTTTCTTTCTCCTTAATATTACATTCCCAAATCATCTTGAAGGTCATAAAAGAAGGGCTCTAAGGTTAAAAGTCGTCAATTATTGCATCACTCAACAAGGATTACGTTGGAGGAACCCTGGCGGAATAATTATTCGATGTGTAAATGAGGAGAAGTCTAAATAACTCTTGATTGAATTTCATGCAGGATTTTGTGGAGGGAATTATGTAGCAGACGCAACATCCCACAAGATCCTTAGAGCGGATTATTAATGGCCCTCATTGTTCGTATATGTGCATAAATTTGTAAGGAGTTGTTCGCAATGCTAATTGTTCACTGGGAAACAAAGGCTAGCATCCTTGCCTTTGCAACCAGTTGTGGTTTTAGCACCTTTCCAGCAGTGGGGATTTGATTTCATAGGGGAGTTTAAAGACAATTCAAGTAATGGGTTTACTTGGATTCTTATGGAAACTGACTATTTCACCAAGTGGGTAGAAGCAATACCCATCGAAAAGGATACTGATAGAGTTGTTATGGATTTCCTAGAAGATAGGATCATCACAAGATTTGGTTTTCCAGCTAAAATAACAACTAACAATGCCAAATCCTTTAGTTTAGAAGAGTTCACATCATTTTGCTTTATATATGGCATTGTCCTATCCCACTCATCCAACTATTATCCCGAAGGTAATGTCCTTGCAAATTCAAGCAATAAAAACTTAATGATCATTCTTAAGAAAATAGATGGAACTAACAAGAATTTGTGGGATAGCAAGCTCAAGTACACACATTGGGCTAACAGAATAACTAAGAAAAGTGCAACTAGAAAGACTCCTTTAGATTTAGTATATGGTTCAACTATCTCCCTTCCCATCAATCTTCAGCTGCCAGTGTATCGGATGCTTCAAGAATATGGTTCAAAAGAGGATTCCATGCCCAATAGAGTAAATCGGTTGATTGAATTGGATGAAAGTCGAAGGAATTCCTTTGACCAGAGTATCAGAAATCAACACAAGGTTAAAAGGACATTTGACAAGTATGCAAGACTGAGGCTTTTCCATATTGGAGATACAGTTTTATTATGGCATAAAAGAAGGGAAAATCCAGGAAAGCATGGGAAGTTCGATAGCCTCTAGATGGGGACATTCATCATTTATGACGTGGTTGGCACCAATTCATTTCTTCTCAACAGCATGGAAGGATAAAAGTTGCTCTTACCAGTGAATGGGAAACAGTTGAAATTGTTCTTCAGCGATGATATCTAATGCCCATGGGGTCATTATCAGGGCTTCTCTAAACCATTGTTCCTTTTGTATCATAGTTTTTCTTTTGTATACTAGTTTGTATCATAGCTTATTTTTGTGTATTATGTACCATAGTTTTTGTATCATAGTATTTTTGTACATTATTTTTGTATATTATTTTGTACATTATGTTGCAACTTATATTTCATTTGGCATTGATCATATGTATATGGGACTAATGCACTTTAATTTGTTGCAGGAAACATATATTATGGGATTCTCGCCCACTCTCTTTGATTGAAAATAAGTCAATTACATGTCCTGCATTTGGAGCCAGATGTTATCCACTAAGTTGCAATTAGAGATTTCCAATTAACCAACAAGGATCAGAACAAGTCAATTGTTCCCAATCAGTGCTCAAAAGTTCCATGGTTTCATTAGGACCAGTTGTGGTTCTTTTTTCTTTTTCGCATGTTCACACCCCCTTGGGGTAATTGTAATAAATTATGTAGCATGTTGGTATTTCGTAAAAGGGATTTCCCTTCTTGGGACTTATTCATCAAACTAATCACCATTGAGTGTTTTTTCCCTTGTTAATTATGCAACACATAATTTTTTAGTTTTTCACTCAAAATCCTCCAAACTCGAGGTGGTGAAAGTGATGATTATGAATTGAAAGGGTTATTAAATCCTAGAGTAAATGTATAAAACCATGCTAGTCATAATCCCAAAGTATTGTGAGCATGCGCTAAGTCCCCCCTAGGATTTTTTAATTTTCTAGTTTTTTAATAAAATCATCGATAAGGTGTATTTTAATTGTAAAATTTCAAATTGTCATAAAAGTATGGCTAGGGTGGAAAATTTGTCATGGGGATGCTCATTTTTTAAGCCAGAGCCCCCACTTAAACCCTGGACCCATTTTTCCTAAGCTTTGAGTGATTATTTATCACTTAAGTGAAAAAGTCTCCAAAAAAGCAAAAAAGTCAATTAAAAAATAGAAAAAGTGAAATAATGGAGAAAAACAACATCCCTAAATCAGGGGGAACTTGTCCCATACATGTTCCAGTCCAACTAAAGATGATGTTGGATTATCTTGGAGACCAAATAAGGAAATATTGATTTAGTTTGCACATGTGGCGATTTTTTCTACAAGAGGAAATGCGCCATCTATCATGAGAGGGGTGCACTTGTGGTGTTGGCATCTTCTTGTTAGAAGAAAGGGTATCCAAAGGATAGGTGGCACCTCTCCCTTGATTATGAATCAACTACTTCCCTTTTTCTCTCAAGGGTGTGCCTTCCTTCTCCCTTGAATGGTGAGCCCCTTTTCTCTTGAGTTTTCTATAAAAGCAATTTCTTTCTCTTCTCTTAGGGGGAAGCAAGGAACCTATGCTCTTGTGATGTATTGTTGCTATTATTTGATGAATAAAGTTGTGGATTTGGAGTTCCAAACTGTGCAAAACTTCTCATGAATGTAAATGTTGGGCTCTAATCAAAGTGATATTTAGCTAGTTGATTTCTTCTTTTATAAGTTTGTATATTTACTATCTAGCTTAGAAGGCCATTCTTGGCTTATAGA
The DNA here is from genome assembly GCA_027924585.1 of Larix kaempferi. NCBI lineage: Eukaryota > Viridiplantae > Streptophyta > Pinopsida > Pinales > Pinaceae > Larix > Larix kaempferi. The sequence continues at coordinate 8,460,779 of BSBM01000380.1, read as the reverse complement.
GTAAACATTTAAAGGCTTAAGTTGTTTACTTGTGTTCGATTTTATGAGATTAAAGAGTAACAATTTTCAATCGGTAATACTTATGCTCTTTTTATCTCATTCGATTAACCACACTACATTGATGTACTTGTTTAAATATATTTGTAGCTTGCATATCATGTTAGGTGAAGAAGAAGTGGGAGTTCGGTTGCATCCCTTTTTCTCTTCATATAAAATTCTCCATCTAACACTTCTTGTATTATAGGAATATCCACATCATCACAAAAATTCAAGTTGGAGCTTGAGACCTTCTCTACTTCTCTTAAAAATTTAAACTCTCTTTATGGTTACATTTAGAACAAGCTTAGATTTCCTTAAAAAATTTATCATACATTTCTTAGCTTGGTCATATTTCTAGATCTAAAAGTGCTTTTACTTGCAATCATAAGCTTAGATCTAGTTCCATTTACTTAGTACTTAAAGTAGTATAGTTTCTCTAATTTTTTAAAGTATTTGGTTGTATAATCATTTATATATTTTAAACACTAATCCACTAATCTATTTACTTTTAGTTTTCTGGTTTTTAGTAGGTTGAAAGAAAAAGAGGAATTTTGGGCTAAATTGTCCATAAAGTGAACCATTTCAAGCACCAAGACCCATCTCTTATTTCTACTCTTCTTCTCTCATTCTTATAGCATTATTGTAATCCTTTTTTATCCATTTTTCAAGGATCAAATGCATTCTCTTTTAAGAAAAAATGTACAAAACATTAATAAAAAGCAAGTGGGATTTAAGGCTCCCACAACCCCCTTCCCCCATTTGGGGGAAGCCTGTACTTTTTTGGTTTCTTTGCACTATAGTAGTTTTGATTTCTTTTAGTTCTTTCAACAAGTTAGATCAATCAATATCTTGCTTTCCTTTTTTCTTTTGCAAGTAAGTAAGTGAACCCGACTCATTGCCACGACTTATGCTCTCTCCACCACCTAAAGGGTTGTCGATTAGTGGTGGATGACCAGAAAAGTGACACATAATAAGTGGTTTTAGTATAATATCCCTTTGGTTTAAGTTCATTTGCTTACTTTTCACTTACAATTATTTTTAGTTGTTTTAAATTCGAATAAACATTTGTTGTAAATTTTGCGTATGATATTGCCCTTTGCGGGCTTTTGCCTGGTCGTTGGGAAAACAGAAACGATTTTTAACACTTCTTTAATCTTGCACAACTTAATTTAAACAACTCGCCGTAATAAAATAAACCACCCTCAACATAGCGGAAATCCAGAACTATGAATTGAATTTGTAAGCAAAAATTCTTCAGACGAAACAGAAACCACTGGAACGTGACCTCGGGGCCCCGTTAGGCTACATCCTTGTTGGTGTAGTGTTGAAAATCCCCTCGAGACTCCATCCAGCCCACACGTCTTTGTGAGGAGCCACTCTTATTTAATTTCTGGACATACTCCTTGTACCTCACGGTATATTTGGATTTCCCCATTCCCGTAAATCAGTTCCATCATTAACAATTTAAAAATGACCATGATCATATTGCAAAACATTTACAATTTTCACTCAACAACATAGTATTTTATTTCACTCCATTGGCACTGATCTCCATTTGCAACAATACTTTATATTTTCGTAATACCAGTTCATTGTTTTTGCTTAATCCTTATATGTTGATGTTATCGTTTATATGATGTTGAAGTATTTCATATTTTTGCAATAATTTTGATTCAGTATTTCAATTCGAAAAAATCATAAAAATATCACTTCCATCCTTAACAACTAAAACATTTAGAATATACTTGGCAACTCTCTTTTTTTAGGGACCACCCCCCTTGGCTTCGTTAGGAGTTTTCCTAAATAGAGGTTTCAGGATCAGGTGATAGCACCTATCTCGAGACTTTCCCCCAAGGACACACCTAGTAGCTTGAATATTTTTGTTGTGTTAACCCCAGCTGTGTATCCGGCGACAACATTTTTGGCATCGTTTTCAGGGATAAATATTTATATTCCCGAGGTACGACTTACCCCTTTTTTCTTTTCTTTTTTTACCTTAATAAATTTGATTGATCTATTCAAAATCTCAAATTTTACTCGGTCCATCTAGCGACTCCACTGTCCATAAACGCAACAAGGTATTCTACGAGAAGAAGTTTAAACAATTTATTTAAACACTTTTCTGAACCTAAAAGGGTTTTGCGAAAGAGATTGAACAGACTTGAGTCTCGTAGGATCCTTGAAAATTTAGGATCTGAGTCTATTTCGGAGATTCATATTTTGTTTAATAATTTGAGTCCAATGGCTAGTCCTGTAAGTCCAATGGATGCTTTTTTAAATCCCCTTAACTTCACTCAGATAGAAGTTCATCCACATGCCATACCAGATAAATCTATAGAGAAACTACCAACCTTCCAAGGAAACAATCCCATTACTGCATCAAGTCATTTAAGCAAATTTTTGAAATTCCTACTCAGTTGGTGTCGTGATGATGCAAATCAACATGATGATGTATACCTGAATCTTTTCGCTTTATCATTGGAAGAAGATGCTTGTGAATGGTACATTAACCTTGATGATAATTCATATGATTCTTGGGACTCTTTCAAAAAGGGTTTCTTGGAAATATTTGGTCAAAAAAAAGAGCATCGTTTTTTGCTAAATGTACTCCAGTCTATCAAAAGAAATGAAAATGAAATTATGGAGGAGTTCAACAAGAAATTTAGAGACCTTGTTTCAAGCATTCATGTTGATTTCAAGCCTCCTGACAATTCTATCCGTGTTTACTACATAGAATCACTCAGTGGGGAAATGAGATATCAACTAAGAGACAAGGAACCTGCTGATCTCAAAGCTGCTCAAAAATTAGCCATCAAAATTGATGAAAACATGCAAGCTTCATGAAATTCTAACTTACATGGTTTCACAAGAGAGAAAGCAAGCGTTAAACAGGAACCCAAAGGAAAGGATACCATGCAAGATGCTTATGAGAAGAATATTAAATAATTGAATATAAAAATGGAAGCCATGAAAGCTACTTATGCAAATCAATCGAAAAACATAAAAAATCAAGTAGTAACCATGGAGAGGTCCCACTCTAATCAAAAGAACTTTCCTCCTAATGGTAATTGGGTCCAAAATAAATCTCCTCATCAAGAAAAATAGGTTACCTAACCAACTAGAGACAACTAATATGGTTCAAGAAGTCATTCCTTATTGTATACCTTGTGAAGCCCTTCATGAAGAATCTAGTTTTTATATTGCACTTCAAATTCTAGAACAATGGATGCTCGAGACAAGCAACAGTGAAGAGTTTTCAAGCGAGCCTGAGTACATCAATGCAATATGCCATGTACACCTTGTTTCCAAAGAAACCTAGAATAAATCAAACGAGTATAGTCAACAATTAGATAACTTAACCAAAACATTTGGTTCCATGCCTACAACAGATCAAATTTGAGAGATGCCCAAGTTCAAAGGCATCACCTATCAAAGGAGAGATAACGTTGGAAATTCAAAGGACAATCAGTATGTTCCTAAGGTAATAAATCCTCATGACTCTAATGATGATGGTATAGATATGTGTGGTTGCTTTCAAAAAGTTAAAATGTCAATAACTACAACTAAAGTGATTAAAATTCCAGAGGAAAGAGAGAAATTGATGAAAGTATTGAATCCTACTCCTCCTAAGAAGGTAAGATTTGAAAAAAATCAAGAAAAGCATCCTCCAACAAACAAAAAGGACTCTATCGATCTCCCTGTCATTTTACAAACCAAAGGGCATGGTAGAGAGGATCATCCACTCTTCTATGTGTCACTCTTGGTGAATGATCTCCTCCTTCATAATTGTATGTTAGATTCTAGGTCTTCATCCAACATAATGACCAGGAAATTTATGGAAAAAAGTTAAATTTGAGATCCACTAGACCATACCATAATATATGTGCTATTGACTCTAGAGAATTTAATGTTGTAGGTATCATTTTGAACTTTCCAGTGAGATTGGCTAAATATCTTGACATTCATCTGACAATTCATATCTTTATTATAGATGTGCTTGATAAGTGGGGTATGTTGTTGTCTAGAAAATGGGTTGTTGACTTGAAGGGATCCATTCAAATGGATTGGAATTATGCCATTGTTCCTGCATCCGAGAATTCAATGGTAAAACTGCATAGTGAAAAGGAGAAGAATCACCATGTATAAAATCCCAACAAGCCTTTCAATGAATATGTTTATAACTTTGATAATCTTGAGAATTATACTTGCTATTCTACTTTTCTAGCCCCAGTTAAAGATAAATTTAAAAATGAAAAGGTAGATAAGGTTTGAAAAATGAATTGTGATGTAACTCATTTGAGATTTGTAAAAGGTGTTGGAGTTGTCATTACTTCACCTAGAGGTCAAACTTTCAACTTTTCCTTTAGGTTGAAATTTGAAGCAACAAATAATGTAGCAGAATATGAGGCAAATCTACTTGGTTTGGAAATAGAAAAATACATGGATGTTAAGATGTTAAATATAAAAGGTGACTCTAATTTAATAATCTTATAAGTCATATAATTCATATTAGGCTACATCCTTGTTGGTGTAGTTTTGAAAATCCCCTTGAGACTCCATCCAAGCCACACGTCTTCGTGAGGAGCCACTCTTATTTAATTTCCAGAAATAATCCTTGTACCTCACGGTATATTTGGAGTTCCCCATTCCCATAAATCAATTCCATCATTAATAATTTAAAACTGACCATGACCATATTACAAAACATTTACAATTTTCTCTAAGAAGCATAGTATTTTAGTTCACCCCATTGTCATTGATCTCCATTTGCAACAATACTTTATATTTGCTTAATACTAGTTCATTGTTGTTGCTTAATCCTTATATGTTGATGTTACTGTTTATATGATGTTGAATTATTTCTTATTTTTGCAATAATTTTGATTCAATATTTCACTTCGAAAAACTCCTAAAAACATCACTTCCATCCTTAACAACTAAAACATTTAGAAGATCCGTAGCAACTCTTTTTTTTTAGGGACCACCCCACTTGGCTTTGTTAGGAGTTTGCCTAAACAGAGCATTCAGGATCAGGAGATAGCACCTAGCTCGAGACATTACCCGACACACCTAGCAGCTTGAATATTTATGTTGTGTTAACCCCAACTGTGTATCCGGCGGCAACATTTTTGGCATCGTTGTCGGGGATAAATATTTCTATTCCCGAGGTACGACTTACCCCTTTTTTCTTTTTCTTTTTTACCTTAATAAATTTGATTGATCTAGTCAAAATATGAAATTTTACTCGGTCCATCTAGCGACTCCATTGTCCATAAACACAACAAGGTATTCTACGAGAAGAAATTTAAACACTTTTCTAAACCTAAAATGGTTTTGCGAAATATATTGAACAGACTTGATTCTCGTAGGATCCTTGAAAATTTAGGATCTGAATCTATTTCGGACATTCATCTTTTGTTTAATAATTTGAGTCCAATGGCTAATCCTCTAAGTCCAATGGATGATTTTTTCAATACCCTTAACTTCACTCGGATAGCAGGTCAGCCACATGCCATACCAGACAAATCTATAGAGAAACCACCAACCTTCCAAGGAAGCAATGCCATTACTGCATCAAGTCATTTAAGAAAATTTTCGAAATTCCTATTGAGTTGGTGTCATGATGATGCAAATCAACATGATGATGTATACCTGAAGCTTTTTGCTTTATCATTGGAAGAAGTGCTTGTGAATGGTACATTAACCTTGACGATAATTCATATGATTCTTGGCACTCTTTCAAGAAGGGTTACTTGGAAAGATTTGGTGAAAAGAAAGAGCGTCGTTTTTGCTAAATGCACTCCAGTCTATCAAAAGAAATGAAAATGAAATTATGGAGGAGTTCAACAAGAAATTTAGAGACCTTGTTTCAAGCATTGATGTTGATTTCAAGCCTCCTGAAAATTATATCCTTGTTTACTACATAGAAGCACTCAGTGGGGAAATGAGATATCAACTGAGAGACAAGGAACCTCTTGATCTCAAAGTTTCTCAAACATTAGCCATCAAAATTGATGCAAACATGCAAGCTTCAGGAAAGTATAACTTACATGGTTTCACAAGAGGGAAATAAAGCGTTAAACAAGAACCCAAAGGAAAGGATCCCATGCAAGATGCTTAAGAGAAGAAGATTAAAGAATTGAACGTAAAAATGGAATCCATGGAAGCTACTTATGCAGATCAATTGAAAAACATAAAAAATCGAGTAGTAACCATGGAGAGGTCCCACTCTAATCAAAATAACTTTCCTCCTAAGGCTAACTGGGTCCAAAAGAAAGCTCCTCATCAAGATAATAGGTTACCTAATCAACTAGAGACAAATAATATGATTCAATAAGCCTCATTCCTTATTGTATACCTTGTGATGCACTTCATGAAGAATCTAGTTGTTATATTGCACGTCAAATTCTAGAACAAGGGATTCCCAAGACAAGCAATAGTGAAGAGTTTCCAAGCGAGCCTGAGTACATCAATGCAGTACGCCATGTACAACCTGTTTCGAAAGAAACCTCGAATAAAGCAAAAGAGTATAGTCAATAGTTAGATAACTTAACGAAAACATTTGGTGTCATGCCTATATCAGATCAAATTCGAGAGATGCCCAAGTTCAAAGGCATCACCTATCAAAGGAGAGATAACATTCGAACTTCAAAGTAAAATCAGTACGTTCCTAAGGTAATAAATCCTCATGAATCTAATGATGATGGTATATATATGTGTGGTTGTTTTCAAAAATTTAAAATTTCAATACCTGCAACTGAAGTGATTAAAATTCCAGAGCAAAGAGAGAAATTGATGAAACTATTGAATCCTACTCCTCCTAAGAAAGTAAGATTTGAAAAAATTCAAGAAAAGCATCCTCCAACAAACAAATAGGACTCTATGGATCTCTTAGTCATTTTACAAACCAAAGAGCATGGTAGAGAGGATCATCCACCCTTCTATGTGTCACTCTTGGTGAATGATCTCCTCCTTCATAATTGTATGTTAGATTCTAGGTCTTTAGCCAACATAATGACCAAGAAATTTGTGGAAAATTTAAATTTGAGATCCAATAGACCATACTATAATATATGTGCTATGGAATCTAGAGAAGTTTATGTGGTAGGTATCATTGTGAACTTTCCAGAGAGATTGGCTAAATATCTTGGCATTCATCTGACAATGCATATCCTTGTTATAGATGTGCTTGATAAGTGGGGTATGTTGTTGTCTAGAAAATGGGTTGTTGACTTGAGGAGATCCATTCAAATGGATTGGAATTATGCCACTGTACCTGCATCCGAGAATTCAATGGTAAAACTGCATAGTGAAAAGGAGAAGAATCACCATGTAGAAAATCCCAACAAGCCTTTCAATGAATATGTTTATAACTCTGATAATCTTGAGAATTATACTTGTTATTCTACTTTTCTAGCCCCAGTTAAAGATAAATTTAAAAATGAAAAGGTAGATAAGATTTGAAAAATGAATTTTGATGGAGCTCATTTGAGATTTGTAAAAGGATATGGAGTTGTCATTACTTCACCTAGAGGTCAAACTTTCAACTTTTCCTTTAGGTTGGAATTTGAAGCAACAAATAATGTAGCAGAATATGAGGCAAATCTACTTGGGTTGGAAATAGAAAAAGGCATAGATATTAAGATGTTAAATATAAAAGGATACTCTAATTTAACAATCCTATAAATCAGATAAGTCATATTAGGCTACATCCTTGTTGGTGTAGTGTTGAAAATTCCCTCGAGACTCCATCCAGCCCACACGTCTTCGTGAGGAGCCACTCTTATTTAATTTCTAGACATACTCCTTGTACCTCACGGTATATTTGGAGTTCCCCATTCCCATAAATCAATTCCATCATTAATAATTTAAAACTGACCATGATCATATTGCAAAACATTTACAATTTTCTCTGAGCAGCATAGTATTTTAGTTCACTCCATTGGCACTAATCTCCATTTGCAACAATACTGTATATTTGCTTCATACCAGTTCATTGTTTATGCTTAACCCTTATTTGTTGATGTTATCATTTATATGATGTTGAAGTATTTCTTATTTTTGCAATAATTTTGATTCAGTATTTCACTTCGAAAAACTCCTAAAAAAATCACTTCCATCCTTAACAACTAAAACATTTAGAAGATCCTTAGAAATTCTTTTTTTTTATGTACCACCCCCCTTGGCTTCGTTTGGGGTTTTCCTAAACAGAGGAGTGAGGATCAGGTGATAGAACCTAGATCGATACTTTCCCCCAAGGACACACCTAGCAACTTGAATATTTATGTTGTGTTAACCCTGGCTGTGTATACGGCAGCAACATTTTTGGCATCTTTGTTGGGGATAAATATTTCTATTCCCTAGGTACGACTTACCCTTTTATCTTTTTATTTTTTACATTAATAAATTTGATTGATCTAGTCAAAATCTTAAATTTTACTTGGTCCATCTAGTGACTCCACTGTCCATAAACACAACAAGGTATTCTACGACAAGAAATTTAAATGATTTATTTAAACACTTTTTTAAACCTAAAAGGGTTTTGCGAAAGAGATTGAACAGACTTGAGTCTCATAGGATCCTTGAAAATTTAGGATCTGAGTCTATTTCGGACATTCAGATTTTTTTTAACAACTTGAGTCCAATGGCTAATCATGTAAGTCCAATGCATGATTTTTTCAATCCCCTTAACTTCACTCAGATAGCAGGTCAGCCACATGCCATACCAGACAAAGCTATAGAGAAATTCCCAACCTTCCAAGGAAACAATTCTATTACTGCAACAAGTCATTTAAGCAAATTTTTTAAATGCCTACTCAGTTGGTGTCATGATGATGCAAATCAACATGATGAAGTATACCTGAAGCTTTTCGCTTTATCATTGGAAGAAGATGCTTGTGAATGGTACATTAACCTTGATGATAATTCATATGATTCTTGGGACTCTTTCAAGAAGGGTTTCTTGGAAATATTTGGAGAAATGAAAGAGCGTTGTTTTTTGCTAAATGCACTCCAGTCTATCAAAAGCAATGAAAATGAAATTATGGAGGAGTTCAATAAGAAATTTCGAGACCTTGTTTAAAGCATTGATGTTGATTTCAAGCCTCCTGGAAATCCAATCCTTGTTTACTACATAGAAACACTCAGTGGGGAAATGAGATATCAACTGAGAGACAAGGAACATGTTGATCTCAAAGTTGGTCAAACATTAGCCATCAAAATTGATGCAAACATGCAAGCTTCAGGAAATTCTAATTACATGGTTTCACAAGAGGGAAAGCAAGCGTTAAACATGAACCCAAAGGAAAGGATCCCATGAAAGATGCTTATGAGAAGAAGATTAAAGAATTGAACATAAAAATGGAATCCATGGAATCTACTTATGCATATCAATTGAAAAACATAAAAAATTGAGTAGTAACCATGGAGAGGTCCCACTCTAATCAAAAGAACTTTCCTCCTAGGGGTAATTGGGTCGAATAGAAAGCTCCTCATCAAGATAATAGGTTACCTAATCAACTAGAGACAACTAATATGGTTCAAGAAGTCATTCCTTATTGAATACCTTGTGAAGCACTTCGTGAAGAATCTAGTTGTTATATTGCACGTCAAATTCTAGAACAAGGGATGCCCGAGACAAGCAACAGTGAAGATTTTTCAAGCGAGCATGAGTACATCAATGCAGTACGCCATGTACACCCTATTTCCAAAGAAACCTAGAATAAAGCAAAATAGTATAGTCAACAGTTAGATAACTTAACCAAAACATTTGGTGCCATGCCTACATCATATCAAATTCGAGAGATGCCCAAGTTCAAATGCATCACCTATCAAAGGAGAGATAACGTTGGAACTTCAAAGGACAATCAGTACATTCCTAAGGTATAAATCCTCATGACTCTAATGATTATGGTATATATATGTGTGGTTGGTTTCAAAAATTTAAAATGCTAATACCTGCAACTGAAGTGATTAAAATTCCAGAGAAAATAGAGAAATTGATGAAAGTATTGAATCCTACTCCTCCTAAGAAAGTAAGATTTGAAAAAATTCAGGAAAATCATCCTCCAACAAACAAATAGGACTCTATGGATATCCCAGTAATTTTACGAACCAAAGAGCATGGTAGAGAGGATCATCCACCCTTCTATGTGTCACTCTTGGTGAATGATCTCCTCCTTCATAATTGTATTTTAGATTATAGGTCTTCAACCAACATAATGGCCAGGAAAATTATGGAATAGTTAAATTTGAGAGACACTAGACCATACCATAATATATGTGCTATGGACTCTATAGAATTTGATGTGGTAGGTATCATTGTGAACTTTCCAGCAAGATTGGCTAAATATCCTGACATTCATTTGGCAATGCATATCCTTGTTATAGATGTGCTTGATAAGTGGGGTATGTTGTTGTCTAGAAAATGGGTTGTTGACTTGAGGGGATCCATTCAAATGGATTGGAATTATGCCTTTGTCCCTGCATCCAAGAATTCAATGGTAAAACTACATAGTGAAAAGAAGAAGAATCACCATGTAGAAAATCCCAACAAGCCTTTCAATGAATATGCTTATAACTCTCATAATCTTGAGAATTATACTTGTTATTCTAGTTTTCTAGCCCCAATTAAAGATAAATTTAAAAATGAAAAGGTAGATAAGATTTGAAAAATGAATTTTGATGGAGCTCATTTGAGATTTGTAAAAGGAGATGTAATTTTCATTACTTCACGTAGAGGTCAAACTTTCAACTTTTCCTTTAGGTTGGAATTTGAAGCAACAAATAATGTAGCAGAATATAAGACAAATCTACTTGGGTTGGAAATAGAAAAAGACATGGATATCAATATGTTAAATATAAAAGGAGACTCTGGTTTAATAATCCTCCAAGTGAAAAACCAATTTGCATGCAAATGTCAAAGGTTAAAGAAGTATAGGAATACAGTTTGGGATACTATGGAATTCTTTGAGATCAGAATAGCTTAGCAGATAAGCTAGTTGTAGCAACGTCAACTCTTCAACCTTCAGAGGAACTGTTAAATGGTGATGGTAGATTAGAGATTAAATTTAGACCATCAATTCCAGAAAACATGGAGCACTAGAAAGTATTTCCTTATGATGAACAAATTTTGAGATTCATCCTTAACATTCAAGAGTTTTCAAATTTCAATGTCAGCTTTCAGGAAGAGGGGAAAGAGTATCAGTGAGAAGGTGATCAGCTCAACAATCCGATACCTTTTTTTCTAGTGTCCCTAGAGCATATATTTGATAGGAAAGATAGAAGGAAGAATAACATAGATTCAATGAAGCCAGGGGATTACATAGAGGTCAACATTGGAACAAATAAGGACCCAAAAATGATAAAAAAAATTGGAAAAGGTAATTTTGAAAAGGAAAGGAATGACTTAATAAATATTGTCAAAGAGTATAGGGATGTGTTTGCTTTCACTTATGATGAGCTTAAAGCTTATCGATAATATGCATTCCAATACACTATACCCCCCAAACATTAAATTAAAGAAGTTAAACCTTTTCGACAAAAATTAGGACAAATCAACCCCAAGTTAGCACCCACAGTAAAAAAGGAGCTTGAGAAGATGTTGGTTGTTGGGATCATTGCACCAACAAAGCACTCATCTTGGTTCTCTAACTTGGTGGTTATGAGAAAGAAGAATGGGAGCATAAGGATATGTATAGATTTATGAAATCTAAACATAGCTTGTTAGAAGGACAATTATCCGCTGCCAAATATGGAGACTCTTATTCAAAGAGTGACCGAATCTGAAATTATGTCCATGCTAGATGTATTCTCAGGTTATAATCAGGTGGTGATCCAAAAGGAAGACAGACATAAGACTAATTTTAGCACACCCTGGGGCACTTTTGAATACTTGAGGATGCCTTTAGGTTTGTTGAATGCAGAGGCCACATTCCAAAGGGCCATGGACTATGCATTCAATGAGTTGATAGAGAAGATCATAGAAATTTATTAGGATGACTTAATGGTTTTTTCAAAACAAAGGACAGGTCATATAAGTCACCTTAAGAAAGTGTTCGAAATATGTAGGAAATATGGTATTTCCTTGAATCCAGCAAAGTCTGTCCTAGGCATTGATGAAGGGAAAATTTTAGTACATATCATTTCAAAAGATGGTGTGAAAGTGGATCCAGAAAGAATTGAGGCAATTAAGAAGATTCCTTTGGCTAAAAATGTCAAAGCTTTCCAGTCCTTTAATGGGCACATCAAATTCATAAGAGGTTCATTCCTAACTTAGAATAATTAATGAAGCCAATGCAAAAGTTATTGAAAAAGGGTGTTAAGTTTGAATGGACAAATGAGGGAAGTGTTAACGCCTAAAATTTGCACACATGCGACATTTCAACGATTCTTCCAGTAAGGCATCAACAACATAAATAATGCATTTCACCAAAGGCATCCTTAACAAATCCAAAAGACATTATGATCCCAAAAGTGCCAAAAAACAGTCAAACCAAGGGGTAACGCTGGTAATACATTGTTAACTTGCACTATAGCACGGGTCACCAGAACAATGCCCACGCTACACCCGCGCGGATATTCCTTCGATAGTCGTGCTATTGTTAAAACGGTGGGACCACTAAATTATTACGTCGCATTGAAGGCTCAATCCTCTCCAAGGACCTGAATTCAGCTCCTTACACACTTGGGGGCATTAACCAGCCCCCCTTGTGTACCTTGGAACTAGTTCATGGAGAAGATGAGTTCACATTTGGATCTAGTTTTTTGTTGGCCACCTTTTGGCCTATAAAAGGAATCCCATTGGCATGCATTTTGTAGAGAGAGATAAAGAGAAAGGATATACTGTTGAATTTTAGTTGTAACTTCCTCATAGCCCACCACTTCCTACCATTGTGAGCATTCCCAATCTCCCTTGCCACCTTCCTTCAAGGGGCAAGAGTTTCTCTCAATTGTTTCACCATTAACTTAGCATTTAGTTTGGACAAAAAATTCCTTCATAAGGGATATTGTTGGATTCCCTTGAATCCCACACCTCCTAGGTGTTGTACATATATACCATTGGGGAATACAAAAGTGGTTTAGAATATCTTGGATTGCTATTGGAGTTTGCATTCTCCCCCCATATCTTTTATTTTATATTTTTCCATATTTATTTGTTTGCATGTGAATTACACTAACAATCTCTTGCAAGATCACTTGGAGGAATACCAACCTCACACCCACAGGGGATCCAAGGACTGAGGCCTTTTTGCAGCCTACAAGGCTTGGCCCCTTACCAAGTGGAAGAGTGCACAAGTTGAATTTTTACACTTGTGCGATGCCTACGCCACTCATGGATGTGGTCTGCGATGTGGTTGGATGTGTTTTGTCGAAACTCTATGAGAATTTATATGCCGAGGTCATGTTAAATCAGAATATGGAAGTAAGTGAGAAATGCAGTGTTGAATGTCGCAAATTTGGCATGGGTTTCTCTTGCTAGTTTTACATACCATTTGGTTGTCGTGTCGGTGAGAGTACGCTGAAAGAGGCGAAGCCTCACAGGATCATCCACGATGTTGTTAGACATGGTTGGCGAGATCATCCCCTTTATTACCTTCGAATTTGGGGATATCGGAGGGAAGCTTATTTGGCATAACCGGCCAGGTGATATCATGAGCTATGGGATCATTGATCTGTTTGGAAAAATCAGGGAGATTTAAACTATCCATGAATGGTAGGGTAGAGGGAGTTGGTCCTGCCATTGTATGTGGGATGTGGTTTCCATGAGGGGGAGACCCAGGTGGTGTTGTAAATAATTGTTGACCTCCTACAAGTAAGGATGGGTCAAAGGGAATCAACGGATCTCCAAGGGGAGAAGCCAGTGGAGTACCTCTTCCAATGGGGTAAGAAGTGATTTAATTAATAGTTTCTTCGAGAGGAGAAAATGCACCTATAAAGGCTTGGCCTCGACCAGATGATCCTATTAATATGTCATGGGAAAGGCCCCGTCTAGAGTACCTTCCTTATGAACCACAGTAATAAGGTGTAAAAACACCCATGGAGAGAGGGGCTAGGCCTTGCAGTCATTAAGACTGTCTCAGGATGTTGTTTTGTTCCTCAATGGTGAAGGATTTTTGTTAAATGAGAGTGATAGTGGAATTAAACACAATTGAACAAATGCAAAAATATTCCAACCACAACAGATGCAAATATGGTGCAAGAAGTGAGTGATATGTGCAAAGTCGGTTTTAGTGCATGAGTTCCCACATGTAGATTATTTTTAATTATGAGTTAATGTACTTGTATTTAAAAAGAAATAAATGTGAATTCCCTAACAAGACCTAACGTCCTTCTTCTCAAATGTAACAGGGCCTCCCAAAAGCACAATTGATGGTGATAGTGGTATCCATGCACCAATTGACTAGTGGAGGTAACAAAGAGCTAGTTCTACCAGCAATGGGGGCAATTTTCTAATCAAGATGACTTGGAAACACCTCCCAAAGGCAATAGCTAACTTTGGGAGTCAATTTCACTCACAATTGATCCTTGGAGATGTTATAATTTTGGCCACTAAGATACCTTGCATCAAGTGTGGATTAGTGATTTGGCTTACACGGTATAGTGTCATCTCCCTACAACGAGCTGAGTGGATTGTAGTGGAGAGCAGGGAAACTATACCTCGGCTTTTACCTCCTTGGTCACGGCACACTTCTGATCCGGGTTTTCTTTGAACACTTGCTTATAGAAGGATTTTATAAGTACCTTATAATACAACAATGTTATGTTTCAAAATATCGCTAATGAAACTAGATTGATGGGCATTAATGGATTCCTATCCCAATCAATCCTACCTAACAAAAAAAAAAATTGTGACCTCCTGTGGGGGATTTTAGTTGGTTTGGACATTTACAAAGTTGATTTTAAGTGGTTTTATTTTCACCTATGGAGTTTAAGAGAGGTATTTCACAATCCCTACCTTTTTTATTCGCCAATCTCACATGAAGTGCGAGGTAAAGAGAAAACTAGGATTGGGAGAGTCTTTAGGTATCTTAGTGTGTGTTAGTGGTGCAAACACAAGTGATGAAAGCAAATCGATTATCGATAAATTAACTAGAATAGTATATCAAGTGATACGCATTTTTAACTCTAAGAGATGCTTATGGTGCTTTGCAAATAAAAAATGCTAACTAATAGACAAGTGTGCGATGGAGATATTTCACACTTCTCACCCTTTTCTGATTCACCAAGCTCACATGAAGTGCGAGGTTAAGAGCATACTTCGGGAGATAAGAGTCTTTAGGACCTTGCTTGTGTGCAAAAAGTGTATTCTACACAAGAAATCATAGTAAAACCAAGTAGATTGTGCATAAACAAGAAATGGTCTTGAATACTAGTGACAACAATGAGGCTCGTTGAAAGCCTCAAGGTAGGTTACCTAGGTAAGTTTCAAGAGAGATGAACTCTTTACTTCCTAATCTTGGTCTAGGTGGACTAATTACTAAAAAACTAAGTAATTATGTGAATTAGCCTTAATTTAAGTTCATTAGTAAGAATTAATTGGACTTCTAGATTAAAATATGCAAATAAAAATCAAATACAAAATGGTAGCGCGGCCAAACCACACTCTCTCACACAAGCAATGCGGGTAAATTCAAAAAAGGTGTGCTCGTAGAGCGGATATTACACTAAACGGTCGCACGGATCAACCATACGGGAGGTTGTGCGGGTCATGAACTGAGTACTTGTGCTTGTAGTGCAACTGTCGAAGTTGTTTCCGCACTAGTATTCTGGTCGAGAGGCCAGGATCTGCGCTACTGTGTAAAAATTAATTACGGTCGACACGGGGCCAAATTCTGGAGCAAGAGGTGGAATATTTGATCTCCTGGGAGTGACAAATACCCAGAATTAATTGCTTAGCATAAAACAACCTAGTTAAATAAGAAGTGAACAAAAATAAGTATGGTCTCCATTAGAACTGTTGTGGAAAAAATTGCACAAGTGCACTCTTCCACTTGGTAAGGGGATAGGCCTTATAGGCTGCAGCAAGGCCGTGGTCCTTGGAGCCCCTATGGGTGTGTGGTTGGTATTCCTCCAAGTTATTATGCAAGATATTGTTAGTGTAATTCACATGCAAACAAAGAAATGTGGAAAAATACAAAATAAAAGATATGGGGGGAGAATGCAAACTCTAATAACAATCCAAGATATGCTAAACTACTTTTGTATTTCCCAATGTTATAGTTGTACAACACCTAGTAGGTGTGGGCTTCAAGGGAATCCAACAATATCCCTTAGGGAGTCCTTTTTTTCCAAACTAAATGCTAATTTAATGGTGAAACAATGGAGAGAAACTATTTCCCCTTGAAGGAAGGTGGAGCCAACAATATCCCTTAGGGAGTCCTTTTTTTCCAAACTAAATGCTAAGTTAATGGTGAAACAATGGAGAGAAACTATTTCCCCTTGAAGGAAGGTGGAAAGGGATCTTGGGAATGCTCACAATGGTAGGAAATAGTGGGCTATGAGGAAGCTCCAACTCAAATCCAACATCATAAACTTTCTCTTGATCTCTCTCTACAAAATGCATGCCAATTGCTTCCTTTTATAGGGAAAGAGGTGGCCAACAATAATAGATCCAAATGTGAACTCATCTTCTCCATGAACTAGTTCCAAGGAAGAGAAGGGGGTTGGTTAATGCCACCAAGTGTGTGAGGAGCCGAATTTGGATCCTTGGAGAGGATTGAGCCTTCAATGCGCCGCAATAAGTTAGTGGTCCCACCGTTTTGACAGTAGCGCAACTATCGAAGGAATATATGTGTGGGTGTAGCGCGGGCATTGTTCTGGTGACCCGCACTATAGCACGAGTTAACAGTGTATTACCCATGCTACCCCTTATTTTGACTATTTTTTGGCACTTTTGGGCTCACGCTGTCTTTTGGATTTGTTAAGGATTCCTTTGGTGAATTGCATTATTTATGTTGTTGATACCTTACTGGAATAATCGTTGAAATGTCACATATGTGTGAATTTTAGGCGTTAATGGGAAGAGAGGATTTTAAATGCATCAAAGCGGCCATCATTAGATCACCAGTCTTAGTTAGCCCTGACTATTCTAAAGACTTCCTTATTTTTTCCTTTGCCTCTGAAGATACTATTGCAGGGTTTTTGCTCCAGAAGAACAACTAAGGATTTGAGCAACCCATCGCTTTCATGAGTCGAGCCTTGTAGAATTCTAATTTGAAGTATACAATTATGGAAAATCAGGCTTATGCCTTGGTAAAATAGTTAAAACATTTCAGAATGTATGTTGGCTACTCAAAGATAATTGGTTATGTACCTCATGCAATAGTAAAAGATATATTGTCTCAACAAGATTGTTTAGGCATAAGGGGTAAGTGGGTCTCTAAAATTCAAGAGTATGACTTAGAGATTAGGCCCACAAAATTAATCAAATGTCAAGGTCTAGCCAAGATGTTTACTTGAGGAAATGAAGAGGCCCTAGGGATGGTATGTCAGAATGATCAATCAGCACTAGACATGTCTCCAGAAATTCAACATCTAGATCATCATTGGTATTCGTATATAATTTTATTCCTCCTTAATCTTACATGCCCAAATCATCTTGAAGGTCATTAAAGAAGGGCTCTAAGGTTAAAATACGTCAATTATTGCATCACTCGGGAAGGATTAGCTTGGAGGAACCCTGATGGAATAATTCTTCGATGTGTAAATGAGGAAGAGTCTTAACAACTCTTGATTGAATTTCATGCGGGGTTTTGTGTGTTAGGATATTCCTATACTCCATCCTAGTCCTCCTAGCTTATCTGTCATTTTCATTTTCAATCATTCATGCAAAATTAGGGTTTGCATGCATCCTAGTCATCAGCACCAGCACCTAGTCCTCAGCAAACTAGCCCCCAGAGCTTCTTTTAGATCAGTTTCATCTCTCCTAGAGCTTAGTGCGCCCTCCTTTCACCTACTGCATGAGAAGGGCGCCTTTCTTCACCTACCAGTCCAGTTTAGTTCAGTTCTTTCCTTGATTTAAGGATTAACTGACTCCTAACTGACCTTACCACTCCGATGGACCTCCAGTGTGACTAGACAGTCTGTTCTGACTCCAGTTAGCTCTATCTGTTCCCTCCACTGAGCCTCCTTCACTACATTAGTGCTTCCATGTGCCAGTTACACCAACCACACTCAGTTAGACTCAATTTGACTCCCGGTTGACCATTACTTGTGCATTGATGACTTCACTGATGAGAAGGTGGACTCCTAGTTAGGCATTGATGACTCTCCACTGATTATGGATCTGTGCATGAAGGCCAATTCGAATTCAACCTAGTGAATTCGAATCCTCATACTCAGCATTGTATATTTACCAGTTTATTATTCTGTTAATAGCAACATGTGTAATTATTCTGCCTCAATCAGAGTTTCTTTGGATCTAAGTTCTATTGCTTGTCTCTTCTTCTATTATTCCTAAATTCTTTCATTGTGAGGTTTACATCATCTCTTTGGATCTTATGTGGGCAATTTCACATGGTATCACAGCCACTTGAGAGTATATTCTACCTCCATTCTTGAAATTTTTTTTTGCAGGTATTTCGAAGTTCCAGTCGTTACAACAACAGATTCAGCAGTTTCTATTTGCACTTGTTCAAGCAGTCAAGATGAACAATTCGAATGCTTCTTCTTCTCCTATAATTCTCACTCCCTTCAATTACTTTGAATGGAAGACTAAGATGATAGTACTCTTGCAATCAAAAGGGTTCACTAGAATTGTTGAGGAAAGAGATGCCATACCACATCAAGTTGTAGAGAGAATCAAGCATCTAAACAAAATGGATAAGGCCCTTGGATGCATATGCCTTCATATGTCTGATGAGATATTGTTTCATGTTGAAGGATTGAAGTCTCCAAATGAGTTATGGATAAAATTGAAGAGTCTTTTTGGCAAACAAGACGAACTAAGAGGCTACATTCTCGAGAATGAATTGGTTTCCCTTCAACCTAGCAATTTCGAGAGCATCCAAGAATTCTTCTCCAAATTTCAGAATTTGGTTTTACATTGCAAGCAATGTGGCATCACTAAAAGTGATGAGCAATTGGTACTCTCTATATTGAGCAAACTTGGATCTCAATTTTCTGTCTTTGTATCTACCTTTCATTCTGTTCGAATGTCAATCCCTGGATGGAAGTTTCCCACTTTAAAAGGCTTTATTGAAGCTCTCATTCAAGAAGAGAACAAACTAATTCAAATGGGTGCCATCAAGGCCTCCAAAGATATAGCTCTTTTAGCTGGTGAAGCAAGTGGAGCGAATGCAAAAGGGAGGCAAAAAGACAAAGGCAAGAAACCTTCAAGATCTATGAATGACAAACAAAAGAGACCAAATTGTACCTACTGCAAGAGAGGAAACCATCCTGAGCATGCTTTCATGCACAAGAAAATTGATCTTCTAACCAAGCTTCTTGAACAAAACCAGATTGTTGTTCCAAAAGAAGCAAAGATGTATGATTCTGGAAGTGGATCTAATGATTGTCATGCATTGATGGCTGGTTTTTCAAAGACAAAAGCTCTCCTCATAGATTCTGGAGCCTCCAACCACATGATTGCACAAGAAGAATCCTTCTCCACTTTGGATCTCCAAGATGGGCCTACCATTCACATGGGAGACAACTCTCAGATTTCTGCCAAAGGATTGGCAACAGTTCATATGGAGCATGGTAAGTTCAAAAATGTCTTATTTGTTCCTTCTCTTACAGCTAATTTGTTGTCAGTTTATCAAATGACTCATACAGGATCACCAAAGCAAGTTATTTTTGGTCCAAACACAGTAGAGATTACAGAAATCTCCACTGGAAAGGTTATATCGAATGAGATTGCTAATCATGCCTCAAAGGCATATAAGTTCTCACACTTCATGCCTTTCTCTCCAACTATTCCTTCAGATTCTGATGAAGATCACAGTGACTCCTCTTCTTCTGATGAAGAAGAAGATCAAGATTTTGATGTTAAGATCATGGTTCAAGAAGATCCAGAACCAACACCTATTCTCAGTCCAGATTCAAGGTCAATATGGGCTCACACAAACCTTGCTACTACTGAGAACACAGTTGATGACTGATATGATCACACAACTACTAGACTTCAGCATCATGCCAACCTTGCATTATGCCATCCACCTCTCCATGAGAGATGAAACATGATGATGGGGTTCTCTATTCCATATTTTGGGAAGACTCCTCATGTTCCATTCGCTCCAGATACGGAAAGAGTTCCTGAAAGACTTGCTTCATTCTCCACACAGTGGGAGACCTTCCTACTGGGGATCAGCTTGCCAAGTCTTTTACAAAAGTTTTCATTGATGAAAGCTTCTTTATTTTCTGCATAGTATGATGGTTCCTTGAGTTATTTACTGTTCTTTTGAGGGGGGGTATTTTTCCCATGAGGTTTTCCCCATTTCCTCAGTTTATGGACAGTTCTTTATTTTTTTGTCTTTTCATTTATTGTATGGGTGACCTTTGGTCCTAGTTACCAGGGCCCGGGATGGATTAAGGGGGGGTGTTAGGATATTCCTATACTCCATCCTAGTCCTCCTAGCTTATCTGTCATTTCATTTTCAGTCATGCATGCAAAATTAGGTTTTGCATGCATTTTTCATGCATCCTAGTCCTCAGCAAACTAGCCCCCAGAGCTTCTTTCATATCAGTTTCAGCTCTCCTAGAGCTTAGTGCGCCCTCCTTTCATCTACTGCATGAGAAGGGCACCTTTCTTCACCTACCAGTCCATTTTAGTTCATTTATCTTCAGTTCTTTCCTTGATTTAAGGATTAACTGACTCCTAACTGACCTTACCACTCCGATGGACCTCCAGTGTGACTAGACAGTCTGTTCTGACTCCAGTTAGCTCTATCTGCGCCCTCCACTGAGCCTCCTTCACTACATTAGTGCTTCCATGTGCCAATTACACCAACCACACTCAGTTAGACTCAGTTTGACTCCCGGTTGACCATTACTTATGCATTGATGACTTCACTGGTGAGAAGGTGGAATCCTAGTTAGGCATTGATGACTCTCCACTGATTATGGATCTGTGCATGAAGGCCAATTCGAATTCAACCTAGTGAATTCGAATCCTCATACTCAACATTGTATATTTACCAATTTATTATTCTGTTAATAGCAACATGTGTAATTATTCTACCTCAATCAGAGTTTCTTTGGATCTAAGTTCTATTGCTTATCTCTTCTTCTATTATTCCTAAATTCTTTCATTGTGAGGTTTACATCATCTCTTTGGATCTTATGTGGGAAATTTCACATTGTGGAGGGTATTATGCAGCATACACAACAACCCACAATATCCTTAGAGTACGTTATTACCATCCCTCCTTGTTCGTAGATGTGCATAAATTTGTAAGGCGTTTTCGGCAATGCCAATTGTTCACTAGGAAACAAAGGCTAGCAGCCTTGCCTTTGCAACCAGTTGTGGTGTTAGCCCATTTCCAACATTGGGAATTTGATTTCACAGGGAAGTTTAAAGACAATTCAAGTAATGTATTTACTTGGATTCTTACGGAAACTAACTATTTCACCAAGTGGGTAGAATAAATACCCACCAAAAAGGATACCGATAGAGTTGTTATGGATTTCCTAGAAGATAGGATCATCACAATATTTGGTGTTCCAGCTAAAATAATAACTGACAATGCCAAAGCCACTAGTTCAACAGAGTTCACATCATTTTGCTTTAAATATGGCATTGTCCTATCCCACTCATCCAACTATTATCCCCGGGGTAATGGCCTTGCAGATTCCAACAATAAAAACTTAATGACCATTCTTAAGAAAACAGTTGGAACTAACAAGAAGTCGTGGGATAGCAAACTCAAGTATGCACTTTGGGCTGACATAATAACTTAGAAAAGTGCAACTGGAAAGACTCATTTCGAGTTAGTATATGGTTCAATTGTCTCCTTTCCCATCAATCTTCAGTTTCCAGTGTATCAGATGCTTCAATAATATGGTTCAGAAGAGGATCACATGCCCAATAGAGTAAATCAGTTGATTGAATTGGATGAAAGTCAAAGGAATTCCCTTGACTGGAGTATCGGAAATCAAGACAAGGTTAAAAGGAAATTTGACAAGTCTGCAAGACCGACGACTTTCCATATTGGAGATACATTTTTATTATGGGATAAACAAATGGAAAATCCAGGCAAGCATGGGAAGTTCGATAGTGTTGAAATTTGATTGTCATTGATCTCAACTAATGTCAAAGAGGATGTCAACTGATTTAGTTTCTGTCATTGATGTCAATTGATGTCAAAGTGGATACAACATTCCTAAAGTAGTGTGAAGAAGTATATGGAAACCACTTTGAAGAAGTATATGCAAAAAATGGTGAAGGACATGGATGCTAGTGTGAAGAAGTATATCTAGAAGTTGCATCCAATCTAAAGGTGTGTGTCTATGGATACAACATACAAATTCATCTCAAAGAAGTACCAGCGCAACATTCAAGTCCACCAAGTCATACTCACTCAAGGTAGTAGCCAAAGAATTGGTTGGACAAAGGTACATGTGCAAAATCAAGGCAATAAATTGGTTAAACAAAGATACAAGCATACAACCATGTTGAATGCACTGTGTGCAAGAAATACAATGAGTTGGTTAAGCAAATATACAAGCATATAAGCATGTTGAATGCACAAGCATTGCTTATTCAAATATTAGGAGTGCACTAACAGCCTATGGTCGGATAGTCCTGAAAGCGCGCAAGTCCAATCTGAAGATGCTTTCAGTTGTAAAGGGCGTACAAGTTCCAAGAAGGGTACAGCGTTTGAAGTTAGTTTATGAACAAATTCCACAATCGACGGAACATCAGGTTCTCAAGTCCCACATGTGATGACAAGGCAAGGTTCAAAGTCCCACCAAGAAGATGTTGGAGTATGCGTAGATTCCGCAAAGCATCAACACATCAAGGGCGCATTACCCACAAGGGATGGTATAGTGAAGGTTGAATATACACCAAGTTGAAAATCAAGGATGCGCACATACCTCAAAGCGATGGTACATCAAGAGCGCAAGAGTACACCACCAAGGTGTAAAGTCCCACTAAGTTGTGGACCATGAAGGTGCAAGATACACAAAGGATGACACATCAACAGCGCAAAAGATTACATGTGGAAAATGCACAATCCATGAAGTATGGAAGAAGGGCTGCCACAACCAACTTGTGGACACACAATCCATGTAGGACTTGTATAAATAGATATGCAAGTTGGAGATTTGAAGTAAGCTTGATGGTGAAAGCATAAGAGCTTCAATTGTTTGTTGCAGTTTGATATTCGGGGCATCAAATGGCTCGAGGACAGAACAAAATGACCTAGAGAGAAGCCGAGAGCACACATGCAGCAGAATGCAGAACTAATGGTGTGCAGAATGATGTTGTAGATCTGTGATGGATGCACAAGTACAGAAAGGAAGAAACATTGAAGTATACGCAAGTGCTTGATGTTTTGAATGACAATATTACATACAACACATCGATAGTCACAGATTTTGTAAATATAGAAGTGCAGAGACAGAATTGAAGTATTTCAAATGATGCGCAGATGTCTAGCTGATGCATATAAGCAGAAGTGAAAGTGTGCAAAGTTGAGAAGTCCATCTGATGCGCGACGACAGAGCAGTAGCACGATCCAGCGAGCGCGTCATGATGAAGACGATCTATGACAAGTGCGTTAAGTCGAAAGGACAAATTTATTGATGCATGACATGTCGCAAAATTTCTAAAAGATTGTGGAACTTATACAGAACAAACCCATCAGTAAGTGCGTAGTTCCATTTGTTACTAGTGTAGTATCTCATAGCATCAAATTGTCAAGTAAAGGCACAGTATCAATTGGTGAAAGCAGTAGCGTCGTAAAAAAACAACAGAGCTTACCTCAGCGTAGATTCCAGACTACAGTATTAGCAAGCACACAGTACATGAAGTAAGACATCAACAAAAGTGTGAATTGAGAGGAATGAGAAGTCAAGTGAGGTATCCAACTCGGTGACAGAGAATCGACTGCATACGAAGGTAGCGCACAACAGAATTATCTTCAGAATATTAGACAAGTGCGCGGAGTTGAATTTCAGTAAAAGTCAGAATCACATTTTGGATATATGGGCGGCAGGACAGGGCATGGAGAAAGGGGGTTGCAGCCTCCTTCCAATTGGTGCTAGAGAAACACAAGGATTTCGTGCTTCCTTCAGGTCAGATATTGTAAAAACAGGGGGTCGATTCCTCCTTCCAGTTGGTCCTGGTAAATACAGGAAGTTGGTGCTTCCTTGAATGTATTCTTTATCATTATAAAGAAGCATTCTGTGGTTTTCTCTCGATTGGTTTTCCATGTCAAAATTCTTGTGTTATGTGTTCTTTGTCTTGGTGAATTTCTGGATGAATGTTTTATTTATTGATGCATAACTGAAGATAAGAATTAAGTAAAGGATAATATGTTTTAAAAGGTAAAAAAAAATGATAAATACGCTAATATTGATTCATGCCCCCCTCTAGTATTAAATCGATTCCAATAATTGGTATCAGAGCGGGTGTCTTCGGTAACAGATTAACATCTAGAAGATTGATCATTGCATAGAAATGGATAAGAAGGAATACCTTTCCACCAATAGAGAACCAAGGTTTGACAGCACCAATTATATTTTCTGGAAGGTTCGTATGGAAGTTTATCTGCAATCATTGGGAGCATTTTTTTGGAAATCTATTTTCTATGGTTATGATGTCCCAGCAGTTGTGCCAGTTAATCCAGCACAAAGTAGAATCTATGAAAGCAATCCAAAAGCCAGAAATGCTTTGATATGTGGTTTGACAGGTGATTAATTTTTCAAGGTTATGCACTACACATCATCCAAGGAAGTTTGGGACAAACTCGGAGGTATCTATGAAGGCGACGATAAGGTAAAGAAAGCAAAGTTGCAAAACTACTATGTGAAATTTGAATCACTGAGGATGAAAGATGAATATAACATTACATCTTACTTCTTAAGAGTAGATGAGATATCCAAAGCTATCAAGAGTCTTGGGGTCACACAACAAGAATAATTAGTGGTACGGAAGATATTGAGGGATTTTCTTCAAAGATTCAATGCGAAGGTGTTTGTGTTAGAATATCGAGTTAAACTTGAAGGCCTAACGAAGAATGAGCTTCAATGGATTCTCACTGCATACGAGATGAGAACTAGGAAGCATCCTCCCCTCAGAAAGGAAGTCGCTTTTAAATCCATGGTAAAGGATAAGCATGATCATGACAAAGACTACTTTGATGAATCAGATGATGAAGAATTAAACTTTTTCAAGAAGTTGAAAAGAGGATGAGGTAAGTACAAAAACAAGTTACCCTTCAAATGATTCAGATGTGGAGGAGTAGGCCACTATGCCTCAAAGTGTCCCTTCAAGGAAAATGGAGACAGCGACAGTTATGAGGAATCTAGTTCGTATGATCGAAAAATCTCATGCTCGGGACCTGAAAATAAAAGAAGGATTCCAAAACAGAGGAAGAATCTGTACACCAACGAAGGAAGCAATGCGTCTAAAGGAAGTGACTGTGACCAAGAACCTAAAGAAGTACTCTTCATGGCTCATGTAGTAGAAGAAATAAAATATGAAAGGAAGAATAACATCTCAAAGAACACTCCAGTTTCACAAAGCAATCCAAGGTCACTAGACAAATACTTCTTCATTGGATCGTTTAAAAAACCTCCTAAGCCAATTACAACTCCAAAGCCAATAGCAGAGGTCAAGACTGAAATTCAATCTGATGATGATGAAGATACTGAAAATATTGACTAGGACAATGAATTGATTAGAACCCTGGATGACTTGAAGAATTCAAAGAAGAAGAATAAACTCTTGCAGGAACAATTGTCAAAGTATGAAGAACAGGACAAACCATGTCAATAATTCGTTGTCGCAAAAGTTCGTGAAAAGGTGACCAGCTATGAAAATCAACTGAGTTGCGCACAAAACAAGGTGGAATTACTTGAGAAAGAGATATCTACACTGAAATATTCTTTGGAATAATTGGCGTGGAAAATCAGGATGTTGACAAGTCAACTTGAGGAAAAGGACAGAGAGATATCTTGCTTAGAAGACAAGCTGACTGAGATAAAGGGAAAGAAACAAGTACATATTGCAAGCAGCAATCATATCTGCACACAATCAAAAAGTGACAAGAGAGAATCTGAAGATGAAGTGCATAACAAGTTAAAAGACAACACGTCAATGTTGAACATAATTCTGAAGGATCGAAAACCACAAGAAGACCAAACAAGTCTTAGTTATGTAAAGACACCAAAGAAGGTTTGCGATAGAGAATGTTTTCCAATTCATGTTAAGTACTTCAGGTATGATGATTCCTTCATCCATATATATTTTCAATGTCCTAAACAAAGCAGGATCAATAGGGTGAGGTGCGCAAGATGCAATCGCTTTGGTCATATTGCAAAATATTGTCAAACTATGAGATGCTCTGCATGTGACGGTTTTGTACATAAGGCCATGTACTATCGAAGAGAAGTGAATTATCCAGACGAAGAATTATTGCGCAAATGTAATCGCATTCAAAAGGACAATAGTAAAAAATATTCGGTGCATAATCAAAACGGAAGTGCGCACAACAAGACTTGGGTAAGAAAATCTCCTCAGAAGTGTGCTGAAGATGCAGACAATCTAGGAACATCTAATGCAACAAGCAATTGTTGTGTTTCTGGATACTCCCCTAAGGACTGTGTGAAACCCATGAATTCAACACGATGCATCTTAAGGAATTCAAGGGGATGTTAGTTGGGTGTGTGGTTAGAATGTGTATGTCGTTAAGATGATTGTCCCAAGTATTCATTATGTTCGCACATGGTATGTGATGTCGCAAAAAAGGGAAAATTCAATTTCTTACATTAAGTGGTTAAATATTTACACTACATATGATATGTTATAGAACATAGAGTATCAATTTGACTTCAGTAATACAGACACAAGAAGAATATATTTTCATGAAGATTCAAACATTGCTGAAAGACATGAGATTATACAAAATGGAGCCTTTTCATTATATTCAAAATTGAGAATGATTACAAAATGCATCATTCGGGACTCCATGTCGAGGCCAAAAATGGTGTATACAAGAAGACAACAAATATGGAAAATTTGAATAGTTTTTGAAGCATTCTACAGCTGTAGTTCGAGGTTAAGCTTTGTGTCTGGCCGGTTTGCAAGACGAAGCTCCAAACCCACCGGTATCATTGCAGTACATTCAAAAGAAGAGCGCAGAGGAATAAGTTGTAGGGTTGCAGACGACGATGGTTTAGCGTGTTGAGGCCAAAGACAAGACAGCTCATTCAGGATTTGTTTCTATTGATGTTCCATATTATCCACTTGATGGGTCAAGAGAATCAATTACTCAAAATGTCTATAATTCACCTGTGACTGAGAGTATTGATGAAGAAATTGATTTTCCTCCATTTGTCGTTGCCAGGAGTCCATATTGACTCTCAGGGGTGAAAACTCGGATTGATGAGACCGAACAGCAAGGCGCACATTCTCAAGGGATGTGTTCATTCTTTGAAGGGAAGCCACTGGAAGGAAGAAGAGGAACTAGAAGAAGGATCAGACAGCAATGTGACACGAAAGAGCAGGAGTGCAAGAGGCAGTGAACCAAGCATTATTCGTATAAATATTATAGAGTTGAAAGAAAGAAATTGGCGCGCATGAAATTAATTTGATGAGATATGCATTAAATGTAGCACAAGTCGATGAAGGTGGTGGAGTGGCGAAAACTAAATGTTGGAATTAATGAACAATACAAAAAGGACAGAAATTTAATTCATTGCATCCTACGACGGATAATGTTTCCCAAAAGGTTCGAGTATGGAAGCGACACGTCTTTGTTTTCACACGAACTGAGTGTCATGTCCTCTTTTATGTCGAGTTAGCCTATGAATGAAAAACGTGCCATATATTTGGTTGTCACTGCAAGAGATACGACAACATTAAATGCGACAAGGTCCTATGATAACGCAATAAATGTGACAGATGAAGCAGTTAGGCGCATGAAGTGTAATGAAAAAACAAAAGAAGACTGACTTCGGCACTACACAGTTGGCATGATAAGAAGTCTATATGGATCACTATGCAAAGCTTATTGAATTGTTGTGACATGAACAAGAAATCAATATGAATAAATAATGCAACGTCTATTTCAAGAAAGCAATCAAAGATAATTATGAAAGGACATGAGTGCAGAAATACAGCAGATAAATGAAGCATGAGGACAGGGGAGTCATCCCTAAAGATATACGGGGTTGAGGCCAACGCAGAACCAAGTAACAGAAGAATCTACATTACACAAGTAATGGTACCTATTTTCCATTGATGTCAAAGGGGGGGAAATACATGAATCTTCTAGACATGAAGCTAAAGTAGGGATAAATACATGAAGTTGTCAGACATGAAGCTGAAGCAAGTTGAAATACATGAAGTTGTCAGGCATAAGCAAGCAGAAATAGTTGAAGCAAGGAGAGATGCATGAAGCTGACAGGACTGAAGTATAATACATGAAGTTGTTCGCACAAGTAATGAATGCAACAAAAGATCCAGCGGAGGAACAACATAGAAACACAGCATGAAGCTATAGCAGACGTGAAAGAGTGTGAAGTATATCACTTGGATAAATGGCATATGGCTTGCGCAGAAGCAACAGAAGGAAATATCGGTATGGTTCGCGTAGAAGTAGTAGAAGTACTGACAAGAAAACGCAGTAGCCAGAAACCCAAAGAACTCAGGGGCGACACATACACAAGGGGAGCACTACGACAGAGTACAGATGAAGCATACAGTTCAAAGGAGATCATACACAACTTCATAAGGTGTTGACATCAATGCCAAAGGGGGATATTGTTGAACTTTGGTTGTCAATGATGTCAACTAATGTCAAGAGGATGTCAATTGATTCAGTTCGAGTCATTGATTTCAATTGATGTCAAAGTGGATACAACATTCCTACAGCAGTGTGGAGAAGTAAATGGAAACCACTTTGAAGAAGTATCTACGTAAAATGGTGAAGGACATGGATGCCAGTGTGAAGAAGTATATCTAGAAGTTGCATCCAGTATGAAGGTGTGTGTATATGGATACAACATACAAATTCAGTTCAAAGAAGTACCAACGTAGCATTCAAGTCCACCAAGTCATACTCACTCAAGGTAGCAACCAAAGAATTGGTAGGACAAAGGTACATGTGAACAAGCAAGCCAAGTAGTTGGTTAAGCAAAGATACAAGCGTGCAAGCATGTTGAATGCATTGTACACAAGATAGCCAAGGAGTTGGTTAAGGAAAGATACAAGCATACAAGCATTTTCAATGCAAAAGCATTGCTTAGTCGAAGATTGGGAGTGTGCTAACAGCCTATGGTCGGACAGTCCTGAAAGCGCGCAAGTCCAAGCCAATCTGAAGATGCTTTCAGTTGTAAAGGGCACACAAGTTCCAAGAAGGGTACAGTCGTTGAAGGTAGTTTATAAACAAATTCCGCAGCCGACGGAACATCAGGTGGTCAAGTCCCACAAGTGATGACAAGGAACGGTTCAAAGTCCCACCAAGAAAAAGTTGGAGTATGCGCAGATTCCGTAAAGCATCAACACATCAAGGGTGCATTACCCACAAGGTATGGTACAGGGAAGGTTGAAGATACACCAAGTTGAAAAGCAAGGATGCACACATACCTCAAAGTGATGGTACATCAAGAGAAAAAGAGTACACCACAAAGGTGTAAAGTCCCACTAAGTTTTGGACCATGAAGGTGCAAGACACACAAAAGATGACACATCAACAACGCAGAAGATGACATGTGGAAAATGTACAATCCATGAAGTATGGAAGAAGTGTTGCCACAACCAACTTGTGGACATACAATCCGTACAGGACTTGTATAAATAGAGATGCAAGATGGATATTTGAAGTAAGCTTGATGGTGAAAGCATAAGAGCTTAAATTGTTTGTTGTAGTTTGATATTCGGGGCATCAAAGGGCTCGAGGACATAACAGAATGATCTAGCGAGGATTCGAGAGCACACATGCAGCAGAATGCAAAACTGATGTTGTGCAAAATGATGTTATAGATCTGTGACGGATGCACAAGTACTGAAAGGAAGAAACAATGAAGTATGCGCAAGTGCTTGATGTTTTGAATGACAATATTACTGACAGCACGCCGATGGTCACAGATGTTGTAAAAACAAAACCAAAGTATTTCAGATGATGCGTATATGTCTAGCTAATGGATATAAGCAGATGTGAAAGTGTGCAAAGTTGAGAAGTCCATATGATGAGCGATGACATAGCAGTAGCAGGATCCAGCGAGCGCTTAATGATGTAGATGATCTAATACAAGTGCGTTAAACCGAAAGGATGAATCTAATGATGCACGGCATGTCACGGATTGTCTAAAAGACTCTGGCACTTATACAGAATGGACCCATCAGTAAGTGCGTAGTTCCATTTGTTACTAGTGCAGTATCTCAAAATAGCAAAATGTCAAGTAAAGGCATAGTATCAGTTGGTGAAAGTAGTAGCACCGTAACATAACAACTAAGCTTACCTCAATGCAGAATGCAATATCAGCAAGCACACATTACATGAAGTAACACATCAGCAGAAGTATGAATTGAGAGGAATGATAAGTCAAGTGATGTATGCAGCTCAGTGACAGAGAATCGACTGCATACGAAGGTAGCGCACAGCAGAATTATATTCAGAATATCAGACAAGTGATCGGAGTTGAATTTCAGTAAGTCATAACCACATTTTGGATATCTGGGCGGCAGGACGGGGCAAGGAGAAAGGGGGTGGCAGCCTCCTTCCAGTTGGTGTTGGAGAAACACAGGGAGTCGGTGCTTCCTTCAGGTCGGAGCCTGTAAAAACAGGGGGTTGGTGCCTCCTTCCAGTTGGTTCTGGTAAATACAGGAAGTTGGTATTTCCTTGAACATATTATTTATCATTATAAAGAAGCATTCCATGGTTTTCTCCCGATTGGTTTTCCACATCAAAATTGATGTGTTATGTGTTCTTTGTCTTGGTGAATTTATGGATGAATATTTTATTTATTGATGCATAACTGAAAATAAGAATTAATTAAAGGATAATATGTTTAAGAAGGTAAAAAAAATTGATAACTGCACTAATACTGATTCACCCCCCTCTCAGTATTAAATTGATTCCAACAAATAGCCTTTGGATGAGGCCATTCATCATTTACGACATGGTTGGCACCAATTCATTTCTTCTCAACAGCATGGAAGGAGAAAATTTTCTCTTACGAGTGAATGGGAAACAGTTGAAATTGTTCTTTAGTGATGATATCTAATGCCCATGGGGAAATTATTAGGGCTTCTTTGAACCCTTTGTCCTTTTGTACCATAGCTTTTCTTTTGTATACCAGTTTGTATCATAGCTTATTTTTCTATATTATGTACCATAGTTTTTGTATCATAGTATTTTTGTACATTATTTTTGTATATTATTTTGTACATTATGTTGCAACTTATATTTCATTTGGCATTGATTCATATGTATATGGGACTAATGCACTTAAATTTGTAGCAGGAAACAAATATTCTAGGATTCTCACCCACTCTTTGATTGAAAATAAGTCGAGTACACAACTCGCAGTTGGATCCAGATGTTATCCACTAAGTTGCACTTACGGTATTTCCAGTGAGCCAACAAGGATCAAAACAAGTCAATTGTTCCCACTCAATGCTTAGAAGTTCCATGGTTTCATCAGGACCAGTTGTGGTTCCTTTTTCTTTTTCGCATGTTCACACCCCCTTAGGGGAATTGTAATAAATGATGTAGCATGGTGGTATTTTGTAAAAGGGATTTTCCTTCTCTGGACTTAGTCATCAAACTAATCACACCTGGGTTTTTTTTCCCTTCTTAATTATGCGACGCTTTTTAGCGACACAATTTTCGAGTTTTTCACTCAAAATCCTCCAAAGCCGAGGTGGTGAAAGTGATGATTAGGCCTCGAAATGGTTATTAAATCCTAGAGCCTATATATAATCCATTGTAGTCATAATCCCATATTCTTGTGAGCATACGCTACGTCCCCCCTGGGATTTTTTAATTTTCTAGTTTTTTAATAAAATCATCGACAAGGTGTATTTTAATTGCAAAATTTCAAAGTGTCATAAAAGTATGGCTAGGGGTACAAATTTGTCATGGGGATGCTCATTTTTTAAACCAAATCCCCCACTTAACCCCTAGACCTACTTTTCCTAAGTTTTGAGTGATTATTTATCACTTAAGTGAAAATATCTCCAAAAAATCAAAAAAATCAATTTAAAAAGTGAAATAATGGACAAAAACAACATCCCTAAATCAGGGGGAACTTGTCCTATACATGTTCCAGTCCAACTAAATATGATGTTGGAGTATCTTGGAGACTAAATAAGGTAATATTGAGTTAGTTTCCACGTGTGGCGAGTTTGTCTACAAGAGGAAATGGGCCCCTCTCTCATGAGAGGGGTGCACATGTGGTGTTGGCGTCTTCTTGTTAGAAGGGTATCCAAAGGAGAGTTGGCACACCTCTTGCTAGGTGTCACCTCTCCCTTGATTATGAATCAACTACTTCCCCTTTTCTCTCAAGGGTGCGCCCTCCTTCTCCCTTGAATGGTGCACCCCTCCTCTCTTGAGTCATCTATAAAAGCAAGGTATTTCTCTTCTCTTCGGTGGAAGAAAGGAACCTATGCTCTTGTGATGTATTGTTGCTATTATTTAATGAATAATGTTGTGGATTTGGAGGTCCAAACTATGAAAGACCTCTCATGAATGTGAATTTTGGGCTCTAATCAAGGTGATATTTAGCTAATTGCTTTCTTCTTTTATAAGTTTGTAGATTTACTATCTAGCTTAGAATGTGTTATAGCTTAAAATGGCACTTCTCCGTCCGTGACGACACTTGTATCGCTTGGTCGCATGACGACACTTCTTGAGATCAAGTTTAGTCACACAACAAGACACTTGTGGATTGAAGGGTCATTTGGGACTTTAAAAATGGTTGAAATTACCTCACTCTTGGCCCATTTGATGGTTATAACCCTTAGGAACATTTTTCCAGACCAAACCATCAACTGAAAATCATCAGAAAACCCTGTTTTTGGCCATTTTTCTCCAAAAACGTTGGTTTCCTATGCATAGAGTAGGACATACTAGGATGTGTGCGCGACTCGTATGCCTATAGAGTAGCACACACCTTGGAAAATATGCAAATCCACTTCAATAAAGTAGCGCACACCTCATAAATGCGCTACTCTGCTTCACTAGAGTAGCGCACACCTTGAAAAATGCGCTGGTTTGCAGTAGGAAGAGTAGGGCATTTTCCTGTACTAGTCAAAATCTCAAATTTTGGTTTAGTTGAGTTGGTTGGGGAACCTCCCGATCGGTTATAACTGCTTTTCCTCTCCTTCATTGACTATATAAGGAAGGTAGACGGGTCATGTGAGGGGACCAAGCCTATAACAATGTTATGTTGAAGGAATGGAGACCCTCATCCCCCTCTCTTGTGCCTCGGTTTCTGATAAACCCTAGCACAGCTGATTAGAGGTTGGGATCCTTGGAGAACAGAAGCAGCAGACCTTGAATCTAGGTTTAGTGAAGTGCCAAGCTTGAAGGAAGGTATAACTTTATGTACTTGCTTCATTCATTAATAAATATAAGACGTTCTTCCCTTTCCAAAGATGACATGTTCATGTGTGTCTTAGATTTGATTACTGTTTGATTATAGTTTGATGTCTTATTATGTCATGAATATCAGTCTTATATATGTAGTCAAATGTATTTGAGAAAGGTATCAAGTTGTTTTGCAGGTGTGGGAATTGCGACATGGGATAGCATTGAAGAGCAAGGAAGAGAAAGCTAGGATCAACCTTCTGAATAAGTTGCACATATCTCTAACCTTAATCTCTTCATTTACTTGTTGTACTTGCAGAACATTTGTCGCTCTATCTTTCATACCTGAAGTTGGTAGTTTCTCCCCTGAACTATAGGTGCATTTTCCTCACAACAGAATGGCGACTCCGCTGGGGAAAGCCTAACTGCTTAGGGGTATCCAAGGTCATTTCTTTAGTTTTGTTTGAAGGTATTTGTTCAATTTCTTGATTAGAATCAGTTATTAGACTTTGTTTGACCCTCCTTGGCTCTTACAGACCCTTCCTAGCCCTTTCAGACCTTGGTGGACTCAAGTTGGGGGGTTTTAACCCCATTTTTTCAACTTTTCCCACCTGTGCGCTACTGTTGTGAAGCACAGTAGCGCATTCTCCTGTTATGGGCACTGGTATGGCTCATACACAGTAGTGCACACATTTTGGGTTTGATTTTTTAGGTTGTGGACCCGAATTTGGGGGTTGTGGCTGCATTTTTGGGGTCCCTGATGAACCTAGGTCTGAATTAAACAACTGTAAGTGGTCTCCTATCCTTGTACTGATCCTATGTTCATGATTTGGACCTCTTTTGATCAATTTGGGCTTGTTTGGAAAGTTTTGGGGCTTGTTGACCCAAGTTGGGGGGTTGTGGACTAGTTTGGTGTTTTGTACCCTAATTTGAGTCTGACTGAACCTGCTCGCTCCATTTCCACTAGATTGAAACCTATTGAGTCTACTTGACCCTGTTTGTATCTATTTGAGTGAAATTTCTCTTTAGATTGGTTTCTTATCCTCCATTATGCTTTTAGTTTTCTTTTTGTAGTGAAAGCTCAAGTGTCTTTGTTGTTGTTCATGACCTTGACTGCACTGTTTATGTGCAGACCTGACTTTACCAAACCATACTTCTTTGTAGGTCATTTTCTTTGTTTGGGTCTAAAAATAGTTTTCGTATGCTTTTCCCAATGGTTGGCATGCTTACATCAATAAGAATCTGAAAGTCGTATTGGTAGCTTTTACTGTTTCAATCAGGAAACCTGAAAGTTCTTTGCTTTTGCTTTGACAATAGGTTACTTTCAATTTCAATTTTGTTTCTCACCTTTTGAAAAGCATAAAAAAATTTATTTATTTTTTTAGTAGAGTACCTTGCAAGTGGCTTAAAGGATTTAAGATTGCTTTGCATCAAAAAGAAGAAGTGTTATTTTGCATACTTATTTGTTTGAGTAGCTGCATTCTTAGGTTTTGAGTTTAATTTTGTACATTTAGACTTTATTTTTATCTTTTTTGCATTCGAAAATACTAAAAATTGCATTTGCATATGCATTCTAGATCGTATCTTTAATACTTGCATTGAAAAGAAAAGATTTGTTTAGTGGTAATCATTTCATTTCAGTATTCTATCTCTGTTATAACCACTCTCACACACCCACTACCTTTTTGAGTAAGCACATAACCTTTAAAATGAACCCTAATAAAATGTACTAGTAACATTTTCTTTTCTAGGTTACACTTTTCACCAACTAGTCTTGGTTAGGATCTTGGGTTTAAAACACCTTAAACCACCCAAGATCACACATTACGCAAAAATCGTAGTTCGACTATCACAGGTAAACCCACCTCATTCAAAGCTTGCCTGGGATCTATGCAGTAGGTCTTGTGAGATCAGATTGTTTGGAATAAACCTCCTACTTTCTGTTTCGAGCATATACCAGGATTGGATCGTTTTTGGGGACTCTTTTGAGTTTTGGGCTCAGCTACCCTGCCCACGCCTTATGATTTGACCAGAGACTGTTCCCCCAATATTTTTCAGTGTGGTGGTATCCTTAGTATCTGACCATAGGATCATACACAGGTGACGGCGGAGGGTTATATCTGTTGTACCTAGGACAGACATGGGAGGAAATCCCTTGCAGGTCTTTGGGAGGGCGGTTGGGTGATTCCAACACTTGCACCCTTAGTCATTGTATTGTGGACCCCGGGTAACTGTTCTTCATCCTTCGTTGATCTGTTATGGGCCCTCATCATCCCAGACTCTTCTCCGGAAGGCATCTGTTTTCCTGGTTTGATTTACCTAGGACCTTTTTTAGTGGTGTGCTCTTTGTGCTACTTGTCTTAGTTTTCCTTAGAGAACTTCTTGCTCATTTGAGCAGGAAACTATGTCTAGCATTCCAGTGAGCACCAATCAAGGTACCCCTGTTCCGGGGGATCCTTGTGTTGTTCCATTTATTGGAAACATTGGTACTCCCTTAATGGCTACTCTAAATCTTCCTGGATTCACTATAGGGATGCCGGTTTGGTTGTTCTCCACTCCGAATGCCTTGCATGCTCCTGGTGCTTCTTTTGTGAGCACCTCAAATCAAGAGCATCAGAACCCTGTGCCTTCTTTGCCAGTAACATATTCTCCTCCTCCTTCTACCTCATGTGGCGAAAGTAGCAATACTAGTAACCAGCAGTCTAAAAGGAATAGACGGGGGAAGAATAGGAAGAAGATGCCAAAACAAGGGGGCAGCAACCCAGCCACTGCAAGTCATACTTGGGGAAAGCACCCTGCCTCTGCAAATCATGCAGGGGGCACCTACCCAACCTCTGGAGGTCATGCTGGGAGAAAACTTTTAGTCACTGAAAAGCACACTGAAAGTTTGTCTTCAACCACTGTCAGTCATATTAATGAGAAGTCACCAGTTCCTGTGAGTCATACTGGAGACACCAGGTCAACCACTGCAAGTCATGCTGAGGGAGTTGACATTGTCAACAAACCCAATAAACAGAAGTGTAAGTTCCCTTGCAAGTTTTACGAGGGAGACCACCTTACTTACTTGTGCCCTGTACTTCTAGAAGTGCAAAAAGTGTGGTCCTTAGTTCAAAATTATTCTGCTTCTGAGAAACCAGCCACTGCAAGTCATGATGGGGGCAAGATGTCAGCCAATGCTAGTCATGCTGAGAGTACTGAAGTCGTAAATGAGTTTAAACCTATAGGACGGAAACCAAAGTTCCCTTGTAAACTTTGTAAGGGAGATCACCTTACTCACCGATGCCCTACCATTCCAGAAACACGAAGAGTGTGGTCCATGTCTGAAGGAACCTCTGTTCCTGAGTTTTCTATAGATTCCCTACAGTCAGATCAACCTTTAGTTGATAAAGTGGTTGAACCAATGCAATCTTTGGTCGACCCCACTCTTCCTTCGGAGATTGAAGTGATCGAATCGATGCAATCTTCGACCGATCCCATCAGTCCTTTGGAGACTGATGCACCTGTCCCAGAAGTCTTCTGCATTACCAGTTTGGATGTTCCTGAAAAAGAGGGTACTTCATCTGTGCCATGTGAACCCCTACCAAGCCCTAGGACCGTTTCCTTTGATTGGAATATTCTAGCCAAGCCTCGTCTTCCTTCTTCGACACCTTTCCAGATAAAGGTTGATATCGGGAACCATACGGTTGATCGATGCATTGTAGATGAAGGAGCTTCTGTTAGTATCTTGTCCGCTTATGCTTGGAGAGATTTGGGTTTCCCTAATGTTATTCCAGTTGTTAATTGTCCGTTGACTTTCGATAGAAGACCTAGTGAACCGATCGGATTCCTCCGTCAAGTACCTGTTACTTTGGGTGGAAAAATAGTCTTAGTTAATTTTATGGTTTTAAAGGACCCTATGGACTTTGATATGATCCTCGGGCGTGATTACGTTTATGCTATGCATGCTGTGGTGTCTACGTTCTTTCATGTGATGCATTTTCCTCATAACGAAAGCATCGTCACTATCGACCAGCTTGCATTCGTTGATCCTCCTTATTACCCAACTATAGACCAGTCAGATCCCTCGTCATTAGGCACTACTATGTCACATGGGACTTATGTGGCATATTGTTCCTTGAGTTCAACTGCTACTAAGAAGGAGTCTCTGAGTTCATGCTTACCTTCTCGATACTTAGTCCCGGCTTTTGACCACGTGACACCTCCATCTGAATGTTTAGATATGTATTCTATCTGGGATGATATGCTTCCTTCCGATGAAGTTTTCCTAGAGTCTATAGTACAGTCTGCCATTCATTTGGATGTTGATCCAGTCCCAGTTATGTCCAGCCTCGGTTTGACCTTAAAGTCTGATCTTCCCACTGTTGAGTCTTTAGACTCTCCTATAGATATGCAAATCAATGTTCATGCTGAGTTTGATTCTGCTTCCAGAATTTTCAACTCCCGTGATGATCAATTTGTTTCTGCAGATTCCATCATGTCCTTCAACTTTGATCTTCATCCTGAAGTTGATCTTGTTGATTGTAAGTCGTCGGGCTTGGGTACCATAGAGTCTTCATTTGAAAACTCTGCCTTGTTTATGCATGTTGTTGATGATAGTGAAGTTGAAAGTATTTCTACCACAGTGACTTGTATTGGGTCTTTCTTTACATATGTTTTAGATATGATCTTGGTTCTAATGTTTCTTGGAGATAGGATTCTTAGCTAGATTTATACATGCTTACTGGTCCTTTTCGACACCTTGAGTGACCATGTCAGGTATATTCAGAACCTTGCATATAGGTTTAGGCTTCTCCACTATTATGTTACATTTGAACCTTTTGCCATCTGAATTCGCCATAGGGTCGAACCTGTTGGATATTGGTGTGTTAGCCATCTCTTTATGCATTGTACACCAGTCCAACAGCAAAGCCTACCTAACATGGGTCACCCTAGTCAGCACCCTTATGCCATTTTGGTGCCCATGCTGAGTTTTTCTCATAGGCTCGGGAGCCTTTTTAGATTTACCATGAATTTGAAAAGAAGCCTCATATCTTTCTTCCTCATATATTTATGGCCATCCCTGATAAGGCTCCCATCTTTGTGTTCAAGTTGCATATGCATCTGTTATGATCCCGCTTGCGCTAATGAGCCTGATGTCGGCTTCCACGCTTTTATCTTGTTGTATAAGCCTCCATCTCTAATCTCATTTCCGCTAAGCCCTGTATCATTTTTCCTTCGCAATTTGACACCTTTTACATGGAGGAGACATGCCCTGAGTGTCCTTATCTTGCTCATGTTCCTTGCATTAGGCATAGCTTTGTTCCATACGCTTGGAGCTAGTTTCGCATGTCCCTGACACTCGTCTCCTCCCATTTTGAGCATTCTTCTACCTTCACTTCGAGCTCGTTAAAAATAGTAAGTAGGTTTCGAGCATTCTTCCACCTTTACTTCGAGCTCATTAAAAATAGTAAGTAGGTTTCGAGCATTCTTCTACCTTTACTTCGAGCTCGTTAAAAACAGTAAGTAGGTTACAAGCAGTCTTCCACCTTTCCTTCGAGCTCGTTAAAAAACAGTAAGGAGGCTATGAGCATTTCTTTCATCTTCACTTCGAGCTCGTTAAAAACAGTAAGGAAGTTATGAGCATTTTCCTATCTCCTTTGATCTCATTAAAAACAGTAAGGAGGTCATGAGTTTACTTTTCCAGACTCGTTAAACCTTTACGGAAAAGATCCCTATGGAGTTCTTTTAAGCCCTTTTCAGACTCCTTAAATAGGAAAAGTTTGCCGAGCATAGTTGTCTTTTCGGGCTCGTTAAAATAACTGAACCGACATCCACTTAGGTATAGAATTATCCCTTTCCCGAGCGTTGGTGGATAATTTACGGAAAATGTATACTCTAGGTATACTCTGGTATGCGCTAGAAGAGTTCTTCTTCCATTATTTTACACTTTTTCGGGGAAGGAGACTAACCTTATGAAAAAGGACCTTTGGAGTTGTCTTTAGGGTTTTCAGACTCTCGAAATGTGAAAACACCAAGTGAGAATTTACCTACTCGGGCTTAATGTGAAATCCACGAGATGGTTAATAGAGGACTGTTTAAGTTTTTCAACTCTATAAGCAAGAAAACACCGCCGAGCACAAACCCATCCGGGCTCGATATAAAATCCATGGATAGGTGTATGGAGTTTTCTTCTAGGTTTTTCAGACTCCTTAAATATGAAAATATTGTCAAGCATGCTTTAGTTCTTTGTCAAGCTCGTTAAAAAATGAAAAAGGAAAGGGAAGGGAAGAATGTTAAAATATCTTTCAATATAATGGCAGCAAGTCTACTATCTCCTTGAATAAAGCACCTGTTTTGAGTCTATCAAAAAAGTTGGGTTCTATTGTTGGCCTTAGGATAAACCTGATCTCAGAGTTCTTACTCCTCCGTTTGGTAGTTTTCCAATCATATGGAGAATCTGTTAATGTCTCCTACATTGCAGATTTGCATCGTGGTCTCTTTGTGTTAAAAGCTACCTAAGTCACTCTTGTGTCGTGCTCACTGTTCAAGGATATAACCTGTGTCGGCCATTCTGCAGTTGCCTTGACCTTATGCATCAGCCATTCCTTGGTGTCAGTATGTTTCATCATGTGTTCAGTCCTACTCCAAATCAGCTCATACCTATTGAGTGTCCCTCGTGTTGGAAGATGGAAGATGACTTAAGGCCTCCCTTACAACGGACTTCTTCCCATCGACTTCAACTCATTGTGATTTGGGAATGATTTTTAGAGTTTCGGTTAGTACCTTGGGGATTGTAGTCATTAGTGGCAGTTTCCCTCGCTATTGGATAGATGGGAATACATCAATGTCTCCTATCCGATGGATTCTTCAAGTGTTCGACGGCAAGACCATTTATTCGAACTTGCTTGAATGTAATAGGTACCTTGGGTTCCATTTTCATTATTGGTGGACACCCTCGCGTTTGTTAACAGTATACATCAATGACCGGTAATCAAACGATACCTCCCATGTTCGACATCAACTCATTTATTCGCATGGATAGGTTTGTACCTTGGGTTGTTTTTGGATGAAGACCTTGGGATCCTCGATAGCATCATCTTATTTATGTTATCACCCAAGTTGCACAAGACTGAGCCACACTCTTTTTGGCTCTTGATGAGACATAGATCCAGCTTATTCTTTATGGCTATGTTCTCTAGTTTTGACATAGATTCACCTTGTATTTATGTGTCTATGTTTACACTTATGTTCATCATGGATCCACGCTTGTATTTTAGTGGCCATGATATATGCATCAGTATTTGGATCATTATTGTATCCTCTTGGAGTTCATGTTCCACTATTTGAACATGGACAGTTACCCCAAGGATAAGTTTGTCTGACATTGCCTTTGCTTTCAGGTACTTCATTTGAGCCTACGATTCTTGGTTTCTCCGGTTCCTCTATGATTCGACTATTTGTTATTTATAATGTATTTCGGCCATCGTTTCCCTCACTCCCTCTGACCTCATACATTAGGGGGCATCTATTATATCTTAAAATGACACTTCTCCGTCCATGACGACACTTGTATCGCTTGGTCGCATGACGACACTTCTTGAGATCAAGTTTAGTCACACAACAGGACACTTGTGGATTGAAGGGTCATTTGGGACTTTAAAAATGGTTGAAATTACCTCACTCTTGGCCCATTTGATGGTTAAAACCCTTAGGAACATTTTTCCAGACCAAACCATCAACTGAAAATCATCAGAAAACCCTATTTTTGGCCATTTTTCTCCAAAAATGTTGGTTTCCTATGCATAGAGTAGGGCATACTAGGATGTGTGCGCGACTCTTATGCCTATAGAGTAGCGCACACCTTGGAAAATATGCAACTCCACTTCAATAAAGTAGTGCACACCTCAGAAATGCGCTACTCTGCTTCACTAGAGTAGCGCACACCTTGAAAAATACGTTGGTTTACAGTAGGAAGAGTAGAGCATTTTCCTGTACTAGTCAAAATCTTGAATTTTGGTTTAGTTGAGTTGGTTGGGGAACCTCCTGATCGGTTATAACTGCTTTTCCTCTCCTTCATTGACTATATAAGGAAAGTAGAAGGGTCATGTGAGGGGACCAATCCTATAACAATGTTATGCTGGAGGAATGGAGACCCTCATCCCCCTCTCTTGTGCCTCAGTTTTTGATAAACCCTAGCACAGTTGATTAGAGGTTGGGATCCTTGGAGAACAGAAGGAGGAGACCTTGAATCTAGGTTTCGTGAAGTGCCAAGCTTGAAGGAAGGTATAACTTTATGTACTTGATTCATTCATTAATAAAGATAAGACGTTCTTCCATTTCCAAATATGACCTATTCATGTGTGTATTAGATTTGATTACTGTTTGATTATAGTTTGATGTCTTATTATGTCATGAATATCAGTCTTATATATGTAGTCAAATGTATTTGAGAAAGGTATCAAGTTGTTTTGCAGGTGTGGGCATTGCGACATGGGATAGCATTGAAGAGCAAGGAAGAGAAAGCTAGGATCAACCTTCTGAATAAGGTGCACATATCTCTAACCTTAATCTCTTCATTTACTTATTGTACTTGCAGAACATTTGTAACTCTATATTTCATACCTGAAGTTGGTAGTTTCTCCCCTGAACTATAGGTGCATTTTCCTCACAACAGAATGTCATTCTTGGCTATATAGTAAACATTTAAAGGATTAAGTTGTTTACTTGTGTTTGATTTTATGATATTAAAGAGTAACAATTTTTAGTCGGTAATACATATGTTCTTTTTATCTCAATCAATTAACCACGCTAGATTGATCTCACTTGTTTAAATATTTTTGTAGCTTGTAGATCATCTTAGGTGAAGAAGAAGTGGGAGTTCAGTTGCAT
The DNA here is from genome assembly GCA_027924585.1 of Larix kaempferi. NCBI lineage: Eukaryota > Viridiplantae > Streptophyta > Pinopsida > Pinales > Pinaceae > Larix > Larix kaempferi. The sequence goes on along the minus strand of BSBM01000380.1, from coordinate 8,418,168 downwards.
CCCTTTTTCTCTTCATATAAAACTCTCCATCTAACACTTCTTGTATTACAGGCATCTCCACGTCCTCACAAAGATTCAAGTTGGAGCTTGAGGCCTTCTCTTCTTCTCTTAAAAAATCAAACTCTCTTTTTGGTTACATTTAGAACAAGCTTAGATTTCCTTAAAAAAATTATCATACATTTCTTATCTTGGTCATATTTCTAGATCTAAAAGTGTTTTTATTTGCAATCATAAACTTAGATCTAGTTCCATTTACTTAGTACTTAAAGTAGTATAGTGTCTCTACTTTTTGCAAGTATTTGGCTGTATAATTGTTTATGTAATTTAGACACTAATCCACTAATCTGTTTACTTTTAGTTTGCTGGTTTTTAGCAAGTTGAAATAAAAAGATGAGGAATTTTGGGCTAAAATGTCCATAGAGTCAACCATTTCAAGCACCAAGACCCATCTCTTATTCCTATTCTTCTTCTTTCATTCTTCTAGCATTATTGTAATCCTTTTTTATCCATTTTTCAAGGATCAAAAGCATTCTCTTTTAAGAAAAAATGTAAAAAACATTAATAAAAGCAAGTGGGATTTAAGGCTCCCACAACCCCCTTCCCCCATTTGGGGGAAGCCTGTATATTTTTTGGTTTCTTTGCGTTAGAGTAGTTTTTCTTTCTTTTATTTCTTGCAACAAGTTAGATCAATCAATATCTTTCTTTCTTTTTTTCTTTTGCAAGTAAGTAAGAAAACCCGACTCGTTGCCACGAATTGTGCTCTCTCCACCACCAAAAGGGTTGTCGATTAGTGGTGGATGACGAAAAAAGTGACACATAGTCTGTGGTTTTAGTATAATATCCATTTGCTTTAAGTTCATTTGCTTACTTTGCACTTACAATTATTTTTAGTTGTTTTAAATTGGAATAAACACTTGTTACAAATTTTGGGTATGCTCTCTCCCTCTGTGGGATTTTTCCTGGTCATTGGGAAACCAGAAACGATTTGTAACACTTCTTTAATCTTCCACATCTTAATTTAAACAACTCACCGTAATAAAATAAACCACCCTCAACATAGTGGAAATCTGGCGCTACGAATTGAATTTGTGTGGGGAAATTCTTCAAAAGAAGCAGGAACTATTGGAACGTGACCTCGGGTTCTTGTTAGGATACATCCTTGTTGGTGTAGTTTTGAACATCCCCTCGAGACTCAATCCATCCCACATGTCTTCATGAGGAGCCACTCTTATTTAATTTCCGGACATACTCCTTGTACCTCACGGTATATCTAGAGTTCCCCATTCCCGTAAATCAGTTCCATCTTTAATGATTTAAAACTGACCAAGATCATATTGCAAAACATTTACAATTTTCTCTCAACAGCACAGTATTTTACTTGACTCCATTGGCACTGATCTCCATTTGCAAAAATACCTTATATTTTCTTAATATAAGTTCATTGTTGTTGCTTAATCCTTATATGTTGATGTTATCATTTATATGTTGTTGAAGTATTTCTTATTTTTGCAATAATTTTGGTTCAGTGTTTCACTTCAAAAAACTCCTAAAAAACACACTTCCATCCTTAACAACTAAAACATTTAGAAGAGCTTTAGCAACTCTTTTTTTAGGGACCACCCCCCTTGGCTTCGTTGGGAGTTTGCCTAAACAGAGGAGTCAGGATCAGGGGACAGCACCTGGCTCGAGACTTGCCCCCAAGGACACACTGTGAAAATCCTCACAGCAGATCTAAGAGTTGATGTATACCTCACAAGAAAGATTAATATTAAGCAGGAAAATAGAAGAAGAGTGGTCAATGCAGTGTAAAGGAGCAACAGAATTATGATACAGTAGAACTCGGATAGAAGCAAAATAACATCACACACTAATTCATTAATCACAATATGGACAAATAAATAATACAATGGTGAGAGGATTCGAATGCCAAGGTGGCAATTCGAATTAGCCTTCATGGAGTGATCATCAAATCAATAGAGAGTCATCAAAGCAAAACTAGGAGTCCTCATCATCATCAGTGGAGTCATCAATGCACAAGTAACTGTCAACCAGATGTCAAACTGAGTCTAACTAAGTGTGGTAGGTGTAATTGGCAAATGGAGGCACTAACTGAATGAAGAAGGCTCAGTGGAAGGCGCATGAGGAGCTAACTGGAGTCAGAAAGGGCAGTCTAGTCTCACTGGAGGTCTATCGGAGTGATAGAGTCAATTGAGAGTCAGTCTAACCTTAAATCAAGGAAAGAACTAAAGATAACTCAACTAACTGAAATGCAACTGAGTGGTAGGTGAGAGAGGGCACCTGGGATGCATGCAGGGCACACTAAGCACTAGGAGGGATAAAAATGAACAGAAAGAAGCTCCCGGGGCTAGCTAACTGAGGGCTAGGTGCTGGGACTGATGACTAGGATGCATGCAAAATCATGACTGCATGCAAAATGCATGCATGACTGAAAATGCAAAAATGGATAATGCTGGCAGGACTAGGATGGAGTATAGGAATATCCCAACACACACCTAGCATCTTGAAGATTTATGTTGTGCTAATCCCAGGTGCGTATCCGACGGCAACAATAGGAATAGGTTTTTCTTCAAACAATATTTAGTTCGTATCCAGCCAAATTCCCCATAGGATTAGAAATGGAACTGCTCTATAACACTTTATTTCCTCGGTGATAAACCACTTTAAGAAGAAGACTTCTAAAGTACCACTTTTCCATAAAGTGCACCCCTAACATGACTTCCATTTATGTCCACACTTGCGTGGAAAATGAAAAATGCACGAAAAGATGTGATGTAGTTTCTTCGAGAAGTCTACACATCATACAAATACATAGACTTTCTTTCTTCCTCCATTGTAACATCTCCCACATTAAACCCTATTATTAAGAACCAGCCACATAAATAATTTACCTTTTGGAGGGGATCTGACCTTCCAAAGCTTGTCCCACCACCATTTAATATATGAAGGCTCAATAGCAAACAATGCCGAGTAACCCAATTTAGCATTGTATACTCCACTAGCTTTGTTCATTGTCCAAATAATTTCATTAGGCTCATCACTGAGTTTGGTATGGGACCTATCCAATTCTGCTAGGAAAATACCTCAAGCCTGAGCCATCTCCTCTTCAACACCCAAGTCCCCACCTTGAGCCATCCTTGTCTCCATACAGATGTCTCAACCATATTATTGATAGTATTCAGAGTAACTATTCCAATTAAATGCAAGTGATGTATCAATGGCTCTAGAAGAAAGATGTCTCTACTACATCCCATCACTGCTTATGCCCCTATTCTCACCTGGGCCTCATTTCCCAATCTCCAAGCCAAGAAGGAACCAAGAACTAGGAAGGAAAGGGTCATGGCCTTCCACTGGTTGGAAACATTTTGAATGCTCTTCCTTTCCTTCCTAATCCAATCTAGCAAAGTATTTGGAGCAATATACTTCTAAACAAGAATACATTTCTATAAACTATTCTTGGTGATGACCTTCTATGAAGACTTTGCAATGAATGATTGTACAAACAAATGTATGTTCTTCATTCCCCAAGCTTCCAATGACTTAGGAACTGATATGCTTTACTACTTTACCCCGTGAGAAATTTTAAACTCGTCGTTGCCTTTCCATAAACAATTTAAGCAATAATTTCTTTTTTTTAGAATTCCCTTGGGAATGTTTGCGAGTGTGCCAATATACTAGGATGACCTCCAGAACAACCTTAACCAAGACTAATATGCTACCCCTCGAGAGCCATTGCACCAATCACCAATCCTTTTTCAATTTTCAACAATTAAAACCTTTCCATCTTCCCATAGTTGTTGGGATTTAGAGTAAAACCCAAATATTTAACACCATTATTCATATCCATTTTTTGAAAAGGAAAGCATCACACCAATTTAGCAGATCCAAAATAGAAAAGGAGCACATCATCAATGAAAAGTAAGTGGGCAAGAGCCTCTCTGTTATCAACCTTCACCCCTTGGATTGATCTCAATCCTCGGGAATCCTCGATCACTCTCCTCAAGCCCTCAGGAACTAGGAGAAATAGGTATGGGGACAGGAGACACCCCTATCAAAGACCTTGAGAGGGTTTAAAACAACTAGATGTTGACCCATTTATGAGCACAGCAAAAGTGGTAGTGATTACACAGGACATTATCCATTTGATCATCAGTAGAGAAACACCAATATGAAGCATCAATAGACAGATATATAACCATGAAACCCTGTCATGGGATTTTAAGAGGTCTAATTTAACCATAGCAGTAGAGGAGTTAGAGAGTTTTATAGAATGGAGACCTTTTGGGTTGTACCAACCTCCTCGTGAATTTGTCTCCCATTTAAAAAAACAAATTATTCATCAAATATGAAGTTTGTCATGGACCTTTGAGAGGTCTAATATAACCATAGCAGTAGAGGAGTTAATGTTTTATGGAATGGAGACCCTCTTGGGTTGTACCAACATCCTCGTGAATTTGTATCTCATCCAAAAAAAACAAATTGTTCATCAAATATGAAGTTGGATAGTAGAGGCTTCAATTTAATAGCGACCACTTTCAAAATTATTTTGTACTAGCAATTACATAGTGAAATGGGCCTAAAATCATCAAAAGTATCAGAGCAATGTCTTGGGAATTAAAGCAATGAATGTAATATTGAAGTTACCTGGTACCTTCCCCATCATCCACACCTCTTCTATAGCCCTAAGAATATCATCATCCTATAGCTCAAAAATGAACAAATAGAATTCTGCAATCCACCCATATGAGCCATGACTAATATGTTTTTTAAATGTGCTCATGATATGTAGTAGCTCTTCTTTGGATACAACCCTAAACCGCCTATCATTTCCTCCTCATTGACCATTCTTGGAAAAAGTGAGAACACCTTAAGTATCTCCTCAATATACCCTTGAAGTGTCTAGCACCTAAATCAGCCATCTCTTAGAAGCTTCTCATTATTCTTCCTTCTTCATTAGCTAATTCCCAAATAGTGTTGACATTCTTCATGTGATTATCAAAGCTAAGGAAAAAAATTGTATTATCACTGCCTACCTCTAGCTAAACTGGATGCAATGCTTTTGATCCTCCAATCATTCTCATTGCCCAAAATTAAGTTCACCCTCTTGGACTCCCACTTTTTCGAATTAACTTTAGATTCTATGCACTAACTCAAAGTTCAATATATAACAATATTGAATATCGTCGATCCATGAGGTCACTCAAAATTCAAAGTTCAACTTGTCATGATCAATCACTAGATTTAACTTTGGAGCATTAAAATGAGTTAAAACCTATTTCAAAATCAAGGGCTTAATAATTCAATATATAACGATAATGTTTATAATAAGTTCATGAATTATTGCAAACCCTAAATTCAAATTTGAGACAGTATATTAGTTTATACTTAATTCAAAATCAAGAGTTCAATAATTAGATTAGAGTTTGTGGACCTAGTATTTGATTGCTTTGTAAAATGGAAGAGGAATCAATGTCACATTTGTTCACTAGATGCCCATATACTTTACAAGTTTGGAAATATGTAATGCTTGCTCTGTAAAATGGAAGAGGAATCAATGTCACTTTTGTTAACTAGATGCCCATATACTTTACAAGTTTGGAAGGATGTCAACAAATGGGCCAGCCACACGAATGTGTAGCAGTGCAACAATGTTGAAGAAGGTTTGAGGAATTGGTTCAGGAGAAAGGAATTGAAGATCTTTCACACTATTCCCTTTTTAACTTTGTGGGGTGTTTGGATTGTTCGTAATTCTACTACTTTTGAATATCGGTACCTTCAAACCTTGCAAACCTCTTCCTAGATATGTTCTATTACACAGTTTTCCAAACTTCGGGGAACTGTTCCAAAGGCTCGAGTTATTGGGGAACTAATGGTGGATAAACTAAATCCTTGGGGCTTTTTTGACAGTGCCTTAGTTCAGTAGTACATTTAAGCATGTTGATTTGGACAACATCTATATTGGCATATATATTGGCACATATGGTGAACACGATATTCTAAATAATGATAGGGAAATGATAATAGGGAGTCTTCCCAAGAATACATTAGATGAAAGTTATGATATTCTTCTTATTAGAAAATAGGGCAATTTTTTGAAATGTGTTTTCACTATTGGAAAATATGGCAGCTTTTTCATAACATGCTAATAGCACCTTCAACATATATTTTTGGTTCTCCAATGAATAAAAAATACGTTTGGACATGAAGTCAATTAGCTTTGTGGGTTAGCTCAAGTGGTTGAGTGATGTGAAAAGCAAGGAGAAGGTCTTGAAGTCAAATCCTTAGGTGGTTATGCATATAAAAGGCCTCATTCGATGTCCACACCAAGTTAGTTTGCCTAATCTATGCAACCGAAGAGTTTGCCTTGGGTACCATCCTCCTTATTTTCTTTATTTACTTAAGATCATTTTTCTCAATACAACATCACTCTTACTCTATTGCAATCTTTAATCTCCCTCCCAACCTTTTTAGTTTGTTCATTTTAACCCATCGTTTACTTTTCCGAAGCCATATTTTTCCTTCTTTGCATAAAAGATCATTTTCTCATTACAACATCACTCTTATTCTATTAGAATCTTTAATCTCCTTCCCAACCTTTTAACCTTTTTAATTGCATTCATTTTTATCCCATCACCCTCCATATTTTACACCATTATTTTATCATCTTTGTTTATTGTCATATTTTGCACTACAACGCCACTCTTAGTGTACTTGTCTCCCTAATAAAAGGTAAGGGTCAAATGCTCTACAACATTCATTGGATTCAAGGGTGCTTCATATATTCACTAAAGTACAAATCCCACATAAACACAAAAATTCAAACCAACCATAAAAACAAATCGACCACCTCTACAATCTTACCTATTTCACATCTTTGTATTTAAATCTCCTCTCACTGCAACCACTCTTGGTCTACATAAACACAAATCGACCACCTCTACGATCTTACCTATTTCACATCTTTGTATTTAAATCTCCTCTCACTACAGCCACTCTTGGTCTACTTGTCTCCCCACTAAAGGGTAAAATGACTGTAGAAGCCTTGGATTCAAGGGTGTTTCATACGCTCCTCTTATTCTACTCGACTCCCTAAGGAAGGGTGGGAAGGGTAGGATTGGATTCAAGTGTGTTTCATACCCCCATCAAAGTACAAATCGTCATAAACACAATCCAACAACACAATTATATTGAAACCATCTACAAGCTTATATAAAATAGATAAAAATACACTCAAACTATCTAAAACACACAAAATATAGAATACACTCGCAATTCCACATTGTCCAAAAAAATTCTAATTGCAATTTCATACACCGTATAAAGAACCCTCCAAAGACACTTGAATGCAATGCCACAGCAAAGAGAGCTTGAGGTCACTACAAGGACAAGTGACATCTATCACCCGTGCAAACCGTTGGAGTGAAAGCCATGTTATTCAATGGTTAACACAATGATGGGAAAAAGGTATGTGTGCCAAAGAGAACAAAAGGGAGGCCACAAGGGATAGGATAAGGGCATGGGGTAGCTCAACCTAATGGATTCTAATGAGTAGCAAGTAAATTATGGATGTAACTAGTTTTTTGTTTCTTTATTACCATCACTACTTCTCCAATCCATGGGGAGAAGGATTTCTACAATCTAAGAACATGGAAATAAAGGCATGAAATTGACCATTTCTTGGCTTTGGGTTCGCGAGTGAGTCATTAACTTGTGCTTGTCAAAGGGTTCACTAGGCAACAAACTTGGTTGGTAGTTTCATATCATGCAATAATGATGACTTTCAAAACACTTCGAACTAGAATAAGGTATAGGAAGGTAATAGAGTCATCAAAGGAGGCAAACCCAAAATCTATCAAATTAAACCAGTCGCAATAAACTCAAAAATTTACAAAGGCTAAGCAGGATGCCATGGAAGTAGCTCACAAATATCGCTATAAATTCAAGGTAATAGAGTCATCAAAGGAGGCAAACCCAAAATCTATCAAATTAAACCAGTCGCAATAAACTCAAAAATTTACAAAGGCTAAGCAGGATGCCATGGAAGTAGCTCACAAATATCGCTATAAATTCTTTGATGCAATCAAAATGGAAGTGGACAAATTGGAGAAGAAGGCCATTGCAAAAAAGGGGCAAGCCCCAACTGAAACAATCAATTTGGAAGCATTGTAATAGATATGTTGAGCTCTTCGAAAGCAGGGACACCAAGTTATTTGAAATGGTGGAGATATAATGGTTAAACATGTCTCTTATTGCCCAAGCTATAGACGACAGGGTCAACCAACGACACAAAGAAATCATGAACAAGTTTGAGTTCATGGGAAAAAATATGATGCTTTAATCCAAGTTTGCTATGATTGAAGCTGGTAGCAATAGATGAAGCTCTAGATGATCAATAGATAAAAAAACTCTCATCCAAGGTCCCAACCAAACCTCATCATAATCAATTCTAACTTAGAGTACTAACTCAACCTTCCAACCATACAAGTTTTGTTTAGTTTTGTTATGTTGTTAGTTTGTCACATGGTTTCCTTCAAACCCTTTTATTCCCAACTAAAACTAATAAACCATGTAAAAAACCTAATAGAGAATATTTTTCAAAACAATCAAACTATAATCAAACTATAAGATACACATAACATAAATGGTAAATGTGGATACAAATAATCTTCTCAATATAATTACACGTGAAATTAAAAACCATTTTCTTATTTATTACTATTCAAATTAATTTTTTTAATATTTAACCTTTTTTAATTGGATTAAATTTTTAATATTTCTACCTTGATGTTTACAATATATTATTTTATTTCAAATCTATTTTATTAATCTCCTTTAAAAGGACTTTATTTCCTTCATTTTTACTATTTTACTACTTCATTTTTACTATTTTACTATTTGACCTCTACTTTTTAAAACGATGTTTTTTTCAATATTATATTTCTCACCACAAACAAAATACGATACCCTCTTTCCCTCTCTTCATTACTACCCACAAACAAAATTCAACATAATATGATATTTCTCACCACAAACAAAATTCGACACCCTCTTTCCCTCTCTTTCTCACTACCCACAAACAAAATTCAACACCATCTTATGGATAAGCGGGAACAAAATTCGACACCCTCTCTTTCTCACTACCCACAAACAAAATTCAACACCCTCTTATGGGTAAGCCGAAAAACAAAATTCAACACCCTCTACAAATCTCAACCATTTCCCATCTTTTTAAATTTTTTCCATCTTTTTAAATTTTTCTTTTCTTTACTCACTCTTGTTATAATTGGCTTTATATTTTTCACAACCACTCTTATTCTACTTGGCTCACCCTTGGACTTTTATTCTACTTGGCTCCCCACTGACTTTTATTCTACTTGGCTCCCCACTAAGGGTGGGTCTTCAGCCTACATCGTGGTTTCAAGGGTGTTTCATGCTTCGACCATAAAAACAAATCCACCAATAAATGCACTTCAACCCTCTTTCACATTATGACACCACTGTTATTCTACTTGGCTCCCTAATAAAAAGTGAAGTGCTCACTTTAGAAGAGCATTTAGATTCAAATGTGTTTCGTACCCTCGCCGAACTATGCATCCCCATATACACAACTCAACCAGGTATGTGGTCTCCCAATTTCTCATGTGTATATTTATCTCAACCATATGTGGTCTCCCAATTTCTCATGTGTATATTTATCTCATTTCTCACTAAAATATCATTCTCGAAAAACCATTTGATTAAGGGTCCATTTTTAAGGGTGTTTCATACCCTCGCCAAAGTACAAATCCCCATATACACAACTCAACCCCAACTTTCCATTTTTGTATATTATGCCATTTCTCACATACACTTCAACTTTGTATATTATCTCATTTCTCACTAAAACACTACTCTTATTCTAATTCACCCCAAATGCTCTACTACAACACCGCTCTTGCGTTGTAATATTCTCATCAAAATAAGAAAAAACCATAAAATAACCCAACAAAAGGAATTAACTGAGAAAAACAAAATTCAGCGAAATAAAATAAGTTATGTCAGTAAAGACAAAGAAAAACATACCCTGTAAAAATTACATAAATGGGAATTAAGAAAAGGAAATAAAATAACCCAGCAAAAAGAATCAAGGGGAAAAAATTCACATGAAATCAATTACACAAGGGAAACAAAGAAAAAGTCATAAAATAACCCAGCAAGGGATTAACAGAAAATAAAGGGGGGAAATTCACACGAAATCATAAAGGTTATATCAGTAAAGACAAGGAAAAGAAAATCAAACAAAATTAGGTTATATCAGTATAGACAAGGAAAAATATAACCTGTACAAATTTACATAAATCCAAGGCCGTCGACGTCTAAAAACGTTTACAGAAATTCAAAGCCAACAATGTCAAAAGGAAACATCTCCTAAACAACAAAAGAGTTCAGCTGAAGACTGAAAAGAAATTTACACTCAAACCAGCCTAAATACGCGGATTATAGAATACACTAGCAGGTAGGCATCCTAAAAAAAGACTTCTAATTACTTTCTCATACAGAACAGAAAGAACCCTCCAGGAAAATCTTCAAATAAAATGTGTCATATACAGCTACCATAAAGAACGATATACAAATGACCAGATAATCGTAAACAACTAGTGGGACTTTTGTTCTTCTAATACCTCACTTTTAATTTATGATGTTTAAGGCTTCGTAGGAGTGTTTTACCCCCTTTTTTGATACATGGCGGTAGCCAGTAATTTGCCAACCAACCTCTTCTTGTAAATTAATAATTATGTAGATGTTAAAACATTGGAATGATACAGCACTTTTTAAAAATTTACCTCTATATGTTAAGAAAAAATAAAACAATTTCAGATTGAAATCGATTTTTTTTAAATTATCTCGGATAACCATGAATACAGTATGGTGGATAAACTTTTGCGCAAAATAAAGTTAAGCAACACAAACTCATTTCAACAAACATGACTGATCCTAACAATAACCTAATTGGGGTGTTCGGTCATCCAACATTGCAGAACTGAATTCAATCTAACTACGAGACTATGCCAGACAAAATTCTACTGAGCTTCAGGAGCCCAGCTAGGTTGTGCAGTATCCCAACCAGGCACTGGGACAGCAGGAATACTTGGCAACGATGCAGTATCCCACCCTGCTGCCGCTGCTGCTGGCACTGGAGCAGGTGCTGTGTCCCATCCTTCAGCAGCGATTGGACCTGCAAATAGTCAAGAAATTAGTTGTTGAACATATTCGGAAAGTCCTGGTACAGCAATTTTTCAGATTTTTGCAGCACTTCACAAATCAAAGACATATAAACGTCAATCTCAAAAAAACAAGTAAGAGGCACATGCGAAATTGTTCTACTCCCAACCTAGAACAACTCATAGATGTAGAGGATGCCGAAAGGGGAAGAAGAAATACACACCTGCTCCACCGGTCCAATCAGACACGGGCAATGTAGGCACAGCAGGGACTACGCCAGGTTCAGGGGCGACCCCCCATTGTGCATCTGGAATATCAGCACCCCATTGATCTCCTGGAAGGGCGAGGGAAGGTGCTGTATAGTCAGCAGTATATTCAGCAACCGGAGCATCTTCGTCTTCGTGCTCCTTAGCTTCCTCGGGCTCTCTGTAGAAGAACAAATCAACCTGCAACATGCCAAGTTACAAAAACAATGTACAACTACACTCTAAATTGACTTAACAAAACAGGTGATAAAATCCATATGCACAAATTTTTTAATATTGAAAATGAAAGTATAACCACAGAAAAAGCAAGCACATACCATGATGTCCCATTTATGACCAGGAAGTATGGTTCCTCGCATCTGCAGAACCATTCTCGCCAGCATCCAAAACAGGCAACCAATGCTATGCTTTCCCTTGTTGTTGGCAGGTATCCCAATATCCACATGTTTCATTGGTGAATCCGTGTCACAGAAAGCAATGGTTGGAATATTTCCTAGGGCAGCTTCTCTTATGGGCTATAACAAACATCAAAGATGGCCCATTATTAGAAAAGGTGCGGAGTAAACCCCTATCTTCAGTCAACCGCAATGAAAGTGTTACTCCTGAGTCTTTATAAGGATCGAGGACCTTGTCTGGTATAAAAATGCAAAGCCATTACCTGATGGTCAGTCCTCGGATCGGTGAGGATCAACAATCGAGGCTCGTTAAATGAAGTCTGCATCTGATTTGTAAATGTTCCAGGAGTGTGCCTGCCAGCTATTGCATGTGCTCCAGTATATTGAGCAAACTTCAAGACAGCACGCTGACCATATGGCCTTGCAGACTGGACAATAATATCCTGTGGGTTTTCAATTGCAACAATCACCCTTGCAGCAAGATGAAGCTTTTCCCAAGTCTTACCTAAATTGATGATGAATATCCCTACAAACAAAGACCAAAAGAAAAATGCTTTCACTAAATTCTTCAAACAATGAGAGTAACTGCACCGTGATATGGAACTCATCTCGATCCCTGGGAGGGTAGCAGGAGGTGTTTAAACCCAGCATCCTAAAATCTAAACCTAACAGATCAAAATTGGATATAACCATAACAATCTTTAAAAGGGCCTCGTGCTTTTTTATGCTTTCTATCGCTTCCTATATTACTAGCATTTTATTTGTGCAAAAGCCAATAGCTCATTGGTTTTTATACGAGTAGCCGAGGCTTTGTACAATAAAAAAACGGCAGGGTAAAATAAAAAAGCTGTAAAATTTTGAAACACTGCTAATAAGAAGATTTATGATTTTAGACGGGTATGTAATTGGCCACATATCTACTGCTAACATTAACAAGTTTGGGCAAGAACATCATTAGCTCAAATTTGTTCTTTCCAGACTGATAAAATCTCTTTTAGAGGAATAAACAAAATGGGCTGCATAATGGGGGAATCCTTCATCTGTGTTCTGATGGTGAATAACCCAAAACAGGGGATTTGTGGGAGGGATTCTATATCTACGCTGTGATGGTGAAAACCCCAAAAAAGGAATTCCAAACATACTGATACTGAACAGAGGAAGACGCTTGCGGGATCCGAAAACGAAAAAACCAAAGAGAATAAAGAAACGTTGCTTACCATCAGAACGCCTCTTGTACACATAACGCTCCATCTGAAAATCGCAGTTTTTGGTGCCGAGATGAACATCAGCAGCAAGCATCATCTGAATGTCCGCCTCCTTCTGAGACAAACTCCCCATCTTCTGCGCCATTTTCAGATCTTTCGCCTCCTACACACTTCGCTGTTACCCTCACACTTACAATTTTTGCAAAACCTAGAGCACGGGCAAGAAGTCCGAAAACAAATTTGCCATACAAGAAGAAACCCGTCTCTAAAACCCTAGACTTGTACTCAACCTTTAGACCTAACCCTAACTTCCGAAGTGTTATTTTTTCAATATTAAATCTCACTTGTAAAAGCTAGAACATTGGAATAAGTACAAATTGCTCCCGAGGTGGAGAGGCATGTCGATAAAAGAAAAGAAAGAATAGGAGTTTAGCTCAAGGCTCCCTCATCAAAGGTTTTTGTGTTATTTAGTTGATCTTGTGCATCAAAGACGATGAAGCCATGGCTATCTTTACATTTTTACATGCTTGAATGAAACCTAAGCTAAATAAACAATCTCTCCATGCATGGACTTATTTCATCAAAGCTTGTATATTTTTTATTCAAAATTTTACTTTATCTTTTCATCAAAGTTTAGGATGGTACACTTGCATCCATAACAATGAGCCACAAGTTTTGTTGATCCGATCATTGTTTTATCACATGGTTGGTAGTGATTTCATTGACCTATGTGGTTGTAACATTTGTTGTTATGATGGTATACATTGAATACTTAATGTCCTCTATCATCTATGGTATTGATATTAACAAGTTAGAGGATTGTTTAGAGGAAGCAGGTTGTGTATGCACAACATTGGAAGGATTAGTCATCATCCTACTTATATATGCAAGGGATGTTGTCCTTTTAGCAAGGTGCCCTTCCCATAAACATCTTAAAGTTCTCAAATATTTTTGTACCAACTTGAGATGTCTATAAAAACATATAAAACAAAGGTAATGTTCATTTAATAGAAACAAAACACCTACCCCAGTTTTGTTTCTGATAATAAAAACTTAGAAGAATTTTGTTGTTCATTATTACACAGTTCTTAATTTGTATAATAGACACGGATCTTGGGTTGTGGAGTTGATAGCTCAACACATTTCGATCCCCAAAGTTGGGATCATCATCAGGAGTTTGATAGGCTCATGATGATGATCCCAACTTTGGGGATTGAAACGCGTTGAGCTATCAACTCCACAACGCAGGATCCGTGTTTGGTTTACAGACTTAGAAGAAATCCAATTTTATAAGTTTGGAATTGATTTTCATCACAAACTAAATTTGAATGACGGTGTTGAAAAATTATAAATGGAGGTTAGAAAGCTTACATTGGTATTGAGAACAATTGTAAAGCTACAAAACTTTGGTGCTAGGGAAAAAGGATTCCTCTTTAACACCTTTGTTACCCCAATTATTCTATATGGCTGTGAGGTTTGGAGCAATACTAGTATTTCCAAGGAAACATGGAGGAAAATCGAGCAAATCCATAAGTGATTTGTAATAAATAACATTAAAAATAAGTGCAATGTAGGGATCATATCCTCCTCTTAGAAGTTGGGCTCCCAACCATTGAAAGTAAGGATATGATTGGGTATTTAATGTACAAACATAAGCCAATTAATATGAAGAAATATAACCTCCCTCTCACTTATTCAAACATTAGTAAAAGTCATTTGGGGGTTTGGGTTTTGTTTTGTTTTATGTTTTTTAATTCAACTGGATGGAAATTGATACACATTCAAAGTTGGATCTAATATGGACTCAAATCTATATTGATCTCGGTTTTGTTTATTTTAAAATGGCAATTCAAGATGTTAATCCACATCAAATTTGAATTTGCATTATACATTCATCCATGTCTGAGTTGGATCGTAAATTCCCTAAATTTTGTTTAAGTTTTCATATAAACACACATGCACACACACGCGTGCGCGCGCGCGCACGCACACACACACACACTTTTTGGCATAAAATGCATGCTTTAACTATTAAAATATACTATACAAGCAATTTTATGCAAAACAAAATTGGGCATTATATGCAACAACCATAATCTATCAAAAATCATGCCAAGTGGTAGGTCATTGCTTGGGGGGTGTGTCCAATTTCCATTCCATTATTCCCTTGTTTGAACTTAGGGGTCTTCTCCACTTTTGAGTTAACAAAAGGAATATTGGGAAACTTATCATAATTTAGTTGAGAATGAGTAGGCCAACTAAGTCATCTTCACGAGTTCTCTCAAACTAATTCAATGGTGTTATTATTTAACTAATTAGGGATTTAGCAGATTGGAAGGAAGTATTGGCAAGGGTTTCCTTGTTCATCACTGTTATCACACTAATTTGGTCACCCTATACCAAGCTAGGTGATTGACCAGTTACAACTATTTTATCCTCCTCCAAACTAAATTCTCATACCATTAATGAAACCCTGAACTCATAATAAGTTATTGCCAAAGCTCAAATTTCCTTAAAACCCTTGGTTGAGTTATGGTCATGGGTTTCCTTCATAAAAATTGTGATCGGGATCATGATCACACATAATGGCTTAAACATCACGATCTACATAAAATTAAGGAAACAAATAATATAAAACTTAATTTTTTTGAGTTTAGAGTAAGGTGAATATGATGATGCTCGTCGTATGGCTCCACTCTAGCCCCTACTGGGAAAATTTCCATCTCTCAAACCAACTTTTTCCCATACAAATAAGAGGTAAATGGGAGAGAGAAAGGACCTTAGTCTTTGGTAAGATTACGCTGCCAAAGTCCTCCTTTGGACTTAAGGTTTGGGAACTAAGCATCTTCTTTACTCATTCAAATCCATGGGAGGTTGTTGCAATTTGGAGAGGGTTAGGCCAAAGGGATATCAGTGAAGATGAACTCGTGCTTGGGAAAATAGGTCATCCATGGCACTGACATCTATCATGTTTGTAATCATTTTCTTATTCAATTATTTGATATCTCTTCTCTCCCATCCCCCCAACCCATAATATTTTGTGTGTAAAATATGTTCTTTAAATTTTCATTTTAATATTTGATTGGTGCTTGGACAATTGATGTGAATTCACTTAGTTGCCTAGATCTAGTTTCAAAAACCATGGAAGTAGCTAGTTACTTTCTTTTGGGAAGAAGAAGCTAATTGCCATTGGATCGAGTAGAGTGTTGATTTTTATCTAGTGGTTCAAAGGTCATGAAAAGTTACATCATAGGATTTTTGTTGCTTACACTATCAAAAGAACTTTGTTTGACAAATGAAAGAAAACGTTTTTAATAATATTCATCTTTTGTTCAAAGTATTTCTAATTTTAAATAAATAAATTTATTTTTGGAGCAGACTATAAGCCACTTTTTTAATTCAAAAGAAAAAAAAAAAACTTGTGCTTTCTGAATAATTATATTCATTTTGTAAAGTACTTATAAAACTCTTGATAATGCAAGCATTCTCTATTGAGTAAAACATTGCCTTCAGACTTGATCACGCAAACACATTTCATTATGGAAATAAGACCCCTAAAATGGACATGTAAATTTAAATATACTAGACTCGTTTCTTTATAGAAAACTCATAATAGTTTGGGATTTAGGGCCTCTAGAATAAATATAGAGAGTAAATGTCGTGGGGGCAAAAATAAAAATAGTATTAGATTAACTAAGAGTAAAATTCCTTCAATAACAAGTATCGGTACTAGGAAAGGTCCTCTAACGCATGATTCAAGTACTAGGTCAATATATGGAAGTGTTGGAATCCCCCCATACTAAATTAGTTGGTGCAAAGGGTTTAATGAGAAGAAATCTTGGAGAAGAAGGATTATATCCTATGTATAGAAGAGAGTGGTGAGGGACATGAGTTTTGACTCATATGACCTCAAACTAAATATTTGTGCTTAATCTACCAATTTTTTTTTATGGTCTTCATCTTATGAAGGGAAGTATTAGTGTTCTTTATTAATATTCCACCCAAGTGACTTATTTGAGGGATTATGAGCAACACTTGAGATAGTTAATGAATCTTCTTAGAGTAGCCACCTTGGATTCCATCACCTTGAGTGTGGAATATTAGTAAGGTCGTTATAATTGGTTTGTTTCTTACCTTTACTTGGGCCACACCCCTGAAGGAGGCTCATTTGGAAGGCCCAATTATCATTCACAAGTTATTTTCTTGCTTGGCCCCTAGTGTGTCATATAGGGGTGTGTTTGTTGTTGTGATTTGTCATGTAGTAAGGCATTAGAGAAAATTGGTCATTAGTTATTTAGGGATATCTTGGAATGATTTTTGCTTAATCACATTGGTGCATCTTAGTTCTATATTAATATATTCCAAGTGACCATTTGAGTTATAGTACTCTTGATTTTCAAACTACCTCCTTAGACCCTTCTAAATTTTTTTTTACAGGAACGAGTAGGAAATTTTTATATTAAACCGAGGAAATAAATTCCTCATCAAACCAACAAGACATTCAAAATGAGGCTCTCAACCTGACAATTAAGAGTTATACTACAAACTGATTGAATATCCACGAAATTGGAGCTCTTATGACTATTCTCTATGCTTACTAACCAATAGCTATACTACTTTGTTAATTTTTCAACATTTAATTCAATATGATCTAGGATCTTATCTGAGAGAATAACAAGCACAACAAATCAATCACAAGAGACAATAGACACAAAGCATTTCATTGGGGAAACCATAAAGGAGAAAACCCCGCAACTTCCTCAGAGATAGAATGAGCAATAGTACAAAACCCCAAAACAAAGAGATAAACTCCAGCAGCTCCTCCTCCTCCACTTGTGCGAACTTGTCTCTCTCTCACTTATGCGAATGAGTGAGTGAGTGAATGAATAAAATGAGAGAGTCACACTCTCCATTTATACTTTATGGGCCAACTTCTCCTAAGAGAGTCTAATAACCCATTATACCCTAACCCTGGGCCGACCCCACTAGGGGAGTCTAATAATCTACTCAAGTACAATGATAACCTTCCCGATCGGAGGAATGAAACCTCTCTGTCGGAAGTATAATGACAATATAAAATATACAAGTGAAATACATTCCGAAGTTACAAATACATCAACACTCCCTCTTAATTGGGAAGGTATTCTCCTGACACGGTTCATCGGCACAAGTCTTCATCATTGGATCATCATCAAAGCTGGATCATCATCATCATTGCTGCTGCTATCTCGACCATCAGTCTCCAATCTACTTGTCATAGAAATTTCTACAGAGCCAACCCTTTTTCATGCTAGATGTAGGCCTAGCCTCCATGTAGGTATTCATCATCTCTGCAAGCAAGCCATCATGTATGTACATCTCAGGACTGATTACACTACCTCTGCAAAACCTGCAAGATCTCCCAGGACTAATTATATGCCACTGCAAAACCTGAAGAAGCATCCCAGGACTGATTATATGCCTCTACAAAACCTGTGTACCATACAGTCACCTCATCATCTTCAGATCATCTCATCGTCCAAGGAGCATAGCCCAGATGCACACAACACAACACTTACACTCATCGACATGGGAGGACTAACCTACCACCATCCGTGAAAGGCTCGACACTTACATATACGCCATGGGAAGACACACCTCAACCATGCGAGAATGGCACTGCCCTTACATCTACACCATGGGAAGACACAACTCAACCATGCGAGAATGGGACAACACTTACATCAGCATCCATGGGAAGACACCCCTCAACCATACTGGAATGGCTCAGCACTTATATCGCAGCCATGGGAAGACACACCTCAACCATGCTGGAATGGCTCTGCACTTATATCAGCGACCATGGGAAGACACACCTCAACCACATCGGAATGGCCCGGCATTTATATCAACGACCATGAGAAGACACACCTCAACCATGTAGGAATGTCCCCATCCCTTACATCTGCACCATGGGAGGAAACACCTACCACCATGTGAGAATGGCTCGTGTGCATCTGCGTCTTCCAAACTCATCACTTCCCCTTGGAAGGAACCTCAATCTGAAGTACACCAAGCTTCTCTCTAAAGTACTCAAACTTCACTCTGGTCAGCGGCTTGGTCAATACATCGGCTATCTGCTTGTCCGTCACAACACACTGGAGCTTCACTGCTCCTCTCTGCACCATATCCTTGATATAGTGGTACTTGATCTCAATGTGCTTCGACTTGTCATGGAACACCGGGTTCTCAGACAACTTCACACAACTCTAGTTGTCGCAATGTATACAAGTCGCATCCAACTGGAGATCAAACAAATCAGACTGTAGCTTCCTTAGCCATACCGCCTCACAACTAGCCGAACAACTACGACATACTCTGCTTCGGCTGTACTCAATGCCACGCAGGACTGCTTCCTGCTAAACCAAGAGATCACACCTGATCCCAAACTGAAGCAGCACCCCAAAGTGCTTTTCCTATCAATGGCACTGCCTGCCCAATCCGAATCAACATAACCCTCTAGGTTAATCTTCTGATTCGCATCATACTTGAGCCCATAATCAACTATACCCTTCAGGTACCTCAGAATATGATTTACAACAATCAGGTGAACATGTCTCGGATCCGTCAGGAACCAGCTCAATGTGTTCACAGCAAAGCAAATATCTGGTCTCGTATTCGTTGGGTACATCAATGACCCAATCATCTAACAGTACATGGTGGCATCAACTGACTCTGATGAAGCATCACTCAATAGCTTCAGGTTCGATTCCATAGGTGTGGCCATAACCTTGCAATCCTTCATCCCAAACCTCTTCAGGATCTCTACTGCATACTTCCCTTGTCCAAGGAAGATTCCATCCACACGCTGCCACACCTCCATGCCTAGAAAATAGTGCATCATACCCAAGTCCTTCATCTCGAACTCGACAGTAAGCTTCCTCTTCGTTTCAGCAATCAAACCATCCTCACTTGTCACAAACAAGTCATCTACATACAGTAGGAGTATCACTGGACTTCCTTCCTCAACCTTGTAGTAAAGGTTGGAATCCGCTTTACTCTTGGTAAAGCCCAAACTAGTCAGGAAGCTATCTATCCTGCCATACCATGTAATGGGTGCCTGTTTCAAACTGTACAAGGCTTTCTTCAGTTTGCACACATAAGTCTCCCTATCATGTGTCTCAAACCCAAGTGGTTGCTCCACATACACTTCCTCTTCCACTACACCATTCAAGAATGTTGTCTTGACATCCATTTGGTGTATCTTCCATTTCATCACTGCAACCATAGAAAGAATTGTTCTGATGGAAGTGTACCTAGCTACAGGTGCAAATGTCTCCTCATAGTCTATCCCTTCTTTCTGGGAGAAGCCACGTGCCACAAATCTCGCCTTGTATTTCTCTATGCTGCCATCTGCAGCATGCTTGATCTTGTAGATCCACTTGGAACTCACCACAGACTTCCCTTTTGGTCTTGGGACCACATCCCAGACATCATTCTTCATGATCGACTGGTACTTCTCGATCATGGCATCCTTCCATTCCTTCTTCTCAACTGCTTCCTCATAGTTGGAAGGTTATTTGTTAACGATGTCACACAGCAGGGCTACATAACTGGTGTATGGCCTCGGTCTCTTTCTTTCTCTGTGCATTCCTTCTGGAGTGCCATATCTCTCTGGATCTTGGATTGCTTCTCATACCCATGCTGGTTTCTTCTTGTGAGAATTCTTCTCACGGGGTGGATCTACAGGTTCCTGTGGATCTTCTATCTCATGTTCTCCATAGTCTTTTGGATTTACTTCATTCATTGTTGTATCTTGGATCCTAGGAACTTCAGTTTCTTCAGTGTCTTCTTCTTGACTTCATAAATATTCTAGTTGAATCATCGTCACTTGTTCTTCGAAACAAGTCTCTCTTGCAGCACACGATCTTTCCTACAAGTCAAGTTCAATTGCATGATTAGAAATATCTCATAGTTTTCAGAACAAATTCTTACACATAAAGACATAGGTCATACAATCATGCAACTATCTTAGCCAATGATTCAACACAACATTCATCCATATCCCATATTCATACGGTAACTTCCTAGATGCCTTCCATCTCTACCAGAACATTGTTAAGAGTGTGCACTACTCCCAACATGTCAACAAAGAGGTTTCATTCTAGATAAGTAGCAATGGGATGTTGTATAGTACCATAGGCCACTTACCCATTACTTGCATATTAGTAGTATCTTGTTCATTAATGCAACTTTTCCAACATGCATAATACACATCCTAACTCTAGGAACATAAGTATGTACATGACTGAACAACATCATTTAAATAATAAGATATACAAGAAATGACAATTCAAATACTTATCTTTGTTTGGTTTTTGGGTGGACTCCCTCTCAATCTTTGCTTCCTTGCATGAACTACTGGAGAGTACTTCCTATTGATCTTTGCTTTGCTCTTGCTACTTCGAGATGCCTTCTTCACTTTCTTTGCTTTGACTAGATTTATGGAAGTCCTTCAACAAATTTGCTTGCAAGAGGTAGTGCTCTATAGTGCATATGTGCAAGCCTTCTATGCCATAGTTCACTTGGCTCCATGGATTCATAGACCAAGTCTTGTTCAGGTTGGCCATTCAGTTTGTATAATCCTCCCTCTTGCTCTCTAATCACTACTGCATCATCTATAGTCTTTCCTTTAGGCCACATAAGAACTTGGCCATCTACAAATGCAACCCTCATACCTTTTGCATCCAATGCAAAGATGGAGAGAAGGTTCTTCTCTAGTCCTGGTACAAATAGAACATCTTTCATCTTCATAGACTTTCCAGAGTCTAGCTTATAAGAGGATTCACCACTTCCTTTTATAGGATACTGGTAGTCATCCCCAAGTTTCACTTTGTGGGGTGACTCATGTTCAGATAGATTCATAAAGGATTCCTTGAATCCAGTCATATGTTTGGAAGCCCCACTATCTATAAGCCAATCATTGCTTCCATGTGTAATAGTTCCTGTGAGGGCAGAAATCAGAACATACTCTTCATCGCTTGAAGAATCTTCACTTTCTTCTCTGGCCCTCTTCCTGGGAGGTTTATCATCCTCTTCAGTGTGAGCATGATGTCTTTTCTTGGTGTTCTTCCTCTTGTGGGAGCTGCTTTTGTTCCTGGGACAATCTCTGGAATAGTGTCCCCTCTCATCACAAGTATAGCATCGAATGTGAGAGAGATCTTTCATAGATCCTCCAAAGTTCTCCCTTCGGTTATGGTGGTGGTGTTTACCCTTCTTGTGATGAGGATGCTCCCTCTTGTTGTAATTCTTCCTGGTGTGTGTTGTGAGAGCTTGGTCTTCACTACCCATCTTCTCTTCTCGAGCTACAATACGAGCTTCTTCTTGTGAGCATTCCTCCCACAACCTATTGAATGAGATGAGCTTATTCCTAGCACAAATTCCTTGAATGAAGGAATCCCATGACCTAGGTAGACCATTCAAGGTGGTCATCACTACTTCTCCATTCTTTATATCTTCTCCCACAACTTCAATTTTTTCTTTTATCTGGGAGACCCTTGAGAAGTAGGACTGCATGGTCTCGGCATTTTGTATCTTGACATTCTTCAATTGGTTCCGCAAAGTCATCTTCCGATTTATGTTCTTCCCTTCAAATAGCTTGGTCAAGGAATCAAACATCTCCTTGAGTGTCTTTAGAGATGACACGTGTGGTATGAGATGGTCCTTGATAGAATCTGCAATGATCCTCTTGGCCTTGACCAAGTTCTTCTTATGTAAGGCCTTAACCTCATCTCCCTCTGGAACTGGAACCTCTTCACATATGTAGGTGTCCAATTCATTCTCTTCTAGGATTAACCCAATCCTATACTTCCATGCTCGGAAGTTATCATCCCCTTCAAGCTTATCCTCAAGCTTGGTGTGTGAGACATCTTAATGAGAAACTCAAATGGAAATAAAAGATTATAGGTCTTACAACTTGATTTGTTGAAACTAGATCTGGAGATGGCTAGGGTTTGACAGAGAAACCCTAAAAATCCAAACTTGGAATTTCAAACTTATGTCTGGACAGGGAGATGCAATTGACTGGGGCGAGCAAGATGGTATGCTCAGATTTTGAAAACTCCAAAAATTTACCCCTTAAAAGTGACCAGCGAATTTCGGATCTGTAACTTTTGTCAAATTCTGGTTTTCTGGTCCAAAAGTCAAATTAGGGTTTGACTTTCCCGGAGATTCACCCAACCAAAATGTTCGATCTTGGTCTCTAAATTTTGATTTTGCTGAGGAGAACAATCCTATGCTGAGAGCACTCCAAAATTCCACTTCTGTCAAAAGCCCTAATTTCCCACAGTAGTGACAAGCCAAAAATTGAAAATGCTCGGAATCAAATTATGTTTCGACAGAAAGATGTGCCTTCCTTAGGAGAGTCAGCCTAGCCTCCTGCCTTTGATGATCTGTGGAAAGAGACCCAAAAGTTAAGAAGCCCTAGCTTCCGCAGCTGCACAGTGTCTTCTCTCAGGTTAGCTCTGATACCATGTTAGTTTTCAACATTTAATTCAATATGATCTAGGATCTTATATGAGAGAATAACAAGCACAACAAATCAATCACAAGATACAATAGACACAAAGCATTTCACCGGGGAAACCATAAGGGAGAAAACCCCACAACTTCCTCAGAGATAGAATGAGCAATAATACAAAACCCAAAAACAAAGAGATAGACTCTAGCAGCTCCTCCTCCTCCACTTGTGCGAACATGTCTCTCTCTCACTTATGCGAATGAGTGAGTGAGTGAATGAATCAAATGAGAGAGTCACACTCTCTATTTATACTTTACGAGCCGACTTCTCCTAGGAGAGTCTAATAACCCATTATACCCTAACTCTGGGCCGACCCCACTAGGGGAGTCTAATAACCCACTCAAGTACAATGATAACCTTCCCGATCAGAGGAATGAAACCTCTCCGTTGGAAGTATAATGACAATATAAAATATACAAGTGAAATACATTCCGAAGTTACAAACACATCAACATACTTAACATACTAGCCTAACAAATATATAAACGAACAGTACATAAAAACTTAAGAATTAAAACATTTGTGGAACCTGCTCTTCAAGTTTGTGTTGTTGAGGTCTGGAAGAGGAACCCTCTGCAACTTATTTCTACTTCAATTGTTGTTGCATATTTTTAACTTCATTCTCCAGAGTTGTAATTATGGTATTCATTTCTTCAACTTGTGAAAATCCTCACAGCAGATCTAAGATATGATGTGTACCTCACAAGAGTAATTATGATTAAGCAGGAAAATAGAAGAAGAGTGAACAATACAGTATAATGAGCAACAGAATAATATGGTACAGTAGAACTCAGATAGAAGCAATAATACTTCACACACACTAATTAATTAATCACAGTATGGACAAATAAATAGTACAATGGTAGAGAGGATTCGAATGCCTAAGGTGGCAATTCGAATTAGCCTCTCAGAGTGATCATAAGATCAATAGAGTGTCATCAGAGCACAACTAGGTGTCCTCATGATCATCGGAGCGCAACTGGAAGTCTTCATCATCATCAGTGGAGTCATCAATGCTCAAGTAACTGTCAACCATCAGTCAAACTAACTCTGGTAGGTGTAACTGAGTGTAACTGAGTGTAACTAAGTGTAACTAAGTGTAACTGACTGTAACTGACTGTAACTGAGTGTAACTCAATGTAACTAAGTGTAACTGAGTGACAATTGGACTGGTAGGTGAAGAAGGGTGAGTTGCTCCCTAAAATCAAGGAAGAAGGGCGCATTAAGCAACTGGAGGGCTAAAACTGAATAGTGAGAAGCTCCTGGGGGCTGGCTAACTGAGGGCTAGGTGCTGGACTGATGACTGGGATGCATGCAAACCCTAGAATGCATGCAAACCCTAAAGGTGCATGCATGACTGAAAATGTAAAGGATCAAAATACTGGTGGGACTAGGATGGAGTATAGGAATATCCTAGCACCCCCCCTTCATCCATCCTGGGCCCTGGCAACTAAGACCAAAGGTCACCCAATACAATGAATAATAACAATCAATAAACCAAGGAAGTGGGAAAATTTCATGGGAAACATACCCCCTCCTCAAAAAATAGACTGTAAGGCACACATAAAAAATAAATGCTCCAAACTAAAGCATGTGTGATGCTTGGTCATATGTCTGGAGGTATCTTCTTCTTGGGAAGAAGTGGATCATGCTCAAAAAGCATGTGGTTGTACTTGCTCTTCAGATCGAATGTGATGAGAACAAATCCAACAGTATGAGAATGATCCTTGAACCTGTGATTCGAATCAGCTGAGGTAGGATCAAATCTGTGAAAGTGCATATAGTCTTTTGTCTTCTCCTTCGAACCACCATGGGTGAGATTATGCCAAAAATAACTATTACATGTTTGCTTGAAATCAAAATCAGATTTAAGACTTAAAAAACAGTTTCTTGAGATCTCCTTTGAACCAGCAGGGGTGAGATCAAAACTATCATATGCATGAGAAATTATCCCAAGCAGTAATTGCTTAGAATCCAAATTAGATCCAAGACTTGAATCATGGTTTCTTGAGATCTCCTTTGAACCATGAGAGGTGAGATCAAAACCAGTAATTGCATGAGAATTTATCCCAAGCGAATGGCAATGGCCATAATCTTCAATAACCTTCTGAAAGCATGAATTTATGATCATATAGTAGTATAAAAGAGGAGATAGTTGGAGAGGAGCGAATGCATTACCTTCAGTAGCTGTTTTGACCTCTGAAATAATCATGTGATCATGATGCAAACCAACAGACTCTGGTGCAAGAGAGGATTTAGGACCTTCTGCAATATCTAGAGTGTGAGCTGACATAGAAAGAGAAGAAAGTTTGAGCATGGGTGGAGAATCTGCAAGTTCTTTGTCAACAATTTCAATATGAGATGATACTGGTTCATGATCTGAGAGACCATCAAGAGGAGCGAATGCATCACTTTTCTTGCTTTCGAATGGGTTAGGACCAAGTCCTTCATTCTTTCTGCCAAAATTTTCATCCAGGTGAGCCCATAACTCTTTTGGAGTCCATAACCCTCTTGGAGTTTCAACACCATCACGGTCTTTGAATTTGAATCTTTGGTATGCACACAAGGCAAGCATCATTGTTCCAAAGGCCATGTCACCTTTATTCAACCAGTCAATATTCTCTTCAGAGGATTCGAACTCTCTTTCAAAATAACAATCAAACAGATCATGGCTCTTCAAATATGCTATCATTCTTGGTTTCCATTCATCATAGTTGAATGGAGAAAGAAGAGGGATTCCTTCTAAATATGAATCCATTGAAGCTGTAGAAGACCTGCAAAAACAATAGAGAATAACTGCTACTGCTACTGCTGCAAAAATGCAGATTCTGCTGCAACTGTTGCACTTGAAATCTTGGTAATAACCTGCAAAAAACTCTCAAGAATGGAGATAAACAATACTCTCAACTCGCTCTGATACCATGTGAAAATCCTCACAGCAGATCTAAGAGATGATGTTTACCTCACAAGAGTAATTATGATTAAGTAGGAAAATAGAAGAAGAGTGAACAATACAGTATAATGAGCAACAGAATAATATGGTACAGTAGAACTCAGATAGAAGCAATAATACTTCACACACACTAATTAATTAATCACAGTATGGACAAATAAATAGTACAATGGTAGAGAGGATTCGAATGCCTAAGGTGGCAATTTGAATTAGCCTCTCAGAGTGATCATAAGATCAATAGAGTGTCATCGGAGCACAACTAGGTGTCCTCATGATCATCGGAGCGCAACTGGAAGTCTTCATCATCATCAGTGGAGTCATCAATGCTCAAGTAACTGTCAACCATCAGTCAAACTAACTCTGGTAGGTGTAACTGAGTGTAACTGAGTGTAACTGACTGTAACTGAGTGTAACTGAGTGTAACTAAGTGTAATTGAGTGTAACTGACTGTAACTGAGTGTAATTGATTGTAACTGAGTGTAACTAAGTGTAACTGAGTGTAACTCAATGTAACTAAGTGTAACTGAGTGTAACTGAGTGACAACTAGACTGGTAGGTGAAGAAGGGTGAGTTGCTCCCTAAAATCAAGGAAGAAGGGCGCATTAAGCAACTGGAGGGCTAAAACTGAATAGTGAGAAGCTCCTGGGGGCTGGCTAACTGAGGGCTAGGTGCTGGACTGATGACTGGGATGCATGCAAACCCTAGAATGCATGCAAACCCTAAAGGTGCATGCATGACTGAAAATGTAAAGGATCAAAATACTGGTGGGACTAGGATGGAGTATAGGAATATCCTAACACAACTTGATATTGCTGCTTATCGTACTTCTCCCCAAGGAGATCCAACTGGAGTTGAATTTCACACCTCTCTCCCACCTTGTGGTGATCTTCGTCTTCTTTCCATTCTTCCCATCGCTTCTCCCATGTTCAAAGGTATTGCTCCAACCACCTCACTCTATGTTGGGGATGTCTAAAATTATGAGACAACCATTTAACACCATCTTCTATGCAACAATCAGGTTCATCAACCCACCCATCGCTCTCCATTTCAACTGCAATATTCAATTCCTCGTCCATAGCAGCAAAACCAACCACTAAATTGTTGGGAGGACTACCAAATTCTGCCTCACTCTTCTGGCCAGTATCCAAAACACATAGAAATAGCTCCTAGGATGTCCAATTTATTAGGACTTCCTCGCTATGGTGAATCATAAGATTATCACCCCCATCATTATCACTCCTCTTCACCCTTATGGAAAGGTGGGCCCCATCAAATACCCAGTACAGGATCTTCCAAATTCCATCATCTCCAAATCCTTTCTTACACAACGTTGAGCTATACCGCTTGTGGGAGCTCTAGAGGAGCTTGCATTTCCATCCCAATCCATCTTTTCGAATTGTTTCTGCCATGAACCAAATCCTACCTTAGGGGATGTCTTCATAGGAGGATTTTCCTATGTGGGAAATTAATTGGCCTTCGACTGGTCTTTCAATGGCGCTATTTGCAAGAGAATCCGCCACTTCGTTTTGGTCTCTCTAAATGTGAAAAAACTCCGCATGATGGATCCTTTCCAATTTTTTCAAGATTTTGGTATGGTTCCTTGCCAAGGAAGCATTTTTAAGAGGAGTTCTATATCTCATAGCTTTGATAGCTAATCTTGACTCTCCAAAAATGATTGCATCTAAAACATATGCCTTGATGAGAGTTTTAACCTCTTGCCACAAAGCCAACACATCTACAGTATTGTTTGCTTCCATACCTAAACTCCAGGAGAAGTATTCAATAATGTTTCCTCCAGGGTCATAGAGCACCTCTCCCGCATCTGCCGCCCCGTCATCCCCTTCTATATCAAAGCATCTTTCTCATGACCATTTAGGGAGAAAAGACCTTTCTTATTTGATCATTCAATTTGAGATCTAGTCATGGCTAATGTTCTTAGGGACACCAACCAAGGTAACCCTTCATAAGGGAATCCCTTTAAATTTCCTTTGCTTGGAAATATTGGTGCCCCTATCATGGCTACAATAAATCTTCTTGAATTATTGTAGGACTTCTAGTTTGGTTGGTATCCTCTCCAAATGACCTCAATGCCCCTAATGCTTTGCTAGTAAGTGTTTTATATCAAGGGCATCAAATCAACTTTGTCGATTTGTTTTCCTCTCAAGTTAACTTTGTTCCACCCCCTTCTACCTCACTTGATGAAACTATAGTTTCTAACCCTAGTGAAATTGGTAACCATAAGTCCAAAAGGGAAAAAAAGGGAATAAGAAATAGGACAAAGGGTAAGGGGAAAATCCGTTGACCAATGTAAATAATGTTAGGGGAAGCCCTAGTGGCAACTTGGGAATATAAGATGTAAACCTAAGTTCCCTTGTAAGGTATTCTAAGAGGACAATCTTATGCATGTTTTTCTTTCCAATGTAGAAGTATATAGATCTTGGTTCCAAAGATATTTTATTCCTCAATAGATTATAACATTGGAGGAAGCTCCAGAATCCACCAGACAATTGTGAATATTACAATTGTAGATTTAGAATGTGAGCAAGAATGGTGGGGTTTGAGATTTGGACTTGCCTCCAATAATAGCCTCATTGATTTCCTTATCTTGTCCTTCATCAGATTGTTTCTTTTATTTTCCTTTGTTTGTGGGGAGTTTTGACTAAGTAATGATCTCATTCCTTCTATCAGACACTTCTTTTGTTGAGGAAATTTGCATATTTCAAACAAAGAGATATTCAATTTAGTCTTTTTAAAATCTTCTACCACATCATACCCCAAATTATAACTACCGTTAGTGTTCCCCAATGTTGTGGCGGCACCCTGTGAATGAATTGATCCTTTAGGATTCACAAGTGGTGTTGTCTTCTTAGGAGCATTTTGACCATTGGTTTTTTGAGTTACTGCAGTCCCTGCTATTTTTTGGGGTTGTGTATCAGTTGTGTTACTTTTAGGATAAATCGTTTTACTTTGGTCCTTTTCAGTAGAGTCACCCCCTTACTTATCAAGGCATAGTCTACATGGATAGTTTGCACGTTTTGTATTTCAGCCCTATCTTCTTCATCATCCATATCTAAATTACGAGCCCAATCCCATAATACCAAAGTTGCTTCTTTGGGATCCTCCTCTGCTTCATTCGTTTGTTGTTGCTCAGTTTCTTCTTCCTCATCCAACGCTTGCTTGTCAAGCAGTTGATTTATCACCAATGTCATAGAATTTATCCACCGAGGGCAGGTTTTATCTATGTGATTTTCTTAATGATAAGTACGAATAATGTCCATGCCCACATCATTTAAATTGAAACCAGTGCCCTCATTTTCTGGGGGATTCTGAGTTTCTTCATTCTTCTTGAAAAAAGGTTTGAAAGGTTTCTTCCCAAAAGAACTTGCTCCTTTATCCCCTTTTAAATAAAAAATTTCATTAGATAAAATATGAACTAGTTTAACAATGCCACCTAGATCAGTGGGCTTTTCATCAATAGGTTTGGTCAATAATAACAGTTTCTTCGATGAGGTGGCCTTAAGATCTGCTTCCACAGAGTGTTTAACAATACTGGACATTTCCAACTCGATTTTCTTAGCCTCTTCAAATTTTTATGCTAATGAATCTTTACAATATATTTTGATGAACATGGCCAGGGATGCATGCAGAGATGTGGTGTAATATTCCACTAGTACTTCCTTAGGAGGTTTGGTGGAAGTGGTGAATTTATTCAAGATTTTCATGAATCTTTGATTAAAATCCTTGACCTTCTCCTTCTTATCTATTTTCAAACATAACAATTCTCTCATTAGGGAGGCCAAGGTTCTTTCTTCACCAAATTTACTTAGGAAGGTCTTCTCAAAATCATCCCAATTTGTAACGAACCATGCTAGGAGGCCAAAATACCATGTGGGAACAAATGGAAAACCACATCTTCATGATCCACACTCAAAATATTCAATGATAGATAATAAAAAAATCAGGTGATCATCATTAGTTATTTCCTTACCCGTGTCAAATTTAGGTAAAAATTGTGCTCTGGGTGTTTAGGTAAGTCATGGATTGGTCCAACTAAATTTAAATATCGTTGAGGTCTCCACACTGATGGTTGATTGACATCATGAGCCATGTTATGAATATATGGAGGTGTATGTGGAGGAAATCTAGTAGGGGAATGAGTATGATGAGAAGTGGTAGACTCAGGAGATGAAGGTCATATTTGGGTGATCAGTTCAGGTATTTATTGCAATGATAATTCTACTAACTCTTCTAAAGATTCAACCAACACTGTCTCTGTAGTATCTTTAGCCCTTTTATGGGGATCACGTCTCCTAGGTAACAAAGGGACTGCAGGAAGTCCTCTGACTTTCTTAATGTATGACCTGGTGTATCGACGAAAAATACAACTTCTTGATGTGGTACCGCATATAGATTTTTAGGAGAGGACTCATGTTCCAATTCAGGGTTACTGTCTTCAAAATGGTATGTTTCATGTCCGTTTTCTATCCCTATATGAACTGAACTCTCAGGTTGTGAATTTTTGGGTGGATATACATAGAAGAATCCACATGGGAGAGGAACTCCTCTACCAGCCATGCACTGGTGGCCCTCCTTCTAGCACCAAATCTGTTGATGCCCAGAAAGATCCTTGTTTCGATAATAGGTGTTCTCCCCAGTGGGAAATCCCAATTAGATTTCGAATCGTTTGATATGGGGAAACTATCCAGATTCTGGCTTGGCTACCGTTCACTAGTTGGGGATTTTACCAGTTATGTCTTGGTATACCATTTAGGTTTTTTATTTATTTAATAAATGAAATGCAGAGTGCTCTAATCTACGATGCGATCCTATATTACCTTAGCCTATCCTTGCAAGGAGAAAAAATAAACAAAACAAACAATAAATGACATTGAGATACATTTCAACTGAAGATAACCACTAAGCATGAAATATACCACAGCTACAAAGTGAGCTTAAATACCGAAATAGTTACAACATAAACACAACTTGAATTTACAACTCATAGAAATCAAAGAAGGATGCAACAACACATACGTAATAAGAAGTAATGAACCATAAGAATATTCTAATGGGCAAGGGAACAATATTGCTGCATAAGAGCTATAGGAGAGTAGGAAATCAATTCCATAACACCCATCCAGATAACAAACATAGCTTCCCATGCCAAACTTGAGTTTACAAATCTTCTATTCATCTTCAGAAATCGTCCTTACATAAAATGAGCATAAAAAATCATGTGCCAAAAGCCCCACTTACCTCCTTCTACCTTTCTTTTATGATTTAAAAAATTATCCCCCTAGTGACTATTCAACTTCCTCAAAGAAAGTTACAACCTTTGAGATCTCAATACACATGTCACTAAGCCACTTAAATTTGCTCAAAAAATAAAATAAAATTTGAAGTACAGTTTTGAGTGGCATTCCCTTGAGTTCTAATAAACTCATCCCAAAGTTCACAATCATAAATTATAACATTTAATTTTTGGGGTTCCAATAGACGTAGCGCCACCTCATGAAAAATAACATCATTAGCTAATGTTGTTATTCCTTTGGTGACCAAGTTGTGCCCTATGGACATGAATTGAATCTTTAAAGTGGGCACCCCAATTTGTTCCTTGAGAGCATGTGAGGTGACTTGAGTAGTGCTCTTGATTTCCTCTAAGTCTTTCTCCCTGATTGTCCTTAGTTTCACTAGGCATTGTTCTTTTGGGATAGGCTACTCAAATGTTATTGGATTGGGTAGGTGGCATATTTCAAATGCCCATGTTATGGTATAGTGTACATTTCTACAATTTTCCAGTGATGTTGCAACCTCCTTCTGCAATTTTGCTCCTACCTTCTGACAATTGTATAGGGTATCATGTAATGTCCCCATTCAAATAATTGTATAGCAGACAATCCCCATCAATCCTACCAAGTTCCCTAGGTTGAATGGGTACATTGGGAATTGTAATAAGGGAGAAAAGGAATAATGTTTACACATTAGAATAGTTCAAGTATTTAATAAATAGGTTGAATAAATGAGTCCAAGAGGAATTATAGGTGGCAAATGGTTTTGAGGACTTTTGGAGGATGTGGGACCCCCACTAGCTTGGTTTCTCATTGCCACATGGCAAATATCACTAGGCATTTCGAATCCATGGGAAGGAAAAAATTATTGGGTGAGTTGGTAAGGCATACACATGGCATGGAGCATCTTAGGTCGAAATGTGATGGAATAGTAACCTCCATGGAAGAGGAAGAGTAAAATTGGAGACTAGTGGACACTTAGGCTAGATTCCCTAGTCTTATGACAACAATGATGAAGCATCTATGACATCTGTGACAAAATTCAGATCTGACTTCTTACACCTGACCATTATGACATGTCAGCCCCAAAAATAGGCTCAAGAAGGCGCTCATGGAGTTGGGGGAAGCTAAAGAGACTCCTATTCGAATTTGGGAGAAGATGGAGGGTTGGAAACTAGGAGACAAGCGACAAATGTGGAATATTTCCTAAGTGGAAATCTCTAGAAGATAATGAGAGGATTTCGAACCTTAGAAGGATAATGTTGGTTATAAAATGTAGAAATCAAGTATGAGAATGGATTTTGATGATTTGAGAAAAATTGCATTTGTGAAGAGAGAGCTAGTGGATGACTAGTTTCTTGCCTTAGCCAATTTCGAGGGTGAAAGATTCCCATCCAAGTTGGTGTTTGGAGAGGCCACTCAGGTCTTTCATGGAGCTTTAATGGAGTTTTATTTGCAGGTATCAGCTACAGGGCAGCTCATGGTTTTGTTTAGTGCAGCACCATCTCTCAACCATTTCCAGTTTTGAAGGCATATTCATGCTCCTTGAGGGAGGGCGTTTTTGGTGAGCTCTTGTGCTTCTTGGGAGAGATTTTCATTATGTATTTCTGATTTTAATAGCTTCATATCCTCTATTATTAATATTCAGGAAGTCTCAGGTCAAAATACCCACTGGTTGTATGCAAAAATGTTGATTAATGAGCAAACAATGTCCATTTCCCCACTACATTGATGTATAGCATGATAATGCTAATGGTTTTGAATGAATGGATGATTCTTTGATGAATTTATGATTAATAGACTTACATGGATGTGTTTTACAAGTTTCATCTACTGTACTTGAGCATTTGAAGTATTTTTACTCAGTTTAATTGCATTGGGAGAAGAAATAGTGCCATTTCCCCAAGGGTCGAATTGGTGATTTTTGCAGCTGAATGGGAGAGGGTTGGAACAGAGATAATAATAAATTAATGATGCAAATGAGACCTTAATAAAATCCTTAAAACATCCCCTAACTCTTTCCATAAATTCGAGGGAGTTTGGAAGCATTTGGGAGGCCATTTCAGTGTTTACCCAGGGGGGATTTGATGCATAAATTGCTAGTTAAAATACCATACATTGACCAGAATATAAATCAAATTTGCAGAAGTATTTTGAGGGTTATAAATCATCCATGAACCTAATATTCAAGTCTAAATATCATTCATATACCCTTACAGAAGATTTGGGATCATTTGGGTTAATTTGGAGGCCAAAACAACAAAACTAGTCAAGGGTCGAAATTGGGGAAAAAGTGGAAAATTGGTCATTTTAATAAATTTTTGAAAAAGGGACATTACATATCATAATCAAGTTGCATTTCCTCTATTTTCCTCTTGGGAAAATTTGGTGGAAATTTTTTGTTTTGTTTATTCCATGTTGCCACACATTTTAGTTTTCCATTTGAATAAAAAATCTTAAGGTCACTTCTTTGGGCCAAATCTGATATTGTCTTGAGCTTGGATGCGATCTTTTGGACTTCATATAGTTTCTCTGTGATCAACTCCCGCGAATGAAATAATTGTTCTTGCAACACGGTTACATAGGTTTGGAAATGATCCAAGCTATGCCTTTCTTCTCGATAAACACTCACTTCTACTATCAGTGAGTCCTTTTCTCATAAAACAACTTCTACCTAATTTTCCAAAACTACATTTCGTGCCACTAAGATATTGACCCATCCTGCCAGCTCATCCATTTCATCCTACAAATCTCTTAACTCTGTAGTCATGGTTTCCTTTTATGTTTCAAGAGTTTTGACTTGGGAGGTGAGTGTGTCCTTCTATGTTTACAACTTTTGGGCTATGACTTCTATGGTTCTTTTCTCCACCTCCAAGGCCTCATGAGCGTGTACAAGTTCCACCCTCTCTCTGATAACTTCCAATAAGAGGTCCTCCGGAGTGATAATCCTTTTCTTTGCTTGTTTAAGGTCCTGGACCATTTTTGAATGCTTTCTTGGTTGGCCATGGCAGTAGCCACTTTTGTCGAAGCTATGAAGTCTATTTCCTTGTCAGTCCCTTTAAATAGCGATACCTCCTACGTAGAAACAATCTATGATCATGATGAAATATTAAGTCATTTCTTTGTCTTCTTGAGGATATAATTATTCATAGGATCGAATACTATAGACTCCAGTCGATCTACTGCATGCTCCTGGGATGGTGAGTATGGAGTGATTCCCAATTCACTAAAGTGGAGACGACCCCCATTTAATGGGACTTTGTAACTTGGAGTGGATGCCTCAATGACCATGTCTTGAGGCTCGTTGTCATGTGCCTCTATTTGTCCTTGTCCTTTCTCTACAACAACCCTTTGGGATTCTTCTTCCCTCTTCTCTTGAAGTTATTCTTGTAGAAATTGCTCTTCTCTTTTTCGAGCTTCTTCATACTCTATGAGTAACTCTGCTTGCTTTCTCTTTTCTTCTTCATATTACTTCGCCTACTCTTCCTCCTGCAACTTCTTGTTTGTTTATGCCAATAAATCCTCTATCTTGGCCTTTTTTAGGTCAGATTCTCTCAATATCCTTTGTTGCACCTCTTCAGGTGTTTCTTCTTCCTACTTTCTAGTGCCAACCTCTTTAGTTCCTTTCCTGTGCTTCCTTCTCTTGTCTAGTTCTTCAAAATTTTGAGTTTGTTGGTAAATATCTTCCTCTGCACAAAACTAATCGACATAGGCATAGTAATACTTGATATCTACATAATGGTTGGATACTTTCCCGTGACTGTCATTTCTGTAAAAGGTCCTCTCCTCAAAGTGGAAGGCTTCAAATTTCTTGCTTAGTTCTATAGACTCCTTTACTTTGGTAATTTTGGATTCTTAAACTATTATGGGAAAGGGAGGCCATGATGCTTTCTTATCATTGTTCAAGCTAATTTCTATACCATCGATGAAAGTCTGCCTAATAATTTCTTTGAGGACCATGTAGTCCATGACATACTTGGGAAGTAGCTTTGGTTTTAGACCTAACTGCTTGTTCCTTGGGGTTGTCGCTGCTTATCACTCTGGCATTTGAAGTCGTTCGCTTTCCATGTGCTTTCCATGGGAAGAATCACTTTCTCTTTATCTTTCTCTTTGGAGGAAGTAGGATTACTTAAATGCTCTCAGGTTCGCTCAAACTGCAGGAAATGTCCCAAATGTGTTGGGACCTTAAGTCACACTGAAATTCGCATTGTAGCACATTTCCATGGCCGTAGGTGTGCAGGACAGGACTTGATATGCGTGAGAATCCTTACTCATAGCATGGGAGTGGGAAGAGATAGGAGGGGGGAATCCGTGCAGTGGGAATACAATACCAACGGGGAGATCGGGTGGGAGTGGAACTGCTACAATGGATCTTAGGACCCTTGGAACCTAAGTATAGGCCCTTATGGGGACATATGGATCCTTAAAACCTCCATAGATACGTAAATAATTCCCCTCATCATTCAGGTATCAGTATCCTAGATGTGTTACCGTTTTAATAGCATCATCATACATGCGATTGGGTGCCTTCTTATATATTATTTTGTACAGAGTCATGATGAATTCTTCACAAACTTTCTTGTAGTAGTTGGCATGCTTTTGTGCCCATAATTCTTGACAACACACATGTATGGGAATTTCATCAGGATTCCATTGCCATCCCATGCCTAGGAAGTTGTGGAATATAAACATGGTCTTCAACGGGTATGAAGACATATGGAACTATGCTTTATTTACAAGAATATCATTATGGGCTCTCTTGATCGCATCTTACAGATTTGTAGAAATGATAGTTTCCCAACTAAATCTTGTGGCGTGCAATGTGACATAGTATAGTAGCGGGGTCCAATGGATCCTGAAAATGCGATGCACTAACCATCCCATATAGTTTGCATAAGACAGTTCCAATTACATGATAAGGTTGTTTTAACATTTTTGTCTCATACTCCCCGCTTTCCCTTTGGCGAAACTGCTTCCCAGACATCTATACTTGTTTGATGAGATCAATGTAGTTAAGTTGCATACCTTCCACCCATTTAAGTGTCATGTTGATTTCTGCCATTGGAAGCTTGTAATCCTTTTCTAAATGGGTCGATTGAAAGGAAGTGATACATTTTCTCGAGGCATCCTTTAAGATGTGAGTCATGGCATCAATGTGGGGTATGATCCAAATTATTACTTCCATGCAGGGGAAGACCTCGGCTCTTGCCGTTGCTTCATGTAGCCCTGACCGCTTGATATTCTAGTATATCAGGACCTCCTATAGGATAGCGGTTTGATACTCTTCACCCCTAAAAAAATGATATAATTCTCCCCATTTGTATTCCTACTCTGATCCCGTAGTGCTTTGAGTATCATCGTACTAGATTTGAAGAGGAACCTCTTCAGCTTGCTTGTCATCAAACAATATCTCCTGCACAAATTTGGAGTGTTGTTTTTTGTGTTCCTTTGCGACATATTATACTCTTGCAAGCCATCAATAGTAGCATCAAATTCCATTGGCAATAAACTAACAACCTATGCATACAAAGTAATGTATGATAAAAATGTAAATTGAACTAAAACTATATCAATTTAAATCTCCCTTCATATTGATGATGACTACCAAATATCTCAGATGCAAAAATAGATTTTGTAAGCTATGAGATCCGCAAATAAGTTATATTCTCAAACTTATTTGCTATTGCATCATGAGGTATAGAATTCATGTTTCCCACCCATGAACATGTATATCAAAAGAATAAACACTAAAATGTAGCAATGTTCATGGCATTCGGGGGGGCAAGGAGATGTAGAAAAATTATGTCCGAGATAGTATAACAATCCCCTTCAAGGATCCTGGGGCCATGACCAAATGATTTAGTCATAAAAACCAAACAAAAACTTCTCCACCAGGGATTTCACTATCATTTAGGTGGGAGGTACATTTAGGGTAATTGGTAAAACTTTGAAGTTGACACTATCCAATTGAGAGCAGGAACCTGAGCTTAATGAAAGAAGCACGATGATTGGGTATTAGGGTCCCACTTTCCTATAATGAGGAGGGGATTGTGCCTTCAGGGTCACAAAACTTCCATCAATCCAATCCATGGCTTGAAAAGGAAACAAAAACCCACTTACCTAATGACCAATGTGCTAGGGCACCAATCGGGGCTCAAAAAATACCTGACTAAAAAGAGAGAGATCAACTACTACATGGATTGAAAGACAAGTGAGTAGGGGACCCTTTCTTATCTGGTAAGAAGGAAAACAGGTGTGAGGTAACCGGTGGCCAACGTGCACTTCCTATCTCTCTTCCTCCAGGTGTCTCAAAGCGCTAGGGAAAGTCTACAACAAGGGAGATGTAATCACTACAACAAATTTGACATTTAGGGGTAGTTGTCTTCCGCCTCCAAAAGGAATTATTGGGGGCAGTTTTGGTTTTGGCGTCGATCTTTCCAAAACCGCCCCTAATAGCACCGACGCTAAAAGTTTTGACTTTTAGGGGTGGTTCTGAAAGAGATCAAAACCGCCCCTAAAAGTGGCTTTTTGAGGCAGTTCTGAACCGCCCCCAAAAGTTGCTTTTGAGGGCGGTTCTAACCCCCCCACAAAAGTTGCTTTTGGACTTTTGGGGGCAGTTTGAAACCCCCCCCAAAAGTCCTTTTTTGACTTTAAGGGGCGGTTGTCTCCCGCCTCCAAAATTCACTAATTTGGGGTTGGTTTTGTAGTTGGTGATGGTCTTTAAGAAACCCCCCCTAATAACACTGACGCTAAAAGTTTTGGCTTTTAGGGGCGGTTCTGGAAGAGATCAAAACCGCCCCTGAAGTAATTTTTGGCGGGCAGTTATAAACCTCCCCCAAAAGTCACTTTTAAGGGCGGATATACACCCCCCTCGTAGGTACCTACAGAGGTGGTTCAAAACCCCTACCAAAACTCTTTACAAACCTGTGGGGGCGGTTTTAAACCCCCCTCGTAGGTACCTATGGAGGCTGTTCAAAACCTCCGCCAAAAATCTTTACAAAACCTGTGGGGGAGGTTTTAAGCCCCCCTCGTAGGTACCTACGGAGGTGGTTCAAAACCGCCGCCAAAACTCTTTGCAAACCAAGGGCAGTTTTAAATTCCCTCAAACCCCCCCCTAAAAATATTTCCAAACTTTTGGGTTGGTTTTAAACCCCCCTCATAGGTACCTACAGAGGTGGTTCGACCCCCCCCCCCCTAAAATTCTTTACAAACCTTTGGGGGTGGTTATGAACCCCCCTCGTAGTGACATATGATTATGGCACGAAGGAATCGAACCTTCAACCTCCTGCTTGTAAAGCAGGTGCTCTACCATTGAGCTAGAACCCTTTAAGAATTGGGGGAAAGGGGCAATATTAAAACCAAGATTGCATCATTTGTAATTCCAAGAAAAC
Source organism: Larix kaempferi (assembly GCA_027924585.1). Taxonomy (NCBI): domain Eukaryota; kingdom Viridiplantae; phylum Streptophyta; class Pinopsida; order Pinales; family Pinaceae; genus Larix; species Larix kaempferi. The sequence goes on along the minus strand of BSBM01000380.1, from coordinate 8,378,892 downwards.
ACTAATAATCCCAACATTGTTTCTAACTCGACAGACCTAAGAAAGTAGTGTGAATGGATCTGACCTTATAAGTTGGCTGAACTTGAAAAGGTTTCATATGCAGCATTGATTCAATAAAAAAAATAGTAATACAGAAACGTTTTGCAGGACTTGGCTTTCAAGTTCAAACACATACTCATGAAGTGAACATCTAACTAGAATTTCAAGTATTCATTGATAAGAACGAGCATCGTTTCTAATGGTTGCTTGATGGATCTTAGCACTTGATAGTTTTAAACCTTAACAGTGCAGTAAAAACTCATACAGATTCTTAACCATTAACAGAAAATACACAATGGAACACACATAACACAGAGATTTTCACCTGGAAACCCTTAACCGGGAAAAACCAGCAAAAATTAGAGCCGCACAACTCTTTTCATTATATGTTTTCTTAACCATTTACAATACAATATATGGTATTCGCAGCATCTAAAACCCTAATTCATTTACCCGAAATTAGGTTACAAACCTAATCCCTTTACCGGGATTAGATAGTATACAATGGGACCAAAACAACAAAAAAGCAAAAACAACCCAAAAAATCACTCACCTCCCCTCCTGCCGCGCCTGGCGCAGCCGAATCACTACTAGGGAGGGGATCGTGGTGTACACGCACCCACCATGTGAAGAGATATAACACACCTAACATTCTCCCACTTGTTGTTCTCTTCACATACAGGAGAAATTTATGACTTCAACAGTCCAGGGCAACAATGCCCATGTTCTCTTTACACCAAGAGAACTTCTGAGTACTCATAGACTTTGTCAAAGAGTCTGCAACATTTTCCAAAGTATCAACCTTCTCCAGCAATGAGAATACTTTGTTTTGTTCAACCATGTCTCTGACGAAATGGTACTGCACATCAATGTGCTTTGTCTTCGAGTGATAAGCAGGGTTCTTTGCCAGAAAGATTGCACTTGAGCTATCACATCCTATCTTCACTGCATTTTGAACAAAATCGATACCTGAACACAACCTTTGCAACCATACAACTTCCTTACTTGCATGGGTAGCTGCCATGTATTCAACTTCTGTAGTTGAGAGTGCAACTACAACTTGTCTTCTATTCATCCAACTGATTGCTCCTCCAAATAGTTTAAAAATGTAGCCACTTGTAGATCTTATGTGATCAATATCTCCAGCCTAGTCAGCATCAGCAAATCCTTGTATATCTATCTCTCTATTTAATCGGGGTCTTCCTTGGTAGCAAATTGCAAAATCTATAGTGCCACGCAAATACCTGAAGACCCTCTTTACTGCAGTCCAATGTTCCTTTCCTTGTTTTGACATATATCTACTCAAAACTCCCACTGCATGAGATATATCTAGTCTAGTACAGACCATAGCATACATCAAACTGCCAATAGCAATGGCATAGGGAACATGAGACATGTCCTCTACCTCTTCTTGTGTCGTGGGACACTGTTCTGCAGATAACTTTACACCTACAGGAATGGGCACCTTCACTGGTTTGCTTTCCTGCATATTAAACCTCTTCAATATTGTCTCAACATATTTCCTCTGATTCAACCAGAGTTTCCTGTTTTCTCGATCTCTTTTTATTTCCATGCCCAAAATAAAATTTGTAGCACCAAGATCTTTCATGTCAAATTCAGATGACAACTGATTTTTGACATCCTTGATGATTTCCTTATTGTTTCCAATTAGCAACATATCATCAACATACAATATCACATAAATAAAATGATCACCAATTAGTTTGAAATAAACACAATGATCAGCTTTGCTTCTTGAGAAGCCAAGTCCCAGTATATAAGTATCAAACTTTTGATACCACATTCTTGGAGATTGTTTCAGTCCATAGAGGGACTTTTTCAGCTTACAGACAAGCTCCTTTTTACCCTTCACCACAAATCGTTCTAGTTGCTTCATATGGATTTCTTCATTAAGTTCTCCATGTAGGAATGTCATCTTCACATCCATCTGCTCTACTTCAAGATCAAAAGCAGCAGAAATAGATAAAATAAATCTAATAGAAGTCAATTTTGCAACAGGTGAGAAAATCTCACCAAAATCGATGCCCTCAATTTGGGAATAAACTTTCGCTACTAGTCGAGCCTTGTACTTCTCCACTTTACCTGCTGCATTTAACTTCTTCTTGAATACCCATTTGCTTCCAATAGGTTTTCTTCCTTCTAACAACTCAACCAGATCCCATGCCTCATTTTTGTCCAAGGCATCCATTTCTTCCATCATGGCCTTCTTCCATAGTTTACTATCTTCTGAATCCATTACCTCTCTAGCAGTTCTAGGATCATCATCAGTAATAGATAACACAAAATTAGAGCGAAAATAAGGTGGACTATACCTTTCAGCTTGCCTTCTTACTCGATCAGATCTCCTCAAGACCGAAGTCTGTGGTTCCGCCTCTTCATCTGATTCAGACGAATCTACCTCTTCATCTGATTTAGACGAATCTGGTTCCTCAAATGAACCACCTCTTTCATCCTTAATATCAAACTATAGTTTCTCTAGATCATTTCCTTTGGTGCATCTTCAATCTTGGAAGTGTTTTCAACTTCTATGAAGATCACATCTCGACTGTAAACTACTTTCCTTTTTATTGGGTTCCACAGCTTGTAACCTTTCACTCCATCCTTGTAGCCAATGAAGATACATTTTTCTGCTTTATTATCCAACTTGCTCCTTTTTTCCTTTGCAACATGCACAAAAGCATCACACCCAAACACTCTGAGATGCGAGGAGAGAGGGTTTCTTACCAGTCCAAGCCTCATGAGGTGTCTTGTCAACCAACGCTGATTGGGTGTCCTATTTACCAAGTAACACGTAGTGTCAACAGCTTCTGCCCAAATCGTTGTGTTAGCCCTGCACCACTGAGCATACTCCTTGCCTTTTCCATCAACGTCCTGTTCATCCTTTCTGCAACCCCATTCTGTTGAGGTGTGTATGGAGTAGTCTTTTGCCTTGCTATTCCACACGTCTTACAAAACTCCTCATATTCATTTCTATAGAATTCTCCACCGTTATTTGTTCTCAGCACTTTTATTTTCTTTTCAGTTTGATTCTCTACAAGAGCCTTAAATTCTTTGAATCTATTAAAAACCTCAGATTTCTTATGCAGGAAATAAATCCATGTTTTTCTTGAGAAATCATCTATGAATGAAACATAATACACAGATTTACCTAGTGATGGAACAGGCACAGGTCCAAACACACCACTGTGTATTAACTCTAAGATTCCTTTAGCTCTTACAACACTAGATGAGAATCTTACCCGATTATGTTTACCATATAAGCAATGTTCACATAAATCAAAATCTAGTGTGTAATCAGACATGCCTTCAGCCATACTTTTTCCTTTTAATAATCGAAGACCCTTCTCTCCAATATGTCCCAGCCTTCAATGCCATAGCGTTCTCTTCTCACTAGAGAACAGTAAGGACTCTGTCTCCTTCATTTTTATCCTCAGGAACAATAGTACTGTTACATCCATTATTAAAAGTGCTTCCCAACAACTTGTATAGAGTTCCAATCCGAACTCCCCTCATCAACACCATTGATCCTCGAACCATCTTGTATGTGTTCTTCTCAAACATAGTTTTCACACCTACATCATCCATTTTACTTACAAATATGAGGTTTCTAGCCAGTTTTGGAATGTGCAGAACCATGGGAAGGGTTCTAACCCTTCCATCTTTGAGCAGTAACTTGATCTTTCCTCGACCTATGATTTTCGCCACAGACTTGTCTCCCAGGAATACATCACCTCCATCATACTTTTCATATTCAAAAAACCACTCCCGGTGAGGAGTCATATGAAAAGATGCACCTGAGTCAATCAACCACGAATCATGCTCTACATGTGTACTTGAAGGTGCCAAGTACACATCTCCTCCTTCCTCTGTAGATTCTTTCCCATCTACGGATGGAGCATAATTAGATCCTCTGCTTTTATCAATATTTTGGATTTACAATCCTTCTTGTAATGCCCAGCTTTACCGCACTTTCAGCATTTTCGTACAGAAGGTCCTGGAGATTTAGATCTCCCTCTAGATTTAGATCTGCCACCTGAAGACTTATTTTTAGACCTGTCTGCAGGGCGACCTCTCACAAACAAGGCATCCTTGTTGAACTGTCCATGGATTTCCGCTTCATTTCCTCCGATAGCAGGGATGCAACCACATCATCAAATATTAGGTTGGTTGCGTTACTCCTAACAGCTATAACCAGACTATCCCATGAATATGGTAGAGAGCACAACAAGCTAATACATTTTTCATCATCAGTAATCATAATACCAACAGATATCAACTGACTTACCAGAGTATTGAAGGCATTTAGATGCTCTGACACAGAGTCTCCTTCATTCATTCTTAGAAGGTACAATTTCTTTCGAAGAAATAACTTATTTACCAGGGACTTTGACTGATACAAATTTCCCAGCTTATCCCACAGTTTCTTTGCACTGTCTTCTCCAGATACGTTCACCAACACTGAATCTGAGAGGCAAAGTTGAATTGTGCTCCTTGCTTTTCTTTCCAGCTTATCCCATTCTTCTTTTGCCATACCAGTGGGCATGGTACCCGGATCTACTCCGATCCATTGTTCTCTATCTACCAGAAGATCTTCCATCTTGAGCTTCCATACCTCAAAGCTCTGACCGTTAAATTTCTCAATCTCGATTCTAGAAGTGCTCGCCATTCTTTCAATAAAGGAATCACAACTGCAAAGCTCCCACTGAAACCGGGTTTATCACAGATCCAAGATCGAGCCAAACCCTTGGAAACAAAGGCGTCCCTCTGAACCCAATAATGCTCTGATACCAAATGATAGTTTTAAACCTTAACAGTGCAATAAAAACTCATACAGATTCTTAACCCTTTAACAAAAAATACACAGTGGCACACGCATAACACAGAGATTTTCACCCGGAAACCCTTAACCGGGAAAAACCAACAAAACTTAGAGTCGCACAACTCTTTTCATTATATGTTTTCTTAACCATTTACAATATAATATATGGTATTCGCAGCATCTAAAACCCTAATTCGTTTACCCGAAATTATGTTACAACCCTAATCCCTTTACCGGGATTAGATAGTATACAATGGGCTGAAATAGCAAAAAAGCAAAAACAACCCAAAAAATCACTCACCCCCCCCTCCTGCCGTGCCCAGCGCAGCCAAATCACTACTGGGGAGGGGATCGTGGTGTACACGTACCCATCATGTGAAGAGATATGATACACCCAACAACACCTGGATTGTGCTAAGGGTTCTGGAGGACTATTAGGCCCGAAGTTCAAGAAAAAGATTGATCGCTCAAGAACTCTCAGTAGGACGAATCGGGCTGAAAGCAACAATGTGGGAAAAAGCTAAGGTTTGAAGTAATCAGCTGAAGGCCAAATGAAAAGGAACCTGTGAAAAAATGTATGGATGGTCAGATCTAGCGTCAGGAAATCTGCGGTCGGGAGCCTTCTTCGCGAAGTAAGTTGGTGACTCTTTAAGTGGAGGTGGGGTACTAGTCGACGGGCAGGTCCAAAAGCAATCAACGGTGTAGGGCGCAGATCAACGGCTCACAACATGTTCGTAGATATTACGTGTGTGGAAACGGTCGCAATTCATATTTGCGAACTTTTCTTTAAGTACTGCATCCTCCGACGGCCTAGATGTGGCGTGGCAAAGATCTATGGTCCGGGTGAACTTTGCAAATAATAATTGTGCGGTAACTGGGCGGGACAAAGATTTGTGAACAATTAACGAGACACACGGTTGGACGACCAAGATCTGAGCAGGAACCGGATCGACGACATGCAGGGTTTCTCAAAAGTCAAAAGCGCTGACAAGCTGTCAGGTGGCCGAATTGGAAACCACGAAGAAAGGTGGTAGGAAAGGTCAAAGGATCTAACGGCAGAGGATCAATTTGGCCAACGGACGGTCGACGTGGCTCCTCCATCTTCGTAGCTGGAGGGACGATATGGCAGGATAATATTATAAAATACCGGCCTGCACACAGATTCTTATCTTGTCTTTCATGTGCACGTTGAAAGGCGAGGAAGATCGATCCGTGGTCAACTAGCCAGGTAGGCCACTCTTTTCCTCTGTGAATTTTTGTAAATGGCGGGCTCCATAAGACCTCCAGGTTTCGAATCTTGTAAGATAAACGATTGGATAGAGGACAAAGATAGTGACATTTTCAACACCATGTTCCTTAATAGTACCCTGGAAGCCGCCAAAGAAAAACTAGAAACCATAAGAGCCCAGGGCAGAGATATCCACAAGGTCTACCAGTCTTCCTTTCACCTTTTTACCACTAGTCAGACCCCAAATTGTCCTGAGTTCATAGACTGGTGCTCCAGCTATTATTCCCCTAGCCACAGGGTGGTCATGGACGTTGCAAAATCAAAGATTCTGTGTTACATAGATGCCCCAACCGTCTGGCAAGCCCTAGTCGTGCCTGAAGATTTCTGTCGAAAGTCCCAGAGTTATCAATTAGAAGCCCTAATTCAACATTTCCGAAGAGACCCAGACAACCTCAAGGAGAGTTTCTACCATGCCTCCCTACTCCTAGGTGTTTCTGTCTCAGCAGACTCTTTCCCTGGCGAAGCCAACTTGTTCACAGAAGAATCTAGATATGTAATCTCGAAGCTGCCCCAATTTTTAGGGCTGGACACCGACCATGATATAACCGAACCCTTGATTAGCCTTCTGTTTGTTATCAGTACCTGTCCCCTTGAGCCATCCGACCCTAATTTACCCCCCCTGTGCACCTGTTTAAAGTTTGACGAAGCTCTAGCAGAAAGTATCCATTCCCAACTTGTGGAGTTTCCTAAGACTAGGTCTTTCAGGTTCCAATCCTATTTGTTAAAGATGTTCCTGGCAACCAATGATGAAAACCTATAGGTCCCAGAGCTACATATTACCAAAGAGATTTATTCTGACTACAAGATGTTCATGAATGGCCTCATGGCTGAGGTTTACTTCCTGTTTTTTCAGAAAAGATTACCTAGAGTAATACCGGAGATGAAAGACCTGTTGCAACCCCCAATGGAAAAAGGGGTAGGGGATTGGTTTTTATTGAAGTAGGGAAATGTAACAAGAGTATATGGGTTTTCCCATGCCCCATATGAGCTGCCTGCATTCCTCACCCCCAAGATATTCACCATGGAGTTTGTAAGACATAAGCTAACAGTTGAGTGTGAACACTTCCTAGATGATAAGAAGGCATCGGACATAAATTTTCCCTGGACAGTAGGATCCATCATGGTTAAAAGTAGAGCATCTCTCTTAAGCCTTCAACAAATAATGAAAGACATGGGATTCCCCTCCAAGGCAGCAGTGAATTATGACCCCCATCACATACTTTCAGAAAGAAGGAAAACAACAAATAGAAAGGGGTATGAACATTTTGAGCTGGCTGGTATGGCTGAGAGGGAAAATTGGCTGGAGTATATTGAGCAGGGACAAATGGGAATTGACCCCATAGAGGCTTCCCAAAATTTGGCATACCTTTTTGAGGAAGGCTCATCTTCAACACCTAGATCATCTAGTAAAGATACAACAGTGCAAATGGTTTTGCCCCTAGTGGCCATCCCAGAAAAGTCCAATCAGCAGGAAATCAGCAGTCCAATGGATGTGGACAGTGACCTTGAAAGGGCCTCAAAGAGGCAGAAAATAGAAGAAGCTGATCAACAGGTGGCAAAGATTCAAGAAGAGAAGCCAAAGAAGAAGAAGGTCAAGTTTTGAATGCCCCATTTTGAAGTCAAAGAACATGTTTTTGGTAAACCACCCAAGGGATCTGCAGCACTGAGCACGACCAGAGTAGAGCTGCTATAGGGGTATGAGGAAAATCCAGACAACATTGCAGCAGAGACAAAATTATATGAAGAAGTAAGGAAAATATCTAAGAAGAGCGTAGCCTTGGTGGCCAGCAGAAATTTGGCCCAGAATACTCTAAGCCTGGATTTGGCCACTAAAAACAAAGCTACTGAGTTAAAGGTCAATCTGGAAGATATCCCAGATCTTGACATAATCAACCTGCACAAGGAAATAGGTGAGGTTATATACAACAAACTACTGAAGGGTGCCTTAGAATTGTCTAAAGTACAATCAAACAAATCCAAGGTTCAAAATCAATTCAGGATAGAGAAGGCAGAAAGCAAATCTCTAAAGGGACAGGTGAAGAAGCTCCAAGCTCAATTATTAGCTTCTGTGACTGAAGAAGCCAAGAGAAAAAGCATACAAGGGCTGTTGGATGGGAAAGATCAGGAGATCCCGTCCTTAAAAAGGAAGTTAAAGATGCATGTTGCTCAGTTGGTAAATGCCCCTGAGATGGAAGAACTAGAGGAAGAGAAAGAAAAATTAAAGGAAGAATTGATTGACTGTAAACCCCAGCTGGTGGAGCTCGGAGAAAAAGAGAAGCAACTGCAGCTTAACATAGCCCTTGTGGCAGCTAGTGAGAAAGTATGGAAATCCCAGTTTGAAGAACTGGAGATGAAAGTAAAGGAAAATGAAAAAGAGCAAGAAATGGAGGTCACACCCTCAATTGAGTCTGGAGACTTCTCCATAGTGGGGCAGATAGACAATGCCAGCCCAGAAGATGCTGAAATGAACAGATTGAGAAAACAAGTAGCTAACCTGAAGACTCTAAAGGACAATGTAGAGAAGGAAAAGGAGGCTTGGGAATCCAAGTACAAGGGAATGCAGGTGGATCTTGACAGGTTAGAGGAGCAAGTGATATGACAGAAGATACTGTATGAGACTAAGAAAATCATCTAGGATGATGTCATCCAGCAAGTAGATGACCTAAGGCCCTATTTGAACTTCATAGTGGATAAGGAAATTGTGGTAAATTTGGCTAAACGGGTTGTAGCAGTGGCCAATGAAAAGCTTAATAAGAAGCCCTCGGATTATGCAGAAAATGCAGTGGAGTTTCTGAGTGGTTTGTCAGAGGAGCAGGCTAATACAACAGGTATAAAGGACAAGGTAGCCACAATTATATGGGCCAAGAGAATAATTAACAAGCCAAGAGAATAATTAACAAGCATCAACAGGTGAAGATCACCCAGTCTGGGATAGACATTCTCTCCAATCAACTGAGGCTGTTCAAGGAGGCATTCAACCCCTTATGCAAGAAAGGCCTACCTATGTTCTGGGAGGAGAATGGAACCATGTTATCAAATGAGGAATACAAGGTTAAAATATGGGATTGTAGGGAAAACCAGGAGGATTTTGCAAGGATGGATCAGCCTCTGTCGGGTCAGATAGTAGCTGAAAAATTGACAAGGGATTTCGAGTTAGCCTTAATGTTTGGGAGAGCCAGGACACGACACGCTGGTTATTCTTACATAGAACACACAGAGCTGAGAGTGTTAATTAAGGAGCTCACCACCCTAGACCTACCCTCAACTGACCAATGGAAGTCCATCGAGAAGTATGGCAAGGGGAGAATCAAGACAGGTGCATGAGGAGTTCGAGGTTATTGCAAAGTTTTCTGCTAGTGGGAGCATTCGGTTAGTAGGAGCGACCAGCTGGAAGAGCATCTCCAAGATCAATTTTTGTCCTTTTGTTAAGTATAGGCGGTCATATAGTAAAATGACATGTAAATGTAAAAGGATGCTGAGCCGATTTTGCCACCTCTCTCTCATGTCTGTAATGGCGAATATGCCTCGATTAGGTGTCAATAGGTTATAACTGTTTTCTGTTCAAGAGAAGGCCGGGCCTGGGGCTCGAAGACATCTATAAATTAAATGTAATCAATGGCAAAGGGGTTGAAAATTTCGGAGCCCGAGTGTTGCTCTGCGTTTGAACAATTTTGAAGCTATTTTAAATAAAGTTGGCAGGCCTTACAGGCATTTCTGTTCAAAGATTCATGTGTTATTTGATCTACAGTCTGTTCTTTCTTTCTCCCATGTGAAATGTGTTTCTTTCATTGTCAATTCATTTTGTCATGCTATTTCAGCAACAACCTTTAACGAATGAAAAGGTTTTAATTGCATTGTCATCTAACACAAGCAAAAAAATTTCATCTGAAAACGTAACAACTGAGAGCAACAAATTATGGATGCAATAGAGGTTACATTTCAATGCATGCTAACAATGAAGACATGCTACTACCTGAAAATGTTTAATAGATAAGAGAGAGCTAAAGTCTCAGCCCAAATATTTATGAAGCAATTAATTGTCATCTCATTCCATCGTTCCTAAATACCCCAGCTTTCATTGTTGCTGGACAAAAATGTTACCTGAAGCCTGTTGCATAAATATATAAGAAACAAACAACAAAACGAAACTGTATTATCTATATCCTTATTTTAAGAAAACAAAAGTAGGACCGTCCATTTTAGATACAACACTAGAGTATCTCCTTTACTACCTAAAGATAAGAAAAATTATCAATGCCCTGAAAATTGTTTAGGACAACCCAGTTCTCAAACATTGATGAAGAACAACTTTATTTATGATCATAGCCTAGTCAAATCAGTTCTAGAGCAGAAAATTAACATTTTTTTGATAGAATTGTACCAATGTTTATTTCTCTAATTTTAGTGGCAATATAATAAGTTAAAGAACATGAAAGACTATGAAAGGCATTATATAACGTATTTTTTTGGTAAAGTCAACTATACATTCTCATGAATTCCAACAACTAAAAGATATCTTGGTAACATATGCAGTGAACAAATAGATCAGATACATTTCAATGGCTATATTTCACGCCAGATGCAACAATAAAGGTAAAGAAAAAACCTGTATTCGTAGTTTGGTAATATTCCATTGAGAAGTAGCACAACAATTTACATATTAAACTCAGGAACATTGAAGAGACAAATCGCACTGGTCAATATACTCAAATAGATTCAAAGACATTTTTTTGTTAGAATATAGATAAACTAAATTTCAATGAAAATGGAGTCTTAGCCTGATGGTAAAGAAAGGGTGTTTCATACTCCACTATGGCGGGTTGTTTCACTTGCACAAGCACAAGCAAGGCTATTTGTGGATGGAGTTACGTGCAGGCCCTGTGCGTAATTGGAGAAGTAGATTCTTGTAAATAATCTGTACTCCATTGTAATATGGAAAGAGTACTTTCGTTGCCTGGTTAGTTGAAAGCTATCAAAAAGGTGAAAAAAAAACTTGAAACTAAATTGCAAAGTCAGTCTTAAGCCCTCTTCCTGAAAACAAATAGTAAAATATTGATAAGCTATGATTCACGAGTACTAATCCTAGCCTCTTCCTTAAAACAATGACCTATTGGGGGTCCACGTGCTTACCCAGACAATCTACGGACGAGATGACTCCGTTCGTCGGACGATTCATCCAACGGCCAATAACCCAAAAAAATTAAAATTTGCAAAAACGACAATAAGATATCTAATTGACAAATTCGTTATGGTGATAACTTACAAATATGCATTAGAGAACGATACAAATTGTCATTATATTGCTTTCCATTGCGAAGACCTACATATATCATGACAAAATGGTATTTTCATATAAGCGATTGATAGATATGTAAAAAAAGGCATAACATATATGAAATTCTAAAAAAATGAAATGAAAATACCTGAATGAACTTCTCTTGGTTTCAAGAATATCTTATTCTCTACTAAACAGGGCCAACCATGTGAAGGTTGAAGCTCATATGGCCCCTCCCCCCCCCCCCCTCACATCACTCTCAATTCCCCAAACCCAATCTATCTACTGTAAAAATATATGCATGAAAGGTAAATCCAAGTAATAATATGCATAAACAGTAGCAAAACAAAAAATATATGCATGAAAGGTAAATCCAAGTAATAATCTAAGATATAAGTTTTCACCGATACAACTTAAATGAGAACTGATAAATAAATCATGCATGCTACTTACTGAACAACATCCAACCATGTGCCTTCACAATCTTGTCGAACATAATCCATGCCACCATCACCTACAACTTCATCCTCTTTGCATTTCGTCCCTTCAAAATCTGCAACACTTGATAAATCTGCATACTCCAAATCATATCTATTACAATTTCTTGATCCCTTCAGAGGGCATGTCAAAACTACACACCAGTCATTCTCTACCGGATCTTGTACATAAAACACTTGTTTCGCTTGTGATGCTAGAATAAATGGATCATCTTGCAGTCTATCCTTACTCAAGCATCTCTTCAGATTCACCATGGTGAAACCAATTTCATCAACTTTCATTCCATTTTTCTTGTGTACATCTATTCAATCACATTTGAACAATGGATACTGCACCAAATAGTAGTCCAATAACATTATTTCTTGAATCACTCCATAATATGTTGTCGTTTGATGTATAGGGTTTTTATCCTTTGCACTTGATCTCATTAATGTTTGTGCATCTATGCACACACCACTATTTTGGGTGGCCCTGACATCTTCTAATCTTTTAACATGAAATCTACACCCATTGATTAAGTAGCCATCATACTTAGTTGCATATTTCCTTGGGCCACGTGCCAACCATTTAAGGGTATCATAAATATTTTCTTTTCCTTCCACCTTGAAATTTTGAAATGTCGTTAGAAAACCATGCAATTTCAAAATATATTAAAAGAATCTCACCTTCATACATCATAATAGTCTTGATCAATGAAGTTCAATTAAATCTAATATGAAGAACATATCATTACCTGTTTTCTTAACCAATCACTAAATTGTTGGTTGTGGAGCTTTTGTAGTAAGACTTCATCTTTTTGGGCTTGGATGTTACTATTGGCAATTTCTGTCAAGTGCATCCTATTTTCAAGTAATGTCAATAAACAATTTATGAAAAAATTGCGATATATTATAATAAAAAATGATTTCATAAGTATGTGCTTATTACTTACTCTATCCAAAGTTGAATTTCATCTGTGTTGTGCAAGATCCATCTGTGGGCTTGTAACAAACTAGTTTTATCTAATTCAATAGAAGTTCCACTAGATAAGGCCTTCCCATATTGTCCAACCTCTCCTTCTTCATTGTCCCAAGCTTCATTTCTATTAGGCATGCTTTCAATATTATCCATACCTTCAACATATCCAACACAAAATTTTATGGATTCCTCCACAGTGTAGTTTTCAGCTATGCAGCCTTCGGGCCTATTCTTATTTTTCACATAACTTTTGAAAACTTTCATGTTCCTAGAAAAAAACACACAATTTGTAGAGAAATCAAAAGTATGAATAAAGAGTTGCTAGTAATGTATTATTATTATATGCACATAAAATGTTGGAATTTATGTGGATTTGCACTTAATAACATTTAACTGACCTTTCAAAAGGGTACATCCATCGATATGCAACTGGTCCACAATAACGTAGCTCTCGCACCAAGTGTACAATCAAATGTATCATTATATCAAAGAATGAAGGGGGGAAATATTTTTCGAGTAAGCACAAAGTTTCCACAACATCATCTTGTAAGTTATCAAGATCTGTTGGATCCACCATTTTTGCATAAATTTGCCTATAAATGAAGCAAAGCCTACAAATAGTGTTTCGAACTGCTTTTGGTAGCACATGGCGCAATGCTATTGGAAGGATTTGTTGTATGAGAACATGGCTATCATGTGCTTTCATACTATGAAGCTTGAGATCTTTCATAGATACATGATTTCTAGGGTTTGAACTATATCCATCTGGAACTTTTAAGGTGAACAAAACATGACAAAGAATCTCTTTCTCCTTTTTTGAAAGAGTGTGTGGTGCGGGTGGAAGAAATATTTTTTTGCCTTTCTGTTGTGGCCACAGGGACCTCCTTATACCCAACTGTTGTAAGTCATCACGAGAATTTTTCCCATCCTTTGATTTATCTTTTATATCTAGAAGGGTTCCTAAAATACTTTCGCATACATTTTTTTTTACGTGCATTAAATCTAAATTGTGACGCACTAGGAGTTTCTGCATCCAACCGTATAAAAAATCAATGAATTATAACATCAAAGAAAAATTAAACAATATATTCATATTAAACACAATGAAATCCTTCAAGCATCGTACATTTTAGGCCTTAAGATAATGTGTGCACATACCTTCCAATATGGTAAATTGAATAGAATTGACCTTTTCTTCCACACGTCATTCTTCGAATTTTCACCTTTTTTTAAATTTCTCTTTCTTTTTGTACTTTTAGTCTTTCCCCATTTCTCTTCCTTTCCTTCTATTTCTGTAAAAATATCTAACACTTGTACAATTGTAGGTGCAATGAGATGCTTAGACTTCCCATTAAATGGTCCTTTTTGTGAACGATACTTATGATTTATTGGAAGATATCTCCTATGTCCCATGTACACACACTTCCTACTACATTTGAGATACATTGAATCTGTGTTCCTTCCACATATAGGGCATGCGCAAAATCCTATAGTCGTGCAACCAGGTATATTTCCATAAGCAGGAAAGTCATGGATTACCCACATCAATATAGCCTTCATATTAAAGAATGACCTTGAATGAGCATCATATGTCCTTTCCCCTTCATCCCATGTTAGTTTTAGCTCATTTACCAATGGTTCCAAATAAACATCTATGTCATTTCCTGGTTGCTTGGGACCAGGTATTAACAATGACAACAAACAAAAGCTCATTTTCATGCATAACCATTGTGGAAGGTTATATGTGACTAGTACTACTGGCCATACACTGTAACTACTACTCAAGTTTCCAAAAGGATTAAATCCATCCACTGCCATTGCAAGTCGTACATTGCGAGGATCATTGGAAAAATCAGGCCATTTAGAATCTATAATTTTCCATGTCGGGCTATCAATTGGGTGGCACATTATTCCATCCCTACTTTCATTCTCATGATGCCACCTCATTTTCTGTGAAATATATGTAGAGCTGTAACAAAAACATAAAGAATCATATATGCATTGCACTACTTAGTAGATTAAAGAAGATGATTTTCTAGTAGGTTGGTAGTACATGAAGGTGCTTGATATAATGGAATTATAAGAGTTCAAAATCATACCTGTACATTCTCTTCAACCTCGGCACTATAGGGAAATACCTCAGCACTTTGGCCGGGACAACAGTATGCACCTTTTCAGAATGAGTATCAACCTTCCATCTTGATTCGCCACGTGTTGGGCATTCATTTATTTTTTCATATTTTCCCCAATATAAAATGCAATCATTGTGGCATGCATGTATCATTTCATAGTCAAACCCCAATGATTTAATCAAACTTTTTGCAGCATATGTAGATTCTGGAAGTGTATTTCCTGTTGGAAGCATTTCTCTTTGCAACTTCAACAATTGGGTGAAACTTGCATCAGACCATCCATTTCTCACTTTAAGGTTGTACAATTTCACAGTGGCCGATATCTTAGTGAAACTAGTGTAACTTGGGTACAATGGTGCCTTCACATCTTCAATTAACTTTAGATATTGATTGATATCATTTTTTTCTTCCATTGATTCTGCTTGGCCATTTTCACAATTCACATCTGGATTTTCATTATAATATTGATAAGCATCATTCACCATTTCAACCATATGATCATCAACCATGGTTGCCTTGTTATGATCGTCATTCTCAAGAACTTCAGTATCATTTGTAAGCAATGTTACAAACTCATCATTTTGATTATCATACTGATGTCCGACTATGTGTTCATCACCATGTGTAATTTGTGGAGGCAAATCATGCATCTCTGTTGTGTGGCATTTCTTGCTCTTGTCAAATATATAGTCCTGAGTAGGAACTCTCTCTCCATGGAAAAACCAAGTTTTATATGAACTTGTTATACCATGAATCATCAAGTGGTAGTGTACTTCCTGAAACGTCAATACTGCAACATTGCAACATTTTTTACAAGGGCATATTGTGGTGTTATTATCCTCTGAATGTCTTTTTGCAAACTCTATGAATTCTTCAACGCTGACTTGATATTCCTTTGACATCCTACATAGAACCAATTTTCACATCACATAAGAAAAAACCACTACAAATTACAATGAAGACATATGTTATAAAATATCATATTGAAGAATCAAATATAAAAAGTATACCTCGTTTTCAAATCTGTCCAATCCCTTTTTTTGGCCATTTGAAAATAAAACCAGCCCAATTTCTCGAATTGGCTCCTCGAGAGTTGGCCTCTCAACTTCCTTCCAATATACGGTTAGGAATATTCATGTAGTACACCCATATACTTTCCAAAATAGCGTTTACCTGCACATGAAAACAATATATTACACCATACAAGCTTCCACCTTATAATAACCAGATCCAAACATCAATTACATAATATTTTGGTTTTATATTAAAGACAAGATATTTAAGATTTAAACCCATTAATATAACTCTGAAGATAAAAAACAAATTTACGAAATCTGGTGGGCCCCTCCCCATTGTATATTGCGCTCGAATATTAGAGGTAAAAAGGTCACGTTTACGGAGCGCGATGGTTTATAAGGCTAATCAACTTGACATTAACAGTCCCTTAATACTCCCACCACCCTGCAAATTCGACGTCTGCCAAGCACGAGTCAACTGGATACAACTGCAACCTCCAGAAGTATCGACCGTCACAACCAGGTAATCCTTCATCGTTTATCAACCCTTTTGTGTTCTGTAATTCATCCAATAGACAGTTCTGCCATGGCCTCGTCTGTAAAAAGCCTTGACCCATCCGATGAGATCAGCTGCGATCGACTTTACGACGCTTATGATCCTCGTTTGCAGTTGTCCAGTGTCAGTGATGCCTAGAACGCTTTGTTGTCACCTTCCGGAGACCAGTCGGAACTGTTGGTAAATTTAAAGTCATCCTTAATAGGGTTCACATTAGAACAATTGCCCCATTTCCCAAATATTTTCCAAAGGGTAGCCTCCAATTATTCCGCCACTGGGAAGGCCATCTTAGATGATACCCACTCCCATGTCATTTGCATAATTACACCAAAAGCTATCAGGGCTACCCTGGGTCTCTCCGAAGCCCAATGTCAGGCCCTGATCCCTTCATCGAATCAGAGGTTCTGCAGGTGTTCGGGAAAGCTGACCTAGAATCCAAGAATAAATTTTTCCAGACCCTTTTGATGACTCTAGTTCCCTTAGAGACCCTTATCACCCCACTCTCCTCTGAATTGTTCATAAAGCCTGTCATATCAGCCATCTCCCTCTTGAGTCAAATCCTAGGTCTTGATAGCGATATCATGGTCTCTGAAGTAATGCTAGGCATTCTCCTTTACCTGAGTCAATCTGAAGCAGGAATTAAGTTCGATGATTTCTTGGCCGGAGAAATCAATTCTCAGCTTCAGAAGTTTGATTTGGATAAGCACTTTAGATACCAGGTGTATCTATTTGCCATCATAGTCAGTTCCAACCGGCAGACCCTTGAGGACATGGATCCAGAGGTGTTCAAAGACTAGCCCCGGTCTCTCCAGAAGATCCAGGACTGGTCTTACACCCTGTTCATTGACAGAATTGTCCTCAACATCTCCAAACTATTCAACCCTAAAGAGAAGAGGATATCAGAAGACATGAAGGCTGCCTTGCAGCAAGAGGGTATTGGAGATTGGTTCCTGATGCAGAAGTATTCAGTTATCAGGGTATATGGTTTTTCAGCTGCCCCTTTCATGCTACCAGTTTACCTAACTCCCTCAGTATTTGCACTAGAATTGATTAGGCAGAGGATATCTGCCGATGAGGAGCATTTTACTGCTCACATGAAGAACTCTTGGATCAAATACCCTATTAATTTCGGGCCCTTCATTGTGAAGAAGCCAGCAGCGTTACAAATGGTGGAGAAAGTCTTGAAGGCCATGAAGTTTCAGGGGACTCATGCACAGAATTACGATCCTAAGGGGATCATTTCCTAGAGGAGGGTCGAGGTGCAGAGGTCAGTCTTTATTCACTCCACGATCCCCAACTTGTCCCAGGATGCAAATTTTCTTGCCTATGATTTTGATTGGACTCTTGCATAGAAAATTAAGGATCCTAAAGAAGTGCAAGGTATGGTCCCAGCTACTCCCTTGCCCCTAAACAGTGATGGTAGTAGCAGAAGGTCTCGGTCAGAGGTGGAGGATATGGAATGTGATGAAAAAACCCCTAGCAAGAAGCCTAGAATAGACGTAGAGGAGGACGTAATCAACCTGGAGCAAGAGTTTAATTTTGAATCTGATGCCCTCAAGAAAGTGATAGAGGAGGAGCTTGTTTCAGTAAACCCTGCTGGGGGAAATGTTGGAAATCAGATGGTGATCGCCCAGC
Source organism: Larix kaempferi (assembly GCA_027924585.1). Taxonomy (NCBI): domain Eukaryota; kingdom Viridiplantae; phylum Streptophyta; class Pinopsida; order Pinales; family Pinaceae; genus Larix; species Larix kaempferi. The sequence continues at coordinate 8,360,656 of BSBM01000380.1, read as the reverse complement.
CACTAGTGGTTGTAAAGCCAGCCACTACACAATCACAGAGAAATCCCCCACGAACCACACAATTAATCAAGAAAGGGGGTGAGAAGTCTCTACTCAATTATCAGAAGTATTCTTTTGCCTCTGCTGTTGAAGGGAAATTTAATACTGAAAAGCAAATGTTGACCATCTATGGGAAGCTCAAAGAGAAATCCGAGGTTGAGACTCGGAATCAGTCCAAGAAGCTAAGGAAGCTATCAGGTAGCAAAGTCTCTTTCACTATTTCCAGGAATATTACAACAAACTCCCTGAACCTAGCCATCGCTAATGAGGAAGGAGTTTTGGAGGTTGAGTTCAAGATGGATGGGTTCTCAATCCCATTTAAGATTGTGTTCCATAAGGGAGTTAGCGATCTCATTTATGTTGATCTGACTAAAGAGGCGTTAGCCCATCTCAGGTCCCAACAAATGGTGGTTAAACTAGAGACCCAATTGAAGCAGGAAAAGGAAACAAACAAGGCCTGGAACGTGCAGGTGAAACTCCTGAATGACCTAGTGGCATACCTAACAACACAAAACGCTTTACATCAACCCCTTGCATCTGAGCAGCCAGTGGCAACAGAGCATCCTATTTTACGAGCTAAGCCATTGGCCAAGATACAGGCTTACAAAAAGAAAAGCAAGACACCTATGAAAGACATCCAACTACCTCCTCAGACCATGTAGTTACAAGGGGAGATTAAGACATTGCAGCATGAAGTTTTGGATTTGAAAGGCCGCCTTGCTATGCTGGAGGCTGACAAGCGCACATGGGAAGAAGAGAAGCAAAAGATGTAGAAGAGAATTGATGAATTTAATGACTATAGCACCCATATCTGATAGATCACCCACTGCTTTGGCGATCAAAGATATGTCTGAAATGTCGTTGAAGGACCTGGAAATCACTCAATTGAAGGAGGCCAATCAAGAGCTCCAACACAGGATCACTGCTAAGGAAAGTGAAGACTCTGTTGAAGAGATCAGGCCACTCAAAGAGAAGGTATCCAGGTTTGAGGAAAGGGTCATAGGCTGAATTCCCCTGCAAGGGGCTAAACATTTGCTCTGGGATGCAGTGATAAAGGAGATGCCCTCATTAGAAAAGCATTTGGTCATGGTGGATGAGCATAAACAGGCTGCTATGGTAGCAAGCAGAAGATGTAAATCCCTACAGGAAATTCTAGCACAAAGGCCTAGGGAGGAGGCCCAGAAGGCGATTGCTGTTATGAGCTCAGCCTGTGGGGAAGAACTAATTTCCCTAGGGATTAATGACATGATATCAGTTCTGGTGGCAGTAAGGAGGATGACCACAAAGCACAACATGTTGCAGAATTCACTTACTAGGATTAACATTATTCAACAAGGGGTAGAAAAGTTCAACAAATTGTTCCAGCCCCTGTTTTAGAAAGGGTTGCTTGAGTTTTGGGGTCTAGAGGGGAAGCTGATCCCTCGAAGAAAATATGTCGAATTGCTGAACCAAGCAAGAGTAAACCATGCAAAGTTTGAGGGTATGAATGGTGGGCTAAAGGGAGAGGTAATCATCGATAAACTTAGCGAGGACTTTGAGCTGTTGGCTCAATTCAGGACTGTCAAATCAGATCTCCCTACTATTGGCCATAGCCCCCTGATTGACCTGGATGTTCTCCTAAAGGATCTATTTGAGATGGCCACCCCTACAGATCAACAGTGGAAATATATACATAGACTGAGCAATCATCAGCCTGTAAGGCCCGCCAGCAGCTGAGTCAGTCGTAGTCTGTTAAAAATATGCTCGGAGTTGTCGTTTTCATCAAGCGAGCCAGAAAGCCCTAGATGTTGAGATTTCCCTTTTTGATTGGTCACACGCAGCACAACGTGCCTTCCTGAAATGTTTTGTGGGCATGGCGCATTTGCCACGTCAGAGTTTGTTAGGATTTAGGACTTACTTTCAGGTTTGATTCTCGCAATGTAACTGATTTTGATGCCCTGTTTCGAGATACGTCTCGAGGGTAAATGTCACCTCTACGAAGGAGGAAGGGTTCTACTTTCATTTTTTACGCCTTTGTGGTTGGACTGTAGCTTTGTAAACTTTCTTGGAAGTGTTAATGAAAAGTTTTTTTTTGAGTTTCTGAGATTCATCGTAGTGTTCATATTCAGTTTGTGTTTCCTATTTGTGTCAATTTCATATGTGTAAATTTTGCTAATGCTTTCTAGAGAAACCCATGACCTGTCTTGAGCCTTCTAAGGGCTGTTAGGACATGTCTTATGCCTGCTAGGACTGTCGTGACTAGTTGAAAGTGCCTTGAGGACTTTTATGAAGGTACCATGACCTAATGTGGGTTACTAAGGGTGTGTAAATGTGTTGGCCGTGATCTGTTAGTATGGATGGCAGTCTGTGAGGTCTAGTACGTGGGTGGCTACCCTTTATTGGACTAGTGATATCGCCGGGAGAAGTTGCAAGCCTTGAAACACTTTTCATGTGCGCGGTATTCTATGGGATGCGCTCAATAAATTTTGGAATCCACTGTTGATTTGGTGGGGACACTGATCGAACGATCAGAAATCCATTTCACTGTGTGAAAAAGTAAGTTGTATGAACACTCAGGCTTGCAACGAAATTGATCGACGGCGGGGAAGAAGCGTTTTGCGGAAACTCTATTCCCGCATTCCGGAAAGAATTCCGATGCGGAAGACAGTGCGGGAAGAGTTTGTTTCGGATATCAGATCTTGATTTTCGTAGCTCTAATAGTGAACAGTAAATGCAATAGAGATATCTTAGCATAATAACAAGGAAAATAAACCCTAAATATCATATTCATATAACTTTGAGTTTACAATGACTATAACAGCAGTTCTAAGGTGGACAAACAAATCTGAAATTACTTTAACTCTAACCTGTAGCTTCCTCGGCATGCGCAATGATTTATGGAAGTGAGCTGGCCTTCTTTGGTGTCTCGATCTTTCTTTGGTGTATGCCAGCTCCTCAAAACAACCCAAATCATCTTCTTCTCAGACTCCCTTCACTACCTAGAAACGTTATGCACAGTCGTAACAAGAAGGAAGACTACAGTGAGAGTACCCAACAACGCTGTAGTAGATTCCTGTAGGTGTCAATAACAACATTGTAGTAGATTGCAGCTCCTTTTGGCTGTAAGGATATGCACCCAACAGAAAGTAAATCGTCCTCTCCAGATGATGTCACGGCCCACGCAGCCCAAACTCAGCCAACAAATGAAGAATACGGCCTCCACAAGATGAAATCAGCCCCTTTGTTACTCTTTTTTTTCAAAAACATAAAAAAAAAGACGAAAAAGCGAATATGCATGAATCTTTAGCATCTTATATCTAGATGGGCCTGAAAATTTGTTGTATGTATAACCACGACATGAGCCTATAATCAATCCTAGTTATAATATAATATTGTTACTTGTTAGACTCACAGGAAGACCCCCTTGGGCTAAACCTTATTATAGAATATGCTACGGGGATGGCGCTAGGGGGTGCTAGTTTCTTATAATATTCTTCATTTACTTATTGCATAATTGTTTCTAGCTTCTATTATATTGCTTGTCAAGGATATTTATAACTTACATCGTAGGGAGGCTCTATGGGTTAAATATAAATATTTTTCTAATGTGGACATATCCCAACCTTTAGACTAACTAATATATGTTGTTAGTATGATAGGAGATCAAGATGTTAAAGTTGTCACCACCATTTTAACATATCAATGTTTTTTTAGGAGTTAGAATTGGCTTCAACCCCCTCATTTAATGGCTTGGAAGGTATGGGAAACTTCATTTCCTGTAGAGCTCAAAAAATCTCACTTGGGAGTGAGTAAATTACTCAAAGGTGCAGTGCAATGGCCACAACATTATTAGAGATCACTTGGTTCAATAACTTCATATGCCACCTGTCATTGACTCTCCAATGACCTAAATAGAAATTCCCATGCAGACATCTGTAAAAATTATTACACTTCCACCACTAAAATGGTTCATTGAACAATGCAAATACATAAATGAGGCAGAGGCTCTAGATTGGCATCAGATGATATGTGGTAGATGTAAGGTAGGCATCATTGAAAATCAATTGGAGGGATATCTTAGCAAGTAATCAAATTTTCATTAGGAGAATAGTTTCAATGGTATAATACTGGTCTAAAAAACATAGGTTAATGGTTCAAATTCCTTTTATCTTTATAAACATTTCATATGGTTGGAAGAGGTAATTATAAGAATTCTTAATATTTAAAAGGATTATATAGGTTCTTTTAGGATTTCTCCAAGTAGGACCTTAACCAATGTATTGACTTGTATAGGTTCTTTTAGGTTTTCTCCAAGTAGGACCTTAACCTTAACCGTATATCTCTTCTCATTATTCTAATATCCCTAGTATACCTAATTGATATGTCAATTAAGAAAGTAGATTTGTAAGGCATACCACCAGTCAAATTTTGGCTCATATGATTTCCATGAGAAGAGAGATCATAATGAGTCATAATTGTTTGAATGCATATGATAGATCTCTTTGTTATAAGGCTGCAAGAAACAATAATGAGTCATATCATGCCAGTAGTTACAATTAATAGCATAAAGAGGAAATATCTTGGGTAGAATCATAAGAGAGTCTATGCAAATAGACTAATTTAGTACAATTATTTTATCCTCACGGTATCCTTACTTATTGGCATGGGAACTTGAATGATATATAACTAATTTGATCAAGTAACCAGTAAATCCACCTAGGTATAAATGCAGTAGATACTGACTATAAATAATACTATGTTTGGATGTATAAACCTCAACATCTAACCTCAGACGAAAATGACATCCCTTACGTGGTAAGCTAAAATTGATTACGAGTCGTGCACTTCAATCCATTGAAACAAACTCACTGTCCCCATCCTTCTACAAATAAACCTCACAATCAATGCCTTAGAAGCCATGCTTATTAAAGGTCTAACAATCATGTCTCCAACCACCAAAGCTAACCTCTTGAGGGGATATTTGTCCTTATAGTTAGAATATGGGAATTGTTAAGAAGTTTCTGAGCATTAGGTATGGGTATTGGGGATCTAGACATGGTTAAGGAATGGAAACTGGGCCTTAGGACATAAAGGAAGCTTCTAGGTATATATATCCAAGAATGATATGTTGAACAACCACAATAGACCTTTCCACGGTATCTTTGGCCTATGAGTGGGGTTTTTGTGGCACAATGAGAATTTTAAGACTAATTATAGGTTCCAACACCATGGATATGGTTGGGGAAAAAAGAGTGCGACTTAGGTCCTAAAGGAAATTCCATGCATCTTTGGCTAAGAACAATTCCTACAATCACCACACATGACCTCCCAAGAGCATATTATTCATATAAGCGGGGATATTAGTGCCATTAGAATTTTTTGAGAACCTGGTATAGATATTGGGTTCCCTATACATGTTTGAGGGAGAAAAATTGGGCCTTAATAAAAAAATAACCTTTTGAGAATCCATGGCCAAGAAGAACAACTTGAACAAACACACATGGATTCTTGAAAGTATCTTTAGTGTTTGAGTAGGGATGTCTATGTCATTAGATGGTTTTGAATAGTAGTTAGGGGTCTTGAGGCTCTATATTACATAATTAAGGAAGGAATCACATGCCTTATTCCCTAAAGAAATATTCTTTGAGGTATCCAAATCCATGAACAATATTTTAAAGAAACACACACCATTGTTCTAGGATATCTATAACGTCCCCGAACCCCTCGGTGCCCTTTAGAGGTGATGGGGGTGTTATACCTCCATATTCCACAGTGTCGCATCTTCACCACAAAAAGAGTTGACGACACTTCCCCTACTGCTTAAAACACACAGAAGAGAAAAATGATGAGTGATCCTTGAAGGCAAACCTACCCTGTCAAGAATCAACCTATATGAGACTTCATTTACCCTCACTACCGCGCCTTGCTCCATCTTAGGTGCGCGGTAGTCCGTACTACCGCGCTATGCTTTTTCTATGACACGCGGTACTACTGCGTTATGCTCTGTTGTAGAGGCGCGGTACACCTTTTTTAGCCTTTTTTCCATGGCTTGTGGGATTTTGATTTTCGAGAGATTTTTGGGGATTGGTGTCCCTGATTCGATCCTAACTCACTTTCTGTGATTAGTAGGCATGATCCACTTAACTCTCCCAAGATCCACCCTTCTCTCTTGTTGGTTAACCCTACCACACACTATAAGAGAGAGGCATTCCATGAGCAAAGGGGAGGACTCTTGGAGATATCAAACTTATGATCTTACAGCTTTGTGGAGATAGTTAGAGGAGGAAGCACTTGGGGTTGGAGGATTGGCTTGGACATCAAGCAACCTTTGTAAGTAACTTCAAGTTGATAATAGAATATAACTTGTCTTGTTTCCCAAATCACATGTATTGATCTTGTTTCAATGATATGATTTGTATCTATTGTAGATTTAGATCTTAACTCATATTTCAAGTTGCTAGAGAATTGTATATGCTTGTATCTTGGTTATCATTTTGACAGGTTCATTCGCGAGGACTTAGAAATTGGAGCAACCTTAAAGACAAGCGATTGGATTGAAGGTCGGTTAGATCTCTTCTACTTCTTTTAGCACTTTGATCTTGAGATGTCTGTTTAAGATCTAGGAATTCAAGGTAGCATTTGTTTAGTTTTTTCTTAGTTTAGAGTCAGTAAAAGTCTACTTTAATCTAAGAGAATTTTGACTTATCCGCAGGGAAAAATTCTACCAACAAGAATGGCGACTCCGCTGGTTTAAACTCCATTTGATTGATTGAGTTCACTTTCATCCATCTTTTGATTGTAACTTTTTCTTTCTCTTCAAACCAGTATTGAATTTTGGTCTCTTTGACCCTCATTCACCCCCCCTCTCTGTATTTTTCCTCCCTATGTGATCAGAGAGTCCTCTGGGTTTGCAGCAACCCTAAAAATTTCATTTTTCTTTTCAAAAGTTGCGCTTTTCCATACTTTGCAACAGTACCGCGCCCTCTGCATTGACCACAGCGCGGTAGTACCGCGTATCCTGCATTAGTACCAGAGCAGTAGTATAGCAGTACCGTGCTATAGTCTTATTCTGCCACGCGGTAGTGTCTGCATACTGTCAATATTTTTTCTCCCCTGCTTGGTTTTCTCAGTCATTTTCATTTTCCTCTGCCTTAGTTGGTATTTTCTGTTTGTTGTTACCATCCTGTTCATCACACAGTCTTTGCGGTGTGTTTATTTCTTTTGTGAGCTTGATTATTTTGTGAGTTAGTGGCATTATTTGCAAATTGGGTCACCCCTCCAGTTTGATTGCATTGGCTTGATCTTCCCATCACAGCTAGACCATTACTACTATTCTCTGTTACTGAATTGTGTAGCTTTCATAGTCACATTGTTTCCATCATTATCATTAAAATCCATATTGAAAGTTATCATTGGAAAACATTTGTGTTATTTTGATTAAAATGGTCTAAGCAGTATTATTATGCATTAGGAAGTGAACCATTGAAATTTGCCACAAAAAATTCTCATTTTTTGAAGCATCTTAGTTGTAAGATCAGTGAATTGGAAAGAAGTGTTTATTTCAGTTTGGCTCTATTTACAAAAGAAAATAACAAATTTTTTTCGTTTTGTTTTTGGGTTTAATTGCTTGTGAAAGTTTCATGCATTTATGATCGAAGAACTCTCTCTCTTCCATAGCTAGTTTTCATCGAATACAAGGCTTATTTCGATTCATTCTCACTTGCATGGTTTGGGTCGTCACAACACCACCAAGTTTCACGTCCATTTACCCGATTGAGTAATACAACCACTAAAATTAATCTCCCTAACTAAACCAACATTAACCTCACTTGAGGAAATCAAAAGAATTTGGTAGTTAGGTAGGACACCGGGGATAGGCATCAAAATAATTCCTCCTTGTCATTTTCATCTGAGACATAGTTGTTGTCCTCTAGGGAACTAAAATCCTCTAGTATTTATTGACACAGTCACAGCCAGTTTATGGAGGGGCCTCCCGACTGTTTTTAACTTTCAGGGGTTAAACGGCCGCGAGATTGAGAACCGGACGGACTCTGTGGAATGCTGCACTCCACTTAGCCCTAAGGCAACATCGATCATTGTCTTCCTTGTAATTCATAGTAATGCAAGGGTGATAAGGCAGAAGCGCCCAAAACCTTTTCCAACATGTCATGAACGAGGTAGCTTAGTGACTTTTCTACTAGGGCTCTTTTACCCAGGATCCCTTTCGGTAGAGGGATATCCTTCTCATATTGGTCTCTCACGTTGTATTGTTCGACTTGGATTTCATCACCTTGCGAAGGATACAGCTTGTTGAGGTCTCTAACTCTTAGTTAGGAGTTTGCTTGTTATCTCATCTTTATAGAGGGTCATTTTTCTTTTTTAGTGACTGCTTGTTGGCATTCTGGCCATTATTTTTCTCAGCTCGCTTACTCGGACACCGGTCTCGGTATAGATTTTAGAGCTTGCCCTTTTTGGCCTGCGAGCCTTGCTTTTTCTAGCTCCTCTTCTACACACTTGGTTGCATTAGAGTTTTTGAGTTCTTTGTTACGAAACTGCCCCCGGATTTCATTTTCCTGCCATCATGTCAGAACCACCACGGAGATCACGATGAGTACAGGGAAAAAGCCCTCCACCACCACCCCCACCACGAACCTCCGGTCCACCTGCATCACGCATTCCCGCTCCTCCTGGCCGCGGTGCTGGTCGAGGGAACATTCCACCGCCGATACATACTACATCTTCAGTTCCGCCTGTAACCGTTACTCATAACACAGTCTCAGAATCTCTTGCAACTTCTGCAACCACTAGCATATCTGAGATTCCCACTGTCACTTCACCCACTGTTATTCCAAATATATCTGCCACAATGGACAACATTACAGCCGCTGAATCTAGTACATCCCAAAATACTAGACCAGAGGTCATCCTCCTACCTGATTTCAACACCTCCCTTCCACCAGAAACTTTTCACGATGACACAGACGGATCTATTAGCACCACCGAAGGGTCCGACCAGGATATACCTGGCTTGATTTTAGTCCTGGGAAGGTACGTCAAAATTATTGAAGATACTCGACTTCCTGACACACCTTTTGAACCTGATTATGGCTTCATCATTTCCCAGGCGGAGCATCCGCCTGTTATCACCACGCCACCCAGCGTTCATCCGCAGGAAACCAGTTCTTCCAGCAACGTACCTTGTACCATATCTCTCCCCAACCTCCCTCCGGGACATGAGATCATGGCCTCCATTCAGTCTAGTATGGTTAGTCTAGCAAATTCCCCATTAGCATCGACACAGTTTAAACGTGACACAGAGCAAATGATCTCGACAACCTCTAGATATCCCCCTGTTACCTGTGCTCCCGACTATCGGGATCCCAATCTCCTGTCTAGCACAGAGTTTCATCACTCCTATGCAGACGGCTTTGGACCTTCAGACGTTACTATACCTAGGTTCCCGCTGGACCCCGAAAACCCTTTTCAGGACATGAACTTGGACCCAGTCTTCAATGGTCCTCCTATCATTGAACACGCTATGGACGATACCCCCGATACCCCTCGGTTAAATTCCCCACATTTGTTTCCATCACCCATGTTTGGTGCACATTCTATGAGGGATAACCCAGTTTTTTCTCCGTCCTCGCTTGTCAGATATGGAAGACCCCCTCCACAAATCGGCACTTTCGGCGTCGTTGGCCAATCGACGCTATCATATTTGGCCAGCGGTGGAAGAACACCAAGTCATACTGCTGGATCTTCCGTTTTGACCGGAGGTTCACCTTCGACCACTATCTACACTATCTCAGGAGGTGGACAACCGACTGCCGTGGTCCCCAACTCCAACAACCAAACTCCTCCGAGTAGGCCATCAACCCAACCAGCTGGAGGACAATCTTTTGTTGGGAACCCCATTCCTAGTCAACAACCTCCTCCTATAGGGCCATCCAATCCATCTGCTGGAGGAAAACTCATTGGCTCCATCCAATAACCCTCCCAACCAGCAACATCTGCTCAGTATGGTATGTACAACACACCTGGCAGCGGACAACCTTATACCGGTTTTTCAACCGGGCCTCATCCTCAACATCCCCCGTCAGGTACACTTCCTTCTTGGGAACCTCAAATCCCACAGAGTGGGGGGTACTCACTATTTGGAAACTGGAACACAGTTGGAGGGCAATCTCAGATTCCCCCCAACCCGAACTCCGGCTTCCCTTATCCTTCAGCTGCTACAACTCCATGGAACCCATCCCTCCAATTTCCACTCGTCCCTCAAGGAGGAACGAACCTTCCATGGAAACCACTGTCGCAACCACCCCCCAACCCTGCTATGGCAAACCCTCCACTTACTCAATATAGTGGTACCATTCCTGGAACACAACAACTCCAAGGAAATTTTCCCCAACCAGGAGCAGCAACCATTCCTGGGTTTCAGCAACCCCAGGGCACCATACCTACCATCCCCACTCAGCAGAACATCCACCAACCGGTTACCAACACTCAATCGGTTAACCAGATGGCTTACTACCCACAGAACTTTCAGCAGTACCCCCCGGGAAACACATATGCGTATAACACGCAATAGTATGCTATGCAGGCCCCCCCAGGTTTCTCTGCACCACACAGTTATTACTCATACCCGCAGACTAATCGTCAACTTCCCTTTTTGGCCACGCTAGACTTACCTAATTTGTCGAGGCTCATTAATGATCCCATATGGCATGAACCTCACTGGCCACCCATTCTAGCCAAACTCCCATCGGACATTCCCAAGTTCGATGCTAAGCCCGGGGAAGACCCCAAGAACCACGTAATGACCTTCCATCTTTGGTGTTCATCCAACTCCTTGATGGACGATTCCATTCGACTACGACTCTTCCAACGTACGCTTACCGGCACGGCAGCAAAATGGTACATCAAGCTGCCACAACACTCTTTCCACGATTTCAACACCTTGGCTATGCAATTTCTGACCCATTTCCAGCTCCCCATCCGGTATGAGACTGGAACAGAACTGTTAACCTCACTGCGTCAAACCACTTCTACACACATTTCAGATCACGTCCATGAGTGGCGTCGACGCCGTAGGCTAATCAAGGCACCCATTCCGGATCAGCTACTCGCTGATTGGTTCACGAAATCCTTTTTGCCTCCCATAGCCAGAGATATCTCTATGCGCGGGCCGGTTACAGAAGAAAAATCCATCTCGGCAGCTCAGTACATGGATTTGGTATACACCCAATCCGGCACTTTACATGAACTTCTTCCCCATGCCGCCCGCGTTACCACTGATCCAACGAAACCTATCATTGAACCCCCCATTGATGGTACTGTCGATTCAGTCAAAGCCCAGCCTACTACCAACTCGACGGGACAACAAGCTTCTGCTTCCCCCGCTCTACCTCAGGCTGCTTCAAAAGCTACTACTTCTCCTGCTATCTCCTCCAAAGTGAACGCAGTTCAATCTACGTCACAACCATCCGGAGGAAAGAAGAAAAACAATCGTGGTAAATCTAAGAAGAACCAGTAGGAGAACCCCAAGCCATAACCCACCCACAACGACCAGAAACCAAGTCGAAAGGCTAAGTTTCCCTGCCTAATTTGTTAAGACGATCACTACACGCGTGACTGTCCCTACAAGGACGAAGTCAACAAGTTCGTTAAAGGATCCTCTCGCCCGACAGTATTAACTGACCCTTTCCCTCAATAGCAACAACAGATGGTCGCCCAAGAAACCCCACAAGGGGGCAACTCGACCAACCCAACTCATGGAGAGACGTCCACAAATCGCGAAATCCTAATGACAAGTAATGAAGAGATTCATATAACCACTCGTTCAAAGACATATGAGAACCCTCCAAGTTCAAACAAACAATCAGAGATAGCCAAAGGCAAATCTCCTGTTGAAGATCCGACTCCTATCCCTCCCCCCATCGGCCATCTCCATATCGAGAGACCGCTTATGGACACAGTGCTACGCCCACCCAAGGGCACCATACGAAAGGCGACATTTAATCCCAACGCGCGAGCTGCCCAAAATTACAACATTGTTGAGGATTTAGCTCAAGCACCCTGCGCCATGTCGACTCTCGAGGTTCTTCAACACTGCCCCACGCAGCGTAGAACCTTACTTTCAGCATTGGGGGCAATGGACCCAGATACTTCAAACTCTATTATGTTTAACTTGGAACATGCCAAACCTCGGCTTTCTCACCAGTTAGCCTTCCAGGTTCATACAAAAATCCGTGGAAATAGCATCCATCGCACTGTTTTAGATGAAGGTGCCTCCACGTCGATCATGTCTTTGAATTGCTAGAGAGCCTTAGGCTCACCCGAAGTCACTACCTCTCCCACTACTCTCAGGGGCATTTGATGGACATGGTTTTCAACCTTATGGACTCATTCCCTCAATTGGTGTTGAACTGGGGGGAAAAATAGTATCCGTACACATTGAAGTCGTAGATGCACCATTAGACTACAATCTTCTACTTGGTCGAAACTGGTTTTACGCCATGACCGCCATAGCATCTACCGTCTTCCGGATTGTGCAATTTCCTCATGAAGGGAAAAATGTCACCATTGATCAACTTGATTACTGTATCCCAGACTCTCATCCAAACTCCGCCAACACCATCCCGTTATTGGATCAACCTCGGTACCAGTTCCAAGACATTGGTGTTGGTCTCATGAAGAATTCTTCCCTTATTGGAGTTTTTCCAGAGCTGGGGACCCATGTTCAACCAGTCAACATGATTTCATCAAATGTCACCCCTTCCAATGATTCATGGGTGATTCTGAATCCCACTGAGATTGAAGACTATGGCAACTCCATGCCTTTAAATAGAAACCTCGCAGCATATGAAGCAATCCAATCAGCCATTGATTGGGTCGACTATTCTACCCATCACACCGTGGCACAACTCTCGTCTGAGACTCATTCATACCCACCACTTATCGATCCTCTCAATTTGATTTTTCCCACTGACGAATCAATTATGGAGGTTATGTGCGGTGATGAGCCACCATGGGGAGATTTTCATCATCGATCTTCATTCCCCACCATTCAGACGCTTGAGCCCGATACAAAACCCAGTACTTCACTTGGGATGGTTCAAACGAAGTTTCCCACTTCCCTCGACGAAGTATTTTCCAAAGGAAACTTGGCTAACCTTATGGCAACCACTCCCATAGATATTTCAGTGAAGCCTGGTATCGTGGAAAACATACATATTGGCAAAAATTGTACTCCCCTCGAAATGGAGTTCTATAGTGCCTTCTTCAAAACCTTCCGTGATGTTTTTGCTTGGAGTTATGAAGAAATGCCAGGAATAGATCCCTTGATTGTGGTCCATGAAATTCCAACCTTCCCTGGCACCCGACCTGTTCGACAGAAACTTCGACCCGTCCATCCTCGTAAGGCAGCCGCTATTAAAGCAGAAGTTGAAAAACTTTTCCGAGCTGGTTTTATCTATCCTGTCCCATTGACAGAATGGGTATCTAACATCGTTCCTGTAGCCAAGAAATAGGGAACGATTAGAGTCTGTGTCGATTATCGCGACTTGAACAAAGCTTTTCCAAAGGACAACTACCCAACTCCGTTCATTGACCAAATCATCGATAACTGTGCCGGGAGTTCATCTTTTCATTTATGGATGGCTTTTCTGGCTATAATCAGATCGATATCCTCCCAGCTGACCAGCACAAAACAACCTTTATCTGCCCTTGGGGGATTTTCGCATATCGAAAGTTACCTTTTGGCCTTAAAAATGCGGGGGCAACTTTCCAACGGGTGATGTCATACGCATTTCACGACATCAAACATATTGTAGAACCATATCTTGATGATCTCCCCGCTCACTCTCAGACCCGGGATGACCATCCTGATCACTTAAGTGCCATTTTCGAAAGGTGCCGTCGCTACAATATACGTTTGAATCCGCATAAGTGCGTCTTTTGCATAGAAGCCGGAAAACTTTTGGGATTCATAATCTCCAAAAGTGGGATACGCTTAGATCCTGCGAAGGTAGAAGCTATCTTAGCCCTGCCTTCCCCCACAAACATTCCAGAACTTCAAAGTTTGCAAGGGCACACAAACTTTCTATGCTGTTTCATCTATAATATTTCCGAGATAACAAAAGGCTATATGAGGCTTCTCAAGAAGAACATTCCCTTCATCTGGGATGACGAAGCCCAACGCTCCTTTGATAATCTAAAGGCAGACTTAACCAAAGATCCTGTGATCCAACCCCCCAATTACACACGGGATTACATTCTTTATCTCGTAGCTTCGACTTCCACCATCGGTATGGTGCTATCTTAGTAAGAGTCTTCTCGACTCCGAAACTTGTTATTCACATGTTGAAAAACTGGCTCTGGCAACATTTTCCAGAGATTTCGTCATTACATTCTACTCCGTCGGACCACTGTTATAGCCGATTTCAATCCAATGTATTATATCCTCACGCGTCAAGTGCTTGGGGGCAAATATTCTTGTTGGATCATCATCCTTCAAGAGTTTGACTTGGAATTTGTCAAAGCCAAGTCCAAGAAGTCTTTGGTCTTTGCTGAGTTGATTTGTAACTTGCCCCGTTCTACCGAGCAATCCGAGCCCATCGATTCTCTTCCTGATGAATCGTTGTTCCTCATTGGCACGTCTGATCCGTGGTACGGGGATATTCTATTATATCTCCAAACCCAATGCTTCCACCCCGACCTCACTCGCGATGAACGTAGACGCATCCGACATCACGCCAAATACTACCTCATAGTCAACGATACTCTTTATCGACGTGGTGTCGACACCGTTCTTCGACGATGTTTGACCCTAGATGAGGCAGAACGCGTTCTTAATGACTGCCACGCTGGAGCATGTGGTGGTCATCTCTCTGGGATGGCTACGACCCAGAAAATACTGCGAGCAGGATATTTCTGGCCCTCAATTTTTAAAGACTGCATTGAAACGGTAAAAAAATGTCCACCATGTCAATTCTTTCATAGTAAAACACGCTCGCACCCTGCTCCACTCCATCCTGTTATTGCCGTCGGCCCTTTTTCCAAATGGGGCATAGATTTCATGCACTGTAAGCCCACTTCAGCCGGGGGGCATAGCTATGTCATAGTAGCTGTCGACTATTTCACAAAATGGGCTGAAGTGATGCCTACTTATGCTGAGGACGACAAAACAACAGCACAATTCATATTCAATCACATTATAGCTAGATTTGGTGTCCCACAATCCATTGTGACCGATCATGGCTCCCACTTTAGGAACCATATGATCGAGGAACTAAGTGCCAAGTTGGGTTTTCGCCATGAAAACCCAACCCCGTACTACCCACAAGCCAATGGCCAAGTTGAAGCCATTAACAAAGTCCCGAAACGAATGATTCAGCGTATTGTGGGTACTCAAAAATCCAACTGGCACTCAGCTCTATTTTCAGCACTATGGGCATACCGAACCTCAGTAAAAAGTGCTACTTGGTTTACACCATTCCAACTGGTGTATGGACTAGAAGCCATTTTACCGATTGAATGTAAAATTCCATCACTTAAGATAGCCATAGAGCTACTTCCCCACACCACTTCCGAAGAGGAACGGTTCCTATACCTAGCTAAGCTAGATGAAACCCGCCGCGACGCTGCTTTAGCCAACGAAGCTCATAAAAAATGCGTCAAAGCTCAGTATGACAAATCCGTTCAACCTCGGATTTTCAATGAAGGTGACCTCGTACTCACATATGATCAAATGCACGATAAACTCGGAAAAGGAAAACTAGAATCCATGTGGTATGGACCCTTTGTTGTAAAACGTGTCTTGGAGAAAGGAGCTTATGAACTCGTCGATTGTGATGGCACGCCATTGGCACGGCCCCGCAATGAGCTATACCTCAAACGATTCTACGCGTAAGGTTGCCCTACGCGGGTTACTTTTTGTACATAATGTACTTTGCTTATTTTTACTCATCTTTTGGTGTGCGCATGGACCTTATGTATCCATTCTTACTTTGACTCGTGATTTTATACGCAGATGTTTGCCTACTTCGGATTCGCCGACGGTGCAAGCCGGCATACCCGGAATCTCGCTTCCGCAGCATGGGTAATCTATTCTCCCACTGGCGAGTTGATATCTTCAGGAGCCAATTGTTTGGGTCCTGCAACCAACAATATCGCAGAGTACCATGCAGTCATCGGACTCTTGACGGAGTTTGCTTCACTCATAATTGACTCTCTATCAGTCTTTTTAGACTCCCAACTCGTGGTTTCTCATCTGAATCGTGTTTACACAGTTTGCGATCCTATCCTACTTCGTTTATTTTGGAGGGTACGCCTCTTGGAACGATCTTTTAATTTCATTTCATATCAACACGTGCCAAGGGAATTCAATTGTATAGCTGATTCATTAGCTAATTACATTTTGGATTGGCATCTTTCCCATACATAAAAACACATCACAAAAAATAAAACACACAATTCATTGTAAATAAATAGATCATAAAAATAGGTCCATATCACTGTATATAAAAGTGTTTTTCCAAATACATAAAGTTTGTGTTTTAAAGACAAAATTTGGGACCAGATCCCATACAAAAATTTGGCTCTCAAAGCCTACATATCATATACATGCCACAAAAAGATAAAAGCTTCCATCTAGGGAGATCTAGGAGATCTATCATGTCCCTCGTCAGATTCCTCACGCTGCTGGTGATAACACACTATAGCTCGAGCCACCCTACGAAGGAGTCGGCCAATACGCCTAGGCACACCTACAGTATGCCGCTGGAGATGCAAAGGGATGTCATCCACCCTCATAGCAGGAATACCGTGAGTCAAACCTTGCAAATTCCTCTCTATTTCTTGGACCCCTCCCGCTTCATCTTCGTCTTCTTCCTCGTCTGGAGCGTCTTGGCGATCAACACCACCTCGGTGTAATGGCGAGTACCCTGCCGGTCTCTGTGGTCCACGATCTGCGACATGCACACGTACATACATTAAAAATATTTTACACATTCTAAACAAAAATAAAAATTATATATTCAAAAAAGAAAAATACGTACATGAAGGTCATACCTGAGTTGTCCCAATCCTCATCTTCCAGCAGTGCCAACTCTATGTCCTCGCGGAATTCCACCCCTGCATAGGGGTAGTCATCGATCATCACTATCTGTTCCTTGAGCCACGAAAAGAAATCCTCACCAAAAGCCAAACACTGAGGTCCCCCAAGACGTCCTGCATAATCACTCCATCGAGCCATCCATGGCTCGGTAGGTGGACGGGGGGGCATAGCTATCTGTGGGCGCAACAATGGCACCCTCGCCAAAAAGAAGGTGACTAAGATGCTCCCATAACCAAATTGGGAATTATCTCCAAGCCTGCACTTGTTCACTTGCTCTTTGAGGTTGGTCAACACTGCCTCACACCAGTTGAATACTGTTCCCGCCATACAATCCACTGCAAGATTCATCTGTGTACGGGACGCTTGATGGGGACCCGTACTCCCTGCTGCACGTGTGATGGTGAACAACACGATTTTTATAGGGAGTTCTATAATGTCTTTGATGACCACCTTGCCGCTTTTCTTCCCCGAACCTTGACGGCAGTAACGAGCAATCAAAGCATCTGTGCTCACCTCCGAGGCTGCGTATCCAGTAAAACTCACCCGGGCTCCTCTTTTTGAGAGGCCTGTGAGAAAATAAATGTCCTCGAGTTGAATTTCAAGGATGTGTTCTCCTACTCGGAAAGCCTGAATGTCGGGGTTCCACATTTGAATAATGTGGGTAAGAAGCTTTGCCTGCTTACGAATACCCTTGGTCTTGAAGAATTTTAACAAACCACATTCCCGCAGTGTAGTCAAAGTCTCTTGGTCATTTTTAGCCAGCAAATCATCCGCTTTATGTTCTCTTTCTTTCCAATGGACCATTTTTCTCCAAATAAGTTTCAAACACCTGCAAAAGGTCATGGGAAACATTCAGTAATTATTTAACAACTTGATCTCAACTAAAAATTTGAGAAAAAATATTTTTTCCATCTTAAATTTCGCGTCTAACACGCCTGGGAGAAACTTGACTGCGCGGTACTGCATAGTACCACGCCCCTGTTTAACATCACAGCGCGGTACTGTTGCACAGTACCGCGCTTCCCGATACGTCCCCCGCGTGGTATTGTGAAGGGCGAAAATTGCCCAATAGGGATTGCCCAAAAAATTACTTTTTCCTACTGAAAACAAGTTATTCATACATGAAATGAAAGAGAGGCTTAAAAGCTCTTACCTGGCACAGACGGCTGTTGAAATGGTGCCTCGAATCTCCAGATATGAACTCTTGAAGTTTTTGCTCCTCAAATGGGTAAAATCTCCTCTTTTGGTAAATGCACAAGTGAAATGGTAACTTTCTATTTTTACCCATCCTTTATGTAACTTTTTTACTTATTTCTTACTCATTATTTTATCTAGTTAAAATAAAACCCATTTCACATTACTAATATCTGGTTTCATGAGCACTTATTGACAGGATCTCCTTTAAAGACAATATATTCACATTGGTGTTCATTTATTGTTTGACCTTCATTTTGAGCCTACTTTATCTTTTTCGTGCTTTGGATTAAAACTTGAAAAAGATTCCAAGCGCTTTTACACCCATCTCGTTGTCAAACTCAAGTAAATGGTGTCGAGTTTGGTCAGCTTTACTCATGCTCGTTAAACGATGAGGAAAGTATTATCCTGGTTGTATTTATTCTCTTTTCGGACCAGAATAATTAAAAATTACGAAAAAGACCATTGGAGTCCATAGTTAAGCTCTTTTCAGACTCCCTAAAATTGAAAATATTGCCAAGTGATCTTGACTCTTTCACACTTGTAAAAGTATTTGAAAGGTCATCTATTCGGTGATAGGTTACCCCTTTTTCGGCCCGTCTAGACTATTTACGAGAAAGGTATACCTCGGTCAATTTTGGTTGGGAGAGTTCTCTCGGGAATTGTTTTACACTTTTTTGGGATCGAGGGACTAAATTTACGAAAAAGTACACTGTGGAGCCTCCTTTAAGTTTTTCAGGCTCTCTAAATGTGAAAAACTACCGAGTTTTCCTTCCTTGGACTCGTTAAAATTTAACATCGAAGGACCCACTTTGGGACGAACCCCTCCTTTCTCAGGTTCGTAAAACATGTGAGATTGGACTCATCTATGAGATGAGCTATACCGAGCATCTGTTATCCTCTTCAAGCTCGAAAAACAACAAAGAGGTACTTGTCTATCATGTCGGGGGAATATGGGGAACAAGTCAAGTTTGTTTTGGCAGCTTGTCAGTCGTTACCTTTGAACATGGCATGCGTCTGTCTCTTGTCTATTTTGGGTATCATCACTGAGTTATGGTCATCATCATGAGTCGTCTCTCTGGCCACGAGCCTACTCATTCGGTGTCTATCCTCTGCTATCAATAATCCCTGCTGCCAAGTCCTGTTACATGCCGTTATATGTTCAAAGGGTTGCATTGTTGAGAGTCGTTCATTGTGTCAGACCTCCGCTGTGTCAGTACATACTCCATTGTTTCGTCATCTTATACTATCTTTCGCTCCAATTTCGTGTCGACGATGTGGGAATCATTATGGCCCACCTTCGATGAGTCTATTCCCGTCGACGTCAAATCACTATCCGAGAATTGGACTTAGGGATCAACCATTAGTACCTTGGAACCTGCATGCCTCAATGGCAGGTTTCCTCGTGTTCGACAGTAGGTTTACATCACTGACCTCTGATCGAACGATCTCTCAAATGCTCGACATCAACTCATCCATTCGCATTTCGTTGAGATGTACTTCAGATACCTTAGGGATCATCGTCATCATTGGTGATTTCCCTCGCATTTGTTAACGATTCACATCATTGACCGGTAATCAAATGGTTTCTACCATGTTCGACTTCAACACTTTGTAATCACATGGCTAGATTCGTATCATTTGCGATCGGGTAGAAGACCCTGGGCGCGCCTTTGTATCTTGATTGCGTCCAGGTTGTGATGGAGATGTCCTTGGTATTGTCACACAGATCCACTTTTTGTATTGGTCGTGGCTGTGTCATTACTGTCTCATGGATCTACGCTTGTTCATAGTATCCATGATCTGTCCACAGTCTATATCATCTCAGTACTCATGGATCTGCAATGTATTGGTCGACAACCATGCTTTGAGTCAATTATTTTCGAGCATGGGGATGCCCGCCTCGGTGGTATATCTAACATTTTGTTTCTTTTTTCAGCTCCTAGTTGCTCTCCTCGATGCTATCTCCGCATAGTATTTTTAAAGTCTTTCGGCCATCAGTCTCTTATGACCTCACACTTTAGGGGGCATCTGTTATACCTCCATATTCCAGAGTGTCGCATCTTCACCACAAAAAGAGTTGACGACACTTCCCTTATTGCTTAAAACACATAGAAGAGAAAAATGATGAGTGATCCTTGAAGGCAAACCTACCCTGTCAAGAATCAACCTAGATGAGACTTCATTTACCCTCACTACCGCGCCTTGCTCCATCTTAGGTGCGTGGTAGTCCATACTACCGCGCTATGCTTTTTCTATGACACGCGGTACTACCGCGTTATGCTCTGTTGTAGAGGTGCGGTACACCTTTTTTAGCCTTTTTTCCATGGCTTGTGGGATTTTGATTTTCGAGAGATTTTTGGGGATTGGTGTTCCTGATTCGATCCTAACTCACTTTCTGTGATTAGTAGGCCTGATCCACTTAACTCGCCCAAGATCCACCCTTCTCTCTTGTTGGTTAACCCTACCACACACTATAAGAGAGAGGCATTCCATGAGAAAAGGGGAGGACTCTTGGAGATATCAAACTTATGATCTTACAGCTTTGTGGAGATAGTTAGAGGAGGAAGCACTTGGGGTTGGAGGATTGGCTTGGACATCAAGCAACCTTTGTAAGTAACTTCAAGTTGATAATAGAATATAACTTGTCTTGTTTCCCAAATCACATGTATTGATCTTGTTTCAATGATATGATTTGTATCTATTGTAGATTTAGATCTTAACTCATATTTCAAGTTGCTAGAGAATTGTATATGCTTGTATCTTGGTTATCATTTTGACAGGTTCATTCGCGAGGACTTAGAAATTGGAGCAACCTTAAAGACAAGCGATTGGATTGAAGGTTGGTTAGATCTCTTCTACTTCTTTTAGCACTTTGATCTTGAGATGTTTGTTTAAGATCTAGGAATTCAATGTAGCATTTGTTTAGTTTTGTCTTAGTTTAGAGTCAGTAAAAGTCTACTTTAATCTAAGAGAATTTTGACTTATCCGTAGGGAAAAATTCTACCAACAAGGGGAGCTCCTTAGAATAATTTTTTTCTTCCAAACTATGCACTTTTGCACAACCGCAATAGCTGCTTGGTCCACAATTCGCATGTTGGAGTCGAAAGTTGGCACCCCAACATGCCACTTCAAGAATCACACCTTTGACTACCGCAATCCACGACGCGGGAGTCAGAAAGTCGGAACGACAAATACACGACGTCGAAGAAATACGCCTCCGACTTTCGCATTCCAGAATCCACGATGCGGGAGTAGGGAAGTTGGAACACCCAATTCTCTACTAAGCCAAATCATGCCTCTGACTTCTATAGTCCACGATGTGGGAGTCAGAAGTCGGAACTCCAAAGGTCTCAGCTTCGCAGAATCGTGCCTCCAACTTTCGTGATCTGCAATATGCACTGCAGGTTCGGAACGTCAGAAGTTGACCATATATATATCGTTGTTACTGCCAACTTCTCAGGCTGATAAATTTCTCATCCTAAGTCCATTTTTGGAAAAATTGGTATCATATATTGGAAATATCTCGGAGATCCCCATGCAAGTGTATGATCTTCTTCCAAACTTGAGAACTCTGAATTTTCCTTCTTCCAACCAAGGTGTTTCGGCCCCAATCCTCTTCCATACCTCTTTACCACTTTGTAAAGAGCTCTAATCCACTATGCCATGTCTCCTCCCTTCATCTGACCGATAGAGGGAACATGAACACAAAAGGGGTTTCTATTTCTCCCCCAAAGTCATGACCAAATTACATTCTGAACCTCCTGTGCCTCAACAAGACTTGGCCCTATTCATCATTGAAGAAATTCATAAAAACACATGGATGCATATGCATACTCAAATAAGCACAACTGAATGAAACATGAACAATTAAACATTCAGAACACATAATTACCACGAGATGGAGTGGCTTATGGGTCGAGCATACCAATCCCATACCCTGCCTTACTAATTTCAGGGCTACCCATACTCCATCACTCTCATGGACTGAATTTCTCACCCACTTCCTTACAATAGAATTAAATGACGACTAGAACAGTCAAAGGGGTTCTCAAGATGACATATGGCAGCCAGCTAGGGTCCAATCGCAAAACCCCCTAGTGACCTCTTCCTAGTGGATACACATATCCCCCTCATTTAGTTGCATCCATAGCCAATCCCTTGGTATTTTTATTTGCATTATAATCATCTACATGTTTTTACAATTTCCATGGCTTACTAACACATGGATGACACAACATAAAATATCATCCCTTCAAGGCTGAGAATTCACTAGCGGGACCTTGGCCTTGAGCTCCATGCTAGGATTAATTGTACATCACATATGCAAAATGTTTACATTACAAGTCAATACATCTAAAGGGTCCCAGTTAGTATAGGTGGACTTGAATCTATTGAAACAAACTCATTGTCCCCATCCTTCTAAAAATAAACCTCACAATCAATGCCTTAGAAGCCATGCTTATTACATTATTTAACTTCATGTCATCGACCACAATAAGCTAATATTTCCTTTCCTTTTGATGCATTTCTTTGGTTCCCTCCTTCCTTCCTTTGGTCCACCTATGTGAATCTCAGTACCAAGGTCTTTCCCCTTTTCATTGAAAACCTTAGGAGAAAACTCAGATGTTTTTGCTATCTATACAAAAAAAAAGAAATTTAATTTACCAACAAAAAAAACAAAAAAACAAAATTTAATAATAAAAAAAAATGGCACCCCTAAAATAACTTTTCAAATTTTATCTCCCGCAAATAGTTTTGCGGGGAAAGGGCGTTGTTTTCTTTTTGCACACCACGAAAGCTGAAGCTTTGTTGTTGGGATATATTGAGGTGAATTGCGTGAGGTGTAACTTAAGTTTCATGGCATTCTTGTTATTGCATGTATTTTATCCATGCTTTCGTGAAAACAACATAACAAATGAAAACATTATGTGGTTTCTTTATTGACAGGAATCAAAATAGTGGTTACTCTGCTACAAAATTTTAAAAATTCTGTAAAAATGTTGGTTTCCTCTAGGGCTGATCGTGGATTGTGGTGGCTCTTCCTAGCTGAGACGTGGAATGTTGTGATTGTTTTGTGACCACTAGAATTGGACTGCACTTTCCCACTGCTGCAAGACCGTTACTGTGTTCATCTTTGGGGTCGTGTGTGTAAACCTTCTCCTGCTTGCAGCCTCTAAGGCTGAGGGGTCTTCACTCTTGGAGACTGAGATATCTTGTTGGCTACTATACGTGTCTAACCTAAACCCTAACCCTCTCTCTCTCTCAAATTATGACATCTGTTCCTCTTAGCAGATAGTCATTACAGATAGTCTTCCCTTTTACTTTTGAAACTTGTTTAAACAACTTTCAGTTAGCAATTGAGTGATGATAGACTTTATTTGTTTGGTTATGCAGGCTTTGTACAAGTGGAGACATAGAGGTAAGTGATTGTTTGTGATTGAAGTATATCATCATTTTTATTTAATTTAAATTGTTTTTTTAACAGAAACGAGTAGGTTTTATATTAATAAAACTGTGGCTGAGCCACCCAAGAGGTTACATCTGTGATTTCTTTGAAAAAACAAAATTCCCCATCACAGCAAATGGGAATACTACTTTTATTTAATTTAAATTGTTAAAACATATTACTTTGTACTTTAATAACAATCTAATAGGCTATGGCTAATCAATACTCTAATAATTTAAAAAAAACCAGAGAAAGCAGATTATGACACGAAATCAAAAAAATATGATTATGAAATTTAAAAAATGAACGCGTCAAAATGATCAAATGGGAAAGAAAGGGACATGCATCTCAGAAGGTAAATATTTAGAAATAGAACAATGTATTTCCTTATGCAGTATAATGCTTATTTTTATTGTATGATGATGTTAGGCATATGTTTAATAACATTCTTGGCTACAGTTACAAAGAAGAGGAAAATACCAACAATAACAAAGAATATTACACCTTCTATGCCTTTGAATGAGTCTACTAGTGATCCTAACGAAGAAGGAAATGACAAAGATACATTTTCATCTTTTCAGGAGGAGGAGCAACGTGAACAAGGTAAGCCCATTAATTCAAATTTTTCTAGTTCTTTGTAAGTATAAATCTTATGATTAAGAAATCCATAACACCTTTATGTGCCCTTCTTTTATAGAAGACGTTCACAAAAAACCATGCCATATGGATAACAGTGTAGAAGGGGAAGATCCCTCGACACAAAAAGGAACAGAGCAACATGAAGAACAAGGTAAGCTCATTAATGTATAATTTTGTAGTTCTTCATAAATAGAATTTTATGACTTAGAAATCCATAACACCTTTAAGTGCCCTTCTTTTATAGAAGTTGCTCACAAAGAACAATGCCAACAAGATATTAGTATACAAGGTGAAGATCCCTCTACACAAGCATCGACAGAGAAAGTCAAGAAGAAAGGTAGAGGAGCAACTAAATGTGCAGAAATCAATAACTTGGAGGGAAAGATAGAAATTCATATCAATGAAAGGAACCAACCAATTGGTCCAAACACCGTGAAGCTATCTTCATTACTAGGTGTGCTCGCAACGGAAATGGTTCCAATCAGTTATTCTGATTGGAGGAAGGTTTCAGATCAATTAAAGGAGGAATTGTGGAACATTATTAATGCGAATATTAGAGATTATGTGTATTTGTTTTCAACATTTATATTTTTGGATGATTTCGAAGTTTATTTTCAAACCATGTATGACATCTAAAAATGCAATTCTTGTATGTTGCAGGTAAAATTCATAACCCCCCCGGTCCTTAAAGAATATTGTATGAAATCCATTGGCCATAAGGTCAACAATCATAGATATCGGTTGTCCCAAAAGTACTGTGACCCTTACCAGTCAACAGAGGAAAGATAAAAAAATGTTCCTCCAATTAGGATAAGTGAGACAGTGTGGAGAGAATTCGTCCTATCACGAGCCACCACTGAATTCCTGGTAAGGAAAAAGTTCACATATTATATAATCAAGTTTTTTAGAATGTCTATTGGCTTGTAATGTTGACTTATATATGTTATTTTCAATTGATTTCTAGGATATACGGAAAAAAAAACAAGGAAAATCGAGAAAAGGAGAGAGACTTGCACACCTCTAGACGTCGAGGTTATCAATGGGTCGAAGATGATATGGTAAACAATTGTGATGATATTTTATCCGATATGAGAAATATTAGTATATTTTAGTTTCATTGTAATGTCACAACTTAACCATACTATTTTACTTGTTGCAACTAGAAAAACTCTATAGCCTCTGGTGATACAACTACAAGCATTACTAGGGCAGACTTATGGAAGAAGTGCCATCAAAAGAAGGATGGCACTCCAATCACACTAGCTGCAGGAGAAACAATAGTATGTTCTCAACCTTTTAATATAGATATTGATTAAAATTTCATTTTACATGTTGGATATGTTTTCTTATATGATCTGATTTAATTGTATGTCAATGTTAGCAAAAAATTGAACAAGCACAAGTAGAAGTTGCATCTCAAGACCTTGCAGCTAGGGATGATGCCCTTGCCAAGGTACTAGGGGTTGATGTAAGAGGACGATGTCGTGGCATTGGCTTAGGAGTTACGCCAACTAACTTGTTTGAAAAAAGTCCATACAAGGAGGCGCTAGCTGTAAGCCAAGCTACAGTGAAAGAAAAAACACAGGAAATCACATCTTTGGAAACAATAATAACTGAACTACTGAAAAGAGTAGAAGATACTGAGAGAGGACATGTCGTCAACAAAGAAAGTGTTAGTGTCCAATTCTTTACTCTTGTCTCAATATACATATTTTCACACTAATGATCTGATTTCTAATATCTGATTGCTCATATAAACAGTGTCCTACTGTACAAAATGCTCATGATGAAATCACGCCTGTGGTGGAGGTTAGTTCTTTAATTATTATTTAAAATAATATTTTATTTTCATCTTTTGAATATATATATATTACATTTTGTTGCCTTAACAGAGTAATACAGAGGACATAACAACCCCTATGAACGGACTAATACAAACGAAATTAACTTCAATGCATACTCCAACATATTCCCTAGTAAGTATTGATAAATTTAGTAATTTAGTTCAATTTTATTTTATTTTATCAATATATTAGAAATCATTGTCTATTGGGTGCAGAGTCGTGCATTGAAATATGACCAGCATTCTGTACAGAAAACACCAATGGTTCCATCGAAACTGCAAATTGAGAAAATGAAAACACCAATTCAGGTAAGATTGTAATTATTTAATCTAGGATCATCAATGTTTAAATTCTTATTTCCATGCATCTTACTTTGTCTCATTTATTTGCAGGGTCAAGATAATGCTAATGAGTTGACACCAACTTCCCAATTGGGGCTACAAGGAAAGAAATGCTTTCTCATTGCATTAAACTCAAGGGTTAAAGTTGCAAGGGCGACGATACATAAGACCGACCCAAATGCAATGGTACACTGTGTCCCTGTTGGAAAAGGCTATTATATTGTGAATCCAACAGAAATTTTAGATCCTCTATTTGAAAATATAGCTCTACCACGTCCCAATAGCGCATTAAGGAATCTAGCAGATGCTTTATTGAGCTTCATTCCTTGGCATAAGGATGACATTGAACTATGTAACTAGTGGTTATACTGTGTGACTAGTGATTTCAGTGATGTTGTATCAACTGAGAATAGTTGATCTATTGAATATTTATACTTACATCAGGACATACTTTATAAATTTTTTGTAGTTTGGGATTAATCTTTACATTTAATTAAAATTTTGGGCACAAGTTGCCATTATATATCATGGGCACAATTTCTGATTTTGTAATACATTAGTATTATATAATCTTCATAGCATGTGAAATGAGATGTTGTGTTGTGAATATGTCGAATGAGCAGTCTGTCTATCATATTTTCATTAACTTTTTTTTTTTGTAAATTAGTTTATCCTTCTATTCCCTTCTGTTGGGCCCTGGAAATGCCCCTTTTTGACCATACCTATTTCATCATTTTGCCCAGTTACACCCTACTTTCATAAACCATATACATGCCTTTTTCCAGATTAATCAGCAGTCCTGACAAGGTATACATCAGTATTGTTTCATTTAGTTTAATGCCTAATATTTTTATGGTTATGAATTCTAGCCTTCGATTTATGCTAACTTGTGTTGATTTCATTAAGTTAAGATCAAAGCACAGGTGTATCAGTCGCAATGCCTTGGTAATCTAGCAGATGCTTTGTTGAGCTTCATTCCTTGGCATAAGGATGACATTGAACTATGTAACTAGTGGTTATACTGTGTGACTAGTGATTTCAGTGATGTTGTATCAACTGAGAATAGTTGATCTATTGAATATTTATACTTACATCAAGACATAGTTTATAAATTTATTGTAGTTCGGGATTAATCTTTACATTTAATTAAAATTTTGGGCACAAGTTGCCATTATATGTCATGGGCACAATTTTTGATTTTGTAATACATCAGTATTATATAATCTTCATTGTTGGAACTCTGCCATATTTCTCCGAACTCTGCTCAAGTCTTCATTCTTATTCATTATCTGCAACTCCGCTAGATTGTTTGCATTTTGGAACAGTCTCACCACTAATGATCCGACCTGGCTCGAATTTAAATGATGACTCCACAGCTCGAATGACAGTCTGCCAAGGATGAAGGAAATTATTGGGCCTCCTTGTTTTACTATCAACGTGAATGTACTTATCAGCTTGGTTGGCAGTGTCCAACACATCTTGGCACACACATCTTGTGAAATATCATGCCACGACAGAGTGGCAGCTTGAGCATTGATTTTGAAGGTACAGGTTCTAACTATAGTCATGATTAGGAATCTATTGACATCGCAAGCAATAATGGTTATACTTGTTATTTACCCCTGTCATCGATCCACAACAAATCAACTGAACCAAAATCACATTTAAAGCTGTTACCCATACTTATGATTTGACCGCCGTTCTACCTGACCGTCGTTTTATCCCAAAATTAACTGTGCCACCTTTCCAAAATTGCTCAATTCAAACTTCGACTATCCATCAACCGTGTCTCCATGCAGTCAGTTTGATGTTCGAAACTGTAACTGCTGTATTCGTTACACTATTTCGCAAAAATATCAGTGGTATGGGTATCCTTGTGAGGTATGAGCCTTTAACAATAGAATCTCTGTATAAGAACAAAGATGTCTTTGCTATCTTTCAAGAAGCAGGGTGGATAGACTATTTTTGACGCTTGAATGGTTTTCATGAGGAAACAACCCTTGAATTTGCTCAAAACTTGACGAACACTCATTTAGAGGTTCGAGGCATAAGGGTAGATGTTTCAGAGGTAATCCTGGTGGAGGTAACGGGACTTCCCAGAATCGGGCAACGCTGGTTTAGTCGGAAACTCAATCACCCGACTGCAACTGAGGATTTTGTAACGTCCCCAGCTTGACCCTATTGCATGAATATTGTAAATGATGTAAATATTGTCATTTAGTCATGGTGAGGAGCTCAAGGCCAAGGCCCCGCCACTGATTTATCGTTTTATGTATCGGCAATTAGAATAGATGCATATGGTTCTTGTGCTAGCGGTGCACAATGTAACATCGGAAATCATGTAAATATGCAATTTTAATGAAAAACCCACAACCAGCTACGCAATGCAACAAAAGAGACGGGGGCATGATCTTTACAAGGAATAGGGGGGGAGATTATTCAAACCCTTGGGCCAATGGTGTTAATCCATGTGTCAATGGGGAAACCCATAAAAACCACCAACTACCCATTTTGTCTCATACACCCAATCATTTAATTCTTCCAAAGATTGGTTGGGGCAGTTAATGCCTTGGAAATGAAGAAGTATGGCAGCCAATTTCGTGCATGGGCAAGCCATCAGCCTGGAAATTCGTGTTTTTGCTTGTTGGGCAAGAAAACACCCACGAAATGGTGCCCAAAGCCATTCTGAACAGTTAGTCTTCTCTCATTCACGCAGGGGGAGCTAGCTGGGTCTTTCCCTACACGTTTTCCATCCAAATCCTGCATTTCTCCATGCCTGGGAGTTCGTTTTTGCATATGCAGTAGCCTGGGAGAGGAGACCCACGTTTTGGGGACTGTATGGAGGTCGTTTTTGCCCCCGAATGTCCAAGGGACGTTTTTATAAAAACGTATTGGCTTCCCAGGGTTGTTCCCCAACTTCCCATTTCGTTTTTATGGGTTCCCACGTTTTTTTGAGAAAGTTGGAAACCCGCATCTCATGCATTCCACTGTGGAAAGCGTTTTCCTCATGCCCAGTAATTGAGTTTTTTTGTTGTTCAGTGCATCCCGTTTTGGATTTGAACATGTGAGCAGAAGCTTCAAGAGTGGAAGAGGAAAGATTTGGCTTGATGAGCCCAATGATGTATCCATAACTCCATGGTTGAGCCACTAGCCTAGTAATTCACCTCTGCCCACCTCTTAGCAGCCTGAGAAACCCAACTGCTAGTTGGCTTGGCTGATTTTGGCATATCTTTGACTATGTGAGAGCCGGTTTCCCCTTTTTCCTTGTGGAGATCATGCTCAGCTCGGGGGGGTGGCAGTGGTGCTGAGAAATTAAGGAGCACACTGGCCTACGGTTGGGTGGAACGTTGCAGAAGCGTAGCTGGTTGCTCAGGGACTACTTGTTAAGATAAGTATTCTTTTGTGTTTGTATATTCTTTCCATTATTAATTGATGAATATCTGAATGTATGGTGAAGGTGTAAATGATATTATTTCCGCTGTGCTATAAAATAGTTATGCATCTACATATGTCTCTGTTTTATTATGTGAATGCTTATGAAATAATTTTCATGGGGCTGGATGCCCGGGTTAACCTCACGATCCTCTCCATCTAGCTGGTAGAATGGGAGGGAACGTGACAGATTTCCTGGCAGCAGGGGAGAGTGTTCGACCATGGGGCAGAGGAACAGCGCTGGAGACTCTTCCGAGTCCTTGGGACCAAGTTGCACTCTTCTTAAAGAAATATATTACATGTCAAGGGAGGTACAATGTTGTTTACATTTATGAATTTTTCCTCCTATCACATTTACGTTATCGTAAGCTGCTAAATATGCCATACTATCTTCTTAGATCCTTGCAACGCATGGCTTATTATGCTAAAAGAGCTCAAAACCACTTATCATCCCTCTCAAATCATGGGATAATTAAATTATTGATCTTACGGGCCCTAGCATATAACAAGTTGACCTAGGGGCAACTTCTGGTTCGTCCAGGAACACCCAGTGAATTCTTTTCAAAGATAGTGGATGAGGACTGGAGTTCCTTAAACTCAGTTTGGGGGAGGATTGGAACACCAGAAGTTCGATTGGAGGATGAAGAGGAGATTGAAATTGAGGCAACTAAAATCGCAACAGTAGAAGAGGAACGTTAGGAGAAAGTAGTAGCAGAAAGCGTTCTAGAAGCTCTGAATGTGGAGACCTTCCCTGAAATAAGAAGAACTTTAATTCGAAAGGAGGGATTTGGCCCTGTTTCTAAGGCGATAGGATTTTTTATGCCTCAGAGGAGAAAAGAAGGGCTAATAAGAAAAGGCCAGACATCCAGCCCAGCAAAAAGGAGAAAAATCAAAACGACTACTACAGCAGAAGCAGGTCAATTTATTGGGGCAGAAATCAAGATTCCCATCTTAAAACCTCGACCACCTGCTGAGACACAAGAACCTGATGTAGAAGAACCTCAAATAGAGAATCTTCTATTTAAAATGAGCTGTTAAAGGAGGAGGTGCAAATGCTTCGTGCAAAACTAGAAAAATGGAAGGAGACATGCCGGAAACAGGAAAAGAAATATGCGAGTTCAATGGTGGAAGCTATAGACCAATTGGGGAATTTATCGTCCATTCAGGGGAATGAAGGACAACCAGAAATGATATGCCCGTAATGTGGAGATATTTTTAATATGGTAGGGCATAAAGTTACAGTAGTGGACCTAGCATTACAGAAACCCTCAGGAGCAAGAAAATCAAAGGAATTATCCCAGGGCACAACCTCATTGTTTCAGGAACATTGAACCGATTCAACAGGCCAAAAGAATCAAGAAATAGGACGTTTTTACACAAGAACTAGCGCCCTCAAAATTTCCTTTTTGTTGGAATTACAACTCAGGAAAAAGATGCTGAGACGGGAACATAAGGGAAAGATATTGTTTCAGAAGGACCAACACAATTGAAAATCTGGTGAGTTCCAATATAAGACGAAGCTGCTAAGGGTAAGGAGAGTGTAATGTCCCTTGTTAGGAATTTTATTAAAATTGCAATTTTTCACTTTTTTTCCTTGGTTCGACCTTGGACTAGTTTCGATCTCTAGGTCCCAAATTTGCCCCAAATGATCCCAAATCTTCTGAGAAGGTATATGAATGATATTATAACATAAATATGTGTTTCAGGGATGCCTTTGTACCTTTAAAACACTTCTGCAAATACTCTTTCAATTCTGGTCAATGTAGGTAACTTTACTAGTGATTTCCCTTTGACTAGTATTGGTCTCTAGGTCTTAAATTGACTCCAAATGCCTTCAAATATTCAAGGAAGGTTTATGAATGATATTAGGAATTGAATATGATGTTCAGGGATAACATATGGCCACCAAAAGACCTCTGCAAATTCTCTCAAGATTCTGGACCAAGTATGCAATTTTACTAGTAATTTGGGGTTCAAATCCCCCTGAGGTAAGTACTTAAAATGGCTTCCCAAATGCCTCCAAACCCACTCAAATTTATGAACAGAGGTATGTAATGTGTTAAGTATGTTATTAAGGTCTCATATGCACCATTAATGGTTTATTACAACTGTTCTCACCCTCTCCCATTCAACTGCAAAAATCCCCAATTCGACCCTTGGGGAAATGGCACTATTTCACCTCCCAATACAACTAAACAGAGTAAAAATGCTTCAAATGCTCAAGTACAGTACATGAAACTTGTAGAAGACATCCATGGAAGTATATTGATCACAAATATATCAGAGAATCATCCATTCATTCGAAATCATCATCAATACATTGGTTCACAACAAGGTAGTGGGGAAATGGCATCGTTCTTCCATTAAAAATGAGATTTATACATTTCTACTTGGAATTTCGACCTGAAACTTTCTGGAGATGAAGAACAGAGTATTTAATTCATATTACAAAAGAAATGGGGCATTAGAAGCTCCCCCAAAGAGTACAATAGCTCACCAAAAACGCCCTCCCTCAAGGATCAAGAATATGCCATCAAAACTGGAAATGGTTGAAGGAGCGAGCTGCAATAGAAGAAACCATGAGCTGCCCTGTAGCTTACACCTGCAAATAAAGACTCCATTAAATCTCCAAATGAAAGGTCTGAATGGCCTTTCCAATTGCCAACTTGGATGGGAATCTTTCACCCTCGAAATTGGCTAAGGCAAGAAACTAGTCATCCACTAGCTCTCCCTCTTCACAAATGCAATTGCAAATTCTACAAATGATCAAAAGCTATTCTCATACTTCATTTCTACATTTTATAACCAACATTATCCTTCTAAGGGTCGAAATCCTCTCAATAGATTCAACAGATTTCCATTTAGGAAATATTCCACATTTGCCACTTGTCTCCTAGTTCCAACCTTCCATCTTCTCCCAAATTCGATTTTGGGTCTCTTTGGCTTCTCCAACTCCAAAATTAGACTTCCTTGAGCCTATTTTTGGGGCTGACATGTCATAGTGGTCAGATGTCAGAGGTCAGGTCTGCAATTTGTCATAGTTGTCATAGATGCTCCATCATTGGTGTCATAGGGGCTAGGGAATCTAGCCCAAGTGTCCACAAACTTCCACTTTGACTCTTTATCTTCCATGGAGGTTACCAATCCTTCCCAATTCGACCTAAGATGCTCAATGACATGTGTTATGACTTACCAACTCACCCAAGAGTGTTCACATTCCCATTAATTCGAATTTGCAAAAGAGATATACCATGTATTATGAAAAATCAAGCTAGTGTGGGTCCCACATCCTCCATATGTCTCCAAAACCATTTGTCACCTAGGATTTCTCTTGAATTTCTTTATTCACTCTATTTATTAAATACTTGAACCCTTCCAATGTCTAAACATCATTTATTATCCCCCTTATTCCAAATCCCAAAGCTTCCACCCCAAACCTAGGAAACTAGTAATTTTCCTCCTTGGCAATTATTTGACCCTTAACATCAATTTTACAAACTCTAATGAATATGGCTAATGTGATTAGGCCATTGTGACCCAATTACAAATTTGGGACATGACAGAGAGGCTGTCACACAAGAACCAGCGTTTCCAATGGCTAATTGTCAAAATTGATTCCTTCTACTCACTTGCATAATATGAATGAGGATCAGAGTCAGGATCGAACTAATCGGCTGTTGCATGAGGACATGCAATTGGATAGTTGTGGGGAGACGTTGGGCCCTAGAAATGCCCCTTTTTGACAATACCCATTTCATCATTTTGCCCAGTTACACCCTACTTTCATAAACCATATACATGCCCTTTTCCAGATTAATCAACAGTCCTGACAAGGTATACATCATTATTGTTTCATTTAATTAAATGCCTAAGATTGTTATGGTTATGAATTCTAGCCTTCGATTTATGCTAACATGTGTTGATTTCATTAAGTTAAGATCAAAGCATAGGTTTATCAGTCGCAATGCCTTGGGAAAGAATCATAAGTGGTGCCAGTTGTTACTCTTCTGATTTGATTCCTCATATTTCAAGGGACAGCGCATCTCTCCACGTGAAGTTGTAACAGGTCGCTGGAACATAGTATAGCTGTGACAGACAGGATGCGTCCCAATTTGTTAAACCGTTGATCCATTGACTGCCAGTGTAACATCATCCTTCATGATTAACAACCTCAATCATTATGGCTGTAACAGTTTAGCTGTAACTCTGCAGCACGAAGATCAGAGATCTTCATTGCTGCACGAAATTAGTGGATCACGAACTGTATTTTGCATGTATAAATATGGGAAGGCTTTCAAAGTCTGGGGTTGGATAATTATCATTTTGTACGGGCTGTAACAGAGGCTGATACTGTGGATTACCATCTTTTAATGAAGAGCAGAGTTATTTCCATTTTTGTGTCTTAATTCGTGGTAGTTCACGGCGTCCCTATTAGAAGGCCAGGGCCCACCTTCTCACAGAGATTGTCGAGTTAAGTAGGTAGTTAGATTAATTCATTTCCCGTTGTGTGTTGTGGAATTGCATTAGGCGTATTTCTGATAGCTGCAACATAGATTTATGATTGCATTCTTTATTGGTAGTTTGTTCTTTGCATTACGAATAGCTCCAATTCCTTTCAGTATTTATGCTTCCTAGGATTTCCAATGATTATCAATTTAGAGTTCAAGTTTATTTTCTAATTCTATTTGCTGTTGTATCTTTAGTTGAATTCATAGATTAGGCAGATTATGATTGAGTTACAGTAGTTGCTGGAGGAATCATTTTGGTAAAGATTGAATACTGTAGTTTGATAATTATAGGATTTAACTTCTTGCAAAAGTAATCTAGTTCATTTCTATTCTTAGATTAGTAACTGCTAGGTTGATTTCTGTAGGAAGGTAGTTGCACTTTGAATTCCTAGACGTATGAGTTAGATTAGTTTTCTTTATGGAATGAGTTTGGTTGAGCAGATAGGTAGGATTATTATCTCCATTTAGTTAATCAACTACTTGAAATGTTTATGCATAGATTGTGCTTATTCCCATTGAAATAAAAGACTTCCTTGGGTTTGACAATTCATATTGAGCATATTGTGTGTTAGTTGTAATTAATTAGCATATAGGGTGACCAACACCTTCTATTGCCAAAAACATACATTTACAGAAAAAACCCAAGCCCTCGCATTTATAGATTTTCATTAGGAGAATAGTTTTTCTATGGGTTATCTGGGGTAAGGCAGTTCCTTCCATTCACACCGATCTAAGCACATATCTTCCCAAGCGACTCCATCAAAATCACCTATCTTTCCCATTTCGCGCAGCTGCAACACCGCTAACTATGGCTTATTTCTCTTTACCGCAGCTGCAACACCTCCAAAAGTGCCTATTTTTCCTATTTCAAGCAGCTGCAACACCTCCAAAAGTGCCTATTTTTCCTATTTCAAGCAGCCGCAACACCTAAATTTGTCCATTTTTCCTATTTTGAGCAGCTGCGACACCTCCAAAAGTGCCTATTTTTCCTATTTCAAGCAGCCACAACACTTAAATTTGTCCAATTTTCCTATTTCGAGCAGCCGTGACACCTCCAAAAGTGCCTATTTTTCCTATTTCGAGCAGCTACAACACCTAAATTTGTCCATTTTCCTACTTTTGGCAACTGTGACTCCGCCAATTCCTCATTGAATACTCATTATTTCTTTTCTCATTGGTATCAACGCTCTCCATCGGTACCAACGCTCTCCAACAGTTGTCTATTTTTCCTATTTCGAGCAGCTGCGACACCTCCAAAAGTGCCTATTTTTCCTATTTCAAGCAGCTGCAACACCTAAATTTGTCCATTTTTCCTATTTCGAGCAGCTGCGACACCTCCAAAAGTGCCTATTTTTCCTATTTCAAGCAGCTGCAACACCTAAATTTGTCCAATTTTCCTATTTCGAGCAGCCACGACACCTCCAAAAGTGCCTATTTTCCCTATTTTGAGTAGCTGTAACACCTAAATTTGTCCATTTTCCTACTTTTGGCAACTGTGACTCTGCCAATTCCTCATTGAATACTCATTATTTCTTTTCTCATCGGTATCAACGCTCTCCATCGGTATCAGCACTCTCCAAAAGTTATCTATTTTTCCTATTTCGAACAGTTGCGACACCTCCAAAACTGCTTATTTTTCCTATTTCAAGTAGCTGCAACACCTAAATTTGTCCAATTTTCCTATTTCGAGCAGCTGCGACACCTCTAAAAGTGCCTATTCTTCCTGTTTCGAGCAGCTGCAACACCTAAATTTGTCCATTTTTCCTACTTTTGGCAACTGCGACTCCGCCAATTCCTCATTGAATACTCATTATTTCTTTGCTCATCGGTACCAATGCACTCCATCAACGCTCTCCATATGGTCCTGTTCATTGTTGAAATGGCTATCTAGCCATGCTCTTGGTTTTTCTTATGGTGATCAGATAAGGAAAATATCAACCTGCCAAAATAGAAGAAAAATGTTATTTTGCATACTAAAGACAAAGGAAAAATGGCTAAGTGTTGTAAAGGGGCTAAGTGATGCCCACATTAAGGTTAATGCTCGCAATAATGATATTGATGCCCGCATGGCATAGATGATGATGTGGCATGAAGTTGAAAGCATTGTTGCATTATGAATCAGTGTGGAGAGATACAACAAATTAGTGAAAATCAAGAAATTGGCTAAGTATGGGAAAATTCGTCCAACTTTTTTACTATTTTAGAGAACATGAATGAAGGATAACTATATGCAATTAATAAGATTAATCTACATTATATGCAACGACAAAACACTTTTCACTTTTTAAGTCAATAATTTTCACTTTTTTTAGAAAATAAGGCTTATATTATAAAAAAAAATATTTACACAGCAATATGCATTACCTCAATGCAATCAACACTGCAATTAGATCAGATTGTCTTTGTTGAATCTTACTAGCGTGATTGGTTTTTAAGGAATTTGTTGGTTAAGCAATTCAGAGACATCTTGGCCAAATCCTTTCAATGGATTTGGCCTCGACAATAAACTTCAATTTAACAGATGCAGGGGACGCATTCGGCCTGTCCTCTTAATTAATTCACTCGCTCATTACCAATAATTGCAACGCTCTGCAATCACGGCTCTATCCCAACCAATAATAACATATAGATTTTGATCAATGGATTTCTCGAAAGATTCAAATACATAAACATTATTGGCAGGCGGTTTGATAGGGAAATGTCGCGATACCACCAACGCTGCGACACACTGGAGGAGGGTGCGAAAGGAGTATTTTGTGTTAAAGAATACCGTAGTTGGTGGGTTTTGGGTCAATTGGACCACATATTATGTAATAGTGAGTCAAGTCGTACCGCAGTATGCGGGTTTTTGGGTCATTTGGGCCAAGTCAGTTAGATAGTTCGTCATTTGTCCATAGTGTCGGTTAGGAAGTTGTTTGTAAGTGGACAAATATGGTAAGGGAAAAAGCCTATAAATACATGAGAGTTGTAAGTGTTAGAAAAGAGAGGAATGGAGAAGAAAAAGAAGACCAATTATGTGAGAGATTTGTGTTTTTGCTTCTGGTATATGATCGCGACAGTAATACAATGATGTTTCGGCCCGAACCTTGTGTAATGTTGCAATGTGTGAATGTTGTTTAATGCAATGTCTGCTTACTATTGCCCTGATGATAACTGCTGTGATTATATAATATGTTTTATAATATGATGATAAATGATGCGATGAAGTAATATGGTATAACTCTCTGTTGAATGCTTAAGGTTTCTGTTTAAAGTACCGCAATAGGGTTAGTTTGTGTTGCCACAACTCCTCCTCCTCCCTCGGCTGAAACATGGTTCCATCTGCTCTTCCTGGACGCCTCGGGTGAGACCTCATCTGCTCTGCGGGTGTTGCTGGGTGGGCTCAAACCTTCCCGGGCCGGTGCCCAGGGAGACTGCGTTATGTATCGACAGTGAGGTGAACCCCTATCGACTGAGGCCGTGTTGGTTAACAAATGATTCTGTTGCCGGGACCGTGTGCAGAGTAGAAGGAGGTCATGTTGTGGCACCCAACGAAGCCGAAGATACATAAATGGTTCGATCAGAAGTTGCAAGAGTTTGCTGAAGAAGAAAGTCGAAACACGCGACTGACAGTAGATCACTGGCTAGGAAGATATATTCACGATGGTCCGCATGAATGGTTTTTCTGTGAATTCCTAGTCATTCGGTATGAATGGTTGTCGAAGCTGACCTTCTAGAAGAGGAACTTCCAGGGTGGTGAGCCGACGGCTTGGACCCCGGAGTTGATTCAGGAGTTGCAGGAAGTCGATAATAAGGCATCGCGGGCTGTCGAAGTTTGGCTTGATAGCATCTTGGAGGGATATATCACTGAATTTGTGGTCGACACGAAGAAATCGTACAGTGAAGTCGAAAGATACTTCTTCCGAGGACTAAGGGGAAGGTTTCTACTGTCACTCCAACTGTCGATTAAGATGCTAATCTGTGAAAAGGGTATACTGAAGATGCACCTTGATTAGTAGATAGCCTGGTGGGCGGAGGCTGTGGGTACCGCGACTGCTGGGGGGAGGTATATGGAATGGTAAGGGGTAGATGGGTGCAGACCATGAGGAGACTGTGAGCGAAGCCAAGGAAGAAAGTGGTCTTACGAGGGGAGGAGCAAGGTTTCAACAGGAGAAGAGGCAGAGGACGAGAGAAGGTCCTACTGCGATCGGATCGCAAAATCGCGAAGGAAGACCACACGGGATGAAGCAACCTCACAGTCCTGATAGGGACGACCAGGCTACGCCCAGGATAGAGGCAGGACCAAACCCTGGCACTAAAGTGCCCACACCTCCACTCACTGACTCACAACCAACAAGAAATACCACTTCGACACCACCAAGTTCGTCAATTCCGCAGAAGTTAATTAGTAGTAGCATTGCGACAGGAGGACGGAAGCCTAAAATGGCAGGCGATGATGCTAAGTTACCGTTGTTCCACGGAAGTGCTACAGATAACCCAGAACAGTATTGGTTTTTATGTGAAGTGGTCTAGACCATGAAACAGATCACTGATGCCGATGTTAAGAAAGGATAGTTAGCCACGACTC
This sequence comes from Larix kaempferi, assembly GCA_027924585.1. Lineage (NCBI taxonomy): Eukaryota > Viridiplantae > Streptophyta > Pinopsida > Pinales > Pinaceae > Larix > Larix kaempferi. Next base: position 8,321,548 of record BSBM01000380.1, on the reverse strand, counting down.
TGCGAGGTCGTGCATTAGATTGGTTCATGAAGTTTATTCTAGTCCCTACGGGGGCCCCAAAAAAGTCACTAGATGAGATCCGGGATGGACTGATTGCTGAGTTTAGAAGGCCTAAGTCGGAGGCTCAATATATTACTGAATTGAAGGAAATTATGCAGTATCCCAATGAGACGGTATGGGATTTCGACTAGCGATTCAAGACACTGATGGAAGGTTAGTTTTGATATGAGTGTCGTCCAACATAAAGAATGGTTCATTGCGGCACTGCTACCCCACATTCGGCTACCGCTGATGCAGCAAAGTATATCGATTCCTAGCGAAGCTCTAGAGATTGCAATGCGATTGGAAGCGTCACCGATTGGAGATAATGCAGCTGGGATGTCGCAGATACAGACACAGCTCACTAACCTGACTATATAATTGCAAGATCTAAAGAAGAACAAGGAACAGTGTGATGAAGTATGGTGTACGCGATGCCGACGAGAAGGGAATATGAAGGACAATTGCCCGGATTTCCATAATTATTTGGTGTCAGGTGCGCCAAACCCGTTGAATGGTGACAGTATGCCATGGTGTCGCGTTTGTCAGGTGTTTGGGCACAGTCATGATAACTACCCGTATATGTAGAAAATGGTCACAACGCCACAGAATATTTATTGCACATTCTACAAGTTGGTGGGTCACGATGACAAAGATTTCCATGCATATGGGTTGCTGTAGGAGAGGATGTGTGATGCATTCTATGTCAAGGACGATCAGCGCGCCGTGCAACAACCACAACTGCAACCGCAGGTATCCCAGCCACTACCGCAACCGCAGATGCAGTTTGCACCACAGCAACAACCGCAACAGTTCATGCCGCAATACACCCCGATGTAGATGATTCCCCCACAGCCACAGTATGTACAACAACCGTAGTATGCACCACAAGGGCAAGGGGTACCACCAGCATCCGTGCAACAACAGTTTAACCAACCTCAGTACCAGCAGCAGGGTGGCTACCAAGGAGGATACAAAGGAGGACGCGGTGGTGGATTTGGTCGTGGAGGAGGTGGCCGAGGTGGTCGTGGACCTGTTCAATGTTACCACTGCATGGTATGGGGGCATTATTAGCGTGACTTCCCACTGCTATAGAATCAGTGTATGTTCTATTTTGGTAATGATGATATGGTTGAGAATTGTCCATAGTTGATTGCACGATGGCAGGCGGGGAATGTTCCGTAGCTACAGAATCAGGCCCAGCCACAACAACCAGTGCAGAATCCGGTACAGCAACCAATACAGAACCAACCCCCGCGACCATCGCCGAACGCTAATCAGAATATCAATCAACCGGGGAATTTGCAGCAGAACCAGACGCAGAGTGCAAATATTGTGACCATTTCTGCAGAACCGCGACCACAAGATGCTTCGGTGGCTGTTGTCACTTGTGGAGGCAAGACAACTGGGGAAGATGGTTTGCAACCATTGATTTGGTTGGCTGGTCAGAAGACGGTACCCTTCGACATTGATACAAAGCGAGAAACATTCCTGGAGGCACGACGCACTTTGGAGAAAGACCGTGGTAAGGCTGTTGTTTGCGATATGCTGCCTGTCTTTGATGCTACGTTAGACGATGATCGGCCGCCACCACCGGGGACATTGCAAAAGTTTCTTGAAAGCTGTCTATTATTGGCCCGAGACCCGGGTGCCCTGGTTGAGATTGAAGGATGGTTGCAGCGATTTTCGAAAGGACGACAGGAGTCGACAGTAAACTCTCTACAGTGACGGAAGACTGGCAAGGAGATGTGAATGAATATTCAGATTGGTGAATATGATGTTGACTTTGTGATTCTTGACCTTGGTTTGGATGTTAACATCTTAACCAAGTAGGCGTGGCAGAAGATGGGGAGTCCCCCATTGAGCTGGTCTCCTGTATAGGTCCGGTTGGCTAACCATGTGAAGGTAACACCCATTGGGCGAGTTCTGCGGCTCACGATTGATATTGAGGGCATGAAGACTTATGACGACTTTGATGTTATTGAAGTAGTTGAGGGAGGAAGCTCTTATCTGGCACTCTTGGGGGTTGGATGGGCTAACAATAGTGGAGTTGTAATCAACTTCAAGAAGCGCATGATGACCTTCGAGAATCGCAATTTCAGAGTCATAGCCCCGTTGGATCCGGCTGAAGGACGCCGATACGTTGAACCTGTCAGAGATGGTGATACCGTTGGATGGGACCATGCATTCAATATTTCTGAAGATTATATCCACCCTACTGTCCACGGTGAGTTGGAGTGGCGCAGCGAGAGCTCTGCGTCTTCCGACTCTGATGATGATTTAGAACATTGGCAGAACAGAATGCATGAAGTACCATTCTGAAAATGTGGCTTAGTTACGCAATCCTTATGTCGGGTTGCGACAGAGACAGTCACACTGCCTATCTATGAGGGGTTGCCGGGCCTAAACTCCTTTTTAGCAGAATTTGAAGACCGCATCTCAGAACCACGGCGATTGCTGGCATTGGAGGAAGCGATGAAGGCTGTCCCAGCACGTTGGTGGGCGACACATAAGAAATTCATTAAGAGTTGGTCACAGTGTCGAAGGTTGATGATGGTTCGGTTCAGCGATACTGAGGTTTATCACACTGGCAAGTACGATGGCCGGACTGATCCCAGTGATCATGTGATGGAATGCCAACGATTGTGGGTAGCGCGACGCAGAGATGAATGGGTCCATGCTTTTGTCCATACTTTGGAGGAGATACTGTGCTCATGGTATACTGCAGCTGAGTTGCGTCGAGACATTACAACATGGGGGGAGTTGACGATCTGTTTCACTCACATGTTCACTTTTGCAGATGCCAACCCTGATGTCCATAATGCCCTACAGCTCATCCACGACGTGGTATTTCAGGTTGTTCCGGCGGCCTACCTGTCGACCCGCACACACATTGTCAGATGCAGTCTCTCATGGAGTGCTTCAACATCAGTGGTGGCCCAGAGGATGATGATGATCCCCAAAATGTTAAAATTCCCAAATCTGAAGGAAGTCGCGATGTGGTCCCACGTGTTGCTTCGCTTTGCAAGATGAATATCGGCACTAAGGCTACTCCAAATTTTGCTAATGTTGGGGATTATTGAGACGATGAGATGATGAGTAAGGTTACTGAGTTACTTCATGAGTTTCAAGATGTGTTTCCCACAAAGTTTTCCGAAATGAAGGGGATCCTGGGTGATTCAGGAGAGATGAGGATTCCATTGAAACCAGATGCTAAGCTAGTCCGGCAACGACCTTATCGGCTGAATCCGCGACATAAATAGAAGGTCAAGGCAGAACTTGATCGGATGTTGGATGTTGGTATTCTCGAACCTGTGGAAGAATCCGAATGGATCAGTCCTATGGTGGTGCAGGACAAGAAAACAGGTGAAGTGCGCATTTGTTTCGACTTGCGGAAGTTGAACGATGCCTGCTTGCATGACCCTTTTCCGACCCCATTTACTGATGAAGTACTTGAAGGAGTGGGTGGCCAGGAGATGTACTCTTTCACTGATGGATTGTTTGGCTACCATCAGATTCGCATCGCCAAGGAAGATCGCCATAAGACAACCTTCCTTACTGAATGGGGTTGCTTTCAGTACACGGTATATATGGATGATTGGACCGTTTATGGATTGATTTGTGATCATCTGGCCAATCTGCGGTTAATGCTTGAGCGATGCCGACAACACCAGATATCGCTGAACTTGAAGAAATGTATTTTCTGTGCACCGTTTGGGATATTGCTGGGTCATATCATGTGTAAGTAGGGATTGCTGGTTGATCCAGCCAAGATTGCGCTCATTTTGGGGTTGCAACCGCCAACCACCGTTACGCAGTTGCGTGCGACCTTGGGCCATACGGGATATTATCGCAAGTTTATCAGGGGTTATGCTGCGATTACTGCCCTTATGGAAAAGTTGTTGAAGAAGGACGCGACATTCCAGTGGAGCCCGGAATGTCAGGATAGTTTTGAAATGCTCAAGGAGAAGATGGCATTGGCACTGATCTTGGTCTTTCCGGACTGGAGTAAGGAATTCCATGTTCATGTTGATGCTTCGTCGATTACGCTAGGTGTTGTGTTGGCTCAACCTGGAGAAGGCGGCATTGATCATCCTGTTGCTTTTGCCAGTCGGAAGTTGTCCTCTGTAGAACACAATTAAACTACCACAAAATGCGAAGGTCTGGCCATGGTTTATGCACTGCAGAAATTCAGGCACTATTTGTTGGGTGGAAACTTTAAAAGGTTCACTGACCATTCTGCATTGAAATACTTGGTCAATAATCCTATGTTGGGGGGGAAGATCTGCCGTTGGCTACTCTTGTTTCAGGAGTTTGATTTCGAAGTTATTGTGAAACCGATGCGGTTGAATGCTGGACCAGATCATCTATCACGGATTGCTACAGGGGAGGAACCAACTAATATCGAAGACGGGTTGCCGGATGCCCAACTATTTCAAGTTGCCGCTGCTGATCAGTATTTTGATGACATCCTTCAGTTTCTAGTGACCGACATCGCGCCTGTTGACTTTACCACTGCTCAGAAGAAGCAATTGGTTGTCAAGGCTGCTAATTTTCAGCTCATCGCGGGAGAGTTGTATAAATTGGGTGCTGATGAGATATTGCGCAAATGTGTCTTGCCGCATGAGCAAGCGGAGATATTGGCCGAGGCACATGGTGGAGTTGCGGGCGGACACTATGGCGGTTGGGCGACTGCCCAGAAGATACTGCGTGCAGGACTTTGGTGGCCCACATTACATAATGATGCGACAGACTATGCGCGGTCTTGTGATGTTTGTCAGCGAACTGGCAAGCCATCCAAACCGGATGAGATGCCGCTGCTACCTCAAGTGACATTCCAACCATTCAAAAAATGGGCTGTGGATTTTGTAGGACCGATTCATCCACCATGGAAACACACAGGTGCATGGTATATTGTCACGGCGACAGAGTACTTGACCCGATGGGCTGAGGCAACACTTGTAGTTTATTGCTCCGCCGCAACGGCTGCTCGATTTTTGTTTGATCATATTATCACTCGATTCGGCTGCCCTCATATATTGCTGAGTGATCAAGGCAACCACTTTCTTAATCGCACTATCAGTGCATTGACGAAGGAATTGTAGATACAACATAGGAAGAGTACACCCTATCACCCACAGGCGAATGGAATGGTGGAGGCGTTTAACAAAGTATTGGAGCATGTGTTGACAAAGGTGTGCAATGCGAACCGCGACAACTAGGATCTAAAAATCCCAGCAGTGTTGTGGGACTATTGCACCACATGTAAAAGGTTGACTGGTCAGACACCTTTCAAGCTAGTATATGGGAAGGAAGCAATTATGCCAATGGAGTATATTGTTACAAGTCTACGAATTGCGACTGTTACGAGCATGGATGATGCAGCATTAGATGAGCATCTAGCGCAATTGGTGCAGCTGGAAGAGGATTGATTTATCGCTGGCTTTCACCAAGAGGTGGAGAAGGATCGCCAGAAAGTATGGCATGATCGCCACATAAAAAATAAACAGTTTCAGCAAGGCGATTTGGTGCTATTATATGACAACAAGTTTATGAAACATCCAGGCAAGTTGCAGATGCATTGGCTGGGTCCATATCGCATCAATAGTATTACATCAGGAGGAGCGGTTCAGTTGTAGCGGTTGGATGGGGCGATGCTCCCCAAGCTAGTAAATGGTCATAGATTGAAGCCCTATCGATCGGGCTTGGAACAGTGCGATGCCTGAGTCGCATCGGGAAAAAAAAGAAAAAAAAAAGTGTGTGTTGCAGGTTGCTTGGTGGCCGATGGCGCACCAACAGAAGAAGGTATGCGGAAGTAGGAAGGCTTGTGCTGCAAGTTTGGAACAGTCGGAGATGCATGGCAGTATGACGACCAGGATCGACGACGGCTTTTGGTGAAGGATTTTTGTGATGATTACAGAGGATTTGGGAGGTACGGGGCAACGTTGTGACTCCTGGTCCACTAATATCTTGTCACGATTGCCCATCATCCCTATACATGATTGCACCAGACAGGTTCGGTCAGATTCCCACATGACGACGACATGTTTTGCACATGGCACGTTGGGCCGGTACGATCAGCACGATCTGAGAAGATTGCTCATGCATCGGCACGTGGGATCTTCGATGACAGTATGGTCACCCCCCCCATTGCGTCAGTTGATGGGGTTACACACGCAGCTGAAAGGTAGTGGGGCATCATTCCCCTTGTCGTGACCCAGGAATGATCTGGCTATAAATAACTGAGGCAGCTAATAGTTCACTACAATGAAGTTATTCTGAAATAGGGAGGTTATGCTGGTTGATCAGTTTGCGAGTTGAGTTGTGAGGAATTCCAAGGAGGCTGTGGAAATGCTTCATTTCGTCTCCCATGGCAGCACCCCAGGGGCCCTGCGAGCCTGAACGATGAGTGTCCCTGAGCGCCTTCATATGGTGGGTGCACTTACACTGTGGTATGCCCAAGCCAAGGGCCGGTTTAGCATGTTTAAGTATGCAGTAGTTGTTCGAAGGATCGTGCTCTTCTTGACCAAAGAGGTGGTTGGGGCGGTCGCTCCCCGCCCATAGTAGGAGCCGTTTGTTGGTGCGAAACAGATGTGCCAGAGTCATCTGCTAAGTTTGCACCTTGGTACTGTTTGTCCTCTTTTTCTTCCCGTCAGTACCCTTCTAAGAGACTCGAGGATGAGTTTGCGAAGTACATGACAGCTAGTCGGGCGATGACGATTTTGGATTGAACATACAACACAATGAGTTGATAATCAGTGTAGCAGAAGGAGTGGGACAACACCGCGTGTTCCAGACAGCAAGAACAGTCACCGGACCATAGTTCAGTTCGACATGCACTATGTCCAGCAGTTGACGTGGCTCGAGGGAGAGCCACAAGATTGTGTTGGGGGCCTGTTGGCAGGTGGTTTGATGGGGAAATGTCGCGATACCACCAACGTTGTGACACACCGGAGGAGGGTGCGGAAGGAGTATTTTGTGTTAAAGAATACCACAGTTGGTGGGTTTTGGGTCAATTGGACCACATATTATTCAATAGTGAGTCAAGTCGTACCGCAGTATGCGGGTTTTTGGGTCATTTGGGCCAAGACAGTTAGATAGTTGGTCATTTGTCCATAGTGTCAATTAGGAAGTCGTTTGTAAGTGGACAAATATGGTAAGGGAAAAATCCTATAAATACATGAGAGTTGTAAGTGTTAGAAAAGAGAGGAATGGAGAAGAAAAATAAGACCAATTATGTGCGAGATCTGTGTTTTTGCTTCTGGTATATGATCGCGACAGTAATACAATGATGTTTTGGTCCGAACCTTGTGTAATGTTGCAATGTGTGAATGTTGTTTAATGCAATGTCTGCTTACTATTACCCTGATGATAACTGCTGTGATTATATAATATGTTTTATATGATAATAAATGCTGCGATGAAGTAATATGGTATAACTCTTTGTTGAATGCTTAAGGTTTCTGTTTAAAGTACCGCAATAGGGTAAGTCTGTGTTGCCACAACTCCTCCTCCTCCCTCGGCAGAAACATGGTTCCGTCTGCTCTTCCTGGATGCCTCGGGTGAGACCTCATCCGCTCTGCGGGTGTTGTTGGGTGGGCTCAAACTTGCCTGGGCCGGTGCCTAGGGAGACTGCGGTATGTGTCGATAGTGAGGTGAACCCCTGTTGACTGAGGTCGCGTTGGTCAACAAACATACTCCGTTTTAACTCAACATTTCTACCATGAAGGCGCATTGCAAGCCATTCAAAATGCATTTGGAATCACATTCAATCTTGCAGAAAAAACCATTTCAAGGACACATTCAGTTACAAAGATCGTACACAGAGGTTTCAAATTTTAAATCATCATAGACACAGAAATCAACCAGTGAAAAGAAGAATACATACGTCTGCAATCTCAACTTTCATCTAGCAATCATATCATAACATAATTCTCCAAGAATAGGGATCATGTAAATCATATCAAACCCGACATTCTTAGTTATATGTTCATATCATCATAATTCATTATGAAGAGTCGTTTTCAATCCAATTTAAACTAATATTCAAATTTATCACATTACCCTAAGTAATTTTACAAAGAGTACTATGACAAATTCAAATGAATGGTTAAAGTATGTCTTTTTGTCAAAGGAATGGTTAAAGTATACATTAGCAGATACATTCTTAGCATCATGCATTATCAAAAACAAACTTTTTAAAAGCAGAGAATGGTACTTACAGTTACTTAAAACAAAAAAATACACTTATCATGACTGTGATATGGAAGAATAATCCTTTGGGAATACTAAACACCATTCCAAGCCCTTTTTTTTTGGAAGTAAGGAGATTTTGCATTATATTAAAAGGAGGAATTACAAAAGGAGCAATCTGGCCGATGCTCAGAATTGTTCATCAAAACAGACACACACCATCATGGCACATCTGAAGGCTATTTCCGCAGTAACCGAGACGAACCTTCTACCCGAACAGACAAAAAACCACAGAATTACCAAAAACAATAGAACCAAATAATTTCTTCCCATAGGCTCGCAGGACAAAGAGCATAAATATAGACACCCAAGCATAATAGACACCCCAGCTTCATAACCACTGATACATAAGATAAATGCTAAAACAGCTAGCCCCAGACCCCCCAAATAAACACCCACCCACCCAGACATTAGCGAACTATATAAGGAGCTTCTGGAGAACTCCCCGGATGGCGAAAGCTGGAAGAAGAAGCAGCGCATGGAGGAGGTTGAAGCGCAATGGCAGACAGAAGGAAATCCAACTTCCGGTGAATCACGCGAGACTCTTCAAAGAGAAGCTGCGCATTGTCATCTCTGAGAGGATTCCTATCATGAATGGCATAGCCAACCAAGTTTTTCATCATCCAAAATAGCGCAACAGTGCGCTCGTAAATACTAACGTGCCCATCCGTGTTGCCAGGATCAATGATCCAATTCTCCAACTGCTTATGCTCTCCCACCAGGGTTTCCCTACTCATACGAGCCCACCATTGTTGTTCATAGTCATTGATGTCCCTCTGGATATTAAGAGCGAAGGAAGTTGCCCGCTGAGAGGCATGAGACAGACCACCACCCGGCTCCCTCGGAGAATCCCCACGCCCTCTCTTCCTATTGCGACTAGAATTATCTCCAACCTCAGGACGATAGTTAATATCTTGCGGCTCCTTCATCCCATCACCAGAGGCTTACTACATAATCAACCAGATTACCAAAACTTGCATGCATGCAGAAAGCCAGCAATGACGATCACGGTTGCCACCTTCAGCCTCCATATATTCTCGCTTGCCACCGACTATTATGATGAATTGGGTACATCTTAATAACTGAAGGAGGTACAGTTAATAATAACTCTTATTTTCTTCCGTCATTTCCCCCATCGAAGAACTGCGAAGGGCCAGAGTTACCATCAGCATGATGTCTTCTCGCATGAAAAAGACTGATCGAGAACTGCGAAAGGCCAGAGTTACCGTTAGCATGATGTCTTCTCTCACAAAAAACCATCATCGTCAAATCCTGCCACGTATAAGAGCAGGCAGCCGTCCCGAAAAACTGCTTCTGTCAAATCGTCCCACGTATAAGAGCAGGCGTCCATGTGAACACTGCTCCCGTGGTTGGCCAGCAGATCAGCTTGACGTGGGAGAAGGAAAGCGATACACCACTTTGGAGAATGATCAGCAGCCATGTGGAGAATTATCTTGGAATCATCTTCCACGATTAGAGGGGTCCTTGGTGAAGACCTTGATCTAGTTCGGCAACATTATTAGACTCTATCCCCAAAAAACCAATTTTGAACCTGAGCATGGGGTCCAAGTAGCCCTAAGAGGATGCTCAGCACAAATTATGTGTTGAAGAAAATGCCGGCAGCACATGGGGATATTGTAGGCTGCTGTACTTTTGTCTACTCAACCATGGTCTCATTTTGTCCAAAGACCTGACAAAACACTGGTTTAGGGAAATTAGAACAAGCTTAGGAGAAGATAAAAAATTGTCCAAGTATGGTAAAATCTGCCTAATTGGCCTTAGGGAAATGCCCGCCATAGCTCATAGGATGATGATAAAGATATTCTGAGGGTGTGGATCTCCAACCCCCCCCCAAAAGACCAAAAGTCCAACAAGACTTTTGGGGGGTCTTTCCAAACCCCCCCCAAAAGTCCAAAAGTCCAACAAGACTTTTGGGGGGGGTCTTTCCAAACCCTCCCCAAAAGTCCTGTTAGACTTTTGGGGAGATTTTTTAAAAACTGCCCCCAACAGTCAAATTCTAAGGATTTTTGAGGGGGGTTCTTAAGGACTGGCCCCACAAGTCAATTTCTAAGGACTTTTGAGGGGGGTTCTTAAGGACCGCCCCCAAAAGTCAAATTCTAAGGACTTTTGAGGGGGGTTTTTACGAACCACCACCAAATACCTTTAAAAAATGTTTTTTTTGGGGGGGGGTTAGCAAGACCGCCGCAAGCCACTTTTAGGGGGTCAAATACTTTTGGGGGGGGTTTTCCATAACCGCCACCAAAAGTATTGAAAATTGGACTTTCGGGGGGGGGGGGGGGGGTTTAACCAACCGCCGCCAACTGTATTAAGAATTGGACTTTGGGGGGGTTTTTACAAAACCGCCCCCAAAAATCCTGACAATTGGACTTTTAGGGAGGGTTTTTTAAAAACCGCCCCCAAAAATCCTGACAATTGGACTTTTAGGCAGGGTTTTTTAAAAATCGCCCCCAAAAGTCCAATTTTCGGGACTTTTGAGGGGGGTTTTGAAGAACCGCCCCCAAAGACCTAATTTTTTTTTTTGGGGGGGGGTTTAGCAAAATTGCTGCAAGCCAAAACCGCTGCCAAAAGGGTATTTTGTTGTAGTGAATGGTGGCTTTGAATAAGGTAATATGCTATTTATAGTAACTTAATCCCTTCACCCTTTTACTTTAACCATTCAGTGACCGCGAGGTGTACAAACAGAGTTAAGCGGTCAAAATAAAGTTGGGCAGTGAATTGGAGTGGTTGACTTTGAAGTGTTGTGGTAGTTTTGGATGAGTGTCATCTCACGTTTCGGTGAATTTGAACAAGTTTCATTGATAAGCATCAATAATCCCACCACTTAGGATGTTTAGGCGATTTAGAATGAGTTGTGACGGTACATTGCGGTGAATCTGGACAAGTCTTGCCGTAACGTATTGGCGCAATTGAGTGAAATCCATTGACAAGACTCTCTTTACTCTTGCGGCAATATCATATTTAGGTGGCATGGCGAATGTATCAAAGTATGCCGCAATGTCTCAAAAACGCTAGGTGAGATACGCCACAACGTTGCAGCGGAGTTGATTAAAAAATCCTGGAGTAATCAATCTTCACACGCTCACGCGATTGCGTCTAGTTACTAGAGTCCACCGACACTATCGAAAAGTTAAGGTCATAGCTATGCTAGTGTGGTGACTTGGATTGAGCAACTCGACAAAGCGGAAAACATTTCTGAGGTGGGAGACATTGCATAGATTTGGATATATTCCACCGAAACGATGACGAACAAGTGAAGGGGGGTCATTGTTGTGGCGAATTAGAAGAAGTTCAAACTTCATCAGTGTTGCTGTGGACTGATGGAAACTCACCAAAACATAGAAACTCAAGAAAATATGTCAAAACGTAAAAACCTTGAAAAAGGTTTTTGTTTCTTCCTCAGTGGGATCAAGTTTTGAGACAACACTAGTTAAGCTTGAGGGGAAAAACCAACATTTTGCTCAAGGCATGAAAATTTAAGGAGGGGCCCCATCATTTCCGAAAGGAATAATGGGGAAGGTGGTTGCTTCATTGGTGCTTAAAAGTTAACCACACCATTAATGTGGTGTGGAAGTTGGTAGTGATCATTGGTGCTTCCCTATTAATGGGCTTTGGTAATACCAATGCCCTACTATCAAAACAATGCACCATCTAGGTGCGCTAAATATAATGCACCGCATACCCAATTGTAACTTTTGGGTTTCTATGTTGATATAGTTTGGTTTCAATATTCATATGCACTATTTATAGTGCTTTTGGTTTTCATTATTTATATGCACAGTTTATGGTGAGTACATCATATAATGACACACCATTACATTTAAAAAAAATACAACGCAATGACTCGTGTGTGTGTTTTTTTCAGTGCATTTTTATTCACAATGAGCATTGTTAACAATGTTTATTATTAACCAAAACTACAATGATTAACTATGTTCAAGTTTTTATTGACACGATTAACAAATGCGGTTTCAATATGTATACACACCACTAGTGGTGCTTCAAATGTTTTTAAAGTGTACCGCCTATCAGGGGAGAAATTTCACACAACATCAACAATGTGCTTATTGAATTAACCTAGAAGCATCATTAATGGTTCTTTTAGGTATAACGAACGCACCGGTGCATCACCCGGGAAATGAGAGCCTGGCATTAACAATGCATAAATTACAGTATCACACCATTAGTGGGGTGGATATTTCACCTAGGAATGCACAATCAACATTTATCTTTATAAAAAAAAATAGAGTGCAATGCATCCAATTCAAATTGAACGACCCAAATGTCTCATATAGAATTAAAAAAAAGACGAGCAAATTACTAACAAATTTTAAATTTTATTTCACTACGGTTTTAAATAAATAGGTAAGAAACATTTTACCTATTTTCTTGCCATTTCATGAGGCATGGTTGGTACGTACATAAGAAATCAAAATTTTCAACTATTTTGCACAATTGGAAAACATGTGCACATGTCTAATGAACTGGTGAATCAAAGAGCGGGGAATGTGACAGCTAATCAATACTAAAGATAATGTAATCACATATTAATTCCCTACATTGGTGCTACCTCTTCTAAAAAAGATGAAATGTAAAAATAAAATTATGGGGAAATTTTTATTATTTTACCTTATTGTGGTGTGCTTTACAATATGTCGCACCAGTGCGTTGTTTCCCTTAAGCACATTGCAGAGGAATTCAGTGGGTAAACAATAAATGAAATTGCCCTAGTGTGTTTTCATAACTTTACTGCATTGAGGAGTTTGTGGAGATTTTAGAAAATTGCAAATTATATTTATGAAATTATGAGACATTTTTTATTTTACCCTATTCCAGTGCACTTTATTCTATGTTACACCAGTGTGCATTATTCAATTAAGCACACCCCTTAAATTTAGATTCTCGAATTCAAATGGTGCACACTAAATGACAACGCACCAGTGTGTTTGTACAACTTTACTGCACTAGGAATTTTGGGGCAATTTAAAAAAATATGAAATTATGGGGCAGTTTATTATTTCACCCTACTATGCTACCCTTTATAGTATGTCGCACTAGTTCGGATTGTCCATTAAGTGCACCATTGAATTTCGAATTGCGAAAATTGATATTTGCATAATAAAATGAAAAGACACCAATGCGTTGCGTTTGTTTACAACGTTACCACACCAAGGAATCTATAGAGACTTTTAACAATACCAAATTATATTTATGAAATTACGGGGCGGTTTTATATTTTAGCCTATTTTTGGTCGTTTTTTATGATGTTGCACCGATGCTCCTTATTTTTTTAAGCACACCATTGAATTTTAGATTGTGGAGCTCAAGCGGTGCACAATAAATGAAAACACATTGGTGTGTTTGTACAATTTTACCACACTTGGGAGTTTGTAAAGATTTTAAAAAATATTGAATTATATTTTTATTCCATTCGCGAACATATCGACAGAGAATAGTATAATGTACACCAATGCATTTACTTATTTATTACACACCATCATAACGTTTACATATTACAAACTTATATTAATGACTATTTTATTTTGCCTTTGTGCTTCATTTATTATTCAGCATCGGTGCACTCTTGGAAAACGTGCACTGGGTTATTGCCATGTATCTAATGCATTGTTTATATCTATATATTTTTACAATAAAAACATGTCATTATCTATAAAAAATTGACATGAATCGGTGCATTTATTGGAGTTATGCACCAGTGTGTTTTGTCATATGAAACACACCAGAAGAATCTGGTGTTAAAATAATTGAAAAAAAACATTTTTCATTGAATATCGAGTTATTTTGTCTTCATTGCTTAATAACGTATGATGCACTGATGTGTAATATATGTTAGTGGACCAATGCATTATTTCCCATTGAATCACATCGTTAATAAAACCTCTTCTAAAACCTAGCAACCTTCACTATAAATGGACAAAGGAGACATTTTTTGGAGAAAGGCATTTTCCTTGTAGTGCCAAAGAAAGGTGGGTCCTGAGGGGATAATAAGCCCTCTCGACTAGCGGGCGTGGGGGTTCAGTGATCCCCCCGCTAGGGGTTTGGGGGTAACACCCTTGAAAGAAATTTTTTTGGTCCATTTTTTGTTTATTTTGAGTTGCTTTTGGTCCATAGTTTTATGGCCCATTGTAAACTAATTATGGTTTAGGAATTGGGGTTGTAATATAATCAAGGTTAATTTAATAGGGTTTTCAATGTTGTAATATTTTATTGTCAAGATAAAAATATAATACAATGAAATAGAGAGTGGAGAAACTCTCAATAATGTTGGTTTTCTTGGTTTTTGGTTTCCAAGGTACATCTTTGTGTAATGTGTGTCTATGAGTCATTGTTAATTTTTGTGTTTTAGATTATGTTTGGTATTGTTTTTCTTACATAGGTTTATCAAAAATCTTCACCCTTTCGTAGGAAGGTTCCATAACAATAAAATAATACCTTAACTTTCTTGAAATCCTACCCTCACCTACCCACAATTAAAAATATGTATTTTCACCTAATTAGGTGTAAAATCATATCAATCAAATCCTTGGTAAGATTAAGGAAATTAGTCTTCTAATGAAATTGAATTAAATCCTAAATGAAATGAATTTTATCCTATAATAACATGTAAATTAAATCCTAGACGAATTGTAAATTGATCTTAAAGTGGAATTTAATTTATAAGCATACAATTTAATTTATTACCACACCCAACATGCATTGAATAATTAATGATATTAATTAATCACTAATGTATTTTTAAAATGATACTAGTCTATACATGCAGGGTATGTATGTGTAGCTAGCAGACACATAGCTTCTGCATGTACTAATAATAACATTCATTAACTATGATGCATAGTTCTTTTGTGTTCATAACCAAGCATGCAAGACAGTAAATCAAGTAAACACAACATTCAATAATCTTTTCTAAGTCACAATAATTCAATATGAATTGAACATTACATCAAAATTATCATAAATGAATTAAGCAAATGTTCTAAACATGGTAGGAAGGAAGTATGTAACTAAGGTGGCATATATAATTCTAAAACAACACTCTCAACTAACTTCAAACCATCATTCCTACCTAACCTACTTCCATATCCACATCCTATCATTTCCTCTGCTGCAATACACTATAACATCAACTATATTTCCCTAACTCTAGATAAAACTCGTAGGTGGAAGTGTCACCTATATCCACGTAAATTTCCTAGCAGGAAATCGGTAGTCGCAATAACACATCTAGGGGAGCATGGATTAACAGTACTTTCCCACAACTCCAGTTTTCAAAAGACAAACGGTGGATAATACCTCCACCCCTTCTAGAGTGTTACATTGTCGTTATCCTCCATTTAGTATTAATTGGTTATCTCTGTTTATGAATAATAATGAATAGAACTTCTCATATTTACGTCGATAGGAATTATTCTCCGAGGGTGTCTTTGTGGGTCACTGTTCCCATATTCGTCGTCACTCCTGCAAATCAAAGAATGCCACGCATAACTACCACATTTGACATTGGAGATAAGGCTTTAATGTAGGTTCTTTCTTGTGTGTTTCAGAAGTTTCCCCACTACATCTACATCCAAATCCTTCCTATGCGAGTAATTTCTTTCACTTTAATGGAAACCAATTTCGAAATGTAGATGGACAGTTTCGATGGTTGGGCTCAAATTTTTCATTCACCATATCTTTGACTCCGGTCTTGGATGGTTTCGAAGTCTGGGCACTTCTCATATACCATGATTTTCTTTGCACTATAGACATTTGGCCAAGCTTATTGATGATACATATACAATTATTTGTGTTAAATATGACCACACTCCCAAAAACACCACAAATATGGACAGTGTTAGAGACTGTTTATCCTAGAAAGAATTGGTCATTTATCCAACATGTGAAATGTCGCGTTAGCTCTATAATTTATGGCTCCATTACTTCCAGGTTCTTATACTCTAGCTAGGTTTCTCTAGTATTTTACTTTTCATTTTGTGTCTAAATACTGTTTATGCTATAGCTAGTAACACTAGCAAATTTGATGAAATTGGTTTTGCGTTGATATTGCCACGTTTTGTCGTCTCAATTACGACGATCATGGGAGCGATTTTGCGTGGAACCTATTTTGTGGATATAACGATGAACTGGGAAAGCCGTCATAATAGAGACAAAAACTGGTCGCCATGTGTCTTCTATAAGGTGGTCTTGAAAATGATTTTTTTTTATTCATTTTCTACAAACTGTCTCTCTATTGACGAACATTCGTCCCTATAATGACGCAAATATGTTGAAAAAGTGTTGCGCAGAAATTTGCTTCCATGAAACACTGTCGCTCTATCGACGATTGTTCATTGAACAGACCAAAACAAAACCGGAGGATGCGATGGTTTTGCTATACCTGGGACGATGTTTTGATGCAACTATCGACGAACGTTCGTCGAACAGACCAAAAGAAGGCATGTGTCTTTCCCTGGTTTCCACGAACAACTGTCTCTCTATTGACGGTTGTTCGTCGAACAGACCAAAACAAAGCCGAAGGCTACAATGGTTTTGCTATACCTGCGACGATGTTTCAGCGCAACTATCGACGAACATTCGTCGAACAGACCAAAAGAAGGCTGGTGCCTTTCCACGGTTTTGCTATACCTTCGACGAAATATTGTCGATATATCGACGATACCTGGAAGTTTTAAAAAAATATTAAAAACCGTGGAAATTGATGTCTTATGAGTATAACCTAAATGTCCAAGCCAGGTGACATTATATTAGTGAATTTTGGTATTGGACAAGAGCTTATCATCTTTTCTGAGAACAAAGATGATTAAATGAAATTGATGGTGAGTTTATCATGGTTTTTAGAATTTTCAAGTGCAAAAGAAGAGAATGAAAAAATAGATTGATCTAGTATATCTCCTTTGATTGATCTAATTGTAAAGTCAACAGAGAAATGCTTAAACCTTTCATGAGAAAATGAGGTTGGAAATGAATGCTTACAAGTTACAACAAATTGAATGCAAAACTAGCATCAACAGTGGATTTCATGCCCAAAACATTTCAATTTGGTGTAATCTTAAGTTGTTTTGGGATCTAAAGTTGTCACAACAACACTGAAGTTTGAGCCAAAGTTGATCTAAATCTGGTGAAAGCATGGATATTTTTAGTTGCTAACCGACAGATTTAGTTGTTTATAATATTGTTGTTAATGCCCCATAATGTTCTTAGGAGGATGAAGTACTCCATGATAGTTTTTGTGCTACGAATCCCCATGTTTCATGTTTTTTCTTTTCAATATGGTAACCACCTTTAACCAAAAGACATGAAAACTGGTTGGAAATTGTCGGAATGTTAGGTTGGGATCAGATTCGGTTCCTTAAGGGAGGAATAGATTCTACAATCGTGGAAGTTGGAACAGGTTGTCACATGCATTTTGTACAATAAATTCCACTGGAAACGTTTTTAATATTGTACATACATATAGGATATGGAACATTATACTGACCTTAAATCAACCCCTAAGGGAAAATAGTAGTTGTTCACCGAGAAAATATTTGTAGGCTCTTTGTAGTGCCAACTGGTGGTAAGTTGTTTTGAATTTGCACATTATTGGAAGAGATGAAAATGAAAAACTGATCCTTCTTATGAAACCACCTCAAGCATGGAAAAAATCGGTCAAAGTTAGTACCTAATATGCCCAAAAGAAAAACAAGTCCCTTGAGCACATGATAGGAAAGAGACATGTTAATCAACAAAAATTGACAACTTATTTCTATTCTTTTACTATGCATGATCTCATATAACAAAAAATTCATCGTAGATCACCTTTTGGCATTGATCAGAAGCAGGTTGCACAGTTGAGCATGCAATTTGTAGTTTAGAAACCATATCATAATTTCCTTGGAGACACTCCTCGTGAAATAGCATGACTTGCTCTACTACATGTGAAGAGATACTAGTGAGAATTCATCATACTACAAAAAACATAAGGTGCACTGAATTCGTCTTTATTGAAAAATAAAAAAATAATAAAAAAATAACTCAACCCCTACGGAAAAAGAGTAGTTGTTCACCTGGAAAATCTGTGTAGGATCTTTGTAGTGCCAACTAGTGGTAAGTTGTTTTGATTTTGCTCATTATTGGAAGAGGTGAATATGAAAAGTTGATCCTTCTTATGCAACCACTTCAAGCATGGCCAAAATTGGTCAAGTTAGTATCAAATATGCCCATAAGATAAAAAAATTCCATTGAGCACATGATGGGAAAGAGACATGTTGATCAAGACAAAATTGACAACTTATTTCTATTCTATTACGAGGAATGATCTCATGTAGCAAAAAATTCATCACAAATTACCTTTTGGCACTGAGAAGTAGGTTGCATAGTTGAGCATGCAATTTGTACTTTAGAAACCATATCATAATTTCCTTGGAGACACTCCTCATGTAATAACATCACTTTATTTGCTACCTTTGAAGATCTAAATGAAGGGGTCACCATAGTTAATGATAAAAATTCCAAACAGATTGAGGAAAGCAACCACAGAACCAATCACATTGCTTTTCTTGGGCCCTAGCGAGTATGAATAATTGAAATATTCTTTAGGGATATTGTAATTCAATTCAATCATTAGAGATTCTAGCTTTTGCATCATTTTGAGAAATTAACAACGTATATATACCTTTGTAGAAGAATTACAGCTGGTTAGGTTTAAAGATTGTGTCAATTCTTGTCCTAGTAGTAGTGTCTCCATTGTAGATGCAAAAATTTGCCAAACAATGTTTGAGCCGAAGTTGTAGAGAACCTGAATATTGCATCTCCCCTAACTCAACAAACAATATTATGGTCTCATCCATCCAGACTGTTGATTTTCCATCTCCCAGCTGAATATTTCCATCTTGACCAAGAGTGAGGAATCCTTCTTCACTTACTGGTTGGATTCTGATAAACCCAAAACCATAAACCTTCAAATTTTACAGATACATAAACGTTACAATAATAAAAATCAATCATCACTACAATCCAAGAACCTATGTATTCAAGTAGGAAATTTCACAATATAAAATAAATATAGAAGATGATTCGGCTAATACAAAAGAAATACAATAACAAACATACGATACAAAAATAAAAATGCAAAACATATTTGTGTGATTTTTTGGGCTACTTTCTCATGCATTCCAATTGGAACTTTGATGACTAGTCTTTGTACTTGATGATGATGCAATTGGAATTCTCATTGACCCCATTTGGTCATCTTTGGATGTTAATATAAAATATATTTCTTTCTCTCTCACTATATTTTTAAACCACACACTCACAAGTGCTAAGGCTAATGATCACACCTTGATGAGGAATAGGGACGACTTGGCTGCATGGAAACAAAATAACAAGAATTATATATCATTAGGAAACTATGCTAAATGCAAGGACAACATATTGAAGGAATGTGTAACCTACCTATCTCACCACCCCTATATTAATGCCTGCAACTCAGATGATAAATTCAAATCCTCATCCTCAAGTTTTCATTCATTTAATGATGATTGAGATAAAACTCAGTAGGAGTAAAGTGGGAAGGATGGAGAAAATAAGGGTTGGAAGGAAATCAAGGACATCCTTGACATGATGCTAAAGTTACACAGATACCAGGTTGCCATGGATAATGTTATGGTGAATAAGAGAGGCAATTGTAGATGAGATGAATCAGCTAGCCCAAAGTAGCAAGCTACCAACGCGACAGACAATCACCAATCCTTGGATCCTAATTGGGGGTAGTTGAAGGGTAGACATTCTCAGGTAGAGGTATCAACCAACAAGAAGACCAAAAAATCAAATAATGAGTTATGAGCTCTTGGATTTTGACCTGCAGTTCTCATATCTTTGTTATTTTGTTTTTAATTTCCTAAGGCATGTACTGATTAGCTTCACGAGAGAAATAGAAACACCATACTTGATGATACTCTCCCAGTATTCCCTTTTTTATAATTTTTGAAGTAGGTTGATTTGATGGCTTCTTGTGGTGTTGAACTTAAGCTAAATATAATACTTTTCTAGTTTAAATCAAAGTTAAAGGAAGAAGAGAAACCACATAATGCAAGCACTTTTGTTGGCTAAGATGTTACTGGGACTTGTAACCTCGGTAGGTGGCCTAAGATACCCTGGATTTTCCATTAGCAAACATATTCTTACGCTACTAAGAAGCATTTTTATTTTATGTAGAAGGTTGTCTCCTAGTTTGGATGATAGTCTAAAAGTAGTTATTTACTATTGGTTGTATCTCTTGTATCTTAATATAATGAAATAGAATTTAAGGATAAAGACAAACACATTAAGGATAAAGAACACATCAAAACCCTTACCTTATCACTATCCTTTTGCCAGATCCATTTGCCCATACAACTTGATAAGAGTTGTTCGTGAGATGCATTTCCATCACCAAGACCCGCATAAATCATCAAAGACATAATTTTTATATGAGTAAATAATATATAAGCAAATAAATAGTCATTTAAATCCTACTACAAAGTCCTGTAGAAATCAATGAACCGTGAAATGTTAAATTTATTAACAATATTTTAAGAAATAGACATGCATTTAAAAATTTACAACCATCTTTAATGCATAGTAATAAAAGAGTATTTATACCTTACTGAGCTCCTCTATGTTTCAAGAATAGTTTTATATTCTCTACTGAATAGGGCCAACTACGTGAAGTTGGAAGCTCAATTGGCCCCTCCCCCGCTTCACATCGCTCTCAATTCCCCATACCCAATAAATGATATTGTTTACATAAAAAACATATAAACATTCATGCATAACTAGGCTAGTCATCAAAACATATAAACATATAAACATTGAAGCATAATGAGGTAATTCATATGAACAAT
Source organism: Larix kaempferi (assembly GCA_027924585.1). Lineage (NCBI taxonomy): Eukaryota > Viridiplantae > Streptophyta > Pinopsida > Pinales > Pinaceae > Larix > Larix kaempferi. The sequence goes on along the minus strand of BSBM01000380.1, from coordinate 8,300,354 downwards.
GTTTCAGACTAACAACATCAATATACATCCAAATACAAGTCATGAATTTATACATCTACTTTTTCTTTGATTTCTATTTTTTTGCATTGTAATAACTGACGATTAGGGTATTATCATCATCATTTGGTGGAATATCTACAAAGCCATGTCCTTCTAGTGTTTGTGTTTCCATGCCCTCATGTATCATACTTCTTGTACGTCATTGAGTAGGGTGTGGAGGCAGTTTTGAAGGGGCGTGAACTGCAACAACGAAAATGGGCATATCGATATGTTGAAATATTATTGAAATTAATAGTTCATTATTTTGATTAAAATTACAATATTGATCCTTAACTGTGTATGTAGCTATGATAGCTGGTGTGTTAATTGTTTCTCTACTTGCTAATTCCTCTTGCGGTTCACCCTCCTGAGCTACATGGTCTTCCATTGAAAGAAGAAAATTTATAAGTATACGTTAGGAAATAAATATCTATAATCACAGTAGATATTTCTATTTCCAAAGCACACATACCAAAATGGCTACTCTGCTCCCCACTATCATGGGACATTCACACCCCAACATCAGCTGGTACGTGCTGGGTAGCGCTAGATTCACTGTTGCGGTTGCACTATTGCTTAAAAGCAAACATAAATATTTAGTTATGGGTGATATAATCAAAACTAAATATACTATAATAGTATTATGCAATGATGTCCTTATTCATTTTAGTTACTTGCATCTACGTCATTGGGGAGATTGGAGTCTGCACCAAGCTTTTCTGATATTCAATCACACTTTTAAAACCATACTTGAAACCAAGCTTTAGGTCTTCCTTAGTGGTAGCATCTTGGAACGTATTTCCTTGCAATACATAACACATTTAAAATTTCCAGTATCAAAAACAGATATTTGTTCGTTACTGTCAAATAAATATCCCCACAGTTAATCATTTAATTCTTACGATTCGGGCTCTTAGTTTTCTATAGCCACCCTGGCCCAGTCTATGCTACTCGTGCTTTTCAACTCTAGCCTTGGTTGCTTTGGAGGTGTCAGGTAGCCTATATATGAAAATTTTGAAAAACGTTAGATATTGGAATTCTTACTTAAAACAAAAAAGAAAAAAATAAATGAGCATATTTCACTAAAAAGATGATATGTGTTGTACCTTGCTTTTCCAGGCCGTGGTTGTTTTCCTTGTCTTTTTAGCAAGTTCTCCTTTGCATCCTCTATGAGTGCCTTCCACTCTTTCTACAGAACCATGGGAGGGCGCTCATGCTTGAGGTCAAGTTGCAATTTATCCCTATATTGGGCCCTGGTATATTTTAAATTCTTGCCGACTAAGTTTGCAACGACTTTCTTGTTGAATGTATTGCCGATTTTTTTTTAGCATGTGGTCTATCAATTCATCTCTCTTTGCGCTATCTTGGCTATTCCACTGTGTGAGAATGGTGGGGCCAAACATCTCCAATGATTTGTCATTCAAATTCATATAGAAAACATTGTTTCCTGCATAAATGTGTAATCCATTAATTTATTATAATTTCAGCGTATGTCCATTTCAATTTCATGATTAAAATGAATAAATTAATTAATTAATACTTGAAATCTTTTGAATCTTGATCGAAACATAAGTGTCATCCACCAGAAAGGTGATATCTAGTGATCCAATGCTTTTAACTCGTGCTGCTCCAGGAAAATTTTCCTGGTCATCTACAATACGTTCATCTCCGGAGTCATGTGGATTCCTAGGCTCCGTCTCATCATGCTCCAGCATGACATGCCGATCAAAATCAGTTCCCTCATCAATGGATTCGAGGCCAACCGCAGGATTTTCAAAAAGCCTCATTGGTACATTGCTTTGTTGACGTTGTTGCTGCATTGGAGCATCACTGCTACCTATACCTGTCTCGACAGTTTCTCTAGTCACGGGTTGTAAAAATTGCTACAAACGAAAAACTTTACTTTATCAGATCACTTGGAAAAATAGAAAACATAATATCAGATATGAAATCATGTCATAACTTAAAACAATATGTGAATATGCCACTTACCCCATAAGATTTTATTTGTTCTTTTAGCTCTTCAATCCTTGCTCTGATCTCCTGTGTCATGGGACTTATGTGAGCCAAGGAAAGCATTTCTATGTTTTCCTTTTTCAGGGCCTTCTTTATAGTTTCCATTGGGTATATGGAATAGTAAATTTCATCCTCAAGCTCCTCATCACCCATATCAAGTGCACTTGACTAAATTCATCAAACAATAAAATTAAGAAAAATAATTTTAACATCATTCAAACATTGTTATTGTAATGAAATTTAGTTACTATTAAGAACTAACACTTACCTGATGCGGTGTTGTGGCTGGTGACTTCCCACGGTCACCCCGTACTGATCTACTTCTAGTGGGTGGTTGTCCACGGTCAGCCTGGACCGTGCAAGCAGCAGGTGCCTTTCCACAGTCCTCACCCTAACACGATAAATCAATCAATAATTCATCATAAGCACAGAAAAATGCCAATGTCAACAATGGAAATCGAATGTTAATAGAAAAAATCAAAACATTTAGTTATTATATTTAACACTTACCTGACGGGGCACAGAGTGTGACCTTCCACGGTCACCCTGGACCATGGAAACAATAGGTGCCTTTCCACTGGTGCCACCCTGACACAATAAATCAATAAATCAACGTTATGAAAATAATTGTAACATAATAAAAAATGAGATATTGGAATAATATTTATTTTTACCTCGGAAGTAGAGGACACGTGTTCTGTTCCATGACGATCACGGGCAGACCCTTGCCACAGTGTAATAAGCATGTTGTCACATGGAAATATTCCGGGATTGGAGTTTCTAGTTATTGTAGTCATATTTAGTTACTATATTTAGTTGAGTCAATAATTGTAACATAAACAAAAATGAGATATTGCAATAATATTTACTTTTACCTCCGAAGGAGAAGATATATGTTCTGCTCCATGGCGATGAGCAAATCCCTGCCACATTGTAATAAGCATGTTATCATATGGAAATATTCACAATAAGCATGAAAAAAACGAATTGTAACAGTGAAAATAAATGTTAACAGAAAAAACCGAAATATTTAGTTATTGCAGTCATATTTATTTACTATATTTAACATTTACCTGACGAGGCATAGCTTGTGAACTTCCATGGTCACCCTGGACAGTGGAAGCAACATGTGGATTTCCATTGCCGCCACCCTGACAAAATAAATCATTCAATAAAATTTGAGTCAATAATTGTAACATAAACAAAAATGAGATAAGCATAACAGTGTAATAAGCATGTTATCACATGGAAATATTCATAATAAGCACGAAAAAAGCGAATGTCAACGGTGGAAATCGAATGTTAATAGAAACAATCGAAACATTTAGTTATTATATTTAACACTTACCTGATGGGGCACAGAGTATGACCTTCCACGGTCACCCTGGACCATGGAAGCAGGAGGTGCCTTTCCACTGGCACCACCTCGACACAATAAATCAATAAATAAACGTTATGAAAATAATTGTAACATAATAAAAAAAGAGATATTGAAATAATATTTATTTTTACCTCAGAAGTAGAGGACACGCGTTCTGTTCCATGATGATCATGGGAAGACCCCTGCCACAGTGTAATAAGCATGTTGTCACATGGAAATCTTCTAGGGTTGGAGTTTCTAGTTATTGTAGTCATATTTAGTTACTATATTTAGTTGAGCCAATAATTGCAACATAAACAAAAATGAGACATTGCAATAATATTTACTTTTACCTTCGAAGGAGAAGATACATGTTCTGCTCCTTGGCCATGAGCAAACCCCTGCCACAGTGTAATAAGCATGTTATCATATGGAAATATTCACAATAAGCATGAAAAAAGTGAATGGTAATAGTGAAAATCGAATGTTAACAGAAAAAATCGAAACATTTTGTTATTGTAGTCATATTTATTTACTATATTTAACATTTAACTGATGAGGCATAGATTGTGACCTTAGATTGTCACCCTCGACCGTGGAAGCAACATGTGGCTTTCCACTAGCACGCCAAAGTATCCCTCAAGCAGTCAATGTAGAAAAATCATAGAACAAACATGACAAAATCACATATGATGAATTACATGATGGGAATAACCTTCCTTAATGTACTCAGATTTTAACTTTCAATCCAAATCTTACCTCTTAGAGGCAAGTCAACAACTGGAACAAACTGGCCCTTAGTCAAGGGCATAAACATATCTGAGAGAGAGAGAGACCATACAAGTACAACAAAAGAACCAGCCACTCAAAGAGGTACGACATAGTCAAGATCATGCCCAAAAAATCAACGAGCACACCAAGTATCCCTCAAAGCAGTCAAAGATAGTCAACACAACAAAAAACGTAACCACAACAAGTAGCAGTATGGACACACACGCATGAAGGAGTGAGAACCAAAATTGCTATAGAAACCCTCATAAAGGACAGTGCTAAGTAAGGACAGGTTGGGTGTTGCTTGTTTACCCAAAAAACAAATAACGATCAAGTAGAGACAACCTTAAAAACACTTGACGTCATAAACAAGTGTTCCTGAAAACCTTAGATCAACCGTACCAAAACAGAGCTCAAAGTGCCATAAAGACAATGCTCTCAACAAAGGCTATACTAGTTCTTATATCCTCTCAAATACCTCCTAGAAGGTCCTTCTAAGTGACATTAGGGTTTCTCTTACGATTAGGCTAGGCATGGTGTCATCAATTTATAAGTCAAATCAAAGTGGCAAGCAACTAAATTAAGGAGGGATTGATGGTCCAATGTCCAATGAATGAAGTTGATCAGTATAGTAAAGGTGGCTACCATATGGCAGGCCAAGACCGAGGTCTTTCAAAAAACCTCAGTACACCTTGAGTCCATGGAGTTTGGAGAATGGAATCAAGAGCAAATAATGACTACTCCAAGAAAAAAGATAGGTCCTAGGATCGTGATTGTATACATAGATAGAAGGAGAGAAAATACAAAGCAAGGATGAAGTTTAAAAAACAAAATCAGAGGTAATGCAAATTTGGCTTGTGTGACTCAAAAAAAGGATGCATGTTGATAGGGAGAGCAGTATGGTCAAAAAAGAAAAACAAATCAAGTAAAACAATGTTATGATGTTTAGGACTGCTATTGATGCATGCTTACCTTTTATGAATTTACTAGATACATCTATTATAGAAGCATTAAGGGCGGAACTGACTAAGCTGAGATAGTTAGTAAGTGGAAGTAATATGCTCGCTCAAGTGATTAAATGTCCAACCATGCCAGCAAGGAATGCCCCCAGGCCTTAAAGAACATGTCCTCAGCTATGATATGGAAGGTTAAAATGCACACATAGGTTGTAAAGAAAGGGCAAGCATAGTTTATGAAGGTTAAAATGCATGCAGAGGTTGTGAAGGGTGTGCAAACATGCCCAGAGATGTGACCATGTTAAGGGGATACACTGAAAAATGCTCGCAGACATTAAATTTGCTAGAATGCCCGCCAAGCTTTCAAGGAAGTGAAGAAAATGAAGAAACTGCTCGCAACATATAGTGTAAATGCCCGCTAGATTCAGTTTATGCACTCACTGAAGAAGGTAGATGCCCGTAGGGTCTTGAAATAATGGAGAAATGCCTGCACTGACTAAGAATATGCCTGCATGTATGAAGGTAATATCAAGAAATGCACGCATATCTCAAAAACATCCGCAAGCCTGAGTAGAATTATGTCCACACATCAAGAAAATATGCCCGCAATGGATGCATGAAAAGGAGAAATACCCGCCAGGCATAAGTAAATGCCCTCATATGAAATAAAATCATCTGCAGAGGTGAAGATGCCCACAACAAGTGGAAAGGTCCATTTAAAATGCCCGCAGCAAGTTTAAGAATGCCCATAGGCAGTGAAGATATGCCAACAAACAACATAAAATGCCCGTAGGGATTTACAAAATGACCTCCAGGTATATTTAAATGCATGCTAGGATTTGGGAAAATGCTCGGGCCTCCAGAATGCATGCAAGGGTAGTAAAGGTACACACAGGCATAATGGAATGAGAAGTGATGAAGTATGGCAGATGTATATGCACAGTTTTAAGTGATGTTGTAGAAGAAACTCTCTATCTATGATAGCCCCATTGATTAAGTTAGGATGAAGACTTGGAAAAATGAATAAATATGTTTGAAAATGTTGAGGACTGTGTATTGACAAATTTGAGGAAACCAATAAGTGCTTAAAGTCACAGTCAAAGGGGGAGATCAACACAAGACAATTTTGTATGTAAAACTGTTCAATCCTATTTTTATGAGGTTCGCAAGACAGTTAAAGCAATAAGAAGGCTTCAGACAAAGAAAAAAGTAGCCAGAACTAAAGTGCTAATTGATAAAGGGTGTAGACATTGATTGAGCAACATATTTTTGATAAATGCTCAGACATAGGGGGAGTATATTACTTAGTCAAAACGTACTTCTGTGACAATAAGAAGCAAGTTCTCAGGGAAATCCAAGAAGCAAAGGGAAGCCAATTTCAGTACAATTATAGCAGCATATCACATAGGGGGAGCAGTCAAATAAAGAAGCATTCAAAAATATATATATATTTTTTTGGGCATTGTGAAGTCCTTGATGGAAAAGTCTTTGACCCCTTTTCATTAATGTCAAAGGGGGAGAGTGCTTGAAAAGGTTTCCATCAATTACAAAGGGGGAGATTGATGAGCAAGGTTGTCATTGATGACGAATCATTAATGACAAAGGTAAGATAAAGGATGATGATATGACAAGAAGTGACAAATATTGATAACATGGATTGATATGGGCATTGGAACACCAAATGGGTCAAATGACCCATTCTCTGGTCATTTGTGGTTTGATGGGGCCACGGAACCCTTGGTTATGGTCCATGCTACCAATTCACGACGGGCTTGAAGTCCATGGAAAACATCTAGATTCATCTTGATTGAAAGTTATATGATAAACTTGAAAGAGTCCTAGAAACTCTTGCATATGATGCCTTTGGGTGTTAAGCCCACACATTAGTTGTTGGAGTTGTTGACACAGTGAATATCAACAGGGGTTCACTGCACACTGTCATCAACAAACACCAACCCAAACTCCCTTTCACACCGGCCCAGAAGGATGTTAACCCTTCTAGCAACACTCGCAGAGTGAATGAAGTCTCACCTGAGATGCACAAGGGGGCTGCAGGAACCAAGTTTCCGCAGTGGAGTTGAGGACATGCATCAAACACATTTTGCAACCACATAAACCAGATATTATGCAATTCACACTATACTAACATTTCATTATTCACAGATTCATCAACCGTAGCATCAACACATTACAGATATTCACATTAGCATGATCTGATTACTTATTAGCATAAACAATGATTACTAAACCAATAGAGCATTAAACATCCCATCAGACATTCGCATCCATCATTCAACAAAAACAAAGATAGAGATAAAACCATAATCGAACATCTTCATGCATTCATTAAAACCTACGGAATGACCTTCGTAGAAACAATCAATACATCATATCGTGGATACAAAACAGGTCAAAACTCACAAAGTCGATAGCTCTATCCATCAACGGATATTCAATTACATACCATGCCCTTAGGCTTACAATCATTCTCCTATTTATACAAAACTACATGGTTATAAAATGGTCCACATGACCCTTATCTAACTGATTAACTACTTCTGCGCTTCCGTGTTATCTGTGAATGACCCTTTCTTCCGCGGATTGTCCTTTTCGCAGCTTGTCGACTTTTGCACTTCCTGCGGACTAATCCCATGCCAACATGCCCCCAACAAAAACTTGTGGCTCACCCTCGAGCCACCTCAGCTGGACACTATTGGTACTGCTTTCTTCCATCGCTGTGGAAAATTTCTGAAGCTGTTCTTGGCGTCTGGAGCTCACTGTCATGTACTTCTCAAACTCATCCTCCAGTCTCTTGCAACCTTGGTCATCTACCTCGAACTCATCCTCCAGTCTCTTGAAACCTTGGTCATCTACCTCGTCTGTGCCTACTCTAGCACTTCAGGCTTGCTGCGACTTGGGGACAAGTTTGTCATTGTTTCCAAATTGTGAAACAGGCCAGTTGCTCTGGCACATTTGTTTCACACATTTGACAGTCCACTGCTGGAGCCAGCGGGCCTCCGCCCTTGGTGTTCTGGTGGTCGGAGAAACCCAGGCCATTCTAACTACTACCACACTCTTAGACATATCGGGTGAGACCTCATCTATGTTCCTCCTGAGTTTCCTTATTGCCTCCTTCGTGGGCTGTTCGTGCACCATCGTCGTTCTTGCTCTTAGCGCACTTGGGGTGCTCCCGCTTGAAATGAAGTGCACCATTGAAACTATCTCACGACCCTTTTCCACAACTTCCTTGGGATTGCCTATTGAAATTCCTAATGTTCCACATCTAACTTATAGACTCGCATAAGATAATGCATTATTTCCCGGCTTGGATTTCCTATACTTCGACTTGCGTTCTTTCAGCCCTGACACCAGTATTTATGCTTGCTTCTTGACACTTGCTCATCATATGCAAAATCTTATCCATAACTTAGTCGAATCTTTCATCATACTCCTCTGTCGTCTTCAGGTGGTGTCGATCCGCAGTAATCATACTCGGATATGACTCCCACATGCTAAACCATGCAAAGCATCGGCGAGCAACCTGGCTGGCCATGCTTCCCGCATAATTTCCACGTTTGGTCATCATTTTTTTTTTTTGAACCGTGCTTCTCAAAAGCTACGCGCTTGATCATGGTGATAGGGTTTCAACCGATTTATGTTTACTAGCTTAGGCAACAATGTGCCATCTAATCTCTTCAGCTGCACCGCACCTCTGTTAATAACAAAATCTATAACATAGGGACCTAACCAATGCATCTGTAACTTACCTGGATGCTTAGTGAACTTACTGTCATATCGCAGAACTGTATCCCCATGCTAAAAGTGATTTTGTTTAATATGGCGATCCTTTTCCACCTTCTGATGAAAGCCTGCGATGAACCTGTCCTCATCGAGCTGTACCAATTGGGCCAATGGTTCCTCCAGTGCTCCATCATCTCTCATGCCGGTAACAACTCCAATCCGTAGACTGGGGACAATATACTCCATCGACATTACGAATTCCTGCTCGTAGACGAGTTTGAACGGTGTCTAACCAGTCAAACGTTTGCAAGTCATGCGATACACCCAAAGTATCGCAGGGATCTTCAAATCCCAATCATCCCAATTTGTGTTGCACACCTTTGTGAGTGCACGCTCCAGGATTTTGTTAAATTCTTCCATTGTTCCATTTTCCTACGGATGGTGAGGGGTGCTCTTTCTATGTTGTATCTGAAATTCCTCTATCATTGCTGCGATTGTTTGATTAACAAAGTGAGTCCCTTGGTCACTCATCAATACTTTTTGGCACTCGAACCTGGTGACCACATTGTCGAAGAGGAATCTTGCGGCCGTCACAGTTGAGCAATCCTGCACCGGGGCTGCTTCTGCCCATCGCGTCAAATAGTCCGTTGCTATAATTATGTAGTGCGACCTTGTTCTTTTTCCTGGTGGGTTTATGGGTCCCACAAAGTCAACTGCTCACTTGTCGAAAGCCTGCAACGTTAATTGAGGTACTACTGGCATTTCGTCCCTTCTTAATGGATTTCCTTTCTGTTGACAGACGTCACAACTTTTATCATAGTCTGTGGCATCTCCATGAATTGTTAGCCACCATAGTCTTGCTTACAAAATCTTCCTCGCAGTGGCGCATCCCCCATAATGTTCCCCGACGATCCCGTCATGGGCTTCTGCAAGAATCCTATCTTGTTCGTGCAGAAGGACGTATCGTCGAAGTATCTCGTCTGGCCCCATTTTATACAATTGTCCCGCGATCAATTGAAAGTATGCATCTTTGATGACTAGCTGCTTCTTTTGGTTGGTAGCGAATCCTACCAGTGCTTCCCCTATTGCCAAAAACTGAATGATTTGTTCATAATGGTCGTCGACCATTCCGACCCTGAACAACTGAGCATTCATCAATCCTTCATCAATGATCCTTAGCTCTTCCCCTGACTCAATTTGTGACAAGTGGTCTGGGCCTGCATTCAGTCGTTTCGGCTTTACAATGATTTCAAAATCAAATTCCTGGAATAACAACAACCCGCAACAGATATTCCCCCCAACACAAGCTTGTTCACCAAGTATTTTAATGCCGAGTGATCGGTGAACATTTTAAAGTGGCCTCCTAATATGTAGTGTCAGAATTTCTATAAGGCATAGACCATGGCCAACCCTTCTCGCTCCGTGGTGGTATTATTCTTCTCCGTAGTAGACAACTTCCTACTTGCGAAGGCTATCAGGTGGTCGATGTTGCCTTCTCCTAGTTGGTCAAAGATGACTCCTAATGCGACCGATGACGCATCGATGTGAATGTGAAATTCCTTCGTCCAATCCGGAAATGCCAATATAGGGGTAGCAACCACCTTCACTTTTAATATGTCCAGACTCTTCTGGCACTCTTCATTCCACTCAAACTTGACATCTTTCTTCATCAACTTCTCCATGGGTGCTATGATTGGTGCATACCCTCTGATAAACTTCCGGTAGTATCCTATTGGGCTAGCGTTTCTCTCAATTGTTTGACTATCGTTGGTGGCGGGAGATCAACAATAATGTCAATCTTCATCGGGTCTACCAGCATTCCTTCCCTGCAGACAATGTGCCCTAGCAAGATCCCGAACGTAGCACAGAAGGTGCACTTTTTCAGGTTCAATGAAATCTGGTACTGTCAACATTTCTCCAACATCAAACGCAGATTTGAAACATGATCCTTGACCAACCCATACACCGTCCAATCATCCATGTAGCTTGCAAGGAACTTATGAATGTAGTCCTTAAACACAGCAACAACCAATTTGGAGAAGATCGCCGACGCATTCTTGAGGCCAAATGGCATCACTGTATACTGAAAACATCCCCATTCAGTGACAAAAGTTGTCTTGTGCTGATATTCCTTTGCAATCTTTATCTGATGGTAGCCTGAAAACCCATCTGTAAATGAGTAGATTTCCTGACCTCCTACTCCTTCAAGCACCTCATCCGTGAATGGTGTTGGAAACGGGTCGCGTAAGCATGCATCGTTCAATTTCCGCAAGTCAACGCAAATTCAAACTTCGCCAGTTTTCTTGTCCTGAACCGCCATCGGGCTGATCCACTCAGATTCCTCTATGGGTTCTATGATGCCTGCTTCCAACATACTTTCAATCTTAGCCTGCACTCTCTCCTTGTGCCTTGGGTTCAATCGGTAGGGCCGCTTCCTCACTGATTTCGCATCGGGTTTCAGGGGAATCTTCATTTCGCCTAAGTCCTCGAAAATTCCTTTCATCTCTGAGAATTTCGTTGGGAACAGATCCTGAAACTCATGCAACAGATCAGTCATGTTCGCGACAGTTGAGTCATCCTAGTAGTCTCCAATACTTTCGAACTTTGGATTCTCTTCCGTCCCAATATTTATTTTCTTGATCTTCAGCGGTTGCTGCAATTTTTTGGAAGGAATTTTTGGTGCCTTGACACTACGACTACCTTCTGATTCCGACACATGCGTAGCCCTTAGATCGTCCTCATCATTTGGCTCTCCTGTGATGTTGTATCACTCCATCATCATTTCTAGTGTTGTAGTCCACCAAATTTATAATGGTTGCTCTGTCAGTACTGCTTCAAATATCTTATCACAGATCACCTGTAGCGCACTATGGATGAAGGGGTTCTCATCTGAGAAACAAAACGTTTGGCTGAAGCCAAGTGTTAGTTGCTCCTAAGAAGTCATTCTGTGTCGTAGTTCTACTATGACATACCAACTCCACAATACTTCATCCAATGTGTGAATGAATGCATGGACCCACTCCTCTTTTGCTCATAATCCCCATTTGCTTTCACACTCAGCCAAATGCACCTTCGGGTCACTTCTACCGTCAAGCTTCCATCTGCTACATCCTTCTGCATCGCTAAACCTAATCGTCATTAGGTGGTGACATAGTGGTCAGGTTGTGATAGTAGACTTGTGTGCTGCCCACCAGCGCGCAGGAGTAGCCTTCAAGGCTTCCTCCAAGGCTTCCTCCAAGGCCAATAAACGCTACGGCTCTGCCACTTTCTCTTCAAACTCTGCGAGAAAGGTGTTCAAATTTTGCAATCCCTCGTATGTTGGTAGCGCACACTCCTATGTGGCTACCTATCGTAGTGACTGTGTGATCTTGGCGCATCTCCTAAAGGACACTTCATGCATCCAGTTCTGCCAATTCTCGAGCGCCTCATTCGAATCCGACGACGCTGAACTGACACTGTGCCAACCCAATTCACCGTCTATGGTAAGATTAATGTAATCCTCAGATATATTGTATATACTATCCCATCCCTCCGTAAATTCATCTCTCGTTGGTTCAACGTATCGCCGCCATTCCACAGGATCCAAAGGTGCGATGACCCTCATGTCGTGCTTCTCAAATGAAATTTGTCCGCTTCTTAAAGTTGATAACTGCTAGATTGTTGATTTCCCAATCGATCCCTAGCAGCGCTGGGCAGGGGCTGGTATTGTCCACAATTTCAATTACATCAAAATATGCATAAGACTTGAGGCCTTTAATCTCAACAGGAAGTTGGTACACACGACCAAGCGGAGTAACCTTACTCTGGTTTGCTAATAGAAACTGTACTGGTGACCAGGCCAACTGCGGTTTCCCCATGGTCTTCCATCTCTGCTTGGTTGGAATGTTGAAATCCAACCCTAGGTCTAAGATAATTGAGTCAACATCAAAAGCTCCAATTTGTGTCAACATTCGCATCTCTCTCCCTGTCTTCCTTTAGTGTATGCGATTAACTCTTTGTTCCTAGAGTACACCCTCCCGTCGTGTCAACAGATTGGATATCTCCTCCAGCACATCCTAATCCTTTTCCAATTCCAGGCAACTCTTGAAGAAGGATTTTAGGGTATTAGCCTTTCCCCGCGACTTCATCTTGTCGAACGTCGGTGGCATATTGTAGATAAATTCTTCCTGAAGAGGAAATTGCCTCCACTATCTCATCACCTCCTGCGCTTCCAAGAAGATATCCCTTTCGAACTCCGCATCAAAAGTGACATGTTTCCGCACTATTGGTCGGACAGTAGTTCTTGGCCCATTGGCTCCTATCGTCACTCCTCCTCATGTCACCACTCCAAAAGTCGCATGTTTTTTTTGAGCCTCCGTTGATATCATTTGTACTCCCGGTGGATTTTGATTCTGGTTTTATGGAGGTGGTGGTTGATTCTTGGTCTACCATTTTGCGATGAGCTATAGACAGTCTTCAACACCATGATCCACAGCACTGCAATACATGCACTGCTATGGTGCTGGATTTGGGAAATCCCTCTGATAGTGCCCCTACAGCCCACAATTGTAGCATATAATTGGTCCTCTCCCTCGTCCAACAGATCCTCCTCTTCCTGCGCCAACACCTCGACCTCCGCGGAATCCTCCTCTAGCCCCTCCATGCGGTGGGCCATATTGTGGGTACCAGCTTCCCATATTGCGCTTGTTGTGGTGGTCCATATGGTGGGTACTACAGTGGCAGATATTGCAATGGTGGATACTGCGGTGCCGGATACTGTGGTGCCAGATACTGCGTTTGATCGTACTGCTATGGTTGGTGATTATACTAGGCTGGCGGTTGGTTATACTACTGCTGCTATTGACCCGATGCTTGTTCTTCTCCTGCCATAAAATATGCGGCTTCAGTTCTCTCCTGGAGTAGGCCATAAGCTCTACAGTTGTTTTCATCATGGCCAACTAATTTACAAAACTTGTAATACAAGTTCTCTAGTTTCGACACCATTTTCTGTAGATAGACACACTCTTTTGGTCGATGGCCTCTCATTTTGTAGATATGACACCAAGGCAACCCTCCCTGACTGAGGGGATTTGGTGCACCGAATTACAAATAGTCTCGAAAGTCTGGGCACTGATCCTTGTGGTGTCCCTCTGTCCTACACCTAGTACACCGGATCTCTTCGCGAGCCTCTTTCCCTTTTGTCATGTCTTGCAATTGGATCGCCAAGTTTTCTAGCTGTGCTTGTATCCGATCCATACCCAACCCCGTTTCACTGATTGGTGAAGCCTCTAGCTTCATCGCAATCTCCAATGCTTCCACTTGGGTTGCAACCTTTTGTTGCATTAGTGGTCTGCAGATGTGTGGTACCAGTCCTGCGATGAACCACTCCTTGTGTTGCATATAATTTATCCCAAAACTCACCTTCTCTATCAACGTCTTGTATCATTGATCGAATTCCCAGACCGGCTCATTTGGGTATTACTTGATTTCTTTGAGCTTGGTGACATACTGCGATTCCAACTTTGGCTTCCTGAATTAATAGATCATGCCTGCTTTGATCTACGCCAATGCCTTAGCTGGTGTTCCCGTCGGAACCCTTGTAAATTTCATAAACCAATCCAGTGCACGGCCCCTTAGGGTCGTCGCTAACTGTCATTGTTTAATAGCTTCATCTTGGACCTGCTTCACTATCCATACTACTTCGTGCAGAAACCAAAACTGTTCGGGATCCTCAGTCCCGTTTCCTTGGAAAGTGGGCATTTTTGTGTCGTCTTCCATTCTAACGTTCCTACTATTATTGTTTATTGATGCACTACTTTTACCGCTGCACATGGGGAAACTTTGTGAATAGCTTGGGTTTCTTCTTGTGAAATTCCGAGTAGTGCGCAGGGTTGCAGGTATGTTGTAACTTACGATCCATGTCTCTTCTGTTTCTGGGGTATCCTGGTCACCGTCTTCGTCGCAATAGGGTTGCTTTCTCCCTTGTGGTCCTATTTCGCAGTCTTCCATTTCAGTCCTCTCAGGAGACTCTCTCTCAGTCCTCCTCTTCTTCTCAGGACGCCAGAATATCGCTCCACTCCTTAAGGTACCACACTCTTCGTCAGCTTCCCATACAAACTTGTCGTCTCTCATGTCCATCTACCCCGCATCTTTCTATCGGATCTGCATTCATGTGAAACCTACAACCTCTGCACACTGATCTTTCTACTCGTCAGAAGTCATCCTCAAAATGGCCTTTTCGCACATGAGCATCTTAATCCACAGTTTTCATAACAACAAGAACCTTCCCCTTGGTCCCCTGAAGAAATTTCTCTCCGCATCGCTGTATGACTTGATCGTGTATACTGCGAACTCAGTAATATATCCCTCTAGGATACTATCCACCCATAAATCTACAGCCCTTGACATTGTGTTGTCGACACGTTTCAGCCGTCGAATCAGTTTTGGCGTCCAATGCTCAGGATCAGTCCCTTAGAAATTGTGCTTCTGGAATGTTAGCTGTGCTAACCACTCGTGCAATAGTACTGGGAATTCGTAGAAAAATATTTCATGGATATCTGAATAAATGTACTTCTGTAGCCAACTGCTTATCGTCTATTTGGGGTTTTGATTTTCTCCTTCCGTGAACTCCTCTATCTTCTTGTCAAACCACTCTTGGATCTCCGGTTTTGTCGGGTGCCACATCATATCCTCTTCAAGGTCCCGGCAACAGAACCATTTGTTGACACAATGACTATAAACAGGGGTTCACTGCACACTGTCGTCAACAAACACCAACCCAAACTCCCTTACACACCGGCCCAAAAGGGTGTTAACCCTTCCATCAACACTCGCTGTGCGAATGAAGTCTCACCTGAGATGCACAAGGGGGCTGTAGGAACCAAGTTTCCACAGTGGAGTTGAGGACATGCATCAAACACACTTCACAACCACAGAAACTAGAGATTATGCCATTCACACTATACTAACATTTCATTATTCGCAGATTCATCAACCACAACATCAACACATTACAGATATTCACATTAACATGATTTGATTACTTATTAGCATAAACAATGATTACTAAACCAACAGAGCATTAAACATCCCATTAGACATTCGCATCCATCATTCAACATAAACAAAGACATAGATAAAACCATAATCGAACATCTTCATGCATTCATTAAAACCCGCGGAATGACCTTTGTAGAAATAGTCAATACATCATATCGCAGATACAAAACAGATCAAAATTCACAAAGTCGATAGCTCTATCCATCAACGAATCTTCAATTACATGCCATGCCCTTAGGCTTACAATCATTCTCCTATTGATACAAAACTACATGGTTATAAAACGGTCCACATGACCCTTATCTAACTGATTAACTACTTCCGCGCTTCCGTGTTGTCCGCGAATGACCCTTTCTTCCGCGGATTGTCCCTTTCACAGCTTGTCGGCTTCCTCACTTCCTGCGGACTAATCCCGTACCAACATGAGTCCACTTACTTGGTCTTCATGCTCTTTTCGATCGTGTGGAAGCCCACTAAGAACTATGGTAGTGGTAATGTGACAAAGAAGAATCCTCTTGTTAAAGGTGACGCGAAACTTGATCAATTTATGTGAAACAAGAAAATATCGATCTGCTAAAAGAAGATTACAATAAAGGTTATAACCAAATGCAAATTTGGCTCCTTAATATTCTCCAAAACGATTTTTATAAATAAAAAGTCAATAAAGACAACTTGGCTTCAGATTATCATTAAAAATAAAATTTCCTTTATCAATCATGACAGGTCGGCCTTCAAAAAATTATGAAAAACAAGTATAAATAAGAGGCCTCGCGATCTCATTTGGATGAGTAAGCATGGAGATATAGTTATGATATCTGGTGATCTTACTAAGGGAGCCGCAGTGGTGAGGTGGACAATATGGGACATGGTTGAGCTCTGAGTTATTCGGGTAGCATCTACATCCAAAGATGAAGTGAGATATTTATTAGTGATACTGGTTCTGATTTTTAGGTATATGAAAGACTGAGGGCAGCAACAACAGAAGATAATTTTGTATGTCTTTTATTCTTCTGATTTTTAGGTGTGAAGAGAGGTCCAAGGAAGCAACAATAAAGAGGGTACAGTAATATTTAGAATTCGAGTATATGCTATGAAGAAATTCAAGATTATGGGGAGTATAGAAACAACAGGTGTGAGGATGTCTTGAAGTATTTCTTTTATGAGAAGACTTTGTGGATATGAGCAGACATTGAGGACATTGATATGACTGGTGACACGATGAAAAGACATTGGACAGGTTGATGATAGACATAGTGACATGATGAGCATTCTGACTTGATAATGACATGACTGTGGATAAATTGATGACATGACTGTGACAAGTTACTGAGAAGAGGTGATAGAATGAGAGGTTGATGAACATAATGATGATGTGCGTGTGGAGAAATTGAGGATCTGAGATAGTGTGTTGAAGCTCTGAGATTCAGTGATTTTCGAAACAAACAAGGGTTTCTTGTTTGATGATGTATGTAATTTGCAGACTTAAGAAAATTCTGATATATCATTTGGAAATCTATATTTGTTGGGGTGTTGGTGCATCCTAGACAGTTGCAGCTGACAAAATCATCTGGTGGGTGGTGCCACCTTTGGGTTGTAGACCATTTTGGAGATTGAAGTCTCCAATCAAAATATAAAAAGTTTACAAATCTTATATTGTGATGTGTCTCTAATGATGATGTGGATTGATGTTGTGAATGATATGTTTAATTTGATAACCTATTGTGAATGATAAAAGTGTTGAAGTGAAATTGTTAAATGATATTTGTTTGAGTTCATAAAAAAGAAATTGAAATTGGCATTAAGTGTTGGCCCACTAATTCACCCCCCCCTCTCAATGTGCCATTGTGTCCATCAATCTAAATGAAGGGTCAACGAAAAATATAACCACAAGAGGGATAACCACAAGTCAACACACAAACATGGCTAGCCACAAACATAACAAAACAAGTGGGATAACAACAAAGTCAACATAACATAACAAGTGGGGTAACCATAAACATAACATAACAAGTTGTCTAATAAAAAATTCAACATAACATAACAAGTGGGCTAAGCACAAATTCAACATAACATAACAAGACTCTCTCTCAAAGATATGTGGTCCACATATGTGCCATGCAACAACTGAAAGTTTATCATCACTGTATAGGAAGGGTTCAACTTGGAAGATGTGATCCTCTCATCCTCATTTAGGTTCTGCCGGAATCCGAATTTCAAAATACCCAACCAAGGGGAAACCAAACATGGAAGCACACTTGCACCAACAAAATTAGTGAACCAAGATAGCATAGTTGTAACATTAAAACATAATGTTCATCTCTTTCAACTACTCCATTAAAACATAATGTTCATCTCTTTCAACTACTCCATTAAAACATAATGTTCATATCTTTCAACCTTAATACTCCCAAGGGCCAAGAGGTCCTTGTGTTAAAGTTGAAAGAGATGAAAATTATGTGTTAAAATGGAGCACCCATGAATGAAGTGTCGTACATTAATGAAGAGTGTGGGAACCTTATTGTTTATATATACAAATTCCTTAGCACCTGAAAAATTAGAAACCAATAACAAGGAATCATACTACCACCTACCAAGACATACTATGCTGCAAGACTACCATTAAATATTATGTGCACCATTAAAAAACAAACAACGCGGCAAAATCGCAGAACAAACATGTCAAAATCATATATGATGACTTACCTAATGGGAAGAACCTTCCTTTTACTCAGATTTTAACTTTTAGATCAAATATTTCCTCTCAGAGGCAAGTCAATAACTAGAACAAATTGGCCCTTAGTAAAGGGCATAAACATAGCTGAGAGAGAGAGACCATAAATGTTGATAAGAAGAACATACAAGTATAGCAGAAGAACCAACCACTCAAAGAGGTATGGCATAGTAAAGGTCAACCCCAAAAAATCAACCAACACACCAAGTAACACTCAAAACAGACAAAGACTGTCAACGCAACAAAAAACATAACCATAGCAAGCAACAGTATGGACTCACACGCATGAAGGAGGGAGAACCAAAATTGATGTAGAAACCCTCATAAAGGACAATGCTAAGCAGGTAATTTTTAGGGGCGAAATTTCGCCAATTGGCTATTTTTTGGGCTTTTTTTCAAAAAATAAATTCGTTATTTGGTCATTTTTACTCTCTAATATCACCTATATTTACATAAAATATGTTTTTTTATTGTAATATTTGCCAAAATTTACAATTTTCAATAGAAACCTGTATGTTTCATACTACTTTTCGCCTACCTATCTATATATATGATTTTTTCAATCCAAAATAATCACCTAGAATACTATACTTAGGTATTATATTAGAATCCTTAAAAAATACCCTGGTGCTAAGTAAGGACAAGTTCGGTGTTGCAAGTAGACCTGAGCTCAAGTAGAGACAACCTTCAAACCCTTGACGTCATAAACAAGTGTTCCTGAAAACTCTAGTTCAGCCGTGCCAAACCATAGCTCAAAGTGCCATAAAGCATGAAAAAAGCGAATGGTAATAGTGAAAATCGAATGTTAACTGAAAAAATCGAAACATTTTGTTATTGTAGTCATATTTATTTACTATATTTAAAATTTACCTCAGGAGGCATAGATTGTGACCTTCCACGGTCACCCTGGACCATGGAAGCAGCATGTGGCTTTCCACTGCTGCCACCCTGACAAAATAAATCAATCAATAAAAGTTGAGTCAATAATTGTAACATAAAAAATATGAGATAAGCATAACAGTGTAATAAGCATGTTATCACATGGAAATATTTATAATAAGCACGAAAAAAGTGAATGTCAACAGTGGAAATCGAATGTTAAGAGAAAAAATTGAAACATTTAGTTATTGTAGTCATGTTTAATTACTATATTTAGCATTTACCTGATGAGGCATAGTGTGTGACCTTCCACAGTTACCCTGGACCGTGGAAGCCACATCTATTCGATTTAAGTTGTGATCGATCAACAACTCTTCACCTGGAAGTATTGTTTTTGTTGTAGATACAAATATACGATGTTCTTCACGTCCCTCAAATTCACAATTCGATTGCTTAGTTGATGTCACTGGCCGTGTACTATTTATAAAGACAGCAACGTTTCCGGAAGCTATTGGTCTCCCATCAATATACATAGTCTCCCCTTTGTTTTTATTGTTTTCTACTATTTGTATATAATTTGCGGCAACTCCATATCTCCACATACTTCGAGTATATTGGACCAAGATCAACCAATTATTATATCTGTATAATGGTTCGACATACTCCATCAATTCAGTTATAATGCCATAGCCGACCTTTATGCCATCCATGGAAAATAGCCCCAATCCATGTAAGGATGAAGGAGCAATGTGATGCATCCTCCCATTGATGAAGAAATATGTGTCCACTTGAGGTAGCTTATTAGGTACCCATCGTTGCACTAGATGTCTATACCTCAAGGGAAACTCAATGTCACCTATGCTCTTAGCATCATAATTACATGACCCTCCATTGGCAATAAAATATTGCATGTGTCTACGAAATCTTTCCCTTACCTTTTCATATCTAGTTGATATAGAATCGATAGATCGATTACAACACGTCTCACTTTCAAACTCTCCGAGTATATCTTCATCATCACTCGAGGAAGATAGATCTGACATAAACCTATTTGATGGTACCTACACTCGATAAAACAAGAATATAAGTTACCAAGCGGATATAATTTAGCATGCAAATATATTTAGTTGTAATGTTTTAATATCAAAAGTTATTTCTTCCCAAAAACTTTATCAAAAGTTATTTTTCTCTCAAAGGTGTAATTTCTTGTAGAGTTATTTATATTTGAATTATTTTTAAGTATAAGACACGATTTGATTTGACTTGGAATTTGTTCACAACACGGAAATAGAAGTGTGTTTCTTGGGCCACTTGACTAGTTAATACATGCAAAGAGGTATGTGGTTCCCCCTCATATAGATCATGTTGGGGATTCAATTTGGAACGGGCGGTGGTCATATTGCTTCGTTCATGGATTGCCCACCAAAAATCGGCGACGTTTGTCTAACACTCCCTCTTCCACAGTGGTTTGATATGCAAGTTTCCTCATGCAAGGTAATCCTTCTCTAACTATGTGCTACATGTGCGCAATGGTACTCTATTGTATGACAATGTGGTCACAAAGGTCCAAATCTCCTCCTCAACATAGGTCCTTGGTTCCATCACCAACCTCCATGAAGTATACTCCTCAAACCAAGCATCCTCAAATCAAGTGTCCAACCTGCAAGGTGTGTAGGTCCCAAGCTCTAAGGGTTAAGTGCCCAATGCTCCTCCTCCTAGGTAAGTACCTCCCTTGATCAAGAAATCGACTCCCCCATTGTGTGCACCCAATGAGTTTATCAACATGTCGATTAGGTAACAATATCCTAAGGGTACCATGTCAACACACTAACCAAGGCCAAGCATCCACCCAAACAGAGACATTGATATGACCATGAAGCATCACAAGGAGCTAGGAGACCTATTGCTCGTCTACCAAAGTGAGAACAATTTTGGAGTAATCCCAAAATCTAACACATGGTTTTCCCTAAAATGAATAATTATATCTAAAAACTAGGTGGCCATGTGTATTACTCACTCATTATCCTTGCCAAAAATTTTAGGTGCATGCAGTTAATACACATGAAATTTATAACATCATGTCCATAAAAGAAAAATGAGTACGGAGTAACATAATTCTCTACAAAACTTCTTTTCTATTCAAAGTGAAATTCTCAATGTAGATATGAGTTTTGATTGCTTGAAGTTGAATGAACAAAAAACTTTACAAATTTAATCGTCAACAAGCAAATGTATTACCCATTTTCGTGTTTACACCCTTATACCAATGGAGACAACCACATGAAAGTGGTGTCTTCCAATAACATATTGTTTGATTGGTTGGGGGATCAGTATGCTTTCTTGGTATACAATGTTAAACAGTTAGAAACCCCTATAATATGGCACCTTAGAATAGCTTAGAACGCTTTAACTTACAACAAATTTGGCCATCTTTTGCCCATTTTTTCCAAATTTCATGCAATTTCATACATGGAGGGAAAGTGGGCCCATTCACAAAATTGTCCAAATTTGGGGTAGATTTGGTCAATTTTGCAAAAATCACCGCATTTTTTTTAATTTCAAGCATGAAATGAGGTGTAATAGCATTGGGTATGATTCCCACTCCCTACCATGCATGTTTGAAATTGTAAGGGATTTGGACAAATTTGGAACATTTTGTTAGTGATTTTAACTATGGGGAGAGGGTTTAAATGATAAGAATCAACCTTGGTGGAGGGGGAGGATTCTAGACATCATTTCCCCTCTCTCCATGCAAGAAAAATCACAAAAATTGGCAAATTTTTCCCTCCCTCCATGCCTGATTTTTTAAAAATAGGATAACATGGTGAAATGTCACCAAATTAGACCAATTTTAGGTAGTTTTGAGTGGTTTTGCACATGGGCGCAGATAGGGTGATGTTGGATCTTGAATCATCTTACACTACCTAAGACCATTTTCTTACCATTGCTACGATGTTCTGCAACACGGAAATCCCGAATTTGTTTGGTCGTGATGGTAGGGTTCAACCCCGTTCTCTATCAAACGGGAAATGGATGGGTTCAGGGAGGGAATTTTACGGGAAAAATGCTCGTCATGGGTCATTTCCACCCTCAAATACGGCCTAGATTTCATATAAACCCTTAGAAAAAACGAAGTAAATAGTGAAACGTCCATTTTTAGTGTGGAAATAGTCAAACCGTGGGATTTTTCCCAAATTCCTACGTGATGCAGGACGATAGGCTCAAAGGATGAATTCATCCGTGACTACATAAATATAAGAGTGATCTTCTAGAAGAGACTTGGAGTCTCATTTAAAATTTCTTTTTTTCATAAAAGATTGAATAAGGTGGAGAAGGACTCGATTCTTTCGAAGTGTAATACTTAGGATAGGGTTGGTTAGTCTATTGAGTAATTTTAGTAGTCAGTTAGTGAGTCAGGAGATGAGTCATAAGTCTCGATCCTATCTTCATGGATCTGAAACATAACTTTATTTGTATTTAAAGACAATCATGGTTTATGGGAAGGGAAAATGGAGTAGGTTGGAGAGATGAGAGTAGATCAATAGCTTGACAGCTCGCAGAAACTTGGTACAGCTCACAAAGCTTGGGGGAATAGCTCGCATAGCTTGGAGACAATTCGCAAGGGTTTTTTCTTTGGATAGCTCGTAGAGCTTGAGTAAAGTGGAGAGTTTTAGCAACTCGAGAGAAGGATCAAAGAGGAGGGATCGGTGCTTATTGGTTGTCTAGAGCAAACATAAACAAATTTGTGGCATCTGTTTTTGAGAATCGATCCGTGATTGAATTTCAAATCTTTGTAAGATATTTTATGAAGAAACATAGTGATTTTGGTGTATATGTATATGTTGTGTTTGAATAGACGAATTGTTGTAAGGAACTTTTGATTTCTTTACTGGGTATGTGAATTTCTAATTAAATGCCTGAAATTTATGCAAGTACTGTTGAAAAATACAAATACACAAAGAATATGTATCTAAATCATTTACAGACTTCATGGGTATAGTCTGATTGGGGGTGAATTCTTGTTTAAATCTTGATAGATGCTCGAATAAGCTGATTTCTATAAGAAATGGGTAGAGGATTCACGTGCAGAGCACAAAGGTCCATTGGATTTCCCCAGGGCCTGCATCACTACGCTGCTAGGGTTAATGGGCTTACCGAATTCATTGGGCCCTTTGTTATCCTCTGGACTTCCGTCGGATTGCCTCCCCTGGGAACGTTGGTATCCTCTAGACTAGCATCCCCTGCTCCTTGATTTACCACTACTATGCTAATCAAATTACCAGTGCTCTGGATGCTGCTAATGAACTAGTGCGCGGAAGTGAACATGTTCTTTGTTGTTTTGCTTTGGATGCTGCTAATGAGCTAGTGCGCGAGACTCTTTTCATTCTGTGTTTTTTTGTATTTTTATTTGCATATTTTATATTTTGTTTCATTTTAAATTAATTTTAGTTAAACAACTCTATGTTTTTAATTTAATGTAATTTAATTTAATTTAATTTAACTAGGATTTTGTCATAATTTGTATTGGTTGCATTGCTTATAGTGAGATCCTATACATAAGTCCCTTCAAGGATGAATATGATGATGATGATGATGAAGACCAGGAATATGATGGTTATGATGACAACACCGACGATGATCATCATCCTCATTCTCATCATCATTATCCTTGTCGTTGTCATCACCATAATATTCATCGTCTTCATCATCATCATCATCATCATCATCATCATCATCATCTTCATAATCATCATCGTCGTCGTCATCATCATCGTCATCATGATCTTCTTCATCGTCATCATTATCTTCTTCATCATCATCATGATCTTCTTCATCACCATCATCTTCCTTATCATCATCATCATAATCATCATCTTCATCATCAACATCTTCGTTATCATCATCATCATCTTGATCATCATCATCATATCCATCATCATCATCATCAACATCTTCATCTTCATCATCATATTCATCATCATCATCATCCAATTCATCATCATCTCCATTATCGTGATCATCATCATCATCATCATCATCATCATCATCATCATCATCATCATCATTTTCATTATCGTCATCATCATTGTCATCATCATCATATTCGTCATCATCAACATCATCATCATCTTCATCATCACAATTTTAGGGGGATCCTAGTAAATGAAGACGTCTACATGATAGGGGGAGCAACCATTTGAGTGAAAAATTAAGGATTGCTCCTAACACCCATTCCAAGGACTAATATGGCAATTCAATATGATCTGAGGAAGTAGTAAAAAAAATACAACTTTTTGGGCCCTATGAAGCCTCCTGTTCTTAGATTTGTGCACATGAAGAATCAACACTTATGGACCTAGTCCGATGTCTTAAAAGAG
This sequence comes from Larix kaempferi, assembly GCA_027924585.1. NCBI lineage: Eukaryota > Viridiplantae > Streptophyta > Pinopsida > Pinales > Pinaceae > Larix > Larix kaempferi. The sequence continues at coordinate 8,275,445 of BSBM01000380.1, read as the reverse complement.
GAAGATCCTAACTGAGTAGTTTGGTAGTTCTATAAAGTGCATTCTTTATAGGAGTGAATAATCACTCATAACCATTCTATTATAATGTTGGCCAAGCTCAAAAGACTTTAGTGAATACCAAGGTAAAGATCTTGTCATCACATCTTCATCAACATCATCATCATCACCATCACCATCATCATCATCATCATCATCTTCATCTTCATCATCATCCTCATCATCATCATCATTGTCATCCTCATCATCATCATCCTCATCATCATCGTCCTCATCCTCATCATCGTTGTCATCGTCATCACCACCACCATCATTGATGATGATGATGATCATCGTCGTCGTCATCTCCCTCTTCCTAATCAACATCTTGATCATCGTCATCATCATCATCTTCATCATCGCCATCATCATCATCATCATCTTCATCATCATCATCATCTTCATCATG